>BSBK01004116.1:637500-1371039 GCA_027943335.1 Chamaecyparis obtusa
ATTGTAGGTTCACCCATATATATATATATATATATATATATATATATATATATATCCATTTCTATTCACTTGCTTTATTCCTCAAAGCTAGCATTGAAATTGTATTGAACTCAACTTTTGACCTAGGTATAAAAACTTTGTGAAAAAAATAACTATTACAACTAATTAAATCAATGCATTTAATTAGTAGGTGCATTTAACTTAGTGCCATGTTGAAATTTACATGCCATATTAATTTATTTTCATGTTGAAATTTGCATACCTCATATCATTTTTCATTTACTTTTGGGCATGTTTTGATGGAATATATTAATAAAATTATATATCAAAAAGTGACATTTTCTTGTAGTGAGTTTGACTTATAATTTGATGTATATCCATTTCATTTTTATTTATATCTATTTGTGTATATTGAACCTTGATTTATTTTTGCTTATATACATTTCTAAATATTTATCATTTATACATTATTTAATTTTCCTATATTCATACCTATTTTTATGCATTTGTCTTATATCTCAAAAATAGCATTTTGTTGTGCTCTATCAATCTCAAGAGCCTTGAGATCTATCTTAATTGACCAAGAATTGACCCCAAAATTTGACCTAGGTATTAAAAAATGTGAGGAAAAATAACTTTTTATAGCTAATTAAATTAATGCAATCAATTACTACACATTTGACTTGGTGTCATATTGAAATTTGGATGCCTCATGTCAATTTTTATTTAATTTTTATGTCATATTTCAAGGTACGATTATGAATAATGATAAATACAAGATCATGAACAATGTCCTTGGTCACCACACTAGTACATTCAGGGCATATTTTTGACAGTCTTTCGTCGGAATTCCGACAGGATGTCGTCAAACTACCGACAAACGTCACCGTCAAAAACTTATCATCAGTATGTTCAGTGATACTCAATAACGTCAAAATTTTGACACCAATATGCATCGAATTTTTGACAAGAGGTTGCATTCGAAGATATTGTTTGTCTGACAACATCCTCGTCAATGGAATTTGATAGGTCGTCGGGATTCCGATGACCATCAGGGGCTACACATCCAACAAGGATGCTGTCGGACATACAACATACTCATCAGTGGAATTTTACAGGTCATCAAACTTTTGATGACCATCAGGGTTGCACATCTGACGAGGATGCTGTTGGACATACAACATCCTCATTGGTGGAATTTGACAGGTCGTCGACCTTCTGATGACAAATTAATTTTTTTTAAATAAAAAATGATACAAAATAAAAGGGTTGTGAATCCAACTTGTGAGATCGACTAGGAAGCATGCAGAGGTGAATTCCTATGATTGCCTATCGCTCACTACAAATTATTAAAATTAATGAAAGGATTCCAAAACATAATTATTAAAATTATTACAACATTGTCAAAGCAAATTGCTTTTCAATCATTGAACATCATAAAACACATGTTTATAAAATAATAATAATAATAATAATAATAATAAATATTAAAAATATTAACATCTAAGGACTAGAAATATTATAAAAAATTTGACTTTAATTATAATTAATCAAGGATGGTAAACATCAAATATGTAAATGCTTTTAAGATATTTATGCATAATTAATCATGTTTTGAAGGTCATTAAAAGACCATTTTGAATGTAAGGGGAGTAATGTTTAAGTATAAAATAATGCAAGTTATCAAGTTGACAACTATGTTGTCAACTTGAGAACATAAACTTATGTAATCAGACCAATCAAAGTGTAGTTAATGGTTGGTTCATGGAAGTTAGATGTTGGTATTCAGTTATAAGTGATGATACAAGTTTATAAATGATGTAAGGGAATGAGAATGGCCACGGGAGGAGAATTAATATGTTGAAATCAATAAAGTTGTTAAATTTTGCATAAACCTTACTCTAGCCCAAGAAACAATCTTGTTCTCAAAGATTTTTAATGATTGATATGTTTTCCTTTTGATGAATCAATGATCTAGGATGCTAGGGCATTTAATTGAGATTATTTTGGTTTTTGTGGCATTCAAATTCATTTGTTTGATAGAGAACTAGGGATGTTAGTCATTGATGATCTAAACCTTTGATTAAGGTAAATAGTGGTAACAAAATGTAGTTTCTTTGCATTTTTTATGTTGTCCAAGTCCCCAAATTTGGTATAGTGATGGGGCAAAATGTATATTAAATCCCCCAAAGGTGTGTAGGGAATTATGCAAAGATTAGCACATGATTTGGATAAAGAATTAGAAAGAAAACTTGTCTTAGACAGTGACAGGATAGTGAGTTGTTAGTTTGGTGATGGTTTATTTCCACTACGGATTGAGAGTGGATTGAAGGGTTCAATGATAGACAAGGCTATGTGTTGAGTGTGCCTAGAGGTTGGAGTGAATACAACACACCTTGTTTGGTAGTTTGAGTGACTGTCCCAGAGGGTTTTCTTGCATAACTGTCATAATGGACAGTGAGTTGGTGTTTGTGTCTTAACTTCAAGGTTAAGGGTCCATGGAGAAGTCCAAGTGTGTATACAAAGGACTTATGAATGATGATATAGATCAAGAACCATAAGTTCAAGGTTGATCCTAGGGTTGGGTATGTTGAGTGTACTAAGGATAGAATGTTGTGTTGTGGGATAGTCACATCAAGATTATTATATTTTTTGGAAAGTATTGTGTGTTTGCATTGGTAGGCATAGACTAAGTAACTCGATGGTCTTCAAAGTGGGTTTGTTAGAAAAGAATTTGTATCCAAAAGAATTTGTTAAATGTATGGTGTGACTATCTCATAGGAAAGTGAAATGTACTTTGATTTTTTTTGGTTGTAGAGATTGTTGTTAAATAGAATAGTGAAGGGAGAGTGAGTGGATAGAGACCAAGGAAGTCTAGAAGAGTCTAGAGAGTTGGTGACAATGGATAGAGGGCTCAAAGAAAGGATTCCTAAGTGAAATGGTTAAGGGTAGGACTGAGACAGTAAATGGAAGAACATAGATATTTATGGCATGAAGTAGTGATCGATGTTAGGAGTATGTCATTAGAGTTGTAAAGAACAGTGTTGGATGGACCTAAGGATGTGTTAAGAGGTCTTAGAATGAAACTAGAATGAGATAAAAGAGTGTCTATCACAGTGGAACAAGAAGAAGGAAAAGAGTTTGTAAATGGATATGAATTAGTCCTAAGAAGGAGATGCAATCAAACTTAGTCATGTGGATCAGTCAAATGAAAATGAATCAGTAAATGAAGGATTTAGTGGGGGTTAAGTGAGGGAAAAAACTTTTAATGGTGCATGAGCATTTTGGGCCCCAAAGCTCTACACCAGTGTTCTTATATGATGATCTATCCCACCATGAATGAGTAAATTCTACACAAAGCGAGGTAAAAAATGGTTTTGAGTTGATCCTTGTTCCCATTGACAAGGTTAGTTCAATCTAAGTTTTATATACATCTTGGAGTGTTAATAGTCTTTGAGATTTAAGAAGTGTCTTTTTTATTGTAGTAAGTTATCTTATTGAAATTTAAGAAGTTCAAATGATTAAAGAAGCCACAACTATGAAGGGGGTAGTGAGTGAGTATCCATTGGGTAGAGAAATATAGAGTTGTAAGAGTTGTAAAACATCACAGATTGTTAGAAAGGATTAGATGTTAGCATGGAGTAAGGAACACATATTTCTACTATTATGGGGACAAGAGAAATGTGTAATAAAAGAAGAGGTTTTGCATGGTAAGATAAAATTAGAAGGTGTTAATTGGAGGTGGACCATACATGGAGTAATTGGTCCATTCCTAGGTGTGTATACATAACTTGCGATGTTCCTATTATATATGCATCGAAGGGTTATGGGAAAGTTGTTGAGTAAACAGGGTTAGCTAGTTCCCCATATAGATAGAGGGCAACTAAGACTGGATTCATATTGGGATTTGGATATACTTTAATCACAAGGAATGCCTCTGCTACCAGATTAGCCTCATTATTCCTATCATGTTTATGGAAGACCGCCTGTATTGGTCTAGAAGCCCAAGGGTAAACCTCTGTCTCAACACTTGAAGCATTTCTTAGGTGGCTAATGCAGAAATGTGGGAATAGGCACCCCACATATGGGTTGGGAATTAGAGCCACTACAACAACTCGGGGATCAGAGAAAGTGCATAATGGCTATAGTTAACTATTTACATGGCCATTATTTACTATATATATATATATATATATATATATATATATATATATATATATATATATATATATATATATATATATATATATATATATATATATATATATATATATATATATATATATATATATATATATATATATATATATATATATATATATATATATATATATATATATATTTTTAACTATGAGTGTAGACTGTATCAAAAAACCATACCTTATATTCAAATGTGTCACTTTCCATATAGATAGATGGAATCCACTCATGACAAGAATGTGTAACTGGAAGAGGATGACCTTCAGAAAAAATATCTTAATCTACTTACAACATGAGATTAAAGGAGCTTATGGAAAGAAGATATATGTTAGAAGAGATATACAAATATTAAGTAACTATAAAAGAAAGTTCTAGTATGAGAAGATAATGAAAAGATACATAAAATTATAGAAAATAACAGAGAGTTATAATCATTTTTCATGATTAGACATTTGCTACAAATAAAGGACCTTATTACCATTGTTATAATTTTGAAGATAATATGCCATAAAGATATCATCTTCAGTAAAAGAGAGAGAGAAATTAACTTTCTAAGTAAGAACAACATGATGTTGATAGGAATTCATAGCTATAGTGAGAGAAAGAGTATTTAGTAAGTGGTCATGGGAGTGAGAGTGGAAGAAAATTTGAATAGGAGCAAGAGCGGAAATAATGGCAGAGTGGGTTTGTAGGCTGGTGGATCATGACAGGTAGTGGGTGTATCGCTGGACTCAAGGGTTAAGCTAATGGTAAGTCAATAGAGAGTTTGGAATATAGTGGGGCTTCAAAAGATGGGGACCCATGGGGTGATAGTGCGTCGTCAGACCTGGGAGGTGGCGATTGAGAAAAAAATTGTCTTGAAGCTCGGGGTAAGGCATATTCACATTAGGCTAATCATCCTTGGATGGCTTTTTTTGGGAGGAAACCAACTGGTAAATATTCTCTACCAAAAGTTAATAACATCTCCAACTCATCTAAAGGTGAGTTTGTGTTCTTCATCCCAGATCAGGTTTTAGATCAAACCATTGCTTTGATGGATTTAATGTTGGTTGGGAATTTTTTTTGGATCCCGAATGAACATAGACAATGTCCATTGCTTTATTCAAAGAAGATGGTATTTGAAGGGTTAGTTTCACATAACATCGATGCCCAAGGGGTTCTTTTCATTCTCCTTTATGAACATTGAGGACTTGAATAAAGCTCCTTGTGGAGGCCCCTGGGTTATAGGTAAGTCATCTTTGGCTTTACAAAAAATGGAGACCAAACCTTGATCTGAGTGACTCTTTCTTGGATTCTTCTCCTATGTGGGTTAGACTTCCAAGACCCCCTTAGGAATATTGGAGTGAAATTTTTTTAAAAGGGATTTCAAATATGTTTGGAGAAATACAATCCTTGGATCTGGCAACTGCTTTAAAATCAAGATTGGTGCATGCTAGGATTTGTGTTAATGTTTGCAAAACTATAGATCTTCCATTGACTATAGACCTAGTGTCCAAGATGGGAAAATAGAAATAACCTCTAGAGTTTTAATCTTTACCCTTTGCCTATTTTAATTAAAAAAAGATGGGCCACTGGGCCAAGAACTGCCCACTAAAAGACAACAAGATGAAGGATAATCAGAATGCTAAGTCTAAGAAGAACAATACTGAGTGGCGACCAAGAAATACTAGTATTAATTGTGTTACTGAAGGATTGGTAAATAAATATGAGGAATAAAATAAATATGAAGAGCAGGAGAAGGGGTCCATGGGATCTTATGATCTAGGTGATAGTAAGAGGGATTCTGATGATCTTGGTCCTATGGAAGATAGTGCAACTTCCCAGGCTGAAGTTGGTAATGGGACTCTTCCTCCTTGTCAATCGAGGGGGAATGAAGCTAGTTTATGCCAAGATCTTGGGGTCAACTAGTTTGTTCCCATGAAGCCTGAACTAGTGAGCAGTAAGGAAGGAGTCCAACAAGACTCAAAGGGAACCATAAAAGATATTAAGGAGGGAAATCAGTTTGAACAAAGTAACATCCTCTAGAAGGTTGAGAATGTACTACCCATCTCATCTGAAGAGATAAAGTTTAATGATGCCCATGGCTATAATTTTTTTGGTGAAACTCCATCTTTGAATATCTTTAAGGAAGAAAGAGGAAGTGAAGATATGTCTATTATACCCAAGAATCCCATAAGTTTTGCAGGGGGATTATTCCCTAATAAATTCATTTTAAGAAGAAAATGAGAAAGATAAATGGTCCTCAGTGAGTGGAAAGAATAGCAAAAAGGGGAATGATTTCCAAGCTTCCCCTCTCCCCCAGGAAGGAGTCATGACTAGAAGAAAGAAAGCAGATGTTGCAAGGCAAAAAAATAGACCGAGAAGAAAACCAGCCAAAAATGGAAGGGAGCAAGACAATTGGAAACAAAGGACCATACCTGAGGCTTTCTCCTCGAAAAGGTTATGAAGATCATATCATAGAATTTAAGGGGATGGAATGCCCCTCATAAATAAGATATCCTAAGGAATCTGGTAAGAGACCATAAACCTGATATTTTTCTTGTTCAAGAAACTAAAATGGGTAAGGAAAAAGTTGAAAAAAAAAAGTTTTTCCATAGTTTTGGGGTTAGTAGAAGCATCTCGATTGGGGCCTCTGGGGGTACTTCTCTTTTCTAGAACCAGAATCTTATCGATGGTGAGATCCTTTTTGGAGAAGAAAATATGGTCTTTGTTAGAATGCTTAATATTAGAGATAATTTTAGGTGTGTCGTAACAAATATCTATGCCCCTAATACTAAACTTGGTAGAGCCAAATTTTGGACAAAGTTGGCTGAGTGTGGGAAAAGTTTCAAGGATGAGTGATGGTTGGTAATGGGGGATATTAATACTACCTTAAACAAGGCTGAGAAATTTGGGGGAATTAATTCTCAGATGGAAGGTAGGGTGGACCTTATGGATTTTGTTAATGATCATGCTTTTTTATATTTTGACCTTCATTGTATCAATTATACTTGGTCTAATAGGAGAGTTAGAAAAGAGAACATTTAGGTTAGATTAGACAGAGCTTTAATATCCCATGGGTGGCTATCCATTTTTTACTGCTCCTTGTTAGAATAACTGAGAGGGGGGTGAATCAATTAATCACTGTCCCAATACAAAATGTATAATCCAAAAACAAATACTTCAATTTCTGCTGCTCGGTAACTTAAAATAATTTTACTATCTGTGCATTTACCGATTATCAGTCTAAAACTTATAGCAGTTACCGATCAAATCAAATATGCAACATTTAAATATGACATCAAACAAATATCACAATCAACACATAACACAAGAGATTTAACGTGGAAACACTGTGAAGGGAAAAACCACCTGGGACCGGAAACCGAAAATATTCACTCTTCTGAAGTGAGGTTGGTGAAGATCCAATCCTATTAAAGGTTACAAACACACTATTAGGTGTGACCTTGTTAGAGGATTTAAGACCAACCGTTATCATCCAACCAATAGTCACTCTGGGGTTGATAGGATAACAATGTTCATTCTATGAATGATACATAATAAGACTTTCTTAGTCCACTCGGTTAAGAGATTTGACTATGTACAATGGTTAAATATGTAACAGTAGGTGATTTGACTTAATACAACTTCAATTGCAAATTACAGATCAATGTTCAGCTCATACAAATCTTTCTGATCAATGTAACATTTCTGATTCAATAATATATCAACTTATTGTCCACCGGTAATCACTCTCTGTCACTTGGTAATGCTTTGCAGTAGGGTTCTCCTTAACCAATATGATCATAATGCATGAAAACTTGTTCACGCAATGATTATGCAGTTTCCTTCTCTTCTGGCATCACACTCACTTGTGAAATCTCTAGTCTCTTATATAGACATGTAAACGGTTTTCTTTTGCTCCATTAGATTTTTTCGCTTAATCATCTTCATTTATTTTTCCTCTTAAACATACCTTGGCACTTGTGTCAATAACATGTTTGATTCTCATCCTTTAGATCTTTCCTAAATTTTGTTAGCCATCGATCATCATAACAAACTTTATTTGTTACCTTGAAATTATACACTTTCCAGCTCATCAATCTTATTGGCTAAACTAATCATTTAGTTCATTATGCTCTTCTTAGTTAACAAAGAAATGCATCAGTGAAAACAAGCTTGGTTTATACTGTGCTCAGTATACACTACACTCTATCGATGTATACTGAAATGCTTCATCAACCGACAACACTACTTTGTGTCTTTCAGCTCTTTTCCTCATCATAGATGAATGAAACATAATCAAGTCAATAACATAAAGTCATAGACTCATCAATAAGTTACTCAATGTATTCCTTATCCTCATCTATCATATCCATCTTCCTCATGTAGATATTTCTGTTCTTCATCTCTTTCACTCCTTCTCTACAGATGTTTCGGTATAGTAACTTAGAAGATAAGTGTTGTCAAACTAGTTGTCATCAATGACAACATAATACTGATTCAATCATATTACATATCTAATCAATCAGCTCGGTGATCTTAAATCACAGATTCTTTAATCGGGTTCTTAATCAATTGTTGTTCATCAATCTCTCCCTTTGGCATTGATGGAAACTCAAGTAATATGAAATATACCATACACATACCAAACATGTATTCTACAAATCTATGAACAAATGTTGTACAAGCTCTCCCTAGCTTAATATGTTTAATCACTACGTTACTCAACAACATTTACAAAATATAGCTTTGTTAATCTACAAATATGATATTTTCAGCTCTCCTGTTCCTTCTTCTGTTCTCAATAACTAATCTTCAATGCTCTCCCTTTCTTCAATTTTTCTCTCCCTCAGATAGTTCTCATCGGTGCATATTGTTGTTTCATATTGTTTCATATTGTTTATCTCTCCCTTTGAAAATAATGCCAAAGAAACAAATAAACAATAGCTCTTCAATAGCCAAGTAAATCTCTGTTGTTCGGTGCATGCTCTGTATCTCTGTATACTAATATGTCAATCTGTTCTAGTACTTTTCACAACCTTAGACATGATCCAAAGTGTGAACTATGTTGCATCAACATGTATGATCTTCTAATAGGATTAGGCTGATGCAACATCTGGATCACCTTAGTGACTAGTAGACAGGGGATGGACCCAAAGTCTAGTCCTCAAGTACTCAAATGTGTCCTTCGGTAGAGCTTTTGTAAATATATCTACAAGTTTTTCTTTTGGTGTAACAAACTCTAGCTTAACTTGCTTCTCCTATACTTGTTATCTCAAGTAGTGATACTTAATTGATATGTGCTTTATTTTATAATGCATCACTGGATTCTTTGAAATTTTTATTGCACTGGTGTTATCACAGTATATAATCACCAGCTCAGTGATTATCTCATTCATACCTTCCAGAACTTGTTAAATTTATGCAATGTTTGAATGGTTTGTAGTAGTAGCAACATACTCTACTTTGGTTGTAGACTGAGAAATACAAGCTTGTTTCTTACTTGTCCATGTAACAAGTCTTTCACCAAAGAAAAATGCTCCTCCGGTGGTACTTTTTTTGTCATCCACATTTCCAGCCCAATCAGCGTCGGTATAGACTCTGAGTTCAAACTTGCCTTCCTTAGGATACCATAATCCATAGTCCTCTATTTTCTTCAGGTATCTTAAGATTCTTTTAGTAGCAATCATGTGTGATTCTCTAGGATTAGCAGAAAATCTAGCAACTATTCCCACAACATGTGCTATATTTGGTCTACTGTGAACTACATACATTAACTTACCAATCATTGATCGGTACAGTGTCTGGTTCACTTCTATAGTTTCATCTTCCTTAGTCAATTTACATCTAGTAGCCATCGATGTTCCCAAAAGTTTAGCATCTTCCATGCCAAATGTTTTCAATACTTCCTTTATGTATTTAGATTGTGTGATGAATATCCCATCACTCTGCTGAATCACTTGTAGTCCAAGAAAGAACTTAATCTCTCCGGACATAGACATCCCAAATTCATTCCTCATATCATCAGCAAAGGCTTTGCATATTTGATCTTAACCTCCAAATATGATATCATCCACAAATATCTCAGCAATAAGAATTGTATCATCAGTATCTCCTTTCATATACAGATTTTTGTTCTCACTTGTTCTTACAAATCCTATACTTAACAAATAAGTATGCAGCCTCTCATACTAGGCTCTCGGTGCTTGCTTCAAACCATATAAAGCTTTATGTAATCTACATACCATGTCTTTCTTTTTGGGATCAAAAAACCCTTCAAGTTGTTCTATGTAGACTTCTTCTTCAAGTATTCCATTCAGAAATGTTGACTTGACATCCATTTGATATACTTTGAATTTCTTGTGTGCATCATATGCAAGTAGCATTCTGACTCCTTCCAATCTAGCAATAGGTGCAAAGGTTTCACCATAGTCTATGCCTTCCTCCTATGCATATCCTTTGCATACCAATCTAGCTCTATTTCTTATCACTTCTCCATTCTCATTCTGCTTGTTTCTGAATATCCACTTAGTACCGATAACATTCTTATCTTTAGGTTGGGGTACTAAGGTCTAGGTTTTGTTCTTCTCTATTTTTTCTATTTCCTCTTTCATTGCATTAACCCATTCATCATTCTCTAATGCAAATTTTATATTTTTCGGTTCATAATCACAAACTAGACATGTACCTTGTCTTGCTTTACTCCTTGTTTGCATGCCAACTTGTTTGTCTCCAATGATTTTTGATTTAGGATGGTGTCTTCTGAAAAAACTCACCAGTGTCCTATCTCTCCTTTCTTGTTCATCCTATTCAGGTTCATTTGCTTGCTCGGTAGGGTCAGCCTGCTCGTCAGTTTCTCTTTCCTACTATTCGGTATTATTTTCTTGCTGGCCGGTTATCATAGGTTGCGGCTTTGGTAGATACTCTAGTTGTTCAATGTAAGTGAATCTACCGTAGTCTTTTGGTTTCTTTGTACTTTCCTCTGTGTTCTTTTCATCAAACTCATCAACTCAGACATTAGTGCTTTCAATCATTTTATTAGTAGTTTTATTTAGACACTTATATGCTTTGCTTTTACTAGAATATCCTAGAAATATTCCTTCATCACCTTTTCAGTCAAATTTACCATTTCTCTCACCTTTCAAAATAAAACATTTTCTTGCAAAAATTTTGAAATAACTTACAGTCTGTTTGTGTCCAACCACAACTCATAGGGTGTCTTGTTGGTGTCCTTCTTTAATTGCACTCAGTTCAAAACATAAATAGTTGTACTGAGAGGTTCCCTCCAATATGTCTGAGCAACATTCTTTTGCAGCATCAATGTCCTAGCACAGTCAACTATTGACTTGTTCCTTCTTTTAGCAATCCCATTCTGCTGAGGTGTCCTCGGTGCAGAGACCTATCTTTTAATACCATGCTCATTACAAAAATTAGTAAATTCATCAGAGATAAATTCACCTCCTCTATCAGATCTTAGGCATTTCTTTTCCTTACTAGTCTCTTTTTCTACCTTAGCCTTATACCACTTAAACATCTTAAATGCTTCATATTTTTCTTTTAAGAACATAACAATCATCAATCTAGTATAGTCATCAACAAAAAGAATAAAGTATCTATCACCGTAATAACTCTGGGTTCGCATAGGACCACATAGGTCGGTATGAACCAACTCGAGTATCTTCTTTGTTGAGTAATCCTTACTTTTGAAACTAGATTTAGTCATTTTACCTTTCTGACATTCATGACACATAACATGATCCAGTTTTGACAAGTTAGGTAGCCCTCTAACTCTTTTCCTTTTACTGATCTTAATCATGTTATCAAAGTTCACATGGCATAACCTTTTATGCCACAACCAAGCATCTTCATTTTTCATCATCAAGAAAGAAGAATCATTAGTATCAAGATAAAATAGATTACCTCTTGATTTTTCTCTAGTTCCAACTAGTCTTCCTCCATCATCAAATATTTTTACTTTCTTGCTCTCAAAAGCAACTCGGTGACCTAAATTATTCAGTTGTGCTACACTTAACAAGTTATAGTTCAGTCCATCTACCCAATAAGCATTATCACATTTTATCATATCATTTATCATCAAGGATCCTTTACCTCTTACCATATAGGGTGTGTCATTACCCATCTTAACTGATCCTCCATTGTATTCTTCAAGTAGATCAAATTTCTCCTCATCACCAGTCATGTGATGTGTGTAGCCACTATCTATGATCCATGTATTATTTTTGTTAACTTTAGAGATCAGTGTTGTTTCTTCATGCTTTTCTTCATCTTGCTCCGAGCCATCTTTCATAGCAACAAATACAACTTCTACATCATCATCAGAATCAAATTCAGATTCATTATTCTCAGCTATGAAACATACCTTTTTCCCTTTGTCATTGTTGTCTCAGTTATGTCTGTTATGTCAGTAGCCTCTATTGAATCTTCTCCCATAGCTTCCTTCGGATCGGTCTTTGGTTCTTTCATCATCTTTCTTATGTGGACATCTAGTAGCGATGTGGCCAACCTCTTTACAGTTAAAGAATGCTAAAGGTAGCTTACCTCTATACCTTCCTTTACCTTTGGGTAATCTTCTAGCCATAAGAGCTTCAAGTTCATCAAGCTCATCATCAGTATTATTGTCACTATCATCATTTTTATTATTTCTGCTAGACTTTCCAATCTTTAGAGAAGACATGAAAGTGGATCCCATAGATGAAACAACACTGTTATCAAAGTTATTTAACTCAAAGGTTGTAAGTTTACCAATCAGATTGCCAAGTGTAAGTACATTACCAGATGTAGACCTTATCTCATGAATAGTAGATATTCTGATTGCGTAAATCGGCAATAAGGTTTTGAGTATTTTTCTAACAACTGTTTCTTCACTAATGACTCCATCAGATGCTCTAATATCATGTACTACCTCTTTCAGTCTATTTGTATATTGCACAATATTCTCACCTTCCTTCATCTTCATATCATTGAATCTACCCCTTAGGCTCTCTGCTCTAGCTCTTTTAACATTCACATCTCCACTATAAACTTGAGAAAGTTTATCCCACATGGCTTTTGTAGTAGTGCAACTTTTAATATCTTCAAATTCAGCATTGGTATAGGCAACAACAATTTCCATCATAGTAACATTGTGTTCATGCCTGTCTTTCAGTTGATCAAGTGTCAGGGGACCAAGTGTCGGTTCTATATAGCCATTCTCCATCAATTCTAGTGCAGCATTCCCAATTCCAAATATGTGCAACTTCATCTGGCTCTGCTATACTGTGAAGTTCTCTTTGTTCAGCTTTGGCACTTCCCTCTTATACATTTTGAGATCTTTGTACTGAAGTCCTTAAAAATCTGTTCCAAGAAATCAATGCACTGATACCAATTGTTAGAATAACTGAGAGGGGGGTGAATCAGTTAATCACTATCCCAATACAAAATGTATAATCCAAAAACAAATACTTCAATTTTTGTTGCTTGGTAACTTAAAATAATTTTACTATCTGTGCATTTACTGATTATAAGTCTAAAACTTATAGTAGTTACCGATCAAATCAAATATGCAACATGTAAATATGACATCAAACAAATATCACAATCAACACATAACACAAGAGATTTAACATGGAAACCCTGTGAAGGGAAAAACCACCTGGGACTGACAACCCAAAATATTCACTCTTCTCAAGTGAGGTTAGTGAAGACCCAACCTTGTTAAAGGTTACAAACACACTATTAGGTGTGACCTTGTTAGAGGATTTAAGACCAACCATTATCATCCAACCAATAGTCACTCTAGGGTTGACAGGATAACAATGTTCATTCTATGAATGATACATAATAAGAATTTTTTAGTCCACTCAGTTAAGAGATTTGACTATGTACAATGGTTAAATATGTAACAGTAGGTGATCTGACTTAATACAACTTCAATTGCAAATTACAGATCAATGTTCAGCTCATACAAATCTTTATGATCAATGTAACATTTTTGATTCAATAATATATCAACTTACTGTCCATCGGTAATCACTCTCTATCACTCAGTAATGCTCTTCAGTAGGGTTATCCTTAACCAGTATGATTAGAATGCATGAAAACTTGTTCACATGATGATTCTGCAGTTTCCTTCTCTTCCGGCATCACACTCACTTGTGAAATCTCTAGTCTCTTATATAGACATATAAACCATTTTCTTCTACTCCATCATATTTTTCCGCTTAATCATCTTCATTGATTTTACCTCTTAAACATACCTCGACACTTGTGTCAATAACATGTTGGATTCTCATCCTTTAGATCTTTCTTGAATTTTGTTAGTCGTCGAACATCATAAAAAACTTTATCTGTTACCTTGAAATTATACACTTTCCAACTCATCAATCTTATTGGCTAAACTAATCATTTATTTCATTCTATTCTTCTTGGTAAACAAAGAAATGTGTCGGTGAAAATAAGCTCAGTTTATACTGTGCTTAGTATACACTACACTCTGTCAATGTATACTGAAATGCTTCATCAACCGACAACACTGCTTTGTGTCTTTCAGCTCTTTTCCTCATCATAGATGAATGAAACATAATCAAGTCAATAACATAAAGTCATAGACTCATCAATAAGTTACTCAATGTATTCCTTATCCTCATCTTTCATATCCATCTTCCTCATGTAGATATTTCTATTCTTCATCTCTTTCACTCCTTCTCTACAGATGTTTTGGTATAGTAACTTACAAGATAAGTGTTGTCAAACTAGTTGACATCAATGACAACATAATACTAATTCAATCATATTACATATCTAATCAATCAAATCAGTGATCTTAAATCATAGATTCTTTAATCAGGTTCTTAATCAATTGTATTTCATCACTCCCTATCTTCCTTTTCTAGAATCGGATCAAATCACTTCGCGATCTCTCTAGTTGTAGACCTTGTCTCTAATCATAAAAATTATCCCTTCCAATTTGAGAAGATGTGGACTTTACACCTAGACCTAGAAGAAATAATATACTTGTGTTGGAACATTAAAGTTGAAGGCAATGCCTTGTTTAAGGTAGCCAAGAAACTCAAAAACATCAAAGAGAACATCAAGGGATGGAATAAAGAGGTTTTTGGGGATATTTTCCAACAAAAAAATGTAGAAAACAAGGACCTTATGGATATCTAGGATTCCATCCAGAATATGGGGATGTCGGAGTCCCTAAGGGATCAAGAGCAGATTGCTTTAGTTAATTATCATAATATTATTTCCAAAGAAGAAACATTCTAGAGACAAACATTGAAGGCCCTGTGGATTAAAGAAGGTGATAAACACACTAAATTATTCCACCTAATTGATCTTAAGAATAGAGCTTCTAGTATATTATCTCAAATTTCTAAAGATGATAGGAAAATCAGTAAGGAGGATGAAATAAAAAAAGAAGTCCAATTCTTCTCCTCTTTTGGGGAATGATGCTAATTTGGATATGAGAGATCAGAATAATCTTTTAGATTCTATCCCTAATATTATTTCAGATAATCAAAAAAAATATCTTTCCTCTATCCCCTCTTTAAGGGAGATTAAGGTTGTGGTCTTCTCTTTTGAAGGGGACAAGGCCCCCAGACTGAATGGATTCCCAATTTTTTTTCCAAAATTTTTGGCACATTCTAGAAAAGGATATTTCTAATGTTGTTAAAGAATTATTTAGAAGAAGAAGTATGCTAAAGGAAATTGATGGTACCTTCCCAATGCTTATTCCTAAGATTTTGGGAGTGGATTATTTTGACCAATTTAGACTTATTAGTCTCTGCAATTCAATTTACAAAATTATTTCAAAGGTTATCACTAAAAGATTACACTCTATTCTTCCCTTCTTAATTTCCCCTCAAAAAAATGTTTTTGTCCCTAGAAGGAAGATTCTTGACTCCATCATTACCATTCATGAGAATATCCACTTCTTGTCTACTACTGGGAAACAAGGTTTTCTCCTAAAGATGGATCTATCCAAAGCCTATGCTAGAGTTGATAGGAACTTCTTGTGCAATGTCTTGAAGAAATTTGGTTTTGGGGATAGATTTATCTAGTTAATTTTTAGTTGATTCATCATTAATGGATCTGCCTCCAATTTTTTTAAAAAATACCAGAGGATTAAGGAAGGGAGACTCGATTTATCCAATTCTTTTTACAATCATGGCTGAATATTTTGGTAGATATATGCATAAGTTGGTTTTGGAGGGAGCTATCCAGGGTTTGAATCCTTATTTGAATAATTTGATCTACTTGCATTCCTAATTTGTGGATGATATTATTACTACGGGGTCTTCTACTTTGAAGGAAGCAAGATCTATGAAAGAACCTCTCAATACTTATACCAGAGCGATGGGTCAATTAATTAATTAGAATAAGAGATATCTATTTTTTATTAACACCCCTGAAATAAGACAAAGAAGAATGGCTCATATTATGGGTTGTAATGTAAATGATTTCCCCTCAACCTATTTGGGGCTCGCTCTTGGTCTAAAAGTGCCTGGTTCTTTCTAGAACTCTCTAATCGACAAATTTAACAAAATATTGGCTAATTAGAAAGGGGTGCTCCTGTCTCAAGTTGATAAAGTTACTTTGCTTAAGTCTACTCTCCAAACTCTAGTCATTTACACTCTAAGCCTTTTCAAGATCCCTGCAAAGTATTCAAATAAAATTGAAAGTATCCAGAAGAGGTTTATTTTGTCTAGATATGAGGAGAGGAATCGTATCCCTTTGGTGTCCTGGGATAAGGTGTGTAGACCTAAAAATATGGGGGGTCTAGGATTGAGACATATTAGGGTGATCAATAAAGGTTTCCTAGCAAATCAAGTTTGGAGACTATATGGAACAAACAAAGAATTGAATATGATATATAAAAATAAATACCTTTATGATCTTCCCTCCTTAGATCAATACCTTAATAGTGAGGATAGTGTTTCTAGCTCTGATATTTGGAATAATATAAACAAATCCAGAGAGGTTGCAGAGAAAGGGAAAAGATGGAGATTGGGGAATGGTAAGAATATTTATTTCTAGGAAGACATTTGGCTAATGGAAAACCCTCTTTGTACTCTCCCTGACATTCACAATGTTGTGGATATATGTAAAGTTCAATATGGTCAAAAAGTGGAAGATTACTGGTCGGATAGTGGCTAGGTGGACCTACATCTTGTTAGTAACTCTGTGATTAAGATAAGAAAAGCTCTTTTAACCCAACAAATTTATCATGATAGTGAACATTCCATTATGTGGGGGATTACGCCTTCTGGTCAGTTCTCGATTGTTATTTCTTGTACTCTGCAATTGGATAATCCTACCATCAAGCCTTTCTTGTCAAAAGCTTGGAATAATATTCTAACCCCTAAAATTGAAATATTTTTTCTAGATTTTCATTCAAAATGAGGCTCTTACTATGGATAATATTATTAAAATGGGTTTCTTCCTTCCTAAAAGATGCTTGTTTTGTTCGAATGAAGAGAATGCCAATCAACTCTTCTTTCATTGTCTTTTTTCTCAACATGTCAGATTGCTCTTGTGATCAATGAAAACCTAACATGTTTGGAACATGCATAGATATTCAAACATTAGTGAGAGCAACATATACCTAACATATGAAAAAACTATTTGCAAGACACCTCAAATAGAGCTTAAATGGGAGCACCCTATCACCATTTGATTTTCTCTTAGAATAGGGATGTGGGTGTGCTCTCAAAATACAAGAAGAATGTCCCAAATGCTGTTTAGGAAGGTTTAGGATCATTTAGGAACCATGGATAGCCCATAATGGTACAAAACTAGGTATGGTGAACCTATTTTGCCCCTAGAGTCCCAAGAGTTCAAATGAAGCCAAATGCAATTTCTAGATTAAGGATGAGTATGAAAAGTTCATTTTAACCAAAATATGGATATGAGATAAAGGAAAATGGTTAGTATTGCTTGAAATAAACTATATTCAATCCATTAGGCTAAGCTAGAGTGAGCTAGAAAGTATAAAAATGAACTAAATCTAACAATATTAGAAATTAAGCTAAGTCTAGGTGCAAATGAACTTGATAACAATTCTTAATATGATATGATGTGAATTGGTGAGTTTCTCTTGGAATGAGGAGTATTTATAGGATTTGAGGAAGGGCTTGGGTTAGGAAGGGTAGTTAGGGTCAAAGTCAAGGTTAGAGGTAGAGTTAGGGGTATGGTTAGAGGTATGGTCAAGGGGATAAGGGTTAAGGGTTTCTCACACGTGTGATCGACACTAGGGAAGTGTGCTAGGGGACCAAGGTGGAAAAAGAGTCAAAGGTCTTCATTAAGAGGCTGTAAGAGCCATTAATGAGGGTGTAAGGGGCCATTAATGAGCATGCAAGGCTCATTAATGAGTGGGTTTGACTAGAAGTCAAAGGATGAGGGTTTAGACTAAGAGGGTTAGGAATCACCCACTAAGAAGGTTTAGGATGTGATTAGGAAAGTGAGGATAGGTTTAGGGTTTTCTAGAAGATATCTAGGGTTTTAGGCTTTTAAATAAATATTTAATTTATTTAAAGGATTTTTGAGACAATTTATTAAATAATTAATAAATTGGAGGGATTATCATTCAAATTAGATTTAAATGCTTTTGGGAGGGGTTGTTTAATTAAAAGTCTTTAATTAAAATAGGAGAAAGGAAAATGACAATAAAAATGAATGAATGAATTAAATAATTAATTAATTAATTAATGATGATGTCTTAGGTCTTTTGTCAACTAAAATATTTGTAATTGACAAATAGATTTTTAGGTGTCTACATTTTGCCCCTCTTTGATGTGATGTCGTGAGTAGTGTGGCATCAAAGACAAGAAAATAAGATGCCTTGGGCTAGAATAAGAAGATAAGGGGTTGTGCCCCCTCAAAAAAATAACACAAAGATGAATCTGTGTGGGATTTTCTCAAAAAGAACACAGGAAAGAAGGGAAAGGATGACCGGAGATAGGAAGGGGGGATAAACAAATGTCCTTCCAAGAGAAAAGATGGAGATATGCAATATGATATGAGATGCAAGAAGCAAGATGAAGCTATATCAAGGATGCAAGATGCAAGAATAATCTATATGATGCAGGATGGGGGATATGGGGAGCTCGTTGTGTAAATGTGGAGAGCACAACCTAGTTTGATTTAGAAATGCTAGATACCTACCATGGTTACTGGGAACTCAAGGCCTTGTCACTAGTGTTTCATAGGACTAATGCAAAAAGACATGCAAGGGTTGCTCCAGCATCACGTATGAATCCAGTAGGAGGCATGGTAGAAACAAAGCTAGAGAACCCACAAACAAATGACACTTCCCAAGTGCACCATGTAACTTGAAAGATCACATGTGAAACATGCAAGGTTCATAGCTGACTGACTCATAGGAAGAAGAAAAAGATCAGAAGACCTTGCCCTAGATTGTCCTCATTCACAGCACACCATGATATAAAGGATCATGGTGAGCATGAGGAGAGGAACAATGAGAAGCCATAAAAGATAAACAAGATCTAAAGGACAAAATATAAGACCAAAGTGATAAATCCACAAAGTGTCCTTTGCCAAGGAGAAGGGTTGATGTGATAGATGGGGGAAAGATTAGGTTAGAACATGAGGAAGGATACATCCTACATAGACCCACTATGATTGATGATGGAAGATTAGGTTAGACATGAGGAAGGATACATCCTGTAAGGACCCGTATGATGAGGAGAATGATGTGTTGTTGTTGGAAAATGATGAGTCAAGGATAATCATGTGATCAATGATAGTCGACAAAAGATGTTGTTGAAGTACGAAGCTGGGTAGTACAAGTTATCGGATCAATTGTTGTTGCAGGACTAATGAGGATATGTACAACAAGATGTGACGATATGTACAATGGATGGGGAGATATGTACAATGGAGATTTATAGAAGCTAAGAGATTGGGATAGGAAGATCTCCCTATACAAGATATATACAAGAAGATCAAGATTGGGGATAAGAGGATCTTGCTATACATGATAGATATAGGAAGCTTAGGATTAGGGATAGGAACTAGATTGCTACATTGGATAGGCTTGATGATAGAACACCTTGGGAGTGATGGGCTGGTGGTGGGGAGGGGGATTGGATAAAGAGGAGTTGGGATCAGGATGTGGATGTGGATTGGTGGGGGATGTGAGTTTGATAGATAATGACTTGATCCACTATGTATGGTGCCTGTTTCAAGGTTTTCACCAACATACTTGTCCAAGGCACTTGAATTTCCAAGTTTTCACCATTGGACAATTTTTTTTCTTTTTTTCTTTTTTTGTATTTTTTTGGATTTTCTAATTTTTATGGATTTTCTGGATTTTATAGGATGTGGTTCAAGCATAAAACTGCTTCAAAAGTATGATGTTGATAGGATCATTTAGGGGCTCACCTTATGGTGTTGATAGATGATAGGCCTTGGAGCCAAAGCATGTTGTGATGACGTAGGGACCCAACCAAGTAGGCTCAAACTTGCCTTTTTTCTCTTGATGTGCTTGTACTTTCTAATTTTCTTTGAGGACCATGTCACCCACTTGGAATTTCCTTGGATGGACCTTCTTGTTATAGATCCTTTTGAGTTGATTCTAGTAAACAACCAGGTGATCATATGCTTGCTGTCTCTTTTCATCTAATAGATCAAGCTGTGTGAGGTGTGCCACGCGATAGTCTTCATCTGTGGTGTAGTTCTTCATGGTGACTCATAATGAAGGGAGCTCAACCTTGATTGGTAGAATGAGTTCAGAACCATATAAAAGGGGGTATGGGGTGGTGCCTGTGGGAGTGCGATAAGAAGTGCGATATGCCTAGAGGGAAAGATTTATTTGGAGGTGCCAGTCACGACCAGAATCATTGACAACCCTCTTGAGGATTTTGAGGATGGTTTTATTGGTTGCCTCAGCTTGTCCATTTCCTTGGGGGAAGTATGGGCTGAAAAACAATGGTGGATGTGGAGTCTAGCACTTAGATCATCTGCATGCTAGTTTTCAAAAGGTGTGCCATGATATGTGAAGATGGTAGATGGGATACCGAAGCAACAAATGATATGGTATATGATGAACTTGGATATCTGAATCCTACTAGGGAGGATGAGAAGAATTGCTTCAACCCACTTTGTAAAGTATTGTGTGGTTGTTATAATATATTTGTGTCCATCTAAGGAAAGGGGAGTGATTAACCCAATGAGGTCGAAGCCCCAACAAGAAAATGGCCAAGGTGGTACAATAGGCTGCAAGTCTTGAGCTGGAGCATGAATCAAATTGGCATGTTGTTGACATGGTAAGAATTTCTTGACAAATTCATAGGCATCATGATCCATTGTTGGCTAGTGTAATACCCCAAAAATGGGTTATAAGCTCATTAATCTTCTATATCAACAATTCGAATGAAATCAACATCAAAGTCCTAATCTAAGGCACATCTAAACATCATCGAATCTTAATTGATTATCTTAAAATTCTGCATCGGGGAATATTCCCAGCAATATTCTTGATTATCTTAATTAAATTTAATTTTATAATTATTTGGCAATAAATCACATTTATCCTAAAATTTGATTAATTAAATATTTTGCATATTTAATTAATTAGATTTAATATTTGCCACTTAATTGTGTAATTAAATTTAATTCTATCTATTATTAATTGTATTATTTAATTTTGACAATAAATCAAAATTCCTATGAATAATTGATTAAATTCTTATTTAATTAATTAAAGCATGTTGTCATTATTTAATAATATAATTTTTAATAAAAGTTTGGTAAAATAGTTAATTAACCCATAAATTAATTATTTATTTTCAAAAATCAGTTAAGTTGAGCATAAATCACTTTATTATTAAATTAATTCATAAATAAAACATGCACAATCATAAAAGCAGACAACTATCAATTATCAATTAAAGCTAAACTCTATTTTGAGTTAAAACTTAGCTTTTGCATGTTTTTGTGAGTTAATTATCCTTTATTTAAAAATAACTCAAAAATCAACCTGAGTTATTTGAGTGATTTATGGCTTTTTCCCATGCACCTCCAAAGCCCTGGATTTCTATAAATTAAAGGCTCAGCTCTTCACAAATCATCTCATATTTTTGCACAATCACGTTGGAGAATTGGAATTGAAGAATCAAAGCTCTTGCGAATTGACATCTTTGTGAGATCAATCTTATTTTTTTTTTTGCATATCATTGTTAGATTAGTATTGCATATCAATTTTCAATAGCATTCATAGCATATCCATTTCATCTAGCATAGATTCATATCAAGTTTTTCATTCTTATTGCATAGAAATACCAAAAAAATAGCTAAATTTTATTCAATCTCATATCTAGATCAATTGCATTCAAATCCTTCATTTAGGTGTCGTCTAGGTCACTGATCTCGATTACAATCTAAGAACATTAATCTCGCACCTACTAGAAGGCAGTAAATCGCTTGGTTAGATAGTTTTCAATTTTGCACGATTTTGATTATCACTAACCTCTAATGTTTTACTGAGTGTTGTGTCTACAGATCAAGTACAATTTTCACACACACATTTTTGGCACCCACCGTGGGGCACCAGAAATGTGTGTGTGAAAATTGTACCTGATCTGTAGACACAACACTCAGTAAAACATTAGAGGTTAGCAATAATCAAAATCATGCAAAATTGAAATCTAATCTAACCAAGCGATTTACTGCCTTCTAGTAGGTGCGAGATTAATGTTCTCAGATTGTAATCGAGATCAGTGACCTAGACGACACCTAAATGAAGGATTTGAATGCAATTGATCTAGATATGAATTGAATGCAATTAATCTATATTTTTGAATTTTCTATGCAATAAGAATGATAAAAACTGATATGAATCTATGCTAGATGAAATTGATATGCTATGAATGCTATTGAAAATTGATATGCAATGCTAATCTAACAATGATATACAATATGAATGCAAAAATAAGATTGATCTCACAAAGATGTCGATTCACAAGAGCTTTGATTCTTCAATTCCAATTCTCCAGCGTGATTGTGCAAAAATATGAGATGAATTATGAAGAGCTGAGCCTTGTTTTTATAGAAATCTAGGGCTTTGGAGGTGCATGGAAAAAAGCCATAAATCACTCAAATAACTCAGGTTGATTTTTGAGTTATTTTTAAATAACAGATAATTAAGTCACAAAAATCATGCAAAAGCACAATTTAACTCGAATTAAAAGTTTAGATCAACTTTAAAACTCAAAAAGATGTTGAGTTTCAAAAAGCTAACAACTTGCATTGATTTTCAAATTTTGAGTTTAACTGGTCCTTGAATATGCACATGGATAATTATGATTTAATAAATAAATAAAGTGATTTATGCTCAACTTAACTGCTTTCTAAAATAAAATAATTAATTTATGGGTTAATTAACTATTTTACCAAACTTTTATTAAAAATTATATTATTAAATAATGACAACATGCTTTAATTAATTAAATAAGAATTTAATCAATTATTCATAGGAATTTTGATTTATTGTCAAAATTAAATAATACAATTAATAATAGATAGAATTAAATTTAATTAAACAATTAAGTGGCAAATATTAAATCTAATTAATTAAATATGAAAATATTCAATTAATCAAACTTTAGGATAAATTGGATTTATCGCCAAATAATCATTAAATTAAAGATAATTAAGATAATTAGGAATATTACTAGGAATATTCCTTGATGCAGAATTTAAGATAATCAATTAGATTTGATGATGTTCAGATGTGCCTTAGATTAGGACTTCGATGTCGATTTCATTCGAATTGTTGATATAGGAGATTAATGAACTTATAGCCCATTTTTGGGGTATTACAGCTAGTAATACCCAACTCTAAGAAATTGCTTTTCTAGGACCATGCCACTTGTGTGAGAACCACAAATTCTAGCATGTACCTCTTGTAAAACCAGGACAACCTCGTTTGAATCTAAACACTTAGAGAGGATTTTGTGATATCCTCGATGATAAAGAGTGTTTTCCACAAGAGTGTAGCAGGATGCTCTGTGAATTAGATTTTGGCATTGGGTGTTGGTTAGATGGGGGGATATGATACCATTTTAAAGATATGTGTGAATGTCATGGTACCATGGGGATTGAGGACCAGCCAAGATGCACACCATTTCTATAATACCCTCTCCTATGGTGATACTTGGACTTTCTTATTTGGACATTCTATTATGATGGTTAGAACTATACGTTTACATTTATGTTTTGTGGATGATGATATGTTTATCAGATGATTAATATGCTCATGTATGGTTATCATTTATATGTTTATGAAATTTGAAAACCATCTATCTTTATATGTTTTATGGATCTAACCCAAGGATTTTAATCTAACCATTATCATGATGTTTTATGTTTTATGGATAAGTGTTTGATGTGTCTTCATGACTTAGGATGAAGTCATAGTTACTCACTTAGTTGAGGTCCACACAATGTATCGATCCTAGTCATCTGTTTGCATATATTTGATTTGTATGTATATCCATATGTATATATGTATCTCTTCTTGGTGATGCAGGATTGTAGGTACTGGGTATCATCTCCACCTGGCTTCACAGGTCTAAACGATCCCTCAAAATCCTTGATCGTTGTTGTTGTTATGGAGATATCACTAGGTTCCACAGAAAGGAACTCTACCTCTGATCCTTTTATCCTTAGGTGGGAATTCCTGAGTCAGTCCCTTGTATGGATTTTTGTGTTCTCTCAGTTTGTTGGTTTTGTGGACCCTGAAGATTATTTCTTGTCTTTTGCATTTGTTGAGAATGAGGTTTTGAGTATGGTGGCTCTAATTGTCTTTATAGTATGTTCAATTTTATTAGTAGATTATTGATGTGATTTTAATATCGATAATAATAATAAAGAATTCTATGATATTATTTTATTCATAAAATGCCTATGGCGATAATAATAAAAAATGTTTTAATAATAGTGGTATATTTCACTTTATATATATCACTATTGTATTTCGTAAAACATATGGATAAGTGAATGAATAAATGATATATTTTATAATAATGATATTTATAATATTTAAATAATGTGTCTTACTTATGGTATATGTACCATAAGCAAATGGGTGCACACATATGCCTATGAATACATATATAAATATATAAATATATAGTATTATATAATAAATTAATTAAATTGTGTTACTTTCATTTAAATAGAAATATGTTTGGTAAATTCTTTTACCATGGTTATTAGTAAATTATTCCTAGAAATAATACTAACTATTTTTGCCACCCTTAAATTTAGGAGGCATAGATTTATAGTTCTATTAAATAAAATTTATTTATCCCTCCACAGGAATGGTTTTACAAACTATATTAATTAATTAATAACTATTATAGTTGGGATGGTTGCATCGGTTGGATTACCCATGCAACCACCTCGTCCAATCTATATACAGGAAAGATTTCCTGTGTGAGAGGGTGTTGGATAGGAGTGGATTCGGAAAGAAAAGATAACAAGATTAGTATTATGCTTGTAGGAATATTGTAGTTGTGAGGAGAGAAATTCATTATTCTCTGAGAGTGGCATTTGGTTGTTTCCGTAAGAGGTTGGAGATTGCACCCAGGAGGATTTGAAGGAGTGCTGAAAGGGTTGAGAGGATTGGACTGGTCTTCATAAACTGAATCTCCATAGGACTCCAGGTTGGAATTCATCTTGAGAGTTATCTCTCCTTTGTGATATGAAATGAGGAAAGTCTGGTTAAATGTTTCTCTGTATATTCGTTGTTGATATAAATTATAGAATGTTGTGTTATATATCATTGTGCCTATATTAGTTATTTGAAGAGTAGGATCATGTTGAATGGGTTTATTTATTGTATTGAGTGTATATGAATATTTATGCATTTGTAAGAGTTTGTAGACTCCTTAGTATTCTCCTTTTTATCTCCTTTCTTTTCAGAATATCCTTGAGTGCTTCCAGTATTTAGAACTAGTAAGTTAGCCCTACAGTTTCATATCTATTTTTGTACCACCTTCCTTCATCCAGATCTAGAACATATTTGTTGGATAGATGGGATGGATTGATGGCCATTTCGAAAGGGAAACTAGGAAATCTAAAATGGGTCATGCTCAGATTAGGCAACCATAGACCCCATAATGCACAATTTTACCCGCAAGTCAGAGTTGATAGTCATTTTTGTAAATTCTGGCAGTTGGTTTAGTGGTGGCCGAGCAAGTTAGTATTGATCAAGAAAGTTAGTGGTGACTGAGAAAGTTAGTATTGACTAAGAAAGTTAGTGGTGACCGAGAAATTTAGTATTGACCGAGAAAGTTAGTGGTGATCAAGGAAGGCAGTGTTAACCAAGTAGTTTGTGTCAACTGAGGAATGTAGTATCAACCGATCTGACTGTGTGAACTGAGCAAACTAGTGTGAACCAGTAGATTAGTGTGAACTGAGGAAATTAGGTACCTTCCAGGATGATTGAGATAGGTTTTAGCTTCATAGGAGTTAAGATGCAACTTCTAATTTTGAGATTTCTTGAAAATTCAGACTTAGTTAAATTTCAGGCATATGGAATTTTGTATAAACTATATGGAAATTTGTGTAAACTTGATATGTGATAATTTCTTGTTTGATGAAAGTTATATGGTGCATTTAGGTGCCTTAATAAGGTTAGGATGTGTGTAGGAAGTAGGGTTAGGGTTTAGGATTGTTTGGAAGATCATGACCATCCTAGGTCTCCCTAAACCACTCCTAATTTTCCTAAACATCCCTAAAATATCCTATTCTTTTATGTCCTTTGATGTAAGTTCTTAAAAGTGATTATGATGTGTTTTATTTCATGTATGATGTATTTGTGATGTGTGGGTTAAGGGTAGAAAACCTAAGGACACTAAGTGAGTGGCTCTCAGTGTGGGGCCGGGGCCCTAAGTGGCTAGTACTAGGATAATTGATTGAAGAGTTATTTTAACAAGTGATAATTTAATTAAAACTTATGGGAATGGGTTCAAAAATGTAAAAAGATTAAAATGTTCCTCACCCATGCCATTAGTTCTAGCAAAGGCTATGGATGGGAGTGGGAGAAGGTGCCTATGCGTAGGTACAATCAGATGACGCTTGTCTATATGAAAGGCATTCGGTTTCGCATGTGCCTACTTGGGGCCCGGGGCCCGAAGTGGCTAGTACCAGGACAACCCAAGGGGTGAGGGCTATGCGATGACACTCACTTAGGTTGTTGCTTAGAGTTTCTACCAAGCCTTAGAACCTTTGGGGAAAAGATTTATACTTTGAGCTTCTTTTCATTTGTTATTTGGGAAAGGTTACCCAACCCTAGGTATGGCCTAGCTATTCTTTCTTTGTGGACCTTGGTGTTTATCTCCTAGCACGGGGGAGTGGACCTTTTGGTATCCATGTGGTTGGGTGGTAAATATTTTTATTGAGGTATCTTTTGCGGATGGAGTGCTTGAGGATTCGTGCTTGCTTATGTTCCAGTTTCCAAGGATGAAGACTTTTATTTATATTTCATGATATAAATTTATTGTTACCTCCCAAGAGGAGATGAATGTAATGTAATCATTAATGTATCTCAAAATTATGTATTTGAAATGGGTAGACTTAGGAAAAAGGGAAAAGGGAAAGCACAAACTTTATGTATAAGATGTGTGTTGGAAAGGAAAAGGATTTTGTAACATTTCAAGAAAAACAATATGTTTCTCATTATCGATTAAGTGAAAAGCTATTGAAAAAAAAATGTATTATTTGCAATGTATCAAATGTTTAGATGATTCTATTATATGGTATTAATTCTTTAAATGCTATATTGTTCATAAAAGATACTTAGGATTATAGATGGATTCAAATGGAAAATTGAAATGAAACTACTTTATATTTCTTTATAAAGAATCTACAAATATTGTGATGTAGTCGCTTAAGAAATAAATCAATTTGTTAGTACACTATATGGACTTAATGTTTTGTACATTAAATGAAAAGGGAACCTTGGAGGAATCTAAGTTAATCTATGTTTTGTTTATTTGATTCTTTTAAAAGTTCAAAAATTTTCATAAATCATTACTTAGATTTTCTTTTACAAAGAGAATCTTTGTTCTCTTCCCTGGTTCCCTTGCAGGGCATGAAAATTTCTAAATCAACATTCTCATAAGAATGTGTGTGTAGCTTCTTGAAAAATAATTCATAGTGTGATGAGTCGTGAGGGATTTCCAATAAGGATCCGTTGGTTTCCATTGCGTCGGTCGCTTTGTTCTGCAGCCTTGGTATCTGTGTGAATTGTGGACTCAAGAAGTGTTCTTTCAATTTGTCCACTAGTTCCTTGTAGGGTAGAAGATTTTCATCCTTTGTTTGGAATTCATCTAAGACTTCCTTGATTATCAAATGCCAATCTCTAAACACTTACAGTTCTATTATATTCCACTAGATAGCTATTTTGAGGCTTGAGATGAGTGCCTCATACTCTGCAATGTTGTTGGTTCAAGGGAATCCCAATTTGGATGATTAGGGATGTAGTCACCTTGAGGAGTGACACAAAGGATTCATGCTCCTGATCTATGTGATGTGTAGGAGTCATCAAAGTATATCTTCCATGATGGTTTTTCTTCAATCATGCATAGATGTTCATCAAGAAATTCCATTATTAGTGGATATGCATCTACTAGAGGTGCTTCAGCTAGCTGATCAACAATTAATTTCCCTTTGATTTCTTTCCAATCTATGTACTAGATATTGAACTCGCTCAACAACATGACCCATTTACCATTCGGGCTATTAGTGTTGTGCTTGACAGAAGATACTTGAGGGGGTCCACCTTTGAGATGAACTTGATGGTGTGGATAAGTATATAATGCTAAAAATTTTGAGTGGTGAAGACCACTACAAGGCATGCTTTCTCCATTGGTGAGTAGTTGAGTTCATAACCAACAAGATTTCTACTGATATAATAGATGGCTCTTTCTTTGTTGTTTTCATCAACTTCTGCTAATAGTTCCCTCAATGATGTAGTAGTTGTAGAGATGTATAGGATCATAGGTCATCCTAGATTGGTAGTACAAGGATGGGAGGGTTGGACATATATTCCTTTAGCTCTTGAAAGCTTCTTTGGAAAATTGGATCCCATTTGAAGCTTGTGTCCTTGTAGAGTAGATGCGTGAAAGGTTGGCACTTGTCTGCCAACTGTGATATGAAACACCGCACTGATTGCAATTTTTGTTGTAGGCTTGTGAGTTTCTTGAGTGTCCTGGGAGGAGGCATTTTCATTATGGATTTGAAATTTTTGGGGTTAATCTATACGTTGCGACATGATACAATGAAGCCTAGCAATTTTCCAGATGTTAGACCAAAGACACTTTTTTGGATTTAGTTTTAAGCCATAATGATGGAGGCGATCGAACAAACACTTGAGGATATCGAGGTGTTCACATCATGTCTTGGATTTTGCAAGGATATCGTCTACATAATCTTCCAATATCTTGTGTATCATATCATAGAAGATAGTTGTCATTGCCCGCTGATAGGTGGCCCCTGCATTCTCTAGCCCGAATGTCATCATATTGTAGTAGAAGGTACCCCATAGTGTGGTGAATGTTATTTTGTGTTGGTCTTCCTCTACTATTATGATCTGATTATACCCTAAGAAGCCATCCATAAGTGACAACATCTCATGGCATGTTGTAAGATCTACTATCAGGTTGATGTTTGGTAAGGGAAAATCATCCTTTGGACATGCTTTGTTCTAGTCTTTGAAGGCATCGTAGATTTTGATCTCTCTTGAAGGCTTAGTAACATGTATAATATTTGAGATCCACTCTGAGTAGTTGATAGCTCTGCTGATTTTTTTCTTGTAAGAGCTTCTCTAGTTCTATCTTTACTAGGATGGCTACTTTAGGATGCATTTTACGAAGCTTTTTCTTTACTATTTTTGCATTAGGGTCCACTGCAAGATTGTGAACAACTAGATTTGGATCAAGTCCTAGCATGTGTGCATATGACCAAGAAAAATTGATAGTAGCTTCTTGGATCAAATTTCACCATTCACAATATACCAAGATATGAAAGATCTAGGAAATCATGAATAGGATCCACTAACACAAAAAGATAAAATCAAGAAAGAAGACCTCCTGACCAAGTAGTCATTCGGTCCATAGTTCTTTCCACAAACATGATAGGATTGATGAGTTTTATTTGAGCTGACTGAGGAAGAACGCATCCTGTAGGGAAAAGATTGATTGACTGAGATGGATATTTGCTAGCAATAGATGTGAAAGGAACAATAACTTAGAGATTCAATTTCGATGTTGATTTTGATAAACACTTTTGCAATCACTGTGTCTCGAAAAATTTCAGTGCGATGGGGTTTATTTCATCTTGTTGGGAATTTTACTTGAACCTTTATTGTGATGTAGGAAACAATGACTAGAAACTAGGATCATGATGAGGATATATATGTATAGTGGGCAGGAGAAGATAATGGATCCAAATCTGTGACCATAGTACCTGAAATAGGTTTTCACCATGGTACTTCCTAGAGTGCTTGTTTTCTAAGTTTTCACTATTGGATGAATTTAATCCATTTTATTTTTTGCAAGGTGCCTGTTTTCACCAAGACAATGATTTTTTTCAAGAAAATTTTCCGCTATTTAGGATTTTTTGTTCTTTTCTGATTTTTAGGATTTTTTCAAGACTTTTTCTGATTTTTAGGATTTTTTGCTGAAAATAATGTACATGAACTGAATGCTAATCTATGCATAAAAGTGCTTTAGATACAAAATATTTATAGGATCAGGGAATGAATCTCCCTTAGGTGTTGCAATCTGATATGCTCCAGAGCTAAACTTGGTAGTAACAACAAATGGACCCAACCAATTGGGTTCAAACTTTCCTTTCTTTTCTCAGCTCTAGAGATTCTTCATATTGTGTTGCGGGACCAAATCACCAATGTAAAACTCATGAGGTTTGATCTTCTTATTGAACTATAAGTGCAAGTGGTTTTGATACACATGGAGGTGGTTGAGGGAATTGAGGCATCTCTCATCGAGGAGCTGCAATTCTTGTAAGCTTGCAACTCAGTATTCTTCTTTGGACATTAGGTTTTTGAGAGAAATCTTGAGGGAAGGGTGATCAATTTAAATTAGAAGAACAACCATAGAACCATAGATGAGGGTGAATGGAGTGGCGCCAGTGGTAGTACAAATGGAGGTGTGGTAGGTCCAAAGGGTAGGATTGAGTTGTAGGTTCCAATGACAACCAACATCATCAATAGTCTTCTTGAGAATTTTCAATATGGTTTTATTCATAGCCTTAGCTTGACTATTTCCTTGTGGGACATATTTGGATGAGAAATGTTGGGTAATGCCAAATTTATTACAAAGCTCAGACATGTCATTACGCTTGAAGGGTGTTCTATTATTAGTATGGAGGTCTTTTGGGATGCCACAATGACAAATGATATATTTCATGATAAAAATTCACTTACTGATAGTGTAGTTGAGGGAGATTGCTTCAACCCACTTGGTAAAGTACTTAGTGGTGACTAGGATATATCTGTGACCATTGGCAGAGTTAGGGAATATTTGGTCCACTAGGTCAAAGTTGCAATGGGAGAAATACCAGAGTGTGATGGTGATTTGGATGGATTGAGTGGTAGCATGTATCAAATCACCATGTTGGTGATAGGGAACACATTTATTTATAAAGTGATAAGCATCCTACTCCATTATCGGCTAGTAGTATCCAGTACACAATAAATTATTTGCTAAGGTAAGGCCATTGGAATGGGATCCATAGATTCCTTGATGTACCTCTTCCAAGGCTATGTGTGCTTCCTCTGAATTCAAATATTGAAGAAGAGTTCCATCAAATTGTTTTTGAAATAGGGTTTCTTTTAGAATTGTGTAATAGGATGTACGACAGATGAAGGTTTTCTATTGGTTAGGTGTAAGGGTGAGGGGAATAGTCTTATCATGAAGATACATGAGGATTTCTTGATACCAAGGTGATTTGGGACCAACAATCTCACACACCATATCAGAATTTGGCTGGTCATAGGTAGGGACCATGAGATTCTTGACAAGAAATTTGCATCGTGTACTTGTCTCTAGCATGGATATCAAGGAAGTAATGGTAGCCATAGCATCAACTACTTTATTTTTTTCTCTAGGGATCTGCTAGAAAATGATGTTTACAAAATGATGCTTGAGATCTTTGACCATGCATCGGTAAGGGATAGACTTATCATCCTTTGTGTTAAATTCATCATTTACTTGCTTGATAACCAATTTGGAGTCACCAAAAATAAGAAAACTTGTGATCTTCCATCTGACAACTTGGCGAAGCCTTGTGACCAAGGCCTCATATTATGATATGTTATTTGTATAGGCAAACATCAATTTATATCATTTAGGGATGAAATCCCCTTGTGGTGTAACAAACAAAATACCTTCCCTCGATCCTTTCTGAGTGAAAGATTCATCAAAGTAGAGATTCTACTAAATGCTAGGGGTGATAGTCATGATGGTTTAATTAGGAAAATCTGTGACAATATGATGATCGTCGGGAATAGGTACCTCTACAAGTTGATTGACGATTTCTTTTCCTTTGATTTCCTTGCATTCTGTGTATGCAATATCAAATTCATTGAGTAACTTATCATGGACCATTTTTCTGTGCGGCCTACTAGAGTGGTTTTAGATAATAAATACTTAAGCAGGTCAAAATTTTCTATCAACTATACCTTATGATTAAGCATGTAATGACATAGTTTCTACATGAAAAATACATAGTCATGAAAGCTCTCTTAATAGATATATAGTTGAGCTCATAACCCACCAAAGTTCTGCTAAGATAGTATATGGTGCACTATTTTCCATTGTTATCTAGTTGTGCTAGGAGAGCACCTTGTGCTACTGTTGTTGCTAAAATGTAGAGTATCAAAGGTCATCTTGGAATAGGTGGGACCAACACTAGTGGATTATCTAGATATTGCTTGAGTTTTTCAAAGGCCTTTTAACATAAGCAATCCCAAATGAATTTGATATCCTTTCTTAGTAGGTGAGAGAAAGAATGCACCTTGTTTGCCAACTGTTACACAAATTTTTGGATGGACTGAAGTCGCCCTTGCAAGCTCCATAATTGTTTCATAGTTTTAGGAGGTGGCATCTCCAAAATGGCTTTCACCTTCTTAGAATCCACTTCTATTCCTCTATGAGAGACAATGTAGCCTAACAACTTGCCTAATTGCACACCAAAGACACATTTATTGGGATTCAGCCGAACCTTGTACTTCTCCAATCTATCAAAGATTGTGGTAAGGATAGAAATGTGTGATTCTTGTATTTTATATTTTCCTAAGATATCATCCACATAATCTTCCATAATCACATGAAGGAGGTCATGGAAGATAGTTGGCATGGCTCTCTGATAGGTGGAACCTTCATTTTTGAGACTAAAGGGCATGACCTAGTAACTGAACGTACCCCAAGGAGTAGTGAATGTCATTTTATGTTGGTCCTCCATTTCTAAGAAAATCTTATTGTATCAAGAAAATCCATCCACGAGGGGCAAAATGTCATTCCAAATAGTTAGATCCATAATTATTTCAATGTTGGGAAGTGGAAAATCATCCTTAGGACAGGCAAGATTAAGGTCTCTAAGATTAGTACAGATCTGGATGCCCCCAAAGGGTATACCTAATAGTACAATGTTGGAGACCCATTCAGGATAATCTATGGGTCTAATAGATTCTACTTCGAGCATCTTTTGTAGTTCAGCTTTGTCCAAGAGTGCCACTTATGGAGGCATCTTGCGTAACTTCTATTTTACAAGTTTGATTTTTGGATGTATGACAAGGTGGTGTACAACTAGGTCAATATCAAGCCCAAGCATATCTTTATAAGTCCATGAAAAATTGATGTGGGCTTTCTTCAGAAATGTGCTCATGGCTTCTTTTTCTTTCTCATCAAGGGAAGCTACAATGTAGGTGATCTTTGGATCTTCTTCAATGCTAAGATTGATTGTGACTTATATTCTCTGAGGATAGAATATTTCTCTAGCGATAATGAGATAAAAGTAAAGTCAACTTCCCCCTCCTCTAGCACCTCAAAAAGGTTTTCACTAGAGGACACATCCTTTATTTTATCTTTTTCTTCATCTAGAAGTACCTCAAAAAGTTTTTCTCTAGAGGACACATCCTTTACTTTATCTTTTTCTTCATCTAGGGGTGCCTCAGAAAGGTTTTCACCCAAGAATGTTTTATCATTTTTGGATTTTCTTCTTCTTCACTTTTGTGACTAAGGGAGTTGAATTGGCTACCAAAGTAGGCTTTCTCTTTGTAGTAGATCTGATGCTCATTTTCTTGGAGATTTCTTAGTCCAAAAAGTGCTAGAACTACCTCATCTGAATCACATATGTCTAAGGTAGGTGGTGAATCTTGTGGGTCCCAATCAATTAGATTAGCGTTGGTAAGGGGAAGTTCAGGTGAGGAAAGGTCTGATTGGGTGATATGGAGGATACAGGTGTCAAGATCATCTTCAATGTACTAGAAAGGGACTTAAAATAACTCTTCCTCGGTCTCTGAATCAGATTCAACCAAACAATAGTCATTGGAAAGAAATTTCTTAGTCTCTATAGAACCTAATCCTTTTCCACAAGGATATCCAGTTCCTTTGATGAGAGTTTTCCTTCTAGTTTCTTTTTCCCCAAGGTCAATACCATGATATCCCATTCTTTCAACAATGGGAGCGAGCTTAATATATTTCCCCTCAGGGATATCCATAAGTTTATCTTCTTCATCATCAAATATCTAGGATATGACATTATGCTCCATGTGTTCATCTGAAAGGGATCCCCAATGTTCAAATGTAGTCTTCTTGCATTTAATGGTTTCCTTATCTCCCTTAGGGAATATTTTTGAAGGTTTACTATAGGATTTGGGGGAGAGGGGGAACTGACCAATATACATGGAATTTGTGAACTTATACTCCCCCATACCTTGATCTATGAATTTGACATTCTTATCAGACTCGGTAACCTTTTCCTTTCCTTTAGACTAGTTAGAAATCTTTTCTTTATCTTCAGAAGAAGTGAATTGGAAAAGATTTTCTTGTGTGATAGGAAGAACATACTCATTCAATGGGCAGTAATTTGATTGCTTACCTTCTAGCCTTTTGCAATATTGGAAGATTTCATGGTCTCCATGGATTAATATTTCAACTCCATGGTGTGGGAATCATAAACATTGATGAAATGTGGATGGGACACTTGAGATAGCATGTATCCACAGTCTACCCAAGAGAATGTTATCGGGTAGCTCTAGATCAAGCATTTGGCAGACTATTTCAATAAGGGTTGGGCCCACTTGTAAGGGGAGTGAAATAAGACCTTTACTCACCCTTTCTCTATCATCATATGCTTTTACTATGGTTCTTTTATTTACATCAATAAGATCTTCAAAAAGACCTATGTTGCAGATCATACTTAAAGTACACAAATTTAGACCACATCCATTGTCTATGGGGACTCTTTTGATTTGGGTATTATGGATGGTCACTTGGATATGGAGGGGTTTATTGTGGTGAGGATTGGGACCTTGGAAATATTTTTCAATAAATATGAGGTGTTTTTGGGAATCTAAGTTTCTGATCATTTCTTGAAATTGGGATGCATTGATATTTTTAGGGACATGAGACTCGGTCAAGGCATTTTCAAGGACCTCTTTGTGGATACGGATGTATGTAGAAGCTCTAGGATGTATATTTGTGTAGGAGTCTTCTCTAACTGAGAAGGAAGGTTGTAATCTGATTGGATGGTGCAACAGGTGGATCTCTAATAGGTGGATTTGCAATAGCTTGTAAAATGACTTGAGGATGGTGGGTGGTAATATTGAAATCAAAACTCTTTAGGGTTAGTGTGTTTACATGAGCTTTAGTTTTTTTATGTCACCACACAGTGAGTCAAAACTACAAACATCATTTTCTTCTAGCCTACCACAAGTACGTTCAACTCCTGAGATCTTGTTTGTAGTGTAATCATAGGAAAAGCCTTTGGATGATGAGGCATTATTTTTATTGCACTCTAGAAAATGTTTAGAATACATTTTTAATTAGGTATTGGAGGTAGAGGCAATTTGACCTTCTACCTCAATTTTTCTATCCTCAATCAAATCTTGGAAAAAATGGTGAAATTTCATGCATTTCTTGATTTAATTCCCTTTGATGCGATGATAATTATAGTATTCATTACCCTTGTACCAATTTGGATTTGGTTGATTATCATCAAAAGGTCTTGTGTTAGGATAGGCCATCATCCCATGATTAACTAAACACAAAAAAATGACATCAAGGGAGTTTGCTAGATGTGTGAATTATCTTCGCTGTTGTGTTCTATTGTTGTTGTTGTTGCTATTTTTGTTGCCATTATAGCATCAGAATAGGGAACCACAATAACTAGATCCTTGATTCTGATTTTGGTTGTTCAAATTATTTTGATTGCCTTGATTATTCTGATTGTTATTCTAATTTTGATTGTTCTGATCATTGTTTTTGTGATTACCTTGGTTATTTTTGTTGGATGCTTGAACATTTTGGACATGTTTAGCATATGTCACTCCATCATTAACGACACCTTTTTTATTAGACCAAAACTTGGGTGTATCATCAGTGTTGTTAGATGAATTAGGGGTATAATGTTTAATGAATCCTTTCACCAAAAGTCCATCTTTGATAGACATCCCCTTTTTAATGAGTACCTCTAATGAGTTTGGGGAAGCCATTTTCATCTATAATGACATCTATGTAACTAGGTTCTTAGTGAAGATATCAACGAATGTGAATTTGGGATTTTCCAAGGCATGTGATTTTCAAGGTGTTGCCATCTTTGGAGAAAGTTAGCAAAGGTTTCCCCATTTCTTTGTTTCATGATGCACAAGTCACTAAGTGATGCTTGGTGTTCAATATTATAAGAGTATTGTACAACAAACTTCTCAGTGAGATCATGAAAAGTAGATATGGAACTGGGAGGAAGACTTAGTAGTCACTCTAGGACAGGTCCACCAAGACTCTTGGTGAAAAGTCTTAGAAGGAAATGATCATTGTGGGAAACTTCTTGAGATGCTACATAAAATTCCTTGACATGTTGCATGGGACATGATTCTCCCTTATAGTTATCAAATTTTGGACTTCAAAATTGGTAGGGAATGTTGAATAGTGATCAATTTTTCAAATGGATAAGGACATATCTCTATGAAAGAGAATTCCTTCTTGCCACATTTTTGCATTGCCATCATCATTCTCTCAAGCTCGTCGATATGTTGGATTACTTCAAGAGGATTATTATTATCAATTGTATGAGCTTTATGTGTTCTTCCTCTTGATGATACATTATGTCCTCCGAGAGGGGGAGAATTTGTGTTGTGTCTATGGTTGGTGTTGTTCATATGTGCAAAATTTTGATTTTTTAGGACTCCACTACAATTCAAGAAAATTGAAGTAGAATGTCATCCTAAGGACCTTGGTTATTATTTAGGTTTGCAACCCATGTTTAAGCCATCATTACTCACCCCATTGACATTGTTTGAGTTAGGATTTATTAGAAGCTATTGGATTTTTTTGAGCATATCATGGGGAGGTTGATTTGTATTATCTAATTTTGATGACATGATGGGTGTTGCCTTTCCTTTGTTGGTTTGAATCAAATTATTCTCAAGAAAGGTTTCATCAAAATTTTCAAGAAGTGTGACACCCATCTGAATAAGGTTCATGAAGATATTATAACTACTAGCTTGGATTAGATCTTCACTAGGCTAAATCTGTTAGGATCATCAAAAAAATCTATATCTCATGGATTGGTACAGACACTTTTGGGTATGACTGTGTCAAATTCCATGTGTGGCTCTTCCTCATCATTAAAGCCTTCCTGATAGACAATCTCCTAATCATTATCCATGGTGAGAGATTTTTGTCTTAACTTTTCTTGCAATCAGGTAAGTACCATGTAAAGGTGACCTTAGAATGGTTAGATCGAAGAAGGATGAATGATTGATGAAATATGATGAAGAAAAGAAAGGATTTGATGAACTAGGAGAAACTTGGACTAGGTTTGGATTGGATTAAGTTTGCTAAGCCTCAAGAATTGATTGGATTTGATTTGAGAGGAGCTAAGCCTCAATGATTGATTTGATTTGATTTGATTTGGGAGTGATTTGATTGATTGGATTAAAGAGGAACTAAGCCTCAAAGATTAATTTGATATAAAGGCTTTAGAAAAAACCTAGGTGAAACAAGACCTTGTGATTGTGCAAACAAAGGATAAGATTTGATTTTAAATCTTCTCTTATTTGGGTGTTAGACTGATGATCCCTAAACAAAATAGGATTGGATTAAAACTACTAGAGAAAGACTCAGTTCTCAAAGTAGCAAGGAATTAATTTTTTCTTTGATTAAAGGTCTATGAGACACTATTGGATTGATTCTTTCACCCTATTTCTTGATTAAAGTGTGTTAGATAAATTGATTTGATTTTGATTTAAAGTCCAAGGTTTTGATTAATGCTCCTAATGTTTTTAAAATGTGGATGAAGGAAGAGGTGATTAAAGATGAGGAAATGATGAGTTATTTTGAAGAAGAATGAAGGGCAAAGTTACTTAATCATAGGATTCCCAAGTGACAAAGGCCATGTTCACTTTTTTCTTGGAAACAAAATTAGTAGCCTAATTGTTATAGTTGATTTTATCAAAGTTCTCACTGGCTTCAAGATTCCTTTGGATAGATTTTGAATAGGATTTGTTGACTCTAGCCTTTCTATCAACAATCTTCTTTTCTTTGTAGACTTGGGAAATTGTAAGTTTTATCATCTAACGTTTCACGCCACCAGTCAGCTTAAAAACATGATATGGTTGTGATGAAAAAAATCAGGAAGATAATGTCTTGATGGATCAAAGGATGTTATTGGAAAGAACTGATTTCATGCATACATCAAATGTTTAGGTTACAACCACATTTATCAAAAATAGTCCTACAAAGGATAAATCAACCTTGCAAGGGACAAAGAAACCTTGAGGAATTCAAGTGTATGGGTTTGTTTTGAAATGGAAAGTAACAAGAACACTTTTTATCCCTAGAAGGAGATTATCTGAGATTGAAAACCTTTTCTCACTGACTTAGGAACACGCACAAAACTCCTCAGAATATAGTCATCACCAAGCACGCATTGGCTCCAGTCATGATGTCGTATTATCAAAGTGTTAATGTTGATGAGAGATCAATATGGTGAGTATCTTGGGGAGATTACTATTCTCCTTGCACATAGATTATCATTCTTACGGAGGTGAACTGGGTGGCCACTACTCTACAACTTTTATTCAAGGCATCTATTCATGATCATCCCATGTAGTCCCGACTTGCGAGATTGATGCCTATATCCCTACAAGTACTTCAACCAATGTAGTCCCGTAAGAAGGATTTAGGTTGCTCATTCCTATGCGTGATGAAGCATATGTGAAAGCCAAAGTGTAAACATAGAACTAGCCATGTCTTCTGAGACTTTAATATCAAGGAAGCGTATATTTTTAGTGATTGGAAGAGTTGCATCTTCTTGTCACCACTTTGAGTCGTTCCCCAGAGATTTTTTCCTCAACCAATAGGCTCTCTAAAGGTTTAATGAAAGAAAATATGGATTGGCCAAGGAAGGCATCTGGATTTCTATTTTTCCCTCAAGGGGAAAAGAACATACTTTCCTATCCAATAAGGTTTTCTCCCAAACACACCAATCAATTGATTAATTCCAAGTTTTCTTTAGACAAAAATTTTAAAGGTTCTAGGTTTTTGATTTTCTCACTTGGAGAAAAGAGAATACTCCCCTAGGTAATGAATCATTATCAAAAATAAACTTCCTACTTAATGCTAGGTGCCTGAGAAATCATTAAGAAAACAAAATGTTAGATTGAATCTCCTTGGCAACCTACAAAACAACTTTGGTGAGTAGTTTAATGTGTTTGGTCTTCCAATAGAATCCTCCAAAATAAACAAGTTACTAGTCTTAAAATATTCAAATCTTTGTCAACATTCTGCAAAATCACTATTAGAAGGTATAAAATATTAGTATCTTCCAAAAAACCCAAATCAACAAACTCAAAATGTAAGATTTTATAGAAAAGAGCTTAAATCAAGCAGAGACACATGTTTGTTAGAGACACCTATCTATAGGTAGAGATGCTTGTCTATACAGAAAATAATTATTAACTATTAATTTTTAAGGTTTTATACTTCCATCAAGTTGAAAATGCATAAAAAAGGTTTCTTATGACAAAAACAAAATGATTTTTGACCTTAATATGCTAGATAACTTTACTTAATCAACTAAAAAGGCTAATAAAAGGGAACTCCCTTTCTAGAAGAGACACCTGTGTACATGCAAAGACACCTATCTGCATAAAACAAATATTTTCTTACTTTTATGTATTTTTCCTCATTTGCAGATAGAATAAGGTGTTTTACTAATGATCATTAGCCTTAATGTGATTAGAAAATGCAAGTTTTACTGATTAAAACAAACTAAAATGAAAGAAAAAATCTTTCTGGCATAGATGCCTATATGTAGGAAGAGACATATGTGTACATGCAGAGATGCTTGTGTAGTGGAAACACTTTTCAATAGGCACATACACCTCTAGATGAGTAGAGATGCATGTCTAGAAATTTCACAAAATTTCACAAAAGCAAGACAATTTTTTTAGAAAATTAGCATGTGAGTCCCATCGAGCATGCCAAAATGTAAATGTGTAAAAATGACCTATATGGAGCAAGCATAAACACTCAAATGTTAGTTGTACATGTATATATAAAAGATCTTAAACTAACAATAAAATCATGTTTAAACTCATTCCTACACTATTCTCCACATAACCTAGGATGAGCATGAAACAAGTGCACCCAAGACTTTCTTGATTTAAGCTCTTAATAGGTTGTGGGTGTGCTCTCACAATACAAATATAGATCCCACTATGAATGCAAGGTAAAATAAAGATTGAACTACTCAAGGAGGAGCTATGGAAGCAACCCTCAAGTATTCAATACATGAAGCCAAAGAAATGCAAGGAGGAGCTATGAAAGCAACCCTCAAGTTCAATGACATGAAAGATTAACACTAAAAATGAAGATAAGTATGGAATCAAACTATATTCTAAATCTTCAATGAAATCTAGCAACTACCAAATGGTTAGTAAAAACTCTAAAATGCAAGAAAGAAAACTAGCATTGTAATTCTACATGCAAATGATGGATGATTTGCTTGAGGCAAGGTTCCTATTTATAGGATTTTGGAGGGCAGAGGTGAGGTGGAATCTATGTGGAATCCACATAGGTGCCACCAAGGAGACACATTAGCCATGCAAATTCTAAGACTTGCTCACACATGTGTGAGAAAGTTGAGATGTGAAGGGTCAATATGTACTCTAAGTACACATGTGTAAGTGTGTAAGAGATGTGTAAGAAAAAGTCCATTTTCATACTTTGGGTAAGTGTAAGAAGTGTCATTAAAATATTTAAGAAGTTGTTTAGGCAATTTTTGACAATTTTTGAAAAGAACATTTTTAGAAAATTTCTCACACGTGTGAGCAAATAATTAGGACTAATGGGTGTAGGAATCCAAATATTAGCCTAATTAATCTTAGTTAATTAGTAAGTAGACCTATTATATAGAAAGTGTTGTGTGTAGAATAGAATCTAGGTTATATTTAGGATTAAATAAAATTTAATACATTATGAGGGGTAGTATTTAAATTTAATGTAAATACTATAATTAGTGAATTTATTTAATTAAATAAATAGATGAATTTAACAAATATAATTAATTAAAAAATTAACTATAATGTTATTTGGGGTTAGTAATTAAATTAAATTAAATTAATGTTAAATGGATGAATTTAGGTGTCTACACATTCGATTCGTAGTCATTATGTTGACAACTTGAATTCCTATCCATATTTTCGTCCAATTTTTTGAGGGGGCATCATAATACCTAGTTGCTACTGCAATCCCACAAGAACATACCAGGACATGACTTTTACTAATTATTCTTTGAAACAATTCCTAAAAATGCATTATCTCAAAGGGGCAAAATGTAGACACTAAAATTGTCTTGTCACCTGCGTGTGTCAGTTTTACTGATGTTCATGTTAATTAATTGAATAATCTTTATTATTTAATTAATTTGTGTCATTCTTTCTAATTCAAATTTTAAAATTATTACTTCCCTCCACTTCCAATAACTTTAATTAATTAATTAGTTTCTATTTAATATTTTGTCAAGATTCTTTAATTATTCTTCTAAAAATTAATTAAATAATTCTTTATTATTTGATTAATCTCTTTCTCCAAGTTTAGTAGATTAATGTATCATTTAATTAAATATATTCTTCCTCATTCTTGTCACCATAAATAATTGACAATTCCAATTATTAACTATGTCTTCTAAAATTAAATAAATTATTTAATTTATTTAGTTTTCCATTTCCCCAATGCAAACCTATTCTTCTAAAAATAAATAAATTAGATTATTTATTTATTCACTTTCACACAAAATTAAATAATTTTTCAAATGAAATAATGCTAATTATTCCTCCAGTTCCATCCCTTTTAACTGTCAATGACTGACAATTCTTTTCAGTCAATTTAGTCTAACTAATTAATCAATTTAATCTTCTGTGTCATTCAACTAGCTTGCAGATCAATCAATTTAGTCTACTCCCAATCAATCAAGTTAACTATTCAATCAACTTTGTCATACAACCAGTCAACTGTTAATTTGTCTGTCATCTATCCAATTAGTCTAGTCCTAATTAATCCTAGTCATTTATTATATGTTAGCAACCCTTAATTTTAATTGTTCATTGAAGTCCAAAAATCTATAAAATGAAGGTGATTCTTCATAATTTTACAACCACGGTTCTTTAATTCTTGTACTATTATATTTGAGTGAAGTTGAGAGACAACATTGCATAAGAAGGAGAGAAACAAGGGAGAGCTTTATTTTCATGTTTTCATTTGATTTGATTTGATTTTCTTATCTTGCAATGCATTCTATTTTATTTATCTCTTGAGTAGGTGTTTAATTTGTCTAACAAGTTGGATCTTTTGTGGTTGGATTCATTGATCTTGTTGCAAGATTTGTAGATTAGACATTTTATCCCTACATAATCATAGCATTGCCTTTCACTAAGGTTCCCTCGTGGGGGAGATACACATCAAGAGAATAATCAACATCATCTTCTAATGGTTGATCCCAAATAGGAAGATCATTGAGAGAAGTATTATTTTCTTGATTTAATATATCATGAGAAGGAGGGTCTTTATGAGAGAAAAATGAAACTAATCTATAGAAGGTATTCATTATTAACAAACCATTGAAAATTATATATGCAAAATAAATGAAACTATATGCAATTTTTATATCTTTTTCCAATACAAGTGCATGTACACAAGGAATGAAAGGATGAAATGAAATGAGATTATTGCTAACTAGGTGCAACAAAAACAAATGAATTAAAAAAAAAATTTCTTTTATTTTTTTTGTTTTGAAAACATGAAAGTGAAATTTACAAGAAGGGACTACATTTTTAAATGAAATGAGAGACAATATGCAATTCTTATGCCATTTATGTATAAAATGAAATAATGAAATGCATACAAAGAAGATCTAAACACCAAATTAAAAATGTAAATAATATATAAGTCTGCTTCACCAAAATGTACATTAGAAAAAGGGAAGCAAGGTGGTTGATCCAAATTCCTATTGCACAATCAGAAGGAAGATGACCCAATAGGATCAAGTAGGAATTAAGCACTAAATGAGTGCAATGATTCTTCACAATAATGAATTTAAAAAATTTGGATTTGAGAGGAAATGATATGATGATGCAAGATAGGAGGCTAAATAAGAAAATACAAATAATTTTAGAAAATACAGAGTGACAAAAAATAGATAGGAAATTTTAATGACCTAAAACATAAATTTGTGAATTGTGCCATCCTCTTATATGAATTTGAAGATGATTTTATAGGTACAAAATGCCTCAAGAATTTTTTTCCTAAGAAAAAAAAGACAGGTGTTTTCTACCCAGAGGTTTTGACCAAAAATTTGGCAGTTGACCCTATAGAACCTGAACTCTCTAGAATAGTTCTGACAGTTGAGCCACATGTTCATGCACAAAAAAATGAGGAAAAGGTTGTGGAAAGGGGTTTTCCTTGGTCAAACCCTATTTGGAATCAACCTTGAAATAGAAAGGAAATATGCTTGAAAAAAAGATTGTTAATGTGAAATAGAAGCTAGATCTAAATCATAAATAAACACATACCTTGATTGCACAATACTTCTTTTGATGTAATCACAAATTTTAATGCAATAGTCTTTGAATCCACACAAAATCCTCAAAGGAAATCATGAAAGATAATATTTTTGACCATGAATGTTTTAGTTTGTCATAATGTTTGATGAAGGAGAAGAATGATGCTTTGAAGGCTTGAATGGTTGAAGACCTTGAGAATGCTTGGATGCTAGATTTTTTATCATGAATCTTAAATAATAAATACCAAAATAAGGAGAGATGGGTCACTTATATACCTCTTCACACATTTCATGATTCAATGTTAATCTAGACTGACCACAAGACCTAATTCCCTACCAAAACACTGCAACCAAGCCCCAATTCAAATTTTAGCAAAATTTCAGGGGAATGAAAAGCTCTGGACATTTTATACCTAGGAGACTAAACCAAAATTGAAATGAGAGGTTAGGGAGATAAGGTAGATGCCAGAATAAGAGGCACAACTAATTTCATGGTTGGAAAGTACACAGACCACAAATGGTAACATAGGGCCTATGTAGGCTAATAAATGATTAAAGAGGAGAAATAACAAAGGAGTGTGCCTAGAAATAAGTGACCACATCAATATTTAGTGAATTTGAAATAACATAGGACTTATAATATCAATTTAAAGGTCTGATAAGCATTAGGAGAGCATGCAATCAATTTGGGAACCCATACATGCTAAAATGAGGACAAATTGAGCATCTCTAATTATAGGTGCTTACTTTTTAGGATGACACAAAAATTATCCTCTTTTATCCTTTTCACATTGCCAAGTCATTATTTATAAGCTACAAAGTAATATATTATATCCAAGAATATATTTAAAAAAAGAAAAACTAATAACATTTACCCTTTTTTATTTTCATATTCATAGAGTGCAATATTTTCAACTCAAGATGATATTTATAGAAGAAAAATCTAATTTGACTTTTTAATTCTACTATAACAGTTCACTTTGCCTTTCAAAATAGTCATGGTCATCCCCAAGCCATATATTAACACATCACCCTATACTATTGTAATAAAAATATTAAAATAATGATTTACGACACATTTAAAATCCCTATTTTGATTCTAAATGTCCTCAACATTTTGAATGCATTCTAACATTTCACTAAGTCATTTATTTTATTTGACTCATATCAATGAAAATGCACATAAGGTAGCAATTGAAAATAAAAAATAATGAAAACTTTTTATTGGGCTAGAATGATGGGGATCCAAAGTTATGAATATTTTGAATAAAGTTTCACTAGTTAAATACATCACATCTTATCACCCAATATGGAGCAAGAAAGGTTACATACCAAGAAAACCATGGTATGCAATTCTAATTAATCACCATTGATTATAATCATATATCTACACACTCACAAAATAAATCAAATCAAGGGTATATTCATAATACAATAGTCACAAATGTATATAATAGACAACACAAAATATCTATGGATGACATCATATTTAAATATAGCTCAAATGATCAATGTAGAACCATCATAATGAATTATTCATCATCTATGGTTTAAGAAAATAGTGAAGCTAGAAGCATATACTTTTAATCATAAAATAATAATATATGTGTGTGTACATATTGTTAATATGATTTAGAACAACAGAGAGGGGGGGTGAATCAGTTGTTCTCAGGTCCAGATGTATAAAACAATATTTTAAACTCTTCAACAAATCAGATCTAATAACCAACACCTACTCGATCATTACTGACTGCATAACATAAACATATAACAGTGCAGTCTGCTTATCCAATAGCATCTAACTTGTAAAACATAGAAATTTTCAAACCAAAACATTCACACAAGTATCAACACCAGGATTTATAGTGGAAACCCAATTTGGGAAAAACCACTTTGTAACATGTTACTATTATGTTCACTCTTCTAAAGTGAGCTCGATGAAAAGCCAACCCTTTCAAAGGTTACAAACACACTGTCAGGTGTGACTCGGTTAAAGGATTTAAATCACTCTGTTAAAAGTGTGCCTTGTTATAGGACTTACATACACTCCATTAGAATGCAACCTTGTTCAAAGGATTTATACCTATGACTGTTAGGTCAACCTCTATTAAAAGGATTTTGACTGTTACATTGGTTAGAAAGTAACAGTAATATTGATTTGAGAAACATACAACTCACTTTGCAAATATCAGATCCAATTCTGTACACATATGCTGGCTTACTGATTGTGAATCTTTTCCATCTCCATCACTGATCTACTCTAAACCCTTCAAGCGATCACAACACTTCTTCTTCAGCCTTTTCTGCTTAGACAGTCAATAACATCAACAACACTTCCAACATCCACTTCTCTCTCTTTTCAACCTCTCGCTTAGGTTTCCTTAATCCTACCTATATTAGGTCAATACATCTTTTGCCACTTAATCTCCTTCATAGATCTTAGGGTTAGGTTAGATTCATTGAATCCATCCTACATTATGTTCTTCGGCTATCCTTTTGAAATATCTTGAATCTCTTAAAGATTTACAATAAAATGTTTTACAGTGCATTAAATGCTTTCATACAATCAATAAATAAAGTCAACACATTTTATATAATCCAAGAATTCAAGGATGTCAGCTGGAAATCTAAATTCTTCATCAAATGCAAAATACTGACGCTCGATCAATACTGTGTCCAACTTCTTGGTCTTCACTAGAAAGCTCAGTCACCACATAAACTGTTTCCTTGGCTAACACTGACTTCCTCAGCAATTAACTGGTGTTTGGTCAACACTGATTTTACTTGGCATACACTAGCTCAGTCGACACAAACAACACTCGCCTTAAACTAGATTTCTTCACTTTTGCTCGGTTAAGCCTACCAGTTTAGTCTTTATTCTTACTTAGATAAATAATACATTGTCTTATCATTGTGCCACATAATCAAGTACTCATTAAAGTATCAAGATAACTCAACCTTTCCTTAGGTGCTATTGTTACCAACCTTGCCTATCCCCTTAGCAACACTCAAATAGATATAGTACTTTCTTAAATAGCAATAGTCTTACCAGTTAAGGTTTGACATCAATGACAATACAACAATTTCTTTAATTGCAGTTTCCAACACATATATACATGTTGAATGTCCAAATATTAACATGTCTATGAAATCATCAACTAATATAAAATAATATAGAATATCATAAACAATATTTGATGCACAACTAAAAGATAGAGAGAAAGGTACAAAAACTTGGGTATTATATAAGGACAAAATTTTAAAACATGAACTTCTTATGTCTTCACACAAAATGAATTAGGTTGCATGCCCAAGGAAAATTTTTAAGACTGGTTATTAAGAGCTAATTATTTGATCTCAAAATATGTCATACACAAATAACCTAATGACTATAGATAAATGTGCAATATTTTATAGGCTCAAAAATAAACTAGATCACTAATGACAAATTATAAAGAAAGTATACACAAACTCTCTTTATTTCTCAAATAAAACATACTATCAAAGTGGTGTTGATATGAAAAACCCAATCAAAATGGTGTTGAGAATGTAGTCTTGCATTAAAAAACAAAGAGCAAACATTATCAACATTTAGTCTTATTAATTTAAATATAATTTTAGATAATATAAAGTTTTAATTAAATAGTAAAAATGATTATACATTAGAGAGATCTACTAGAGCTAATATTCTCATCGAAATCACCTACCAAGTCAAGGACATGACAAAATAAATAAAAAAGATTTGTTTACATTAAAAACTATATAGTAATGGCATGAAATATGTATATTCAAAAGATGGGTTTATGAAAAGACATAATTTATGAATATTGATTATCTATGTGGGTTACATGTATAATTTGACTTAGCATAAGCATGTGTAGTCATGTAATATGACCACACTAAGTATGCACATAGTGTAGTATGGTTATGCACAATTATATACATATAGGGTTGTAGCAATAATGTTGCATGGAAATGCATAAGTATGATGTGCACATTGAACAATAATAATGTCTATGTGGATAAATTTTTTGTAATGCTTATTTTATTTGTAATAGTGATTGAAACCTACAAATCTATGATCTTATCCTACAAGTTCATAATCTTAGCTTGTAAGCTTGTGATCACATCTTCGACAATATTGGGGCTTTGGCTCTTGAAATACATATTCACCTAGAGGTATGTGATAGGAAGAAAATAAGGATGGTGCTAAAGAGAAACATCAAGATTTCTATAAAATAATTAAATTTCATGATGTTTTGGTGTCTTATTCAAACCTTCCAAGTGAATTAACTAACAAATAAAAGATATATGATTGAGTGGTGATGAATGGCTATATGTGGATGATATTGAATTTGTAAAGTTGATCATTGATCATTGATTGTGGTTGTTAATGTGAGTCAATGAATGCTTTATATTATACTATATTTGAAACATGTTTCTTGATAATTAATGGTGATTGATGTAGATTGATTATTTGTTAATGTATAACAATTGGTCATGATGACTAATATACTTGCTAAAGGAAAGGATATAGTATATTTTCTAAAATCTTATTTCACGATGTCTTATCATCAAATAAATGACTTTTGATATCATTTTTAAATATACAAGCTAAACACATGAATTTTTAGAATTTTGGCACCCATGTAAATGTGTAACAACGAGATCTCCAAAATATCAACCTTGGAATGTAGAATGTTTTTAATTTAAAGATGAGATTTAACCACAAAATTACAATTGTGAATTAATATTACTATGGACATTCATACATGTTATTCCATGCTAAGTGATAAGTAAAATTACATATGCTCAATCTAACATGATTACCTCATTATTTTAAATTTCTTATGGTTGTTAAATTCATTTGGATGACATTTCATGATAATTAATTATGTACTCAATTAAAGGTGGTAGTACCCTCTTCATTGTTGAATATTATGTGATCATTACTCAAATAAATGTCGCATTACCCTCTTCATCATTGAAGATCATGTGATATACTTACATCATCATGAACATGTATTTTACATGCATCTAGACATTGATATACATCATAAGTGTATCCAATAAGATTAACGCAAATCATAAAATTCAACTTAAATTAAAACTTAATACTAATATTAACTAAGGTTACATGCAATCCTTCACCATAACCATAATAACTATTATTGAATATTATAATACTAACCCTAACTGTACCCCCAACTCTATTACCTACACCACATCACTAACATATAATAATACTCAATGTAGCAATATTCAACAAGATTAATGCAAATCATATACTTCATCTTAACTTAAGCCTTAATAAGTTAATATTAACTAAGCCTAGATGCAATCCTTCACCATAACCATAATGAGCATTATTGAATACTCTATATCAAACTTTTGATAGTATTTGTATTTTTAATCAACACACCCTAATTGTAACCCTAGCTATATTAATAACATGAACACTAAGATAATTTTAAAATGTAACTGAAACCCTAATTGCAAAATATAACCTAATAGTTACCCTAACACTAACCTTAACTGTAACAATAGCACTAACCATAATTGTAATAGGAGCACTAACCCTAACAATTTTTATTAACCTTAACAATATCACTAACCTTAACCATAATAATAACATGAATCCTAACAAAATCTTAAATTTAACCAAAAGACAACCATAACCTTAATAATATCCTTAACACTAACTCCGGTTACAACATATAAGCCAATAGTTACCGTAACACTAACCTTAACTGTAACAATGACACTAACCTTGACCATGATAGGAGCACTAACCCTAACCCTAACCTTCACCTTAAGAATATCATTAACCTTAACCGTAATAATAACACGAATGCCAACAAAAGAATGTAACCAAAACACAACCATAACTTTAATAATATCCTTAACACTAACTTCATTTTAAACATATAACATAATAACAATTACCCTAACACTAACCTTCATTGTAACAATAGCACTAAACTTTTAGTCATAATATGAGCACTAACCCTAATAATAACCTTAACCTTAAAAATATTAGTAACCTTAACTATGATAATAACACAAACCCTAACAAAAATCTTAAATGTTACCAAAAGCCAACCATAATCTTAATAATATCATTAACTCTAACCCTGATTAGAACATATAACATAACAATAATTACCCTAAAACTAACCTTAACTGTAACAATAGCACTAACCTTTACCATAATAGGAGCAGTAACCCTAATGAACACTAAAAAACTTCTTAAATGTAACTTAATCATTCCCCTGATACTAACCTTAGGTGTAACAATAGAACTAACACTAACTATAGGTGTCACAATACCAATAACCCACATAAAAAAATAACCTAACAGTCACCCTAACACTAACCTTAAGTGTAACAATACCATTAACTTTAATCGTAATATGAGCACTAACCCTAGGAATGATGCGGGGACTTTCAATAGTCATAACTTTTGACTTAGTTGTCCATTTTGGCTGAAATTTTATGGGTAGATTCCTCAAGAGATGCCATTTGGATTTCGAATTAGCACAGCTCGGTAGGGAGCCATTTCAACACCTTTTTGGGAGCTAGAAAGTTCATTTGGGCCTCCAAAATTGGCTTTTAGTATTTTTTTTAGTTTTTAGAAAGTTGTATTTTTTAATAACTTCGAAACCATGTTTCTAATTTCAAAGATTAGTTGGCAGTTCTTCTTATCTTATTTTAGGGCAGCTTTAGGGAAAAAAATCAATTTTTAGGAGTTGTTTTAAAAATTACCAAAAAAGGGAAAAAAATAGATTTTGTGAAAATCTTTCAAAAAATGGTAATTTTGAATTTGGTTAAATTAGTGTTTTCATGTTATTGTAAGACATAGAGGATAGTTGGATGAATAATGAAGAGTTGTGAATTCTAAAAATCATCTATGTTTTCATGTATTCTCTATGATATTGGTTTATGGTTAAAATTAGGTTGCATCACCTAACAATAACCTTAACCCTAATAATAACATGAACCCTAACAAACATCTTAAATGGAACCTAACAATTCTCCTATCACTAATGCTAGGTGTAACAATAGCACTAACACTAACTGTAGGTGTCACAATAGCACTAACCCACATAAAAAAAATACCTAACAATTAGCCTGACACTAACCTTAAGTGTAACAATACCACTAACCTTAATTGTAATACGAACACTATCACTAACAATAACCTTAAACTTAACAATATAAATAACCTTAACCATAATAATAACACAAAACCTAATGTAACGCCCCGCCAGGGAACCCCTGTAGATCTGAGAACCAAATTCTCTCCAAGTTCAAACATAACTTGCAGATCTGAAAGCTAATTTGCAACCAGGTGCCCAATCTAGATGCACAGAGAAACTCAAATCAACAAACAACCATAACAATCCACATTTCCCCAAAATACCAAGCACACAAGCCTTCTCCAAAAATCCTCTCCAAAACTTGTCTCCCCCAAAATGAATGCAAAAATCTCCTAATAGGAATTCCATTCCCAAATTCATGCAATCCCAAAAGACAACTCAAAAGCTAACTCAGAGTTCAACTCCAAATCAGAAAATGACTCATAAGACAACTCCTAATCCAATTCAAATTCTAAAGTTGAAAGTAAATACAATTAATTAATTAAAAATATCTTTTAAATGCACAACTCAACTAGACTTTTGAAAGCTAGTTGTCTTTTGAAAAACAAAAACCTTTTCAATTTTGCACATGTTATAATTTAAATTCATTATTAAATAAATTAAATACTTAATGCATCACAAATTCATGCAATTAATTATTTAATCATTTAATAAAATATGCGAGCATAAATCAAATCATTTTCCAATTAAGCACATGTTAATAATTAAAACTCAAATTAAATAAATTAAATATTTAATACATCCTAAAGCATGTAATTAAATATTCAATTATTTAATAATACTCTCAAACATAATTAATCCTAATTCCAATTTCATAATCAATTAATTCCAATTAATCAAATAATTGACTTTAGATAATTTTCCAAACTAAACATAGGAACATAATTAAATTATTAAATTCAACTATAATCCTAACATCGATAATCATATAAAATCACCTGAATAATCATAAATCCACCGAATCAAGCACAATAAGATCAAGCACAATCAAATACAAGCAAACTGAAACCATGCACAGACTGAAGAACGGGATCCACAAATTCATACCAACCAGGTGAATTTGGGTAGGGTAGTCAAACAGACACTTGTCCAATCCTAGGACAATTAGGTTTAGGTTAGGGTTTTGAGTCTGTGTATTATCTCCCCTCTTTACCATTGAGACGAATGTTTGTGGGCATGCTCACTCCTGCCAATTCAGGGAAGACGATGCCCTGTACCTACAAACTTGTCATCAAAAGATGGATCATGTTCATAAAATAAATAGCAGACAATGATAGGGTGCGGTCGGACGTGTGGATCTTGACTATGCGAGTAACTACGCCTCCATCCTCTACCACACAAACACTTCAAACAGATATAGACACATAATCACCATACACATGCAAGTATGGGGTAAGTACATCATAATCAATATAAAACATGTAATCTAACATCATGAAACATCATCATCTAATCTATGCATACACCTGACAAACATATGATAATAATCCATAATCATCATTAATGAATGAAAAGTGACTAAAAGAATTCGATCATACAACTGAAACATAAAGCAAACTAAGAGCATCCTATGGGTGGGTACTACCCCTAACAAAAATCTTAAACGCAACAAAAAGTAAACCAAATACTTAATAATATCATTAACAATAACCCTATTCACAACATATAACCTAACCATTACACTAACACTAACCTTAACTGTAACAATAGCACTAAGCTTAACCATAATAGGAATAGTAACCCTAACAAATTTCTTAAATATAACCTAACAGTTCCCTTAACACTAACCTTAACTGTAATAGGAGTAGTAACCCTAAAAAATTCTTAAATATAACCTAACAGATCTCCTAACACTTAACTGTAACAATAACATTAACCTTAACCATAATAGTAACACTAACCCTAATAATAACCTAAACCTTAACAATATGACTAACCTTAATTGTAATAATATAAGGAACCCTTACACTAACCCAACCATTATCTTAATACTAATTGTAAATGTAATTGAACCCATCTATTACCATAACAATAACTCTTACACCATTTATTTTTAAAAAATATAAAATATTAAATGTCTTTCATGTTGTGATGCGACTGCTACTAGCTTTTATATATATATATATATATATATATATATATATATATATATGTATATATATATATATAGATATATATATATAACATTATATATATATATATATACATATACATATATATATATATATACATATATATATATATATATATACATATACATATATATATATAGATATACATATATATATAGATATACATATACATATATATATATACATATACATATATATATATATATATATATATATATATATATATATATATATATAATTATATATATACATATACATATACATATATATATATATATATATATATATATATATATATATACATATATATATATATACATACATATATATATACATACATATATATATATATATACAGATATATATATATATATACATATATATATATATATATATATATACATATATATATATGTATATATATATATATATATATGTATATATATATACATATATATATACATATATATTACGCCAAGAGTAATCCTTCTCAAGGCGCCTATTTTCATCATCCTTATAATTGGAATTATTTGGATTTTGGATAATATATTTGTAGCCTTTTTCAATTTGTAATGATATATCTAAGGTAATTGATTTATTTATGTTAGCTATATGTTGTGTAGTATCAATTATTCTCACAGAAGGTAATAGTATGATATCTTCAGTGGTTACTTTTTTTGGTTCAACAACATGGATAGATCCTTCTCGAATTTTGTACGCATCACTTTGAAGTACAATTTCTTTTAGATTCATCAAAATTTCATGTATTGATTCTTCAATACCTATTATCATGGAATATTCATTTGATATATTGTGAAATTTAGCACGTGTGATACATGTTCCTTCTACTTCTCCGAGTAAAACTCTTCTTATTGCACTACCTATTGTATTAGCTTGACCTTTGTGAAGCAGAGATAGAGTGAAACGACCATAATGAAAATGCTTACTCTCTGTTCTAGATTTGACACGCTTCAATTCTGGTATCTTTATTGAAATTGACATTTCATTCTGATTCATAATATTATTTTAATGATTTAATCATTTCTTTCTCTTTCAATTTATTCAATTCTTACACGTCTCCTTTTGGGAGGTCTACATCCATTATGTGGCATAGAAGTTACATCATGTATATTATTTATTTTTATACCACTTTTATAAATGGCTCGCACTGCTGTTTCTCTCCTCGGACCAGTGCCACTTACTAGAACTTCTGCTTCTTTCAGAAGACCTTGATTTACTAAGGTATGAACAACATTTTCTGTTGCAATCTAAGCAGCAAATGGTGAACGTCTTTTTGTACCTTTGAATCCGCGAGCACCGACAGAAGACCAAGAAACCGCTTGCCCTTGTGTATATGTAATAGTAACAATGGTATTGTGAAAACTTGTTTGAACACAAATAATTCCTTTCAGTATTTGATGTTTAGTTTTATGTGGCAAAAATCTTCTTGTAGCTCTACGTGGCACATATTTTCTTCTATTTTTTGATACAAATTTTTTAGTATTTTTTGATACAAATTTTTTGGTATTTTTTGACACAACACAAATCTTCTCTTCTTATCATTTTTGATCAATTTTGATATTATATTTTGAAGTAAAAAATAATAATAATAATAATTATATATAATTATAATCTAATATTATATATATATGATGCCGAAATTTCTTTATTTCTTTTATAATTCCCTTATAATGGGAATTATCCTTGTTTTTGTTTATGCCTCAAATTGTAACAAATTACAACAAGGCGTTTCTGTCTACAAATTAGGTGGCACTTTTCGCAAAGTTTGCGAACAAAAGCATGGATTTTCATATTTGTGGTCCTTTTTTTAATGCTAAAATCTTTTGTTAATGGGCCTCATCGGTAGCATCATTCTTTTGTTTGACGGGATGTCTATATATTATACGTCCTTTGCTTAAATCATAAACATGTAATTCTCTCACTCTATCTCCTGGTACTACTCGTATTGATCGACATCTCATTTTACTCGATATAACCATTAAAACATCTATATTGTTATCTAGATGGACTAAGAACATAGCATTAGGATATGCTATGGTAACTACGCCATCAATAGTGACAAAATTCTTTTTGGTACTCATTTTTCCTAGTTTTTAACTATAACTTATTAACTTTGTTATTAACTATGACATTAGATAGATTTCTAAAAGAGAAGAATCATTTCATTAAATTAAAGACGTTGGATAAATTTTTTTATGAATATCTTTTTTTTAATTATCAGTTATTAGAACTCAATAATATTCATTGAATATAGTTGAATTCTTTTTTTGTCAACCAAATTTCTAACACTGAACACTCAACACTCAATTAAATTCTTATCAATAATCTATTTTGTTTAATATTCTTTCTTTTACAGCATTGCAATATTGGAGGCAAAAATGTAATTTAGGCATTTACTTTTTGTTTTAGAGTTACCAAAAAATACATAATAATTCCCCTCCTATTTTTTTTTGTCGAGCTTCTCGATTAGTCATTATTCCTTGTGAAGTAGAAAGTATTGCAATCCCCATTCCACCTAAAACTTTAGGGATTTCTCGAGAATTAGAATAGATTCTCAGACCAGGTTTGCTAATACGCTTTGAAGCGGTTATATATCTCTTTTGCATCCTTCCCCTAGATTTTGAAGTTAAAACAAAAAAATATTTTTGACCTTCTCTATGTTTCCTAACATCCTCTATAAAACCTTCCCGTAGAAGAATCCTTGTTATGTTCTCGGTAATAATAGTAGCTGCTACTCGAACTATTTTTTTTTTTACCATGTCAGCATTTCTTATATAAGTCATTAAATTAGCAATAGTATCATTACCCATGACGAACTAATTCTTAAGAATTTACAAGCTCAATATAAAGGCATGCTTATCTTTTCTAGGAATATGCATGACATTACTTCTACATAATTTATAAGTATTTATAGTACTTCAGGAGCCAATGAGATTATTTTGGTGAAATTCAATTCTCTCAATTCCTCAGTAATTGAACCAAAAACTCGAGTTCCTCTTGGATTTCCTTTCTGATCAATGACAACTGCTGCATTGTCATCAGATCGTATTATCATTCCATCGCTACGTTTAAGTTCTTTACACGTATGTATAACTATGGCTCTAACTATTTTTGATTCTTGCAGAGGCATATTACGTGTTGCTTCTTTAATTATAGCGATGATAATATTGTCGATATTAGTGGTGTTATGATTACCTACTCCTAGCACTCAAATACACATTAATTTTGGGGCTCCACTATTGTCTGCTACATTCAAGCAAGTTTGGGACTGAATCATTTTTCCTCCAAAAGAATTGTTACCTCGGCAGAAAAAAAGTATTTCTTAGCAATTCAATGATCTTTTTCTACCAGAAATATTTCTTTGGTTCGGCATTATTTACGTGAACTAGTAATAAATTTAGTATGTATAGGCATTTTATATGCAACGATTTGAAAAACTGCTCTAGCTATAGTCTCTGATACTCCATTTATTTCATAAAGTATTCGACTTGGTTTGACGACGGATACCCAATATTCCAGAGATTACTTTCAGCGTAATACACACACACACACACACATGCTTGCATGCATATATACATACATACATAAGCTAGTTCAAACCTTCCAACTAAATTAATAATCCAAATAAAAGATATATGATCGGGTGGTGATGAATGCCTATATATGGAGGGTATTGAATGTTGTAAAGTTGATCATTGATCATTGATTGTGATTGTTAATGTGAGTCAATGAATGCTTTCTATTAGACTCTATTCAAAACATGTTTCTTGATAATTAATGGTGATTGATGTAGATTGATTATTTGTTAATCTATAACAATTGGTCATGATGACTAATATACTTGCTAAAGGAAAGGATATAGTATATTTTCTAAAATCTTATTTCACGATGTCTTATCATCTAATAAATGACTTCTGATGTCATTTTTAAATATACAAGACAAACACATGAATATTTAGAATTTTGGTACCCATGTAAATGTGTAACAACGAGATCTCCAAAATGTCAACCTTGGAATGTAGAATATTTTTAATTTTCACATCAAAAGATGAGATTTAACCACAAAATTACAATTGTGAATATATTTTTAAAAGGAAAAGTATTCATTGGGTGGGGCCTAGCTCGATTGGCAAAAGCTTCCTATAGTAGGCACAAGATCACGCGGTCTACCCTCCCTAGCCTATGTGGTACTGAAAGGCATATCATGTCATTGTCATTGATGCCTACATTAGAGGACGTGTCAGACCAACATCACCTATCACATAAACAATTTACTGGAAACGACTAGATTCTTGCTCTCTGAAAGAAAGGGAGAGAATTACTCCAAAATAAATAAAAAGATCATAAGTAAAATGAAAAAACATATTTAAACCGACAAGAATACCATGCAAGCATTGAAAACCTTTGGCATTCTAGGTCCCTTCATCTGCCCACGTCCATTGAACCGAATACTATACATCAACTACTCCATTTTTCCCCTTCAAACTTCGAAATGCCTCCAAAGAAGAAGCAGGCGGTGTCCAGGAAGACAACAAAGAAGGCATTACCTGAGGCCTCTGTAGAAAATGAGGACACCACCATGGAAAATCCTCAAGAAGATCCAGATCTTCTCACCCCTCCCTCAAAAAACCCAAATGTAGAAAATGAAGAGCACCCACATTCTGATGAGGAAGAAAAACAAGATGAACCAGAAGATCCAGAAGATGAACCACCACAAGAAGAAGAAGAAGATGAAGATGAAGAAGAGGCGAAGACACCCACAAAGCCCACAAAGACCATGCCCAAATCACCTGTGACAGAGGAGGAAGAGAAGAAGAAAAAGAGAGGAAGGCCAAAGAAGCAATCCCAAACAGAGCAAGTTGAAGGAGGAAGAAAGAAGAAGAGGAAGAACAAAAAGAGTGGAGATTCTTACAAGATATACATCTACAAAGTGCTGAAACAAGTGCATCCTGAGACTGGAATATCTTCGAGAGCCATGGGGGTCATGAACAGCTTCATGAATGATATATTTGAGAGGCTGGCTGGTGAATCTGCTAAGCTGTCCAAATACAGCAAGAAGAACACTTTAACTTCCAGGGAGATACAGAGTGCTGCAAGATTGGTTCTTCCAGGGGAGCTGGCCAAGCACGCCGTTTCTGAGGGTACTAAAGCTGTTAGTAAGTTCATGCAGAATTAGGATTTTGTTTGAGTTGGGTATTATTAATGTAGTTCATGCAGGATCAAATTAGGGATTTTCTTCCATCTGAAGCTTTGATTCAGCCTTAAGCTGACAAAGGGATTTTCCTTCTGTGTCCGTTTTGCTTCCATTACATGCACGAAAGCTTTGTGTTGTTTATATTAGAACTTAAGAAATCTATTAATAGATTTTTGATGCTGAGTCTGCCATGGGGTTTTGAAAGTATATGTGCACAATGGCATGTCGCCAGTTGATTTGTCCAGAAATGACTGTCTCTTTTTGTGAGTAGTTATGGAGGTCGTTTATGTAATAAAACAAAAGATTGCTGCAATAGAATTTATTACTTAATAACTTATATTTTAGCTCAGTAGTTTCAAGTGCAAAGATTAATATATAAGTGACATATTTCAATATAAATTTTAGCAAATGGGGTTCCACACATTCTAAATTATTAATCTTGATTTACAGATTATCTATTCATTTATTTGGGTATCTATACTACAAACTCAATCCCAAACATTATAAGTGAAAAGTATACACTTTTATGTTTTCTTTCTGTTTCCAGGTTCATTTTATAGTTCAAGTTCATTTTATAGTTTAATTGTTTCAAGAGCAATGATTAATATGTAAGTAACATATTTCTTATGGAAATTTTGGCAAATGGGATTTCACACATTCCAAGCGATCGACCTTGATCTATAGAGTATTCGTTTATTTATTTAGGTGGAAAAATAAATTTGGTTTAGATCCACATTACGAATTCAATCCCAAACATTATGAGTGAAAAGCTCATAGTTTCACACTCTCTTTGTTTCGAGTTCATTTTAGTTCAGTTGTTTCAAGTGCAATGAGTAGAATATGCAAGTGACATATTTCTAAGTAAATTTTGGAAAATGGGTCTTCATACATTCCAAGCTATCAATCTTGATTTATAGATTATTCATTCATTATGTAGGTGCAAAACTAAACATAGTTTAGATCCAAATCATGAATTCAATCCCAAACATTAAAATCTAAATTTTACTTTAGGTTGAGATGACTTCTTTCCATTATTTGTCAACTTGAATGCAAAAATATTCAAATTGCATACTAAGACATTTCATGATTTCATGAATGGAAAAACCCTAATTCATTTTGATCATCTAAAAATTATGAAACATATTTCTAATGAACATCAATTAATTATCTCACAACAACATTATACCATCAACATACTCATGATGTATAGTTGCTTGGTGTCTTTTAAATCATTGTTCCAAATCATATGCACAGTCTTAACTAAGAAAATGTTCTTATAAAGCAAGCTACCAAAGGAGTTTATCAACATTCATAGTTTATCATTGTGAATCTCGATAATTGATACAAGGATTAATTTAAAGTGCTAAACTACTTTGAGTCCACACAATCTAAAGGTACTCGTCTAATAGATTCTTAAGCACTTACACAAGGATGGATAATAGACTGTCAGCCGTCACAACATACTCCATTAGTGAAATAGAAACTTAGATTCTTTGTACTATGAAAATCGGCTAAGGAAGAAATAATGACCAAGTCTTAATATTCAGATACACCACATTTTGACTTTCACTATGGGAAAAGATTAATGAGCCCTACAAAGACTCAAATTGATTTTGATGTAAGATGTGTGATAATTATGGTATAGAATATTTGCAAGGCAAGCACAGATACTTAGAAAGGTTGATTAGAGTTGATAGATACAATAGAGAATAAAATATAAGGTTGCGTATTATGAAAAGTATGAATTACAAAGAATATAAAGTGGAAAGAACACAGAGTAAAATTCAAGGAATATGTGAGATGAAAGTGAATGCATAGCAACATTTAGTACAAAGAGATTTTAAGCGTGAAATTGTATTTGGCTCTTTTGGCATTATTTTTGGCTACTTTGGGGCCAATTGCATATAGATGTTGTTCGGCTATGAGTTTTTATAATGATTTAACTTTGTAATTTATTTTGCAGTCAGGATAGGAGGTTTTCTTACTGCTTCTTTCCTCCTTGAGCCTTATTGAAACAGTTTAAATAAAAGCATAATGGCACTGCCATTTTTCTCTAAAAAAAATTAAATTAAATTTGAGCGAGATAGAAAATGTCATTATGAAAATTAGATTTAAGATATGACATGTTAATTTGTTCCTTCGTAGCAAACGAGTTTATGATTGCATTCAAGTGGGTTGTCTACTTAGTCATAGAATGTTCCTCCATTTGTTAAATATGTTGGTAATTTCTTTCTTCTATTTATTTTTGTCTTTGTTTATGCTTTTTCTTGTTCTTTATTTTTTCCACACAACATTTAAGAATACCTTTAATGTAAGAAACAAAAAAAGCATCCAAAGATGCATGAATTTTCAGAGTCTATGATTATTTGGATCATCGTGATGATGGATCATAAAGTATGATTCAAATGTTGATAGAAAAAATCTAATATAGTCAAATCTAGAAATAATCAAATTAAAGCATTCATAGATTAAACATTCTTTTCTTTTTTGCCTTCAATACCACTTGTGAAAAAAAACCAAGTTATGGGTCATAATTACATAGAATCAGACTTAGTGTTTAGTCTCCTCTCTACACATGAGAGGCAATTATAGGTATTTCCTTAGAAGTGCATGAAATGTTTCTTAAAAAGATATTTCATCCTCCTTCTCCACTTCCTCTAATTAAAAATAACATATTTTACTAATTTAAATAAATTTAAAATTATAATATCAATTATACAATATATATCAAACTAAAAGAGGGGTAAAAATTTATTCAACACAAAAAGAGAAGAAAAACAAGAAGGGCCAACTGCCTAGCAGAGAAAAGAGCACTACACAATCCTATCTTTATCCACTAAGTGATCCAACATGTGAGACAATTTCAAAGATAATTGTTCCCTATCTACAATATGCCAACCCTGCATTTGGTCAGAAGCCCATTTGGCCAAACAATTTGCTACTCCTTTCCACTCCCTAGGAATGTAAATAAAAGTAATCAATTCCATAGAGCCCCACAACTAAGCCCCACAACTAAAGAATCTATCTAATAACCAAAGCTAAGTGCCAACTAACATCATCAAGTTGCTACTCATTCAAAAAAATCACCACCACCTAAGAATCAAACTCACAAATAATCCTTTGCCAACCAAGAACACAACAACACTCCACAACATATAAAATGGAAAGAGCTTCCATGCAATTATTTGTATGAAGACCCTTATAAATTAAAAAAATAAAAGTTGAACATCTCTCGAGCTATCACACCCTACTCCACCAATACCATCATGACCAAGATTCCCCCAATCATAGAATATTTGAGCTAAAATAAATAAATAAATATTTATTATAAATTAATTAATATTAATTTTTCTAAAGGAGGGTCATGACAATATGTTTCAAAATCCATCTCCACTCCTTTATCTAAATCTCAAAACCCAAAATCCACTTCATTTTCATCACCTCATTACCCTTCAAGGTGTGTGCCTAAGTTGGTCTTCGCAACATACCCATTCACTCGTCTACATTCTTCCAATACCCCATCCATTATCCAACATATATGTACATCCTTTCATCTTTCTCATTCAATCATTTTTATAAATCCTTATCATTTTCCATCTCCCCACCCATTCCACCCCCCTTACCATCATTCTACGAACATTTATAGGAATATCTCTAATTGACATGGTCTATTTTAGCACTTCTTCAAAGGATATCTATTAGCAAGTGAGAAGTGCATGAAGGTGTATACGTTAGCATCGCTGGCAACACATACCTCTATGATGGTCACCTGCACTAAAAATAAGTTTTTGGTAATCAATTAAGTGAAAAATGCCTAAGTACAGAGGTGATTTTTAAAATACAGCCATACTATTTTGTTCAGGGAGCATGTGATACTTATCTTTATGGTTTGCGAGCATAAAGATGTGTTATATGGGATTTAATAAAGCGTCTTTTGTGATCTCTTGAGTTTTAGCTTCATCTGGATAGAGTTACATGATTTTGAAGTTGTGTGAGTATAGTATGTAGTGAAAATAGGGCACCTGAATAGACGAAGTGATTGGGATAATAACATAGGTTATTTTTGTGATGCGATTTATGATTTATGATAGGTCCTCACCTATCTTAGCATGTGTATGGCCTTACGATGTCCTTTTGTTGTGAATTAAATGTAAAGACATGTTTTGTGAAGAATTAGTGAGCCGACAAGGAAATGAAGTTGATCAGATATATATATATATATATATATATATATATATATATATATATATATATATATATATATATATATATATATATATATATATATATATATATATATATATATATATATATATATATAGAGAGAGAGAGAGAGAGAGAGAGAGAGAGATGAAAATTTTGAGTTGCAAATAGGTATGGATGATATAGCGATGACATGTGATGACTAGTTAAGTGGAGATTCTATGATTATTATTGTGAACTTCAACTGGAACTAATTTGCATAACAGATGTTATAGTTCATTTATGTTGTTGTAAAATCATCTTGTAATACTGGACAGTGAGTCCCTTGTATGAGAATTGAGCTCCATTTTGTATCCACCCCTAACAAGGCTGTAGACTCTTAATAGGGGAAATCCTCTAACAAGGACATGTGCTAATGTAATATTCTTCTCCTAATAGGACAAGGTCTCCTAACAAGGACTTTATACTCTTAGTGCATTATTTTTGGGTACCATCCCCACTGGGGTTTTCCCTTGACCATGGTTTCCTCGAGATCAAATCATGGTGTTATGAATTATTTACTTTATGTGTATGTTCATATTATTTTAGTTATTGCATGGTTAAGTTTGAATTAGTTTAAAATGAATATAAGTTTTGCAATACTGATTCACCTCCCTTCCCAGTATTGCTTGATCCTAACAATTAGTATCAGACCTTGTGGCCCTTGAAAATAAAGCCTAACAACTTAAGGGAGATCCTAATGGATTCAAGTAGCTTAAAAGATAACTTTGAGGTAGTAGTTGAGGACTTGGATAAGGCTAATGCAAAAAATGCATAATTGAAATTCAAATTGAAAAGAGTAGAGGATTATATCAAGAAACTTAAAGATCAACTTTAACTCTCAAGGAACCAAAGGCAGGAACTTATGAATAAACTACAGGAGGAACTTGAAAATGATTCATCAGATCTAATTGATCAGCTTAAGCAGGAGAAGGAAGCATTAAATAATGAATGTAAAGTTTCTAATTTTCATATGACCAAGGATATTAAAAAAGAAAGAGATCAAAGGAGAAAACTTGAAGAAGCTTTGAAAAATGCAAATATGCAAATGAGTAAAATGCAACTAGAAATCAATGATGTCAAGACCAAGTATGAAGAATTGGAGAAACACAATATCATCATTAAGGGAGAACTTTTTGAGTCAAAGAATCACATTGAGAAGCTTTATGTGAGAAGCAAAAAGAGTGATGAACAACTTGAAAAAAAAAAACCTAAAGGTGACAAGAAAGGAACGGGCTTCAATGAAGTTGAATGTTCCAAATCTCAGGAGGAGAAATATAAAGACAAGATAGATGAGACACCTAATCAGCAAGAAGAACCTAATCAAGAGGAGAAAACTAGATAGAAAATCAAATTTTTCAGAGGAATATGCTTTGGATGCAACAAATTTGATCACATGAAGAAGGATTATAGAAGTAAGAGTGTTCCTAAACCTTTTTCTGGTTATTGCTTTAATTATTGGGCATATGGACATAGAAGAAATGAATGTAGAAAACCAGATGAAAGATGGAAGAGTCAAGATTATGTCAGACAACCTACTACATCCAATAAGATCATTTGTCACAAATGCAACAATTTTTGTCACATTACAAGGAACTATAAGTTGCAGGTTAATTAGAAAAGGTCACAACTTGTGAGGAAACATGTTACTTGTTTTAAGTGCAACAATGAGGGACACATAGCCAAGTATTGTAGATATAATGGACTAGCTGGTAAGAGAAGACCACCTACAACAATAAAGTAAAATATTGGTGATGTTGGAAAGAGCTTAACAGAGTATGTGGATGAGTTTAATGGCCTCTTTGCAAAGGAAGGAAGTAAAGTCAGCAATAAGGTGTGGAAGGAAAAGAACCAGAGTGAGTCCAATGGTCAAGGAGAGTTAGTATATGCTACTAGATATTTTCCTAATGCCAATGTTTCTATTTCACCCTAAATGGCCAAGTATGGCCTTAGGGGGAGCTTTGGAGGAACTTACCAGTCAATTATTTAGCCCCTAATATGAATATTGAGAGTATGTGAGGTTGTATGAAGTTGAATGAATGTGTTTTGATGTCAAATTTATTGTCACCAAGGTCTGGAATGTGACTAAGATTTATCTCCAGTAGTGTCATGGATGACTGGCCTTGCAACAACTTTTAGGAGTGCATTTATTAAGTCATAAATGTCTTGCAAACTATATATGAGCATGCTTGATCATTTTTATCACCATTTGAGAAAGGTTGAAGAAGAAGAAAGAGATCTTGGAGCAATTGGATCAATTTTAGTATTCACGTGCTTTGCAACCCTAGTTTGGCAAATAAGGTATTTAGATCTATTTGTGAGCTTGATTTATAGTTTTAGTAGTTTGAAAATATGGATATACCTCAAATCTTTGATGTAAAGGAGAGGACTAGGTATAAATTTAAGAAACATCCATTCAAATATATGGAAGATGACCTTGAGGGTGCGTTCTCACAAACACCACATGAAGTATTGCATGTAGAGGATATTAGGGCATATATTCAGTGTAAGCTGGAGTCCATAGGTGACATTGAGATACATAATTAGCTAGCTAAAATATTGAATGATGATAAAACACTAAAATCCAACTTCGCAAAGCTGCAAAACTTAAATATACTATAGATGATAGAGTTTTATGAGTTTGATGAGCTTGAATGGATTAAGATAGTACTTAGAAAAATCTGTGACCATTTATTCTGGGTTAGAGACCAACCAATTAAGATTACTAAGGAATTCATTCATCTGGTAACTAGACTTGACAACGCAGGTTAAATACCTACTATGGAAAATAATACTGTATTGTCTTAAAATGGAAGCACTTCCATGTTAAGAACATTTATCCCTTCTTAGGGGGTGTTTTGGGGCCATCATCATGTTGTCCTCTATTTTCTTCCCACTTCCCATCTTCTATGCCTATTTAGGGCTCTGTTTGGGCCTCCCCGAGCACTGTTTTCCTCTTTTGGCTCATTTTCCAAGGGTCCTAAACCCTTGGGTCAAGGTCGACCTCAACCTTGACCTAGGTCAAAGTTGACCTTGACTTTGACCTAGGTCAAAGTCAACCTCTTCCTTGACCCAAGTCCCCCTTTTCATCAAAAAGTTTTCCAGATGTGGGGGAAACTCAAAAGTTTATTTTCTCGCTTCTAGGTTGGTTGTTTCGAGTTTTAGAATGGTAAACTCTAAAATTGCATTTAATCTAGGTCTATTTCTAGGGGTTAAGGCTTAATTGGAATTTAATTCTCCTATGTCGGCCTCTCTAGAATTTTGTGCCCTAGACTAGTATAAAAGGAAGTCTTCCTCTCTCATTTTCACATCCATTATCAAGCATATTTTGATATCCACTTTTTCATATCTCCATCAAGTGTCAAAAATCATAAAGAAAGATCAAGAAAGAATTCTCAATCAAGGAAACATTCAAGCCATCATCCTATTTGAGCATTCAAGTTTTCCATTGAAGATCAAGGATTCAAGCATTCAAGCCTTTTGAGGGATTTAGTTCAAGCATTCAAGATTCATCATTCAAACCCTAGATCTATCCATCATGGTGGTGTGATCTTCCTTCAAGATCCTTTGTTCACCTTCAAGATCTATTCATTCTCCCTTCAAGGTGGATTCCAAGCATACAATCATGGAGGTTTTGATTTACATTTGTTAGTGTTGATTCCAAGCTTTCATATTAACATACTTGATTACATTTCAAATACAATTGCATATCTATTGAGTATCATAGCTTCATTGTTAAATCTACTTCTACTACTTGCTAGCATTCTCTATTTCAATTCTATTTTAAAGGTTGATTCCAAACCAGAGTTTGACTAAGGCAAACCCTTCATCCAAACAAAAAAACCCTCTTTTTTTTTACTGCTTCTTTCTCCCTTGAGCCTCATTGAAACAGTTTAAATAAAAGTATAATGGCACTGCCATTTTTCTCTAAAAAAAATTAAATTAAATTTGAGTGAGATAGAAAATGTCATTATGAAAATTAGATTTAAGATATGACATGTTAATTTGTTCCTTCATAGCAAATGAGTTTATGATTGCGTTCAAGTGGGTTGTCTACTTAGTCATAGAATGTTCCTCCATTTGTTAAATATGTTGGTAATTTCTTTCTTCTATTTATTTTTGTCTTTGTTTATGCTTTTTCTTGTTCTTTATTTTTTCCACACAACATTTAAGAATACCTTTAATGTAAGAAACAAAAAAAGCATCCAAAGATGCATGAATTTTCAGAGTCTATGATTATTTGGATCATCGTGATGATGGATCATAAAGTATGATTCAAATGTTGATAGAAAATATCTAATATAGTCAAATCTAGAAATAATCAAATTAAAGCATTCATAGATTAAACATTCTTCTCTTTTTTGCCTTCAATACCACTTGTGAAAAAAAACCAAGTTATGGGTCATAATTACATAGAATCAGACTTAGTGTTCAGTCTCCTCTCTACACATGAGAGGCAATTATAGGTATTTCCTTAGAAGTGCATGAAATGTTTCTTAAAAAGATATTTCATCCTCCTTCTCCACTTCCTCTAATTAAAAATAACATATTTTACTAATTTAAATAAATTTAAAATTATAGTATCAATTATACAATATATATCAAACTAAAAGAGGGGTAAAAATTTATTCAACACAAAGAGAGAAGAAAAACAAGAAGGGCCAACTGCCTAGTAGAGAGAAGAGCACTGCACAATCCTATCTTTATCCACTAAGTGATCCAACATGTGAGACAATTTCAAAGATAATTGTTCCCTATCTACAATATGCCAACCCTACATTTGGTCAGAAGCCCATTTGGCCAAATAATTTGCTACTCCTTTCCACTCCCTAGGAATGTAAATAAAAGTAATCAATTCCACAGAGCCCCACAACTAAGCCCCACAACTAAAGAATCTATCTAATAACCAAAGCTAAGTGCCAACTAACATCATCAAGTTGCTACTCATTCAAAAAAATCACCACCACCTAAGAATCAAACTCACAAATAATCCTTTGCCAACCAAGAACACAACAACACTCCACAACATATAAAATGGATAGAGCTTCCATGCAATTATTTGTATGAAGACCCTTATAAATTAAAAAAATAAAAGTTGAACATCTCTCGAGCTATCACACCCTACTCCACCAATACCATCATGACCAAGATTCCCCCAATCATAGAATATTTAATTGAGCTAAAATAAATAAATAAATATTTATTATAAATTAATTAATATTAATTTTTCTAAAGGAGGGTCATGACAATATGTTTCAAAATCCATCTCCACTCCTTTATCTAAATCTCAAAACCCAAAATCCACTTCATTTTCATCACCTCATTACCCTTCAAGGTGTGTGCCTAAGTTGGTCTTCGCAACATACCCATTCACTCGTCTACATTCTTCCAATTCCCCATCCATTATCGAACATATATGTACATCCTTTCATCTTTCTCATTCAATCATTTTTATAAATCCTTATCATTTTCCATCTCCCCATCCATTCCACCCCCCTTACCATCATTCTACCAATATTTATAGGAATATCTCTAATTGACATGGTCTATTTTAGCACTTCTTCAAAGGATATCTATTGGCAAGTGAGAAGTGCATGAAGGTGTATATGTTAGCATCACTGGTAACACATACCTCTATGATGGTCACCTGCACTGAAAATAAGTTTTTGGTAATCAATTAAGTGAAAAATGCCTAAGTACAGAGGCAATTTTTAAAATACAACCATACTATTTTGTTCAGGGAGCATGTGATACTTATCTTTATGGTTTGCGAGCATAAAGATGTGTTATATGGAATTTAATAAAGTGTCTTTTGTGATCTCTTGAGTTTTAGCTTCATCTGGATAGAGTTACATGATTTTGAAGTTGTGTGAGTATAGTATGTAGTGAAAATAGGGCACCTGAATAGACGCAGCGATTGGGATAATAACGTAGGTTATTTTTGTGATGCGATTTATGATTTATGATAGGTCCTCACCTATCTTAGCATGTGTATGGCCTTATGATGTCCTTTTGTTGTGAATTAAATGTAAAGACACATTTTGTGAAGAATTAGTGAGCTGACAAGGAAATGAAGTTGATCAGATATATATATATATATATATATATATATATAGAGAGAGAGAGAGAGAGAGAGAGAGAGAGAGAGAGAGAGAGAGAGAGAGAGAGAGAGAGCTACAGGACAAGGTCTCCTAACAAGGACTTTATACTCTTAGTGCATTATTTTTGGGTACCATCCGCACTGGGGTTTTCCCTTGACCATGGTTTCCTCGAGAACAAATCATGGTGTTATGAATTATTTACTTTATGTTTATGTTCTTCATATTATTTTAGTTATTGCATGGTTAAGTTTGAAGTGGTCTAAAATGAATATAAGTTTTGCAAAACTAATTCACCTCCCTTCCCAGTATTGCTTGATCCTAACAATTAGTATCAGACCTTGTGGCCATTGAAATTAAAGCCTAACAACTTAAGGGAGATCCTGATGGATTCAAGTAGCTTAAAAGATAGCTTTGAGGTAGTAGTTGAGGACTTGGATAAGGCTAATGCAAAAAATGCATAATTGAAATTCAAATTGAAAAGAGTAGAGGATTATATCAAGAAAATTAAAGATCAACTTTAACTCTCAAGGAACCAAAGGTAGGAACTTATGAATAAACTACAGGAGGAACCTGAAAATGATTCATCAGATCTAATTGATCAGCTTAAGCAGGAGAAGGAAGAATTAAATAATGAATGTAAAGTTTCTTATTTTCATATGACCAAGGATATTAAAAAAGAAAGAGATCAAAGGAGAAAACTTGAAGAAGCTTTGAAAAATGAAAATATGCAAATGAGTAAAATGCAACTAGAAATCAATGATGTCAAGACCAAGTATGAAGAATTGGAGAAACACAATATCATCATTAAGGGAGAACTTTTTGAGTCAAAGAATCACATTGAGAAGCTTTATGTGAGAAGCAACAAGAGTGATGAACAACTTGAAAAACAAAAACCTAAAGGTGACAAGAAAGGAGCGGGCTTCAATGAAGTTGAATGTTCCAAATCTCAGGAGGAGAAACATAAAGACAAGATAGATGAGACACCTAATCAGCAAGAAGAACCTAATCAAGAGGAGAAAAATAGATAAAAAATCAAATTTTTCAAAGGAAGATGCTTTGGATGCAACAAATTTGGTGTTAGGAAATTTTAGTTTATTTTATTATCCCACATGCATAGGTAGTATTACTTTTCTAGATCGCACTTAGTATATAAGTGGGTGTTGAGTCCTTTGTTGGTATCAAAGAGTTTATTGTATTGAGCTTGCTCAAACGAGGTTACCCCCTCGAAGTGGCCCGTGATCAATAGACTCACTCTGAGTTCTACTTTGCTCTATATTTTTGTTATTTCATGCATGTTCATTATAGCGTTGCTGGAGGTTCCTCTCATCTGGTATCAGAGCACTTTCTTGGGCTCGCTGGTGGAAATTCTTTTTTCCATTTCAGGTTCTTCAGGTTCTTCTCAAATCTCATCTGTGTTACAATTGGGTTATTTCAAATTACAAAAATTCTTGTTCTTGTGATAGTTCAATTCCGTTGTTAGTATCTGAGTTATCAAAAAAAAAAAAAAACCAAAAAAAAAAAAACCCTGCTATATGGTTGTCACCCGTACAGGAGCAAAAATCATGGAGGAGGAACTTGCCTCCCTCAAGACCAGACTTCAAGATCTGGATGAAAAATTTCTCGGTCTCACTCTTCAACAGTCAAGCCTGAACCGAGGCCATTCTGCCGAAACTAGTTCTAGCCCTTTTCGTGGACCGAAGCTTGATTTTCCTCGCTTCGATGGTGCTGATCCAACTGGATGGATTTACCAGGCAGAGCAGTATTTTAGTTTGCATAATACTACAGATTTCAACAAAGTTCCGCTTGCATCTTTTCATTTGGAGCATGACGCTCTTCAATGGTTCCGTTGGTACATTAAGGCTAACAATGATCCCACCTGGACAGAATTGTGTACACTTCTTTTGAAGCATTTTGGCCCTAGTGATTTTGATGACTTCATAGGTGCACTCACTAAACTCTGACAAACAGGCACAGTGAGAGAATACCAAACAGAGTTTGAAAAATTAGCTAATCACACAGAGGGATTGTCTGATGAATTCTTTTGTAGTTGTTTTATCAGTGCTTTGAAGGATGCACTCCGATCTGAAGTCAAAATTTTTCGGCCCACTACTATGATGGAAGCCCTTGGGTTGGCTAAATTAGTGGAGGACAAGATCAATGCTTTACAATGATCCAGATCTAATTTTGTTCCATTCTGAAATGCAGGCTCTCAACACCCTCCGGTCACACCAACTCCCAAAACTACTCCTATCAAGCACTTGTCTGAAACAGAGATGCGAGCCCGTCGGGAAAAAGGGCTTTGCTATAATTGTGATGAGAAATGGTCTTGAGGCCATAGATGTGTGCAACAAAAGCTCTATCTCTTGGATGTGGATTCCGCACCCGAACAGGAAGAGTATGAAGATGCTCAAGAAATAGTAGATGAAGAGGTTGAACCAGAAGCCCAACCAGAGATATCTATCTATGCTTTGGCTAGAGTCACTACCCCACAAACCATGCGGGTTCAGGGTTACTTCAAGAAGGTCCCTCTTAATATCCTCATTGATTCTGGTAGCACTCACAACTTCATTGACCCCAGCATAGCCAAACAGGCTAATTGCTTTGTTCATCCCTGCTCTAACTTTGAAGTCATGATTTCTAATGGGGGTACTTTACCTTGCAAAGGGAAATGTCATAATGTGCGTCTCTCTATTGGAGATTATACCCTACGCTCTGATATGTTTGCCTTGCCCTTAGGGGGTTGTGATGTGATTTTGGGTGCCCAATGGTTACGCACTCTTGGTCCCATTCTCTGAGATTTTTTTGAACTTTGGATGAAGTTTTCAGTTAGTGGGCAACAACACACTTTGACAGGCTTGAAGCCTGGGTCTCTCAGCATCATCAGTTCACATTGTATGGAAAATCTTCTTAAGAAGAATTCACATGGTGTCATCGCTCAGCTCCATTCCATCCAAATGCAGCCATCAGCAGTCTCTAGTACTCCTGCAGATCTACAACAAATTTTGGATAAGTATTCCACTGTATTTGCTGAACCTACGGGCTTGCCACTATCTCACCCAGAGGACCACCGTATTCAGCTCCTTCTTGGTAGCGTCCCACCCAATATCAGGCCCTACCGCTACCCCTTTCATCAAAAGACTAAAATTGAGATGCTTGTTCATGATTTACTGAAGCAAGGTATTATTCGCCCTAGTACTAGTTCTTTTTCATCTCCAGTTCTACTGGTCCGCAAAAAAGATGGGTCTTGGCAACTCTGCATTGATTTTCAAGCCCTTAATAATATCACCATAAAGGATAAGTTTCCCATTCCAGTTGTTGATGAACTTCTTGATGAGCTTCATGGCACTCATTTTTTCTCAAAGTTGAATCTTCGTTCTGGGTATCATCAAATTAGGGTGAATGAGGAAGATATTCCTAAAATAGCCTTCCGCACACATGATCGTCACTATGAATTTTTAGTCATGCCCTTTGGCCTCACTAATGCTCCTTCAACATTTCAAGCAGTGATGAATAAAATATTTCAGCCCTACCTCAGAAAATTCATTCTGGTCTTCTTTGATGATATTCTCATCTATAGAAAAACTTGGGCTGAGCATCTCCATCATTTGGAACTCGTCCTACAACTTCTCTCTCATCATCAACTCTGTGCAAAAATGTCAAAATGTGTGTTTGGCCAGAAGGAAGTGGAGTATCTCGGGCATATTGTTGCACACCATGGGGTTCGGGTGGATCCTACCAAAATAGATGCCATGAAAAATTGGCCGCATCCTCAAACTCTCAAGAGCCTTCGAGGTTTTTTGGGTCTAACTAGCTATTACTGGAAGTTTGTCAAGAATTATGGGAAGATTGCAGCACCATTGACAACTATGTTAAAAAAGGATACTTTTACCTAGACCCAGGTTGCTGAGAATGCATTTGCACAACTGAAACAAGCTATGTGTAGTACACCTGTTCTTGCTATGCCATATTTTTCTAAGCCCTTTACTATTGAGAGTGATACTTGCGGCAATGGACTGGGTGCTGTTCTCCTTCAAGATGACCAACCTATTGCATTCACTAGCAAAGCTCTTTCTGGTAAGAATCTAGCCTTATCTACATATGAAAAAGAAACGATGGCTATTTTGCATGCTGTATAGAAGTGGCGACCATACCTCCTTGGGAGTCATTTTTGCATCAAGACTGATCACCAAAGTTTGAAATACTTCCTGGAACAACGAGTATCCTCCCCTGCACAATAAAAATGGGTCAGCAAACTCATGGGGTATGATTATGAGATCACCTACAAGAAGGGTAAGGACAATATTGTGGCTGATGCTCTTTCCTGCACATTTGATGATCAAGCTTCACTTTCAACCATTTCTATGCCAATCCCAAATTGGTTAGAATCTGTTCAACAGGGCTATGTCAGTGACCCCTCTTTATCTTAGATCATTCACCAGTTGGCCAATAATCCTTCTATGGTACCACATTATTCATGGGATGGTGCTTCTCTCCGCTATAAGAGGCATCTAGTGCTTCCTCAAAATCCAGATTTGCAACAGGCTATCTTTTATGAACTCCATGCTTCTCCTTCGGTAGGACATTCTAGGTTTCTCAAGACTTATGAGCGGGCAAGGCGGAATTTTTTTTGGAAAGGAATGAAACAGATGATTCAATAGATGGTGGCTGAATGTGATACCTGCCAACACCACAAGGGTGAAACGACCCTCCCTCTTGGTTTATTGGAACCCTTGCCCATCCCTACATGGATTTGGACTGATATTTCTATGGATTTCATTGAAGGGCTTCCTAAATCTGGTGGCAAAATAGTGATTTTGGTTGTGGTTGATCATCTCTCCAAATATAGTCATTTTTGTGCCCTCAGTCATCATGGACCAGATCTTTCATCTACATGGCCTCCCTTCTTCCATTGTCTCTGACCGTGATGCAGCTTTTACTAGTCATTTTTGGATAGCATTGTTTCAGCAAGTTGGTACCAAACTGAAGATGAGTTCGGGTTATCACCCACAAACTGATGGTCAGACCGAAATCGTCAACAAATGTTTGGAAACTTATCTTCGCTGCTTCACTTCTGAACAGCAACATCAGTGGGCCAAGTGGCTTCCTCTTGCAGAATGGTGGTACAATACCTCTTACCATACGACATCTAAAATGACTCCCTATGAAGCAGTTTATGGGCAGGTACCCCCAGTACTCCTTCCCTACACTCCCAGCAGTTCACCAGTTCAGGCAGTTGACACAGTTCTCCGCACTAGGGATCAGATTCTTCACACTTTACAGGATAATCTTCACATAGCCCGCAATCACATGAAACAACAAGCAGATCAACATCATTCTGAGTGCTTTTTTCAAGTTGGGGATATAGTTTTTCTTCATCTGCAACCATACAAGCAATCCTCCCTGAAGCTTAAAGGGCATCATAAGTTGGCCCCCAAATTTTATGGGCCATATAAAGTTCTGCAGAAGATTGGTTCAGTTGCTTACAAACTAGAACTTCCTCCTTCTTCTCGCATTCATCCAGTATTTCATGTTTCTTGTCTCAAGCAAGTTCTTGGCACTAACATCAAAGCACAGACTACTCTACCTGAATTGGATAAGGAAGGATCCATTATTTTGGAGCTTTAGGCAATCCTTGACCGGCACACTCGTCAGCTTCGCTCTCACTCTATCTCTGAGGTATTGATTCAGTGGCATGGCATGCAACTAGAGGATGCTACATGGGAACCCCTTCTTCAGATTCAGCAACAATTTCCACAGCTTAAGCTTTGAGGACAAAGCTTTTTTCTGAGGGGGAGGGGATGTTAGGAACCTATGTGTTCCTTTTGTTTATTCTATTAGTGTAGTGTTGTTGGACGCATATGATTTGTAAGTCATCCCATTAGTTTATTTTACTATCCCACATGCATAGGTAGTATTACTTTTCTAGATCACACTTAGTATATAAGTGGGTGTTGAGTCCTTTGTTGGTACCGAAGAGTTTATTGTATTGAGCTTGCTCAAAGGAGGTTACCCCCTCGAAGTGGCCCGTCATCAATAGACTCACTCTGAGTTCTACTTTGCTCTATATTTCTATTATTTTGTGCATGTTCATTATAGCGTTGCTGGAGGTTCCTCTCATTTGGTCACATGAAGAAGGATTATAGAAGTAAGAGTGTTCCTAAACCTTTTTCTGGTTATTGCTTTCATTGTTGGGCATATGGACATAGAAGAAATGAATGTAGAAAACTAGATGAAAGATGGAAGAGTCAAGATTATGTCAGACAACCTACTACATCCAATAAGATCATTTGTCACAAATGCAACAATTTTGGTCACATTACAAGGAACTATAAGTTGTAGGTTAATTAGAAAAGGTCACAACCTATGAGGCTACATGTTACTTGTTTTAAGTGCAACAATGAGGGACACATAGCCAAGTATTGTAGATATAATGGACCAGCTGGTAACAAAAGACCACCTACAACAATAAAGTAAAATATTGGTGACATTGGAAAGAGCTTAACAGAGTATGTGGATGAGTTTAATGGCCTCTTTGCAAAGGAAGGAAGTAAAGTCGGTGATAAGGTGTGGAAGGAAAAGAACCAGAGTGAGTCCAATGGTCAAGGAGAGTTAGTATATGCTACTAGATATTTTCCTAATGCCAATGTTTCTATTTCACCCTTAATGGCCAAGTATGGCCTTAGGGGGAGCTTTGGAGGAACTTACCAGTCAATTATTTAGCCCCTAATATGAATATTGAGAGTATGTGAGGTTGTATGAAGTTGAATGAATGTGTTTTGATGTCAAATTTATTGTCGCAAAGGTCTGGAGTGTGACTAAGATTTATCTCCAGTAGTTTCATGGATGATTGGCCTTGTAACAACTTTTAGGAGTGCATTTATTAAGTCATAAATGTCTTGCAAACTATATATGAGCATGCTTGATCATTTTTATCACCATTTGAGAAAGGTTGAAGAAGAAGAAAGAGATCTTGGAGCAATTGGATTGATTTTAGTATTCACGAGCTCTGCAACCCTAGTTTGGTGAATAAGGTATTTAGATCTATTTGTGAGCTTGATTTATAGTTTTAGTAGTTTGAAAATATGGATATACCTCAAATCTTTGATGTAAAGGAGAGGACTAGGTATAAATTTAAGAAACATCCATTCAAATATATGGAAGATGACCTTGAGGGTGCGTTCTCACAAACACCACATGAAGTATTGCATGTAGAGGATATTAGGGCATATATTCAGTGTAAGCTGGAGTCCATAGGTGACATTGAGATACATAATTAGCTAGCTAAAATATTGAATGATGATAAAACACTAAAATCCAACTTCGCAAAGTTGCAAAACTTAAATATACTATAGATGATATAGTTTTATGAGTTTGATGAGCCTGAATGGATTAAGATAGTACTTAGCAGAATCTATGACCATTTCTTCTGGGTTAGAGACCAACTAATTAATATTACCAAGGAATTCATTCATCTGGTAGCTGGACTTGACAACGCAGGTAAAATACCTACTATGGAAAATAATACTGTATCATCTTAAAATGGAAGAACTTCCATGTTAAGAACATTTATCCCTTCTTAGGGGGTGTTTTGGGGCCATCATCATGTTGTCCTCTATTTTCTTCCCACTTCCCATCTTCTATGCCTATTTAGGGCTCTGTTTGGGCCTCCCCGAGCACTGTTTTCCTCTTTTGGCTCATTTTCCAAGGGTCCTAAACCCCTGGGTCAAGGTTGACCTCAACCTTGACCTAGGTCAAAGTTGACCTCAACTTTGACATAGGTCAAAGTCAACCTCTTCCTTGACCCCAAGTCCCCCTTTTCATCAGAAAGTTTTCCAGATGTTGGGGAAACTCAAAAGTTTATTTTCTTGCTTCTGGGTCGGCTGTTTCGGGTTTCAGAATGGTAAACTCTTAAATTGCATTTAATCTAGGTCTATTTCTAGGGGTTAAGGCTTAATTAGAATTTAATTCTCCTATGTCAGCCTCTCTAGAATTTTGTGCCCTAGACTAGTATAAAAGGAAGTCTTCCTCTCTCATTTTCACATCCATTATCAAGCATCTTTTGATATCCACTTTTTCATATCTCCATCAAGTGTCAAAAATCATAAAGAAAGATCAAGAAAGAATTCTCAATCAAGGAAACATTCAAGCCATAATCCTATTTGAGCATTCAAGTTTTCCATTGAAGATCAAGGATTCAAGCATTCAAGCCTTTTGAGGGATTTAGTTCAAGCATTCAAGATTCATCATTCAAACCTTAGATCTATCCATCATGGTGGTGTGATCTTCCTTCAAGATCCTTTGTTCACCTTCAAGATCTATGCATTCTCCCTTCAAGGTGGATTCCAAGCATACAATCATGGAGGTTTTGATTTACATTTGTTAGTGTTGATTCCAAGCTTTCATATTAACATACTTGATTACATTTCAAATACAATTGCATATCTATTGAGTATCATAGCTTTATTTTTAAATCTACTTCTACTACTTGCTAGCATTCTCTATTTCAATTCTATTTTAAAGGTTGATTCCAAATCAGAGTTTGACTAAGGCAAACCCCTCATCCAAACAACAAAACCCTCTTTTTTTTTTTTTTTTCAGGTACAAGTGCAGGACAGTGATTTGTAGTTCAGATTTGAGTACCCTTTTCGGCGAACTTCCAGGATCCACAAATAGAATTTTCGTTGGAGCTGTGCAGATCAAGGATGACTTTTGGGGTAAGATTGTACCCCAGGGTAAGATCTTACCCCGATCCTAAGGTCAAGGATGACCTTTCTCTGAATGAAAGAAGGTTTATGGGTTTTCTCTATTTCTACATTTCTAGGGCAGATTCGGTTGTAGAATTCCCCGAAACTGAACACATACACCAGAAAGAAGTGATTCCCAAATCGGCCCCCTTTTCAAGATGAGTATTCATGTTTTATTAAGTTTTTATGTCCATAACATTTTCCATCACATATCTTGGCAAATTCATATTTTTACACCTTACATTTTATTGCCCCCCTCCATTTTTAATCATTACATTTTGGTGAACTCACGATAGACAACTCTTTATCTTTGGTGTTAGATTTTTTTCTTTCTTTCCTTAAGATTAGATTTATTTTATGCTCTTGCATTTTAAATTCAAAAAAAAAATCCATATATTCAACAAAATACAAAAATATTTCTTGTATTTCATTTGCTATGAAGATCTTTAAGATGCTTTGGTGTGTGATTATTTTCTTTATTATCCTTCTCTTAGCATCTCTTTATCATACCTATGATGTTTATGAGAGTATAATCCACTTCATTATGTTGTTTACTCTTCATTTTTCACTTTCCTATTCTTTTGTGAGATTGACCAATACTAGTCTTCCTACTTTCAAAACTTTCATTAAAGATTTATGTTGAAGACTTATTACTGTTTTGGATTATGTGAAGAATTTGGTAGATGATACACCATCTCGTAATATTCCTAATCCTAATCCTATACTTCCTAATATAGTTCCTAATCTTCCTAATCCTAATCCAATTCCTACATTCCTAATATGCCTAATTCTCCGTCTCCTAAACCTAGTTCTTCCCATACTTATGATGGGATTCAATCTATAATTCATGATGTAGATGTGCAAGAATTATTGGATTTACCTTCCCCTTATCCAATCCAAAAAGATATTAAATGGAAGAGAAAATCAGCTTATTCTAAACCTATTATTCCACCTTATACATCCTTTACTCATGAACATGACAAACAATCACCTCTTGTAGAAGCTTTACATGATATGTACAGTACAAAATATAATATGATGACTAAACAAGGTTATAGAGGTTTAGGGCTTGGTGTTAATGAGCATGGTATTAAGTATCTAATTCATATACCCCCTAAACAAGATATGTGTGGTGTTGGTTGTTCACAATGTCAATTCAAGGTGGTTGATGTTGATCATCGTCCTCCTCTTCTCCCTACACCTAGCTTAGATAACCCTGATATTCGTCAAGAGGTGGCTAAAAAGGTGTATGTTCAGTTAATGAATTCCAAGAAAGAAAACTTTAAACCTATGCCGATAGATGTTCTATATAAGTATAAATGTCCCTTCCATTACAATAATACACATTTACTTGCTGATTGTGTGTATTTCAAGTTATATGTTAGAGAAAGAGCTTCTTTAGGAATTATATCTCACTCTCATGTAGTTTTACAATTCCTTCATAATTTTGATATAGGGGATACCCCTTATTATGATATAATATAGATTTATTCTCCTCTTGTCTCTAGACTTGGGGGCAAGAGGTGTATTTCCATCCAGTCTCCTAGGATCCATTAGGCTTTTAGCATATATTTTGTGTTGAGTGTAATTAGTATTCTTTCTATCCTCTCTCTCTATGGTTTTGTATTATGTTTATAATCATTCATAGATTCTATTTGAGATATCTTTTCTAAAGACATTTTTTTTTCAAAGGTATCGCTTTCTTTCATCCCTGGGATCTAAGGTTCTTCTTTCTTTCTCTTTGTCTAGGGATCTACTTTCCTTAGCTTAGTGGCATTTGTTTCTCCTGCAACATTATTTCATTATATTGACTGAGGTTTTGGCAATGGATATCCTTTTATGTAAGAGGTTGTTGTCCTAGGTCATCACCTCTTCTTTATTCTGCAAATTATGTTCTTTATAATTTCTTTCCCTAGCTCTAGGGTTATAGAGTTGTTTCCCTCAATTCAAAGATTCCTCTTCCTCTTGATTGCAGGGGGCTTGATGATTGAATCTTTGTTCCCACTTGGTTTATCTTTGAAAGATGATATTTTATCTAAAAGCACTCCTCTATAGTGGGGTCTTATTGATAAGATCTCTTTCTTTGAGGATACTTTTCCATGAGTGACATATCCTTTTCACGATTATCAATACTCTTGGATGTAGGGGCCAATACCCTTCGCTAAGAATATAGTGTACATTGTTGTTAAGCAGGATATCTCCTAACATTGTGAAGTAGGTATCCTCTTCCTCTTCCTTATAATGTCTAGTAGAGAGCCATGATAAGGAGGGGGGCATATATAGGGTCTCCTTTGTACTATAGTTTTTCATTTATATGCTAAATCCTTTGAAGGTAACACACATAAGTTGCTAAATCCTGAAGAGACACGCATTTTTCAATTTTCAATATGCTAAATCCTCTGAAGGTAACACATATAAGTTTCTAAATCCTGAAGAGACACACATTTTTCAATTTTCAATATGCTGAATCCTCCGAAGGTAATGCACATAAGTTGCTAAATCCTGAAGAGACATGCATTTTTCAATTTTCAATATGCTAAATCTGCAGAAGGTAACACACATAAGTTGCTAAATCCTGAAGGGACACACATTTTATATTCATAGTGATACAAGAAGGTGGATCTATGGGTATTCCAAAAGCTATCAAAAGATGCATTACAATTGCAAGGCAGAGTTTTTTGGGTGAACTATCGGGTCTGGTTACTTGTTGGGCTCTCCCTCCTCGGTGATTCACATTAAGGTGGGCATCTTACCGAGCGAGGTAATCACTTTCTCTTTTCTCTCTTTTTGATTTCATCCTAATAGGACCAGATCATGAAGCTATGTTATTTATAGTGTTTCTCTTTTCTTTCTTATGTAATCATTTATGCTTTTATGATAGCTTTCCAAATATGATATTAGTATAGGAGGCATTTCTTAGCAAGGTTTCCTTTACTAGTTGATTTGGGTTTGTTTTAAGTTTTTTTTTTTTCGCACCCTCATGTGTGTATGTTGAGTTAGAATCCTTAGTTTGGGGCCTTGTGTCCTTAACTAAGTGTTATTCTATCTTGTTGCAAATCCACTTGGATCTTTCTTCTCCTTTACCATGAGCATGTTCAATTTCCATACTCTCGCTAAAGTGGGGGCTTAATGTATCATCTTAAAATGGAAGCACTTCCATGTTAAGAACATTTAGCCCTCCTTAGGGGGTGTTTTGGGGCCATCATCATGTTGTCCTCTATTTTCTGCCCCCTTCCCATCTTTTGTGCCAGTTTAGGGATCTGTTTGGGCCTCCCCGGGCACTATTTTCATCTTCTGGCTCATTTTCCAGGGGTCCTAAACCCTTGGGTCAAGGTCAACCTCAACCTTGACCTAGTTCAAATTTGACCTCATCCTTGACCCAGGTCCCCCTTTTCATCAGAAAGTTTTTTAGATGCTGGGAGAAAGTCAAAAGTTTATTTTCCCACTTCCGGGTCGTCTATTTTGGGTTTCGGAATGGTAAAATATTAAATTGCATTTAATCTAGGTCGATTTCTAGGGGTTAAGTCTTAATTGAAATTTAATTCTCCTATGTCGGCCTCTCTAGAATTTTGTGCCCAAGACTAGTATAAAAGGAAGCCTTCCTCTCTCATTTTCACATCCATTATCAAGCATCTTTTGATATCCACTTTTTCATATCTCCATCAAGTGTCAATAATCATCAAGCAAGATCAAGAAAGAATTATCAATCAAGGAAACATTCAAGCCATCATCCTATTCAAGCATTCAAGTTTTCCATTGAAGATCAAAGATTCAAGCATTCAAGCCTTTTGAGGGATTTGGTTCAAGCATTCAAGATTCATCATTCAAACCCTAGATCTATCCATCATGGTGGTGTGATCTTCCTTCAAGATCCTTTGTTCATCTTAAAGATCTATTCATTCTCCCTTCAAGGTGGATTCCAAGCACACAATCATGGAGGTTTTTATTTACATTTGTTTTATTGAGTCCAAGCTTTCATATTAACATACTTGATTACATTTAAAATACAATTGCATATCTATTGAGTATCATAGCTTCATTGTTAAATCTACTTATACTACTTGCTAGCATTCTCTATTTTAATTCTATTTTAATGGTTGATTCCAAACTGGGATTTGACTAAGGCAAACTCTTCATCTAAACAACAAACCCTCTATTTTTGTAGGTATAGTTGTGGGACAGTGAATTGTAGTTCAGATCCGAGTACCCTTTTCGATGAACATCTGGGATTCGTGAATAGAATTTCTATCAGAGCTATGCAGGTCAAGGATGACCTTGCTTTGAATGACAAAAGGTTTCTAGGTTTTATCTATTTTTGCATTTCCAAGCCAGAGCTGGTTGTAGAATTCCCCGAAACTGAACACAGACACCAAAAAGTAGTGATTTCTAAATCAACCCCCTTTTCAAGATAAGTATTCATGTTTTATTAAGTTTGTATGTCCATAACATTTTCCATCACATATATTGGCAAATTCACATTTTTACACCTTACATTTTATCGCCCCCCTCCATTTTTAATCATTACAAATACCAAGAAAAAAGTTGAAACCCTAACTAGATCCAAGTGGAACAAGTGTGTGGTGACAATCATAGACATTAGATAGAATGAGAAGGGGTGCCTAAATATCTAATGACATAATTAAGGAAAAAGGTCACAGAGAAGTCCACTAGATAGGTGAGCTTAGAGCCTACACCCCTATAGACTGCATAACATGTAGACATATGTGATTCACCTCTAGCAATAGTTTCATTGAAAGATCAAACTCATACCCCTCTTAGGATAATATTGTAGAGGTCAACAAAAATGAAAATTGAGAAGAAGGAAGAAGAAGCTCTTGTGAGGACAACAAGGTCCTCTAGACCTAAGGTGATGAGCTCTGGACTTGGTTCTAAAAGAATGACCTTGGTTACTCCACCCAAGGAAGAGTCTCCTACAAAGAAGAAGAAGAAAGAAGAGGAAAAGAAACAAAAGAAGACCACTAAACAAGAGAAGCTAGTTGAGAGACAACTAAAGAAACCTAACATGAAGATATTAGGAAAGAGGATAATCGAGCAAGGGAAGTTGAATCAACTACCTAGGTACTATGAGAGGTATGATGATGATGATAAAGTTAAAACTGAAGATATTATGATAAATCATATGCTAGCCTTCAAAAAGAATTTGATAAGTTTCTACTTGAAGGACCTAAAAAATGTAATCCCTCTAAGGGGTCCAAACTAAAAGAAATAATCATTAGAGTCTCATCTAAATCAGCTAGAGTAGAAGAAGAACAACCTAAGGATGATGAAAGTACTAATCAATTCTATAGTACAATGAAGAAGCCATATTTATTTGTGGCAAGTATACTTGTGTCTTTGGACACTTTGCGGGATGTTGATGACCCTTTTCAAGAGAATGTTGACATTGTTCCTGATATAGATGATAGTAATGCACAAAGCATAATAAAAGTGATAGATCTTGGCACACTAACTGAAGATGAAATAAAATAAGTTATGGCCAAAGAAAAGAAGGACACTAAAATAGAGGTTGTATTTGAGAAAGAAGAAAAAATACTCATCTCTATTCATGTTTCTACTCCTATTAAGGAGGAATGTATTTCTATAACTCAATTTTTGGCAAGTGATAGTAAGCCTATGATCACCAATGTTGATGAAATAGATGAGGATGAGCTAATAAAGCTATCTCTTATGGCCTTTGCTAAGGCTAAGGAAAGATATGAGAAACAATTTGAGAAGAAAGTCATAGTAATGGATAGGGAAATGGATAGAATTAATAAACTTTTACCCATACCTCTTGCCTTCCAAGGTAATGATGCAGCGAAAAACTTGGGGAAAGTCCTTGATGACCTTGATATGCACTTCACTTCTTTGGAGAAGGCTGCAACTGTGAAGGTTAAAAAAAAATTCATAGAGAAGAACTTTGAAGAGGTATGCAAGTCAATAAAGTGGGACTTAGGTATACTAGATACCACTATATGGAATTAGGACTTGCATTGAGCATGGGAAGAAGATATACTACTATTGCATAAATCCTTCTAGATATGTGCAAAATGTGGTGGACATAATTCACAATAATGAGAATACATTGGGAAACTTGGTGAAGAATTGTGGGTCTTCCTTACAATTAGTTACTGAGTTGGACAAGGAAGTGTCCAAATTATTGGATAAAATCAGTTTTCTACAAACTAAGAAGTTAAGAGTGTTGGGAAGATTTGGTGAGTTTAGGATTTTTGTTACTCCTAAACTGTCAATTCTAGAGAAGCACCTTGAGGATATAGAGATACCAAAGAAATATTTTTATGGATATATGCCTACAATACTAAAGGATGCTGAGATATCATATTTACATTGAATGATCTAATTCAGATTGGTTAGACATTGAAGATTACATGGGAAGAAGATGTAAAGGTCTTGGAAACCTCCTTCCAAGACATACTTCGCATGGTGTAACTTTTGATGTGAAGTCCCAAATTTTTGTCTTGTATATGGATACATTTTTGTATATACCTTTTCCATTGATGTCAAAGGGGGAGTAGTAGTTGTGAAAAATTTACAAGGGGTGTATAGACAATAGTTTTTCATTGGACACTTATCCATTTTTAACTAAGTGTTTCCATCAATGCCAAAGTGGGAGATTGTTGGAAAGTGAGTAGTGTATGAAGGTGTATATGTTTTCATTACTGGCAACACATACCTCTGTGATGGCTGCCTAGAGTGAAAATAAGTTTTTGGTAATCAGTTAAGTGAAAAATGCCTAAGTACAGAGATAATTTTTAGAATACAGACACACTATTTTGGTCAAGCATGTGATACTCATCTTTATGGTCTAAGAGTATAAAGATATGTTATATGGGATATAATAAATCTTCTACTATAATCGATTGATTTTTGGCTTTTTCTGGACATAGCTACATGTTTCTAAAGTTGTATGTCGAGCATAGTATGTAGTGAAAATAGGGCACCTGACTAGACACGATGATTGGGATAATAAAAAATCTTGTTTTTGTGATGTGATTTATGATTTATGATAGGTCCTCACCTATCTTAGTATGTGTATGGCCGCATGATATCCTTTTGCTATGAATGAGGTGTAAAGACACATTTTGTGAAGAATTAGTGAAGCGACAAGGAAATGAAGTTGATTGGGTATATATATATATATACACATATGAAGGTTTTGAGTTGTGATCAGGTATGGATGATATATCGATGACATGTGATGACTGATTAAGTGGATATTATATGATTATTGTTGTGAACTTCAACTGGAACTACTTTAGCATAACAAATGTTGTTATAGTTTTTTTTTTGTTGTAGAATCATTTTGTAATACTGGACAATGAGTCCCTTGTATGAGAAGTGAGCTCCATTTTGTATCCAACCCTAATAGGGTTTTAGACTCCTAATAGGTTCAATCCTCTAACAAGGACATGTGCTAATGTAATATTCTACTCCTAACATGGCAAGGTCTCCTAACATGGACATTATACTCTTAGTTCATAATTTGTGGGTACCATCCCCACTGGGGTTTTCCCTTGACTAGGGTTTCCTCAAGAGAAAATCATGGTGTTATGAGTTATTTACTTTATGTGCATGTTATTATTATCTTATTTATTGCATGGTTAAGTTTTAATTGGTTTAAAAGGAATATAAGTGTTGCAATACTTATTCACCTCCCCTCTCAATATTTTTTGATCCTAACAATATCATCCAAGGAACTAGACTCTTGAATCCTTCCTCCATTTCACTATGATGCATTCATTATTTTTCAAAAAATTCATCATGATAAAAACTTGGGAAATAAGCATCATGATTGATATCCAAAAATAAAACAAAAAGGAAGATTAAAAAATGTAAATAATATATCCAATGGGGAAAACCACTTCTTGTGATGCCTTGGGAAAGTACCATGATGAAAACCTAACAAGAAATCATTATTTATAATTCATCATACTATTCCATTCTACACTTAGGGAAAATCATCATCCATGCTATTCCACCTACAAGATCTTTCACGTTTCATCATCCCTTGTCCATCACCCTATTTAAATCCATCCTTCCTTTTTCATGTTTGATTTTGACAAGGCTAAGGGTCTTCATAATAATCATGTGTTCTATCTACAACATCCTCCCAAATCCTTAAGTACATATACATTATCTTAATTCTATCAAAATCCATCTCTTAACCTTGATCAAAACAAGGTGCATATATTTCAATTTAACATGCTTTTGGAAAAATCTTGACATGTCCATTGTTCTACCAAATATAATTTGTGTCCTACATATCCATATCTAATCTGTTGGCTTGGATACTCCTTTGAAAATCAATAATTCTCCAATTTTATAATGAGTAATCCTTCATTCTTCACTTATCCATTTTCATTACAACTAGTCTACCCGCCCATTCATAGTAATACATGCATTACTAGATAGTAGGGGAAAGTGATTACATCTTTGGATTGATCCTAATCTACTAAAATTTTAAAAATCCAAGAAAATTATTTATTCCAAAAATAGAAAAAAATCACATATTCCAAAAATCCCACAATAAATAGTCCAAAAAAATTAAATATTTAAAAAATAATTATATCCCCTCCAAAAAATCATAATCTATTTCATCTCACCATATAGCTAACAAGATGTCCAAACCATGTAATGATTTTGTCCCTGGCCTTGCTATAAATTTTGAACAATTTTATCCAAATAATTCATCCCTTAATGGATGCAACTTTCCTACAATAGGCATAGTCCAATCATCATATTGTTAACAAACACAATCGTTGATTAATATATCAATCATTTTTTTGTATCCAAATTCATATTTGGTGTCTATCCACTATCATCACCCTTCATCACTTATTACTTCCATCATCATTATCATTATCAACATCATCACCATTCTATCTATAATAAACTACCACCACCTAGACTTGACACTCAAGCAAAAAATAAATTACACCCCATGAAAAACATCAAGCTATCACAAAAATATCATAGTCAAAAGACTACTGGTAATCTAGTACATATTACCTACATATATGTTGCCTAATCAACTTTTTCCAAAATGTCCATGCCTTAATAAATGTAACTTTTATACAATAGGCATAATATAACATTATCCAACATGAGCATATATATTTGGAAAGAACTCTAATGTTTGTTTACTTTCTTTCAATCAATATATTTTCTTTTTTATTTATCTTTATCTTAATATTACACTAAAGGCCACCTTGATCTTTCTTTAACTTGGTGTATTTAGAAAAACAAATAATGGGACAAGGTTATTTTTTTGCATGTTGTTTTTGTAGGATTTTCTTGTAAAATTACCATGGAAAACATTTTACTTTCATGTGTTGGAATGGATTCTATCATAAATAATCATTCTTTTCATATGAGGTCGATCATACCTTTTGTGAACTAGAATTATCATACTTTAATTATAACCTCCACAAATATTATGACAAGGTTTTATTGTATCCAATATGAAATAGATACATACTAATCTTGGTTCCTCATACCTTGATACATAATTTATCCAGTTTCTATATTGAAATAATATTTCTCTCCATATGTTAGCATGATCAGTCATTCATTATTGTTGATTCATCTATTCACTTCTCTTCCATTCATGTTCTTCTAGTATGACCAACCATTCCTTTACCTTATGCTTCATTACATGATTGATTACAAGTTGGGTTTTGTTGTTATTCCTAGTTTTTTGTTTCAAAAATTAGGTCATCCACAATAGGATTCATAATTTTTTGTTTACTTTATTTCTTTTAGTTTTTTTAAAGACTAAAGTATTCAACTTGTTCCCTAAAAAAATTCATTGCATTTAATTATATTACAAAAGGCTTTTTATGGTCACTTACTAGAATACCTTTCATAGTCTCTTAAACTAAACTATAAACTCAACATTTTCAAATATATTCAAAGGCATAGGTGTATAGGATGAATTTTTTTAGATGAATAACATGCAAGAAGAATAGTAATGATCCCACCACAAAAGATCTTAATCTAATTGTATAAATCATACACCTATTCAAACGAAAAATTCAACTATTTAATCCATCATGCATGAAAGATAAATCAATAAAAATAATGCACAATAATATCACCAAAATTTCTCCTTTGTTTCTCTCTTTCTCATGCAGTGTTGAGCTCTCAAATGTCCTCCAATGTAACAACATGAAAATTCAAGAATTGTGGTTCATAAAATTGTGAGGAATCACCTTCTTTTATACAATCTTGAGTTTCAATGAAAGGTTTCGATTGAGGGGCACTAACTAATGATACACTACAAATGATTGAATATCTTAAAGGAGAGATTGATAGACTACAACTAATTAAATACTTCAAAAGATAGTGATTGATGATCACTGAGCTACTAAGGTATATGTGACACATTAAATCAGTTATTATATTGTCATTGATGTCAACTAGTTTTGACTATACTTATCATGTTAGATACAAACATCTAAAGAAGGAAATAATGGTGAAGAAATGAGATATTTACATGAAGATGAGATGTATGAGAAAGATATGGATATGGTATTCATTGGGTAACTTATTGATGAGTCTATGACATTATTTTAGTGATTTGATTGTATTACATAATTCTATTATAGATTGAAGATCAAGAATGAACAAGTTTATGTGGTCTATAAATGAAAATTTTAGTATACACTGAGAAAGTGTAGTGTATACTGAGTACAATGTTAACTAAGTAAGAAGTCATGAACACATCACGATATTGACCAAGTGAAAGAAATAAATGGAACATATGACTGCCGACTAAAGATGATGAGTTGGACAATTATGGATGATTTTGAGGTTAAAGATAAAGTTTGTTATGATGATCAAATGGATGATAAAATTCAAGGATGATTAGATGATGGATAATGAAACATGTTACAGAAAAAAGTTCTGAGGAAGGTTAAAGCATAAAAATCAATGGTGAACCGAGCAATTCTACAAACAACACCAAGCGTTAAAGAAAGGAATTAACCGAGCATAATAGAGCTGGAGGATATAAAAGGAATTGAATTGAGTATATTGGCTAGAGGTATTTTGAGCTTAGCATAGATATGAAAATTTTCAAAAGAAATTTTTATTTCAATCAGATCATTTATTGTTTCTTCTAACCATTTCTATAGATAAATCTCTTAACTGAGTGAGACTTAATAGTCTTTTACATTTCATTATGACATTCAATGAATGTTGATTGTTTTCATGTTGACCCCATAGTGAATGTTTGGTCGTGGAGAACTATTAGTGATAAACCCTCTAACCACGTCAAACCTTATAGTGTGTTATTGTTAGGATTAGGTAATACTGAGAGGGGGGGGGGGGGGGGGGTGAATCAATATTATAGAACTTTGATCTTGATTTTAACTTAAAACAATTATAAGCAGTCCAAAGTAATGTAGAAATGAAAAGAACATATAAGCATTACACATTACTCATGACACCATGATTTATTCTCGAGGAAATCTTGGCCAAGGGAAAACCCCGGTGGGGATGATATCCACAAATATGCACTAAAATATAATATCCATATTAGGAGATCTAGCCCTGTTAGGAGCTGATTATTACATAGTACATTTCCTTGTTAGAGGAATTCAAAACCATGTTAGGGGTATACAAAACACCTAATTAAAGGTGGTGAGGACACTTTCTCTTACAATCAAAATTATCTCAAAAGGAGTTCTCAAAAAGTGAACATTACAAGCACTTATCTTTCTTAGATAATTTTAGTTATAGCTCAGCCTCTTATTGATCTCATATCTGATCTCTGCTTTCAGATTCGCAATCCTTCTTCATCATCATATGATAACCACATATCTCTTTCACAAAAGTATTCTATACTTATACAAAATTAGCCTTCAAGTCGGCTTCACAAATACCATCTAAAACATGAAAATAACTTATGCAAATGATAAATATGGAGTCAGCAATCTTATATTACCAAAGAGTCAAAAATATACTCTATTCACCTATCTTAGCATGTTACCATATCCACTATACTCTTCTTGATCTTTGTAATTGTTCATATACCCTGTTATGTTATTTTACTATCTTCGCATACCTTCTGAACATTGTATCTCACAAATCTAGTAACCAAAACTCATGCACTCTTAACTAAAGCATGTATACATCCAAAAATACATTCAATTAACTTTTCAAGCTCTAATACCTTGTATGTCTTCATTGCTAACCAAAAATGTAGTACTGTACCCTGTTATCCTGATTCTGGACTTAGTCATTTTCATGATTGTGACTCCTGTGGCAATCTTCTCAACATGTGATCAATCCAAACATAAGTGTTTCCATAAATGAAAACCCTCAAGTGATCCCTAGTGCTCCAAAACATCACTTTCCAACAATCTCTCCCTTTGGCATTGATGGCAACACTTAGAAAAATGACTAAGTGTCACAGTACTTTTTTTGGTTCTTTTCTATATCTTTTCTTTACTTTTTTCTTCTCTTCATTTTACTCTCTCATATTTATTTCTCTTCCTCATTTTTCCTTCTCTTCCTCTCCCTTGGAAATTAATGGAAAAGGTACATTCAAAATTTTCAAAACTCAAGCACAAAAGATTTAGTGGTTACTCACTAGATTTAAGACATCTTGGAAGGAGTTTTCCAAGGTCTTCACTTCCTTAGCCTATGAATTTAGTAGAATCTCACTGACATGGATTAATCCATTCAATGCATATCATGTTGTCTCTATGTCCTTAAGCTCAGTGAGTGTAGACAAAGTCATTGAGCCTTCAACCTTTACCATCTCCAAAAAGGTGTGCCTCAAGCATTGTGAGCCTAGGGGTTAGTAGGCTTCTCAATAAGCCAAATCTATCTATGACTCTCCCTTTCTCTATTTCCAATACTCCTATCTTATCCAATAGCCTAGATGTCTCTTTGTTCATTTCTCCCATAGTTTATGAAGATGATTCACAACTGTCCATAAGACTGTCAAGGGTAGCCCTATCCTTGGCTATAATATCTTCAATGTTCTTTATGTGTCTGTAGGGACTTATGTAGTAGCTGTATATTTTCCTTCCTTAAGCTACACAATTCATGGCCTTAAGAGTAGTAGCCTTCAGAATGTCTAAGTCCCATGAAATGGAATTACAAACTTCTCTCAGCTTCTTTTCCAAGAATTTATTCTCAGCCTTTTCTTCTGCAATTTTTAGCAATGAATCAAAATGATGATCAAAGCTATCTAGTACTGTCCAAGGTTCTCAGCTTCATCCTTTTCTTTGAAGATAATCGGTGAGGGGAGTAGCTTGTTTACTATTTCTATAGCCCTGACCATTACCTTAGCTCTTTTGTCACCTTTCTAAATTTATCTCTCCTTAGCTTTAGAAAAATCCATGAATGATAGTCTCATCAGCTCATCCTCATCCATGTTGTCCACATCAAAACTTACTAGTTTGGCCATACTTTCCAACAATACGGAGGTGTCCAAACTAACCTCAACAATATTTTCTAATTTGATCTCTTCTACCTTCTTTAGCTGAATTTCTTCTTCATGTACTTTTTCTTCTTGTTTCTCTTCTGATTTCTCTTCCTCTATCTTCTCTTGGTCTCCAAGCTCCATCGCACTATCCACATTATCCAAAAATGGGTCATTAACATCCTACAAAGTTTCAAGGGTCATAGGCACACCAATGACAAAGAAATCTAGTTGCATGATAACTTGAACACTTTCATCCATTGCCTTGGAACTTTCTCCTAAACCTAGGGATATAGGCTTAGAAGCCTTTGGAGGTGAGGCCTTCTTTGGCATATCATAAATTAGAACTTGGTCTAATGCCTTTTAGGTATCCTCTATCACCTCATCATATTTCCTAGCCATGATTTTGACTAGTCTGGCCTTTGTCCTCAGTAGGGGTTTTAGTGCATTTATTATACTTTCTCTTTCCTATATAGACACAACTGGTAACATATCTTCAATTGTCTTGTTCCTTATATTCTCATCCTCTGAGTGAGCTAACTATTTCCTGATTTCTAGTTTGTTGTATAGGTCTTTGGGAATGCTTCCTTCAATCTCCAACAATTTTTTCTTAAAAGTTAGCAGATGCTCAATGATAGTATCTTCAATGACTGCTTGGTCTTCAGAGTTATATCTCTCATAGTATCTATTTACTATTAATAGATTTCCATCTTTGATTACTCTTTTTTGTGGTGATTTAAGGTCCAGTTTCCACAAGGTTTATGGATTCTCAATTGCCATTTCTTCCATCTTCTTCCTCTTCATCTCTGTTTATTTTTCCTTAGGATTGTCCTACTTACATGTCCTTGTGGATCTTCTAGGAATAACTATAGGAACAAAATCTTGTGCTTCTTCCTCTTGAGAGGTTGACAAATCAACAATATCAATAGTAGAAGCTACTATCTTTTTTGTCTCCAAAGAAATAGGTGCATCGGTGGAAATGATAGAAGATGCCCCCATCTTATTTCTTATATCTATTAACTCCCTTTTTTTGATTCCCACCTTTGCAGTGATATCTTCAATAATCTTTCTTACTTTATTTTTTCTTGTTACCTTCTCTTTCTCTTCTTTGAATTTCTCATACTTCTCCTTGTATGTTCCCCATCTTTCTTGGGTAGGGTCCTTTTTTGCTACTAGTATATGCTCCCTTTGGATCATCCTCATAGGATTTGAATGGATGCCTCTTGAACTTATACCTAGGTCTATCTACAATATCATAAATTACTAGTACATCCGTGAATTTTCTAAGAGACTAGGTCTAAATACCTTAAACATGCCTAAATTCAATGTTTTACTTCACGTGATCATGTAATCACTCTGCCAGATGACTGATAATCTCTTTAACTCTATTCTCCTTAACCACTGATGAACAAATGGTGTAGATTTGAGGTCTTTGAAGTCCTTTTATCCATTGCAAGTTGAGTATGTTTATTAAACATGGGTAGCTCAACTTCACATGTCATCCAATCGATAGAAAACTCATGAACATAGAAGATGAATCTCTAGGTGTTGCACTCTCATCCATAGATTCCTCAGTGTTTGCACACATCATAGCTAAGCTCACATGAGCTTACTCCACATATATAGGGGTTGGATATTTTCTGTTCACTGCATCTAATTCTCCGTATAAGGCCATGTGGCCCTTTAGGTTGATGCCTCAAAGAACTCATCATGCAAAGACATAGTATCATCTATTATCTTTCCCTGAACAACTATTTTTTTTAAACTTTCACCTTCCATATTTGATCATCCTCTTTCCTTTCTGATTTCTTGAAGTGACTCACAAATTCATCCATGTAGTCATTGAGACTCTTACCACTGTCACCAACATTTTTCCTTATAACCATAGGAGGTGGTCCTCTTGGTTCACTAGATCTTCTTGGTCCTCTTTTGTTGTTTTCTCCATTATATCTACAAAACTTTGCAATGTGACCTAGATTGTTACATTTGTAACAAGTAGGTGGTCTCCTTCTATCTTGATTAGTTTGTGACTTATAATACCTTGATGTATGTCCAAAGTTATTACTTTTTGACATGTAATCTTGACTGCTCATTCTTCTCTAACATAGTCTTTCTTGTACCTAGACTGATCAGGTTTTCTACAATATTCTTTCTTGTGTCCATATTCATAGAAATTAAAATAGTAACTGGCAAAGGGCTTAGATTTACATTTAATTTTTCAATCTCTTTTCATGTGTCCAACTTTGTTGCATCTGAAAAATATACCTCTGAAAGGTCTGAACTATTCTCTAGGTTCTTCATGAGTAGGTCTCTCTTCAGGAGTAGGCATTTCTTCAATCTTTGCTTCATTTGATTCTTCTTAAGTTTTTGAACTTTCTACTTCATTGAATCCAACTCCAATCATATCTCCTTTAGGCTTTTGTCTTTCCTTTGTTCATCAATCTTGTCACTACTCATGTGCAACTTCTCAATGTGTAATTTGGCTTGAGTGAGTTCACCTTTGATGATCTGATTATATTTTTCCAATTCCTAATATTTATCTTTGTATTGGTCAAGTTTAGTCTTCATTTGAATTATCTGCATATTAGCTTCTTTTAGCAACTCTTGAACTTTGTTTCTTTCATCCTTTTCATCCTGAATTTATTTAATCATCAAAAGATTGTTTTGTTCTTTTTCTTGCTTGAGCTTCTTCACTTTGTCTGATGTATCACTATCTGAATCTTCTTTGATCTTCTCCATAAGGTCTTGTCTCTAAATTTTTTCAATCTCAACTTTTTCTCTTCGTTTCCTAATGAAACCATCCGCTCTTCTTAATTTGAATTTTAATTCGCCATTCTTAGCCTTCACTTTATCTAGATCATCAAGTGTAGCTTTGAAGTTCTCTTGCAAATCTCCTGAATCCATTCTGATCTCCCTTAAGTTGTTAGGATTTCTCTCTAAGGGCTAATAGCTCTGATACTTAGGTAATACTAAGAGGGGGGGGGGGGTGAATCAATATTATAGAACTTTGATCTTGATTTTAACTTCAAAAAATTATAAACAATCCAAAATAATGTAGAAATGAAAAGAACATATAAGCATAACACATTACTCATCACACCATGATTTTTTCTTGAGGAAACCATGGCCAAGGGAAAAACCCGGTGGGGATGGTACCCACAAATATGCACTAAAATATAATATCCTTGTTAGGAGATCTAGCACTATTAGGAGCTAATTCTTACACAGTACCTTTCCTTGTTAGAGGAATAAAAAACCCTGTTAGGGGTATCCAAAACACTTGGTTAAAGGTAGTGAGCACACTTTCTCTTACAATCAAAACTGTCTCAAAGGGAGTTCTCAAAAAGTGAGCAATACAAGCACTTATCTTACTTAGATATTTCCAGTTATAGCTCAGCCTCTTACTAATCTCGCATCTTATCTCTGCTTTCAGATTCTCAATCCTTATTCATCATCATATGGTAACCACATATCAGTTTCACAAAAGTATTCTATAATTATACAAAATTAGCCTTCAAGTCGGCTTCACAAATACCATCTAAAACATGAAAATAACTTATGCAAATGATAGAGATGGAGTCGGTGATCTTATATTACCAAAGAGTTGGAAATATAATCTATTCACCTATCTTAGAACATTATCATATCCACTATACTATCCTTGATCTTCACAACTATTCAGATACCCTATTATGTTATTTTACTATCTTTGCATACCTTTCGAACACTGTTTCTCATAGATCTAGTAACCAAAACTCATGCGCTCTTAACTTAAGCATGTATACATCCCAAGATACCTTTAGTTAACTTCATAAGCTCTAATACCTTGTATGTCTTCATCGTTAACCAATACTTTAGCACTGTACCCTATTATCTTGATTCTAAACTTAGTCATTTTCATGACTGTGACTCCAGTGGCAATCTTCTAAACATGTAATCACTCCAAACATAAGTGTTTTCATAAATGAAAACCCTCAAGTGATCCCTAGTGCTCTAAAACATCACTTTCCAATAGTTATTGTAACCTTTAACAGGGTTGGATCTTAAACGAGCTCACTTTAGAAGAGTGAAATTATTTTTGGATTATTAGTCCTAGGTGGTTTTTCCCCTAACAAGGCTTCCACATTAAAAATAAAAGTTTTATATGTGTATTGATGTGATGAATTTATATTTTACTTTACACATTGCATGTACTAGTTTGATCAGTATATACACTAGATAATTTACTGGTATTCGGTAGATAAACAGAAAGGCACTGTTAAAGTTTTACCGAGTTGACTAATTGATTTGAGAGAATTTTTTTATACATCTGGGAGTATTTGGGAATGTAGGATAACTGGACTTAACTGATTTACCCCTCTCTCTATTATCTAACAATTGGTATCAGAGTGAGAGTTCTTGAAAGAAAAGTTTTAAGGACTTAAGTAAAAGATCACAAGATGTATAAGAGAGAGGTGCCAAAGCTAAAAAAAGAAAACTTCTCAACATGTCAAAGCAAGATAAAGTTATACCTTTCATGGATTGGAGATTCTACATTGTATTACTTGAAAAATGATTTTATCTTACCCACTAGTCATTTGAATATCGATCATATGAAAGAAAGACATGAACACAATGCTATGATGATTGAGATTTCTTCTTCTTTATCAGATGCCAAGTTTGAATACATTAAGACATATACAACTCCAAAATAGATGTGGGAAAAGATTGCACTAATTCATGGAGGAGATTTGAACGTGTTGAGAGTAAAAGCTGAAAATCTAAGAGGAAAGTTTGATGACATGAAGATGAAAGAAGGTGAGAACATCACTCAGTACAACAATAGAATCAAGGAAGTTGTGAATGCTATTTGAGAAGTAGGTGGAACTATTGATGATGACATTGTGGTAAGTAAAATTCTCAGAACCTTGTTACCTACCTATGCTATAAGATTTTCTGCAATTCATGAAATGAGAGCAGCTCTTGGTAAAAATATTTCACTTGATAGTCTAACCGGTAGATTGACTACATTTGAGCTTAACAATTACAAAAATAGTATTGTACCTATGATTGAATCTACATTAATGTCATCTCTAAAAATTGGTAAATCAAGTAGTAGACATAAGATAAGAAATGAAAGTGATAGTGAAAGTGAAGAGGGAACTTGATGAACTTGAAGCATTAATGGCTATAAGATTACAAAATGGAAAAGGAAGATATAGATGTAAACTACCATTGTTATTTTTTAAATGCAAATAGATTAGTCATATTGCTGCTAGATGTCCTAATAGGAAAGAAGATGAGAAAACAAATGGAAGATCTAATGAGAGGAAGAATGACATAAGCAATAATCAAGATCATAGATGCAACCAACATTATGGCAAGAGAGATAACCGAGACTACAAAGATAAAGGAAAAAGGGCATGCTACCTAGTAGAAGATGATGATAATGACACCAACATTGAGATTGATGAAGACATAGAAGTGGTATTTGTGTCTTTAAAATAAGATTTCGAAGAAGAAGAAAGGTATGTTGAAACAACACTTATTTATAAGGTTATCAAGAATGATACTTGGATTATTGATAGTGGTTGTACACATCATATGATTGGTGATGAAGAGAAATTTGAACATCTTGAACATTATAATGGTGGATCTTTGAAAATGGGAAATGATACACCTTGTCTAGAGTAAAAGGAAAAGGATCTATATTGTTGAATAATAAGATCACATGTGAGAATGCATATTGGGTGAAAGGACTTCATTATAATTTGTTGAGTGTATCACAACTGAATAATATAGGTCACTGAGTTTCATTTAAGAATATAAAGGTGAAAATTTATGATGAGACTGGAAAGTTAGTCGATATTGGTGAACAATCAAAAGGTAACTTATTCTATCTTGACAATGTTGAAACTTCTTGTTTGTTGGCTAAAAATGAAGATATATGGTTATGGCACAAGAGATTATGTCATGTGAACTTTGACAACATGTTTAAGATTAGTAAGAAAAGGAAAGTTAGAGCTTTACCAAGCATAGCTAAACCTGACCATGTAATGTGCAAATAATGTCAAATGGGCAAGATGTCAAAGTCTAGTTTTAAGAGAAAACACTATTCATCTAATGCTATATTGGAGTTGGTTCATACTGACTTTTGTGGTTGTATCCCAACACATAGTTAGTATGGAGACAAATATTTTATCTTGTTTTTTGATGACTTCTCTAGAATGATGACCGTCATGTTCTTAAACAAAAAATCTGAAGCTTTCAAAATGTTTAAATGGTATAAAGAAAAAGTGGAAAAAGAAAGTGGTAAAGAACTCAAATTATTAAGGTCAGATAGAGGTAGTGAATTTATTTCTGATAAGTTCACTAATTTTTGTAATGAGCATGGAATTAAGAGATAAGTATCTACACTGAGAACACCCCAACAGAATGGTATAGCTGAGAGAAGAAATAGATCAATTGTTGATTGTGCTAGAATAGTGATAATTGAAAAAGATGTTGCACAGATGTACTGGAGAGAAGCTATTAGTATTGTTGTTTACACACTGAATGAATTTCAACTAAAGAAAGAATCAAACAAGACACCTTATGAATTATGGTATGGTTACATACCTAATGTGAGTTATTTCAGAATATTTGGAAGTAGATGTTACATTCTGAGAGATGATAAAAATGGGAAATTTGATTCAAAAGGTGATGAAGGAGTATTTTTAGGATATTCTACTAAAAGAAAGGCTTATAAATGTTTGAAAAAGGCTACTTAAAAGATGATTGAAAGTTCAAATGTGAGAATTGATGAGTTTACAGAAAATAATGACGAAGAAAGAAAAAAGGAACCAGAAGATATGGTAGATTTGTTTACATTGAGGAACTTGACACTCTACCCAAGAAATAGTCTGGCATTACCAAGAAATAGAGTAATTCTATCGAGCAACAACCTTTACAGACCAAGAATTAGAAAACTATTACTGATGAAGATATTGATCATGCATTGAGTGGAGAACACATTGAAGAATAGAGATCTGAACCTATACTTACAAGATATGTAAGGAGACACCATCCAAAAGATATGATAATTGGAGATAAAAGAGCATGAATGATGACATGAAGTAAGTTATAAAACAAAACATGTTTAGTTTGTGAATTTGAGCCTAAAACTGTTAGAGATGAAATTGAAAATGATGAATGGATTAAGGCTATGAATGAGGAGATCACTAATCCAGTGATAATATATTGTGATACATAAGTGTAGTTAATATGTCTAAGAATCCAGTGATGCATGCAAAGACAAAGCATATATCTATTAAATATCACTACTTGAGGGAACAAGTTCAAGAAAAGCAAGTCATATTGGAGTTTGTGAAATCACAAGAGCAACTTGCTAATATATTCACTAAACCTTTACCAAATGACACATTTGAATACTTGAGAAGTAGACTAGGGGTCCATCCCCTATCTAACAGTCACTAAGGTGATATGGTGTAGACACCTAAAAATTCATTGGTAAATAATAGTATTTTTATTTTCCAAAAACACCTCATGACATCATCATTTTGTTAATTAATTAATTAATTAATTTATTTATTTATTTTTATGCCATTAATTCCTCCTATTTTAATTAAACACATTTAATTAAAGAATCCCTCCCCAAACCATTTAAATCAAATTTGAGTAATGTTCCCCCATTTATTGAATCATTATTTGCTAATGATGTCACATTCCTTAAATAAATGAAATATTTATTTAATCCCCCAAAACCCTAGAATCTTCTAGAGAGTCCTAAACCCTCCTAAAATTTCCTAAACCCTTCCTAAACCTACTTAGAGAGTGATTCCTACCCTTTTTAGTTTAAACCCTCATCCTTTGACTTTTGGTCAAACTCCCTCATTAATGAGCCTTACAGACTCATTAATGGCCTCTTACACACTCTTTAAGGCCTCTTACAACCTTATAAAGAGACCCATGTATCCTCTTTCACCCTTGTTCCCTAGGTACACTTCCCTAGTGTTGCTCTCACATGTGTGAGCAACCTTAACCAAGGTCAATCTTACCATACCCCAAATCTTACCTCTGACCCTAAATCCACTTCCTAGCCCAAGCCCTTCCTCAAATCCTATAAATACGCTCACTTCTTAGATCAATTTACAAATTCACATAATCAATCAATAATAGTGTTATAATGCTAGTTTAATTCTAAATCATCTTAAGCTTTAGCATATTTGTTAGTTTAACTCATTTTCAAGTTTTCTTAAATCACATCATAGCTTAGATAAAATGGATTAACTTAGTTTCTTTCATGTTTATTCTTTTAATTTCATCATATCATGTTTCATTTGGACTAAAATCAACTCTAGATTAATCATTTTTGCATCAATTTGCATTTCATCTTCATTAGGATCGTTAAGACCTTAGAGGAAAATCAGGTGAACTATACTTGATTTTGTGCCACTATGGGGTTCTTATGGTCCCTAATCATCCCTATTATTTCCTAATATTCATTATGGAATTTCTCCAAGTGTTTTGAGAGCAAGCCCACATCCCTAAAGTGAGAGCAAATCAAATGGTGATAGGTTGCTCCCATTTTAGCTCTATCTGAATGTCTTTACGAATAGTTTTCTCTATATGTTTAGGAATATGCTGTTAGACTTTGATTAACTAATTTTTTAATGTCTACACCTATTTTGAATAGGTTAGGCTCACTCTACACACATTTTGGCACACCTAGTGGGACCCTACAAGCCTCTTAAATTGTATTTTTTAGGGTTTTCCAAGCAAAAAAATCACTTTCTCAGCAAAATCATCCTGTTCTTGGTGGCTTATAATATGAGTAAACTCAATAGAGTACATTCTCATATGAGAAAACACCCAGACTCATACTAGGATCACCCAATACTCGTATGGGAACTTTCTATGTAATTTAAGACTATTTTTGGCCCTCTGGCCTTGTTTGCTCGTACCAGGAGTCATATTGACTTGTAATGGCACTACCCAATACTTGTATGAGTAAAGACCAAAAGATACCCTTCCCTTTTTACTTGTATGGGAAATAGGGGGGTTTTGTAAGGCTATGATCAAAGTGCAAGTTGGTTTTTAGGTGTTTTTAGGGCCTCTTGGTGCCTTCTAGCTGCAATTTTTTTAGTTTTTGACCCCATCTTTTGTAGGTGCTCTTCAAAGTAAAGTAAAACATAAAAAACCTTAATCCCTTAAGGCTCATCAACTTTCTTGGCCAATTAGGAACTTCAAAATTTCATTTGGTTGGTTTAAAATGAACATTAATGCACTCTTGAATGCCTTAAAGGGAAATCTGCAAATCTTATTCCTAATCATTTCCTAATCAATCCTAATCAATGAAAATCATTCCTAATTGATCCTAAAACATTCAAAATCATCCCTAATTTCTTTCATTTTTCTAAAAAGAACATCATTCATGCAAATCTAGGGTTTTTGAGTTCATTCATGCAAGTTAGGAACACTTCACACTTTGGAAGCTTACAAAAAACACTTCAAATATGCATTTCATTTGAATTTGGTTCCAAAATAAATCCTAAATAATTCTAAGTGGTCCTAAATAAATCTTGAAACATTTTTCTAAACTAAAATGAATCTCATTTACAAAGTCTCAAAGCAATTTCAAGTTTTATGTAATCTAGGAACAAATTTGCATCATTTTCCTATTCAATTCCTAAAGCAATCCTAAAGGTTCCTAAACTTTCCTAATTCAGTTATAAAGCTTTGATATTGGTAAAAAAATTGTCTTGTTGCAAAATCTTGAATTTTTCCTAAGTTTTCATGCACAAAATTAGTCTAGGAACTTCTCTTTGGGTTTAAAACTGAAATCTAGAACACCAAATCTTGAGTGCATCTAAGGAATTAAACCATAGTCCAAAGATTCATTTCCTTTTGATCCTCAAATAAAATACACAAACATTGAATGAATTAAAGTGAAAAACAAAGAAAGTTCTTCCATTTCAAAGTTTAAATTAGGTTCCTAAGTAAAGCACAAACTCAATCTTGAATGCCCAAATTGCATGAATCTCTCAAGATTTCTTATTTTCAAAGAGGAAAGAAAAAATCAAAATCTAAAGAACTTATGCTTGCAAGCTTTCAATTCAATCACTTAATCAATTTGGAAAGAATCTTCATGATGTGCATCTAGGAGTTTTCCATTTTAAGCATATCCCTAATCTAAGTGATGTAAAACACTTGAACTGGGACAACTTCATTTGTTCTACTTCTAGAGAAGCATGTCCAGAGAGAAAAGCACTTCATCTTTGGAGAATGACTTCAAACCGATACTTCCCTGGCTAGTATAGAAATAAAGCATTGATAAAACTCTCACTTCATTCCCCCAGGCTCAAAAAATGCATGTTCATGGTAGTCTGAGGTAGGTGAATATCCCTACTATTTTGGCATGGTCAACTAGGCTCTTAAGTGAGTCACGTGCATACAAACCAATTGGGAGGACTCCACAGATAAAACTAAAAACTTGTTAAAATAGAAGCTACTTGATCTACTCCCAAAGGTATCAAAGTGTTTGTGCAAGGATAGATCCCTGTGGTTTCCTGGATCACCTTAAGATACTCACCATATGTATCCCTTTTAGAGGTATCAAGCTGTGGGAAAATATTTTGATACTAGCCTTGTCCTTAGGTAGTTATGTTTGGTGTGTTCTTCAAAGTTACAAACTCAATTCAAACATTTGTTAGAACAGACACTCTTTTTGAAAAATATTAGAATCAGAGGTCAGTCATATTGTTTGTATCCCACAAAGTTTCCTTGTCCTTTGTTGGGATTTCTTTTTAGAAAGTCCTTGTTGAGTTTATCATTTTCCATTGGAGACATCAAACTGATCCAAAATCTAGCCAAAATCATTCAGATATCCTCACAAAGAGATCCTTCAAAGCTAGACACCTTGAGCTTTGCTCCAAATACAATTGCCAAGTCTTCCCAAGCTATGTCCAATTTTACCAAACATAAGAAAGCTAAGCTTCCCAATTCCTAAGTTTATCAAGAGAAGAAAGTTGCAAAAAGGAACCTCAAAGATCACCAACCCATCCTAAAAGAAACCCAAGAAGAAGAGAAGTATCAGGAGAAACTCGACAACGTGGGCTACAACACTAAAGTAAAGAAGTTTTCTTATCGATGCCAGGTTAACCATCACTGTATCAACCTAGAGAGCAAGGACTAGTTTGGCCAGCCACTTATCCATCATCCCTTCAAAATCCTCCCATTCTATCTCAGAATCCTTTTCATCCTAAATCATTTTCTAATTGCATCATTTCATCATCATCCATCCCTAGTTGCATCCTAAATCATCCTTAGTTGCATCCTTGCATTCCTTATCATCTTCCTAGTTACATCATAGGTCATCCTTTTCAACTAGATCTAGATCATCCTCCTAGAAATAGAATCATTTAGTCATCCTTCATCATCCTTCCATTAGCAATCCATAATTAGAATCCCAAAGCCTTGATCCATCATTCTTGATGCAAATCTAGCATCCATCATCCAAGTCAGAACACACCATCCTTGAACTAAATCTAGTAATCCAAAATCCTAAACACTTAGTGTTGTATCCTTTGAGTCACTTCAAATCCTTATCCCAAATCATAAATCTCCACCCTATGAATAAGCATTTTCTAGGGAATCCTTACTTTTCCTTGTTATCCTCATCATCTTGAGAAAGAGATTGATGTAAATTGATAAGAATCTAGTCTTCTAAAGATCATTAGTCTATCTTAGGTTGACGCAATCCTAGTTGTTCCCACATGAAGAAGCAACAACTCATTTGACTGACACTTAGTAAATCCTTCACCATCCTCCACAAATTCTCCAACATCTTCAAGCATTCCACCATCTTCCACCAATCGTCCACCATCCTTGATCCAAATCAGAGAATCCCATCATCCTTCAGCATCTCACCAATCCTTCACCATCCTATCATCCTTCAAATGTTGATCCAAATCCTTGCATCACATCCTAGGAATCCACCATCCTTATAGTTTCTTTATATTTGCATCCATTGTCTATAGAGTCCTTAGAAATAATGTTGCATCCACTTAGTATCTTCATCTTCATCCTTAGATCAACATTCCATGCCTGCCAAGATGAGACCCAAGAGGAGAAGGAACATAGATCCCAATCAGGCCACTAGTTTGTCGAATCCTAATAACCCTACCACTGTGATGATAACTTACAATCCATAAATTCCATGAGTTGATAATAAATGGGATGATCCCAATGGCCCCCCCACTCCATTTTCCATGGAAACATTTATGAGCCATCCAGGGCATGCGCAAATAGTAAGTGCACTTATTGGTCATAATCAAAAAAACATATTGGCTAATTTTTCCCAAGAAGGTACTCCCATTCCACCATATCTACAACCTCACATCCCCATAAACACCATCCAAATCCCAATAGAATCCTACACTCCCATCATCCAAAAAATCGCTGATCCTAACTTACAAATGTCTCAAGAAACCTCATCCATTCCCCATTTCTTGCAAAGAAGATTCACAATTCCTAAAACAAAAGTAGTAACACAATCCACTCCATTTCCCATCATGAGAAGATCATCATCATCTATAGCATCCCAAGCCATCAATCATTCTCAAGACTTCCCACAAAGCCAACCTCCACCTCCCACGCAAGCCGCCACACAAGCAGTTCCTCCACCTTCCATGGGCCAAGAAGCATCATCATTTTTGGGGGCAACACAATCATTTCCTTCTTTCACCCAACAAGCCTTTGCATCATCATCATCATTTATAAGGAGAACATAATCATTCTACTTTCCTACTCAGCAAACTTCCACATCAGCACCACCTTTTCTATGGGGAACACAATCATCTTCTTCCACTTCTCAACTAGGATTTTCCCAAGCATATGTTCCACTTCCACCATCCATTTCCAACACACAATCCCAAAAAAATTCTTTCACAATAGGCATACCTTCCATGGGATCTTAAAATCCCCCATTCACATCCCAAACTCCCACCATCACATTTGTATTTCTAGCATTCTCTACATTGCAACTCCCACCATGAACTAGCTCGTGTTGAGGTCTCACTCAAGAAGAAATGTAAGCTCTGGGAATACCAACCCAATCTCCCATATCCACGCCTACAAACCAAAAAGCCACATTCCCTCAAGAAGGGAAACAAAAACCATCATAGCCTTTGCCAGCTTCATTCTTTCCTCCATATACCAACTATCTATCCACACCACCTACCACTTCTTAAATATTTCCATCACCCCAACAACTGATTTCATATCATCTCGCAAGCTACCTTGCTCAACCACCACCTACTTCTAGTTTCCCAACATCTATTCCACCTCTAAGCAATGTAAGAATTCATTCCACCTACATCAGCCAAGCGCAAAGCCAAGTGCACCAAGGACCATTCTATCAGTAAGCTACACCATTCCACCAGCCTCCCCCACAGAAGCAATACTTCTTAGTGTAGCAGTAGAAAAATCCTATTCTTCCACAACAACAAGAAGCATCATCCTACCCATCACAACAGCAACATCTCATCATCCCCCAACAATAGAAAACCATCACATATCCTCCACATCAATATATTCTTGCACCTCAGCAATAGTATGCTCCCCAGCAACCATCACACCAACATCCATTTCAATCTTCTTACCTGGTTTGGCAATCCCCATATCCCACTCCATAATACCCTCTACCAAATCACCCTTATTCACTAGCACCATTAGATCCTTTCCCAATGGGATTACCCACCCCAACACCAATTAGCATCGAGTGGGAAGAGATGAAGAATATTCTTAAAGAGCTAAAAGCCAAAACAAAGAGAAAGACCTTTAAATTTGAGGAGGCATGTCCCTATCCTTTTGATTGATTGATCATAGCTATCCCTTTCCCTAAGCATTTCGAGACAGCCAAATTTGATAAATATTGAGGGAAAGGAGACCTAGTAAGCTATGTCAAAGAGTTCTATATGGAATGTCAAGAAGTGGCATACAATGATTATTACCTTATGCACCTATTCCCCAAAAGCTTGGGAGGAACTACTATTGAGTTGTTTTACAAAATACCTTATGGGACAATCTCAACCTTTGCCGAGCTCTCTAAATTTTTTTTTGCACAATATGCTCATAATGTCGAGAATGAGTTGTCTTTGTTGGACCTTTGCAACTCAAAGTAGAAAGGAGGAGAAAGCCTAGCCAACTATTTGCAACAATGGCAGAACCTCACTACCAGGTTATCATACCAGCCACCTGAGAAGCATCTAACCAAGATCTTTATTGATAACCTGCATCCCAAACTATCTCACTTCATGAGGATGAACTACATCCAAACTTACTAAGATATCAAAAGAAAGGGGATAGACATTGAAAGAGGCCTCCTAGATGAAGGCACAATCTGGCATTACAAGGATGATTCCCACAGCAAGCCTAGAAATGACAAATCTCATTATTGGAATCAAAACAAAAATGCTATCACTGATGGAGCCACTAACACCAAGCATGTCCAAATTTTTGTGGTTGTTTCTACACCAACTCTTTCATACCAACAGCCACAAGCAACCAATAATCAGAAACCTCCACAACTGTATCAAGTGTTGATCAATCAACAACCCATGCGGCATTCTCAAATCTAGCATCTAAATCCAACCTATCAGACTAATGCTATATAAATAACTCCTAATCAAAATAGGGCTTGAGCCTGAACTCACCAAAAGAGAATCTTCACTCCTCTTGGTGAACCTCTAGATGTAATATTTCATCGCATGGCCAAGGCCAATCTAGTCATGTACCCACCAACTCAACAATTTGATGATTCAACTCCCAAACCTAACTGGTACAAAGATCACAAGTACTATGACTATCATCATGTCAAAGGACACACTACCCTAAGGTGTATGAAACTAAATTATTAAATCCAAGATCTCATTAACAAGAAAGAGATCCAAGTGGACACACTAGCCCATGCCTCACCTAATGCCAATTTGTAGATCTATCAGAACATGTTCCCACAACACAATGCTGGGAAGAACTAGGCCAATACCAATCCTCCACCCTAGCACCAAGGAAAAGGCTAGAAAGGAGACCATGCTAACCACAAAGACTATATGACTACCCATATCAACTATGACAAATTTGTTGGATGTATAACCCAAATTGAACCCACAGTCAATATCATCCATGTCAAAGGAGAAGATAGTCAGTGTGTCATTACTACCTACAAAGGCTGAATATTTGTCATCGGTGTGAATCTAAGGCCATCACACAATGCACAATACAACCTTATAGAACATCTTGGGAATACACCTACCCAAATCTCCATTCTCAACCTTCTCTGTACTTCACCCATCCATCAATAAACCCTCAAATGAGCCCTCCATGAAGGACATATCTCCATAGACATAAACACCATCCATTTCGAGAACCTTGTGGGACATTTATTAGCACCATGTGCCCTTTCCTTCAATCCATCTGAAATACTAGTTGTTTCACCTAACCATAACCTCCCTCTCCACATCATCATTATGGTTAGAGACTTTTCTATAAAAAAAGTCATGATAGATAATGGCTCAGCCCTAAACTTGTTTACTCTAAAGTTCATAGATAAAATAGGGTTCACAAAGGCTAACATATCACATGAGGTCATCACTATCAAGGCATATGATAACTTGGAGCATACCTCTAAAGGTACCATTATTTTTCCTATCAAGTTGGGCCCTATAACTCAAGACACCATCTACCATGTTGTTGATCTTGATCTACCATTTAACATCCTCCTTGGCTAACCATGGATTCATTCCATCAAGGTTGTACCATCTACTTACCATCAATACATAAAATTTATGCATCAAGGCACTGAGACCACTATCTACACTGACCCCCAACCCTTCACCTACTATCATACATGGGAATCCTCATTCCCCCATTCCATTCATTATCCTAGAACCAAAAATGAAACTTCAGTCACCATCTCTTGCCAATCCCATAGTGATCTAAAGACTATCCTTACCTCCACTCTCTCCTCTATCAAGATCAACAACTAGGGTTAAGGTGAATATAACTTAACTAATGCATTTTTAGTAGGGGCCCTACGTCTAGATCCACATACACAAGGGCACCCAAGTCACCGAAGAAATTCCACTAAAGCCCAGCATGAAATCAAGAAAATGGGACCTATGAATTTTGTATCCCATGGAAATATAGATAGCCTTGAAATGGACCTTGACATCAATCAGTGGTTGTATAGAGATCCCCCACCCCCTGACACTAAACTCCTTGGCTACTTCAAAGAGTAATACCTAGCATCACACAAGTACACCTTAGAATAATGGAAATACCAAGGTGGTGGTCTAGCACCACAAGAAGGCAGAAGAAAAGATCCAATCACAGCTTCAAAAAATTCAAAGCATCAAGGTATTGGCTTTAATACCCCTCTCCTACACACACAAGAACCCAATACCACAACTGGGGACACTAACTTGACCAACATTCCCTTCTTGAATAGCCAGGATGACCTCGTAGAGATCAAAGACATCCCTGAAGAGGAAGAAAAGAAGTCATATGATGACATCTTTGATGATGATACCCTCTTGGACACTTTTCTCCTCCACCAACTCGCCATCAATGTCATAGAACCTCCCCTCATCCACCCTAAACTCATTGAATGGGACCAACCAAGCATCACACACATTGATGAGTTCCAAAGCACTCCTAAGGTTCATGGGAACATGAGTCCAACAAACATATCAACATCAGGAATCACTCCATGTTTGCAAGCTTGACCCTAAAGGATATTTCAAGGAAGAGGCATGCTTCAGCCGCAAAATTGAAATAGAAAAATAAAAGAATGAGTCCTTATGTGAAAACCCCTCTGGGGCGCATTTTGACTCTAAAAAAGAGAAAATAAAGGGCATATCTTCTAGTGAAATTATTTCTAAGGTGCTAGAAGATGGAGACTTTCCTCTTCCTCCCATCCAATATTACAGACTAGAGCAGTCACCTATCATCATCGAGGAAACCAAGCTAGTCAACTTGGGTATAGAAGAATGCCCGAGATTCACCTACATTATAGCATCTTTAATAGAGGGTGAATAAATGGCTCTCATTGCACTTCTCTAAGAAGCCACTACCAAATTTGCATGGTCGTATGCACATATGCCTGGGCATGATCAAAATCTAGTCATGCACAATCTTGTAGTTGACCCTAATGTCAATCCAATAAAGTAGAAGCTATGAAAGATGCATCCTAAGGTAGCCCTATTGGTAAAAAAAGAGATGCAAAAGCTCTTAGATGCCAAGATCATTAGAGCCATTGATTATTCAGATTGGTTCTCCAACATGGTGCCTGTCACCAAACCTTCAGGAGAGATGATAGTAGATCTTACAGTAGGCCATGACATGTTGTCACTCATGGATGACTTCTCAAGCTACAATTAGATCTGAATAGTATAAGAAGATCAGCACAAAACAACATTCACCACACCATGGGGTACTTTCTGCTACAACATGATGCCATTCAGGCTAAAGAATGTAGGAGCCACATACTAGAGAGAAATGATAGTCATATTCCATGATATGATACATAAAATATTGGAGGATTATGTGGATGATATTCTTGCAAAATCTAAGACATGAGGTGAACACCTAGACATCCTTGAAAGCGTGTTCGACTACCTGCATCATTATGGCTTGAAGCTGAATCTAAAGAAGTGTGTCTTTGGAGTAACATCTAGAAAACTTCTAGGCTTTATAGTATCATGGCACAGCATAGAGATTGACCCCAAAAAGGTCAAATCCATTATAGAAATGCCTCCTCCTAGAACACTCAAGAAGCTCAAGATCCTACATGGAAAGCTCCAATCAGTGTGATGATTCATATCACAGCTAGAAGACAAGTGCCAACCTTTCACGCATCTACTCCGCAAGGACACAAGCTTCAAATGGGATCCTATTTATCAGAGAAGCTTTGAGAAGCTCAAAGAATATCTAGCTAACTCTCTCATCCTAAAACTATGATTTTTAGGACACCCTCTCATACTTTGAATCTCGGTGGCCACTACTATGTTGGGGGCACTCTTAGCACAACATGACGACAACAACAAAGAGAGAGCCATTTACTATATCATCCAAACTCTTGTTGGCTATGAACTCAATTATTCACCAATCAAGAAAGCATCCCTTGTAGTGGTCTTCGGCACTCAAAATCTTAGACATTACATGCTTAGCCACACAATCAAACTCATCTCAAAGGTGGACCCTATCAAGTATCTATTATCAAGAACAACTCTCATAGGCCGTATGGAAAAATTAGTCATGTTACTCAGTGAGTTTGACATCTAGTACAAAGATTGGAAATAAATCAAAGGAAAAGTAATTTTTGATCAACTATCAGAAGCACCTCTAGTGGATGCATATCCACTAATCATGGAATTCCCTAATGAGCACCTATGTATGATCGAAGAACAGATAATATGGAAGCTATACTTTGATGGCTCCTACACATCACATGGATTAGGGTCAGGAATCCTATTTGTCACACCTCAAGGTGACTATATTCCAAAATCATTCAAATTGGGATTCCCATGTACTAAAAACATTTTAGAATATGAGGTAGTCATCTCAAGCCTCAAAATAGCCATCCAGTGGAACATAATAGAACTGAAAGTGTTCATATATTCTCAGTTGATTATCAAGAAATTCCTAGATGAATTTCAGACAAAAGATGACAAGCTGTTACCTTACAAGGAACTAGTGGACATACTTGTACTACCCAAAAAATGGGCTATAGGTTCATTGACCTCCTATATCAACACATCGAATGAAATCGACATTGAAGTCCTAACCTAAGGCACATCTGCACATTATCGAATCTTAATTGATTATCCTAAATTCTACATCGGGGAATATTCCTTATTCCTATTTATCCTAATTATCTTTGATTTAATGATTATTTGGCGATAAATATTATTTATCCTAAAGTTTAATTAATTGAATATTTTGAATATTTAATTAATTAGATTTAATACTGCCACTTAGTTATTTAATTGGATTTAATTATATTTATTCCTAAATTGTATTATTTAAATTTTGACAGTAAATCAAATATCTTGTGACTAATTGATTAAATTCTTATTTAATTAATTAATGTCAATTATCAAAATTAATAATATAGTTTTTGAATAAAAGTTTGATTTAATAATTGATTAACCCATAAATCAATTGTTTTATTTTTAAAATAAGTTAAGTTGAGAATAAATCACTTTATTTATTTAATTAATTCATAATTAACTATGCACATCCAAAAAAATAGTTAAGCTTTAAATTAGAAAATCAATTCAAGTTGTTTTAAAAATAAACTCAACTCTCTTTTGAGTTGAAAGCTGATCTCAACTTCTGATTTAAATCAAAAAGATGATTTGCATGATTTTGTGAGTTAATTTATCTCTTAATTCTTGATAACTCAAAAATCAACTTGAGTTTATCAAGAGTGATTTATGGCTTTTTCCATGCACCTCCAAAGTCCTGGATTTCTATAAATTAAGGCCTCGACTCTTCATTATGGATCCTTCCATGAATTGCATCCTCACGCTAGTGAATTGGTGGTCGACGAATCAATCTTTGTGAATCAAAATATGTTGTGAGATTTTCATTTTTTTAAGCATTCATATCATATAGCATATCATTGTTAGATTAATTGCATGTCATATCAATTTCTCATATAGAGTAGATTCATATCAGTTTATCTCACCTTATTGCATAGAAAATCCAAAAATATAGATTAATTTGCATTCATCTCATATCTAGATTCTACATTCAAATCCTTCATTTAGGTGTCGTCAAGGTCACTGATCTTGGTCCAATCTGAGAATATCACACTCGCACCTACTAGAAGGCAGTAAATCACCTGGTTAAATAGTTTCCATTTCACTGCATGATTTTGATTTTAGCTAACCTCTAATGTTTTACTGAAGTGTTGTGTCTTCTAGCTAGGTACAAAATTCACACACACATTTTTGGTGCCCACCATGGGGCCCTGAAATGGGTTTCCATTCAATTTCTATCAATTTCTATCATCTTGTCATTTTCTATTCCAAGCTGTGATTTTTAATTTTTGTCCGTACAATTTTCATATGAGTTTTGTTAGAAACTCGTATTAGGAGGTACCCATTGTCATATGACAATTGATTTGATTCAGGATTGTATCATCAGAAACATAGTGTCATTTGGAAGCTCTATGGTCATATGATATGATACCCATTGTCGTATGAGTTTCTGGATTGTCATCTGGTAGGTGACCCACTATCGTACGAGTTTTAGTGCTAGGTTTCAATTTTTGTTTCACTTTTTTAGCTAGTTTTCCAGATTTGGACTGACAGCTAACATTAACAATTGAAATTTGTTGTTTCTGATTGATTTTTGCTGATTTTGATTGGGAAAAGTGTGAGAGTTGCTAAAAATAGGTAAGAATCTACTAAGCACATTGTGAGGAGTTCAGGTAATCTTCTTAGCTGATAATGTTTCGATTTGGACTAAAATCAACTGTCGAGTGTTAAGCTTGTGTGACCTTTATTTCTTTCATATCACAGATTTCATTTTGGGCTATAAAAATGAACATAGATTTGCTTTTCAACATCTTTGTTACACATAGTAAATAGGCCCTATGAACACTATTTGTAGTTCTTGAGAGAGTGGGTTTCCAATGAAACTCTTCTCAATGAAGGAACCCTTGTAGGTAGGGAGGTTACTGAGAGCATCTCACGTTCTACTAGATTTGTGCATCTTCAACTTCTGATTGATACATTCTCTCTTTGGGGAGGTTGATAGATCATAAGTGTTGACATCATAGATCTTTGTGAGATAATCTTGGTCTTAGTGTGTCAAATTAATTTGTCTACTTTGTTTGGGTTAAAAGTGAAAAGGCTAGAGGACTATGCTCTACTCCCTTTTTGGGTAGTATCAGAAACTCAGATCCTTGAATCTGGAACTAGTCTCCATGTGGTATCTTTTGTGAGTTACCTTTAGAGAGGGTTAACTATAGTGGACATTCCCTTAATTGGGTCAACCACATTGACAGAACCTCAAGCGATAATAGCCATTTTCACCATGGTAGTAGTAGCCACTATATAAATGTTCTTGTGGAGGAAATCTTCATAGGTGTGGTCTCTTGTTGGGCTGTCAAATCTCCCTAGCAGCTCCTAATTGATTAATTTCTTAGACTATGTCAAAACCCTAGTGCACCTAGATTAGATTTTTCCCTCTTGAGATCACAAAATTTGTAGAGTCAGACCATTACTAAAAACCCTAGTGAGGCCAAATTTTCATTTTCTAGGAATATGTGCATTATTGCAAAACTTTTTGGAACATACACTGTTAGCACTCCTAGGGATTAGCACATTCAGTCACTTGGTTGTTCATGCATAGGGTTGCTTTGTCCCCTATTCATTGTTTTCAGACGTGCTTGAAATCACTTGCTTTCTATTTTGCATGCTTGTTTATCTATCTGGTTACTAAGAATGAATCAATCTGATACAATCTTTAAATCTAGACAGACAATTTTGTGAATAATCTGAAACTAAAAACCTAAAAATTGTAAAATCTAATGTCAAACACCTTTCTAGAGTCAAAAGTCATCTTGTAAAGTCAGAAAGTCATATGACTTTTGGCTATTGTCATTTCAGAACCCCCAGATTGTCGTATGGTATCTGGTATATTATCGTACGAGTTTTGTTGCCAGTCAATTCAAAAAAGTCAAAAATCCTACTATCAACTATCGTGAAAGTTTTACAACTATCGTACGAGTTTTCCAATTGTCATTTCATATCCTAACCACTGTCGTACGAGCCTGCAAAAAGTCATTTGAGAAATTTTGAAAAATTGCCAAAAAGTTGTTAGAACTGTCAGAGACCCAGCTTTTCCAGCCTATTTCCAGAGTCTGTCAAGAAAATCACTATGTCAAGAACAGAGCAGCAACTAATGAGAATCCAATCATTTTCCTAAAGTGGCCTTTTGAATCTGATTTAGCCTTCTGTTTAATCAATTTGAGTCTTTTTCATCTTATGTCAAAACCTTGTCATAACTATCAATCTTCAATCCATCTTCAAAATGACTAAGTGTTGTGAACTCATGTCCGCTATCTGTTGGGCATCTACCCATACATCCAGGGCATAGTATCCTTCATTTACATCTAATCTAAGCTTCAATCAATCAAACATTGACAAGGTTGTGTCATTTGATCTTCTTGAATCGGATCTTTCTTCAGTTGTCTTCATTGTATTCTTTTGCTATTCTTTTGCTTCACCCAAGGTTGATGGTGGAAACTAGATCTTCCTCTCATAAGAAATTGAGGGAAATATCTCATACCTTACCTTTGAATCATATCCAGGGTCCCACTCTTGAACAACTATACAATTCTGGTCTTTACAAAGATGACAGTCTTGGAAACTTTTGATTAAAAACTAGTTACATTCCTCCTCCATTAACTCACAGAGGTAATCAACAAACTCCTCCTTGATCTATCCTAGGAAATCTTAAAACTCCTACCATGTCTCAAGCAGGGACAAACCATGGCTCTCAAAGAGCTAAATCTCAACATGGTGTAGATCAGGAACCCACACTTGAGGAAATTGCTCGGTATCAAAATGACGATGACTTCAAAAGAATGATGAAGCATTTCTTGAAAGAAGATAGAGAAACATACTTTTTAGAATTATCTCATCAAGGAGCTAAACTTCCTCCCAATTTTAATGTGGAAGATATCATTACACATGAGGAAGAAACTCCTATTTCAGTTATGATGAAACAAATGCACGCGATGCAAGTAAAACTTAACAAAATGGAAAAGGAAAAAGAACCTAAGGAGTTCTCCATGGAGGCCCTATGTCCTTTTCCCTTCGATAAAGACTTGTATATGCCATCATTCCCTAAAAGGGTGGAAATGCTGAAATATGATAAGTATGATGGAAACTCTGATCCTCAAGATCATGTTAGATAATTCTATACTCAATCTATGGAGTTCATGCATGAACTAACCTATTTGATGCATCTTTTCCCTCGATCTCTAGGAGGGGTAGCCATTGATTGGTTCTCTAGGATGCCTCCTACAATCAAGACCTTTGAGGATTTGATCAAATTGTTCTATTAGAAATACTCCTACAACATCCAACATCCAGTCACCATGATTGATATCTTCAATCTCAAACAATATCCGAGAGAACCATTCCTGACATTTCTCAAAAGATGGAGAAAGAAATTCTCTCTATATGCTAGGCCTATTCTAGAAATTGGGAAGTTGGAAATCTTCATCAACAATCTTGTTTCGGAAATCAACTACCCTTTATAAATGCAAAATCATACATCTTTTGACAAGATGGTAGATAATCCAATCAAAATTGAAAAAGTAATTGTGAAAAAAGGAGATGTCACACTTCAAAAGGACAAGTATGAATCTAGTTCTAAGGATAAGAACAAAAATTGGAACAAGAATAAGGGCATCGTCACAGATGGCATTGTTGATAATCATGCCCCATCTAAGGCACCTACTTTCAATCTAACCATTGGTACTGAAGCCATCAAAGCTTCAAAACAAAAGGTGTCTGAATCATCTCAAAAGAATCTAGAATACAAATCTTGGTCCGCTGATAATAAACAAAAGTTCACTCCTCTTGGAGAATCTTTGGAATCAGCTATGAGAACTCTACTAGCTAATAACATCATCTCTTTGCCCAAGATCTAACAATATGATCCTGATCCTAAGCTAAAATAGTGGAGAGAGAATGAATTCTATGATTTCCATTGGGCTAAAGGTCACAAAACTAATAACTGCTTGCACTTGAAGCATACCATTCAAGATAAGATTGATAAGGGAGAAATCATGATTAATAATCCTAAAAGCAATAATGACCACACAACATTCACTGAACCATTTCCAAAGCATAGCCAAGGAGATTCATCTTCTCAGCCTAATGTGGGTGCTAAGGTCAATTATGCCTATCCTAGAAATAATACTGTTATCAATATGGTTGAACCAAGCCTATCTGAGCATTGCAATGTCATCACAATTGTAAGAAGAGATAGAGAAAATTAATCAACTAACATAGTTACTCAATCACAAGGTCAAGGACACCTATAAGGACAAATCCCAGATCAATCAAATGTCCCTAAGGTGCCTTTCAATATGTCTTCCACTTCTAAACAAAGGGTAATATCTAAATCTTCAAATCCTAAGGACATGAGGCCTACTTCGTACAGTATCATTCAACAAGTCCAACATACTAATGCTAAAATCTCCATGTTTGAGTTGCTTCAGATATCTCCATCTCATAGAGACATTCTAGACAAAGCTTTGCTCGGATCCAATGTTCCTGATAACCTTGATTTAGATAGATTCTAGGCTATGGTTGGTCATCTTACATCTCCACAATATATCTCCTTTTCAAAGGATGATGATAACTCCTTGAGTCATCCACATAACCAGCCCTTGCATATTGAAGTCTTGATCCAAAACCATCATGTCAAATGTGTGTTGATATACGGAGGTGCTGGTCTGAATATTTGTTCTTACAGCTTGATCACACAATTGGGATTTTTAGAAACAACCATTGATCCTAGAAAGAAAATAACTATCAACACATATGATGAAGAAGAAAGATCCTCCAAGGGAACAATTGTCTTGCCTATCAAAATAGGTCCTGTCATCAGAGATACTATATGTCAAGTTCTTGATATCCCTTTGGCATACAACATCCTTCTAGGGAGACCCTGGATACATGAGATCAGAGCTATTCCTTCTACATACCATCAGTGCTTGAAATTTCCTTGTGATGGAGTAGAGGTAACCATTCCAGCTGACGTATCAACAACTTGCAATGTATTGAACGCAAATGCAGATAAACTTGTTCCTAATAACAAAGAATCTTCCACTAAACAAATAGATGTAGCATCCACCTCTAAGATGGAAGACATTGCAAAAGAGGTCAATATCAAAAAAAATGGTATGGGAGAATATACTATAGAGCCAGTCTTGTCTTTGACATCTCTCCCTGTCTCGCCTAAGTCTTATGGGCAAGCTAAAAAATAGTTCAAATCAGCATCTAAGGAACCTCTTGAGGCATATAAAGGAAAATTTATTGTATAGAAAGTACCTAAGAAAGAATTTGAAGAAGATGAAGTTGTGCTTGCATGGCTTTACAAAGATGAACCTGAATCCCAAGTTGTTCCACCTAGTGACTCTAAAGTATCGAAGATTCCTTCTAAGTCATATGGCCTAGGGGATAAACTGATAGCTAAGATGGGATATAAAGGAAAAGGACCTCTAGGACTACATGGTAAAGGTATTTTTTCACCTCTTGAACATCATGGTCGAGACAAAAAGAATACAACAGGTGTAGGATACATGAAGAAGCCTTTCTATCTTAGCAAGAACTCCCCACATGTTCTAGAACAAATTGAGCCTTCCGTAGCAAATCAATTAAATAAGGAAATAACTGAACAATTTGATAGCGATAATTCCACCACCACTAATGAGCTCATTCCTTATGAGCATATGCCTAAAGAAATAAAAGACCTCCTTGATGCTGAAGATGATCCAATAAAAAGAATTAATGTAGTAGAAACACAAGAACCTACTATAGAGCAAGAGAAAGTTGCAACACAAGAACCAACTAATCTTGAAGGTAATCAAGAAGAGGAAGGTGGTAGTTCTGAGATAGATTCCCATGAGTATGAATTCAAATCAGAATCTGAGGGTAACCCTTCTTGGGGCATTCATCCCAACTTTACTCATGTTCTTAGATTTCCTAGAGGCATAGATGAAGAATCTAATGACTATGAATGGGGAGCCATTCTAGAAGAAGATGAGCTTATTACAGAGAAACATGTTGATGTTATTCACCAATATGCACCTAAAACCAATGTAAGTCTAGAGTGAAATGATGAACTTATCGAGTCTGATCCACCGATGGCTGAAGTGGAATATCATAATGACATTGAGCCTATTCATGGATTGAATGTCTTGATTTTTAATATCACCTTTGAACTCAAGCATCGGGTTAGGACCAATGATGACAGATCCATATCCATAAACACTCTTTCCCAATCTTTCACCACTTTGACTATCCAACATCCTGAACTTCTTGATCAAACCTCCACAAATCTGAGCCATGGTCTTTATACCTTCCTGAATGAATATTCCCTTGCTTGCTAGCTCAATGAAATTGAGCCTATGAGGACTTCCATCAATGAACCGAGTGTTAGCATGACGGAGTCAGACATCAAGTATCTTAGTCAAAAAAATAAGAATAAGAATAAAAAGAAAAGGAGTTCTGAGGGTGAAAACCACTTTGTGGCAGTCTCATAACCTAAAAAAGTAAAAATAAAAGATGTATCCAAAGGTGAAAACCTCTTTGAGGTGCCTAAGGATGAGATATTTGATATCCTTATGAGTCATTTATAGGATAGATCTCCAGTTCTAATTGAGCCCACTCAATCTATCAATTTGGGAACAACAGAAGAACCACAGTTGATCCATGTAGCACAATCTTTATCAAAAGATGAAAAGAAAAAATTTACAACATTCCTAATAGAGAAGAAGATCAAATTTGCATGGAAATATTCAGATATGCTAAGGTTGGATCTTGATCTTATAATGCACCATTTATCTAGAGCTCCAAATGTTAAACTTGTTAAGCAAAAATTGAGAAAGATGCATCCAGATGTTGCACTCTTGGTAAAAGTTGAATTAGAGAAGCTCCTAAAAGTCAGATTCATCTGAGTTATTGATTATGTGGAATGGATCTCTAATATTGTACATGTTTCTAAACTAGACAAATCAATCAGAGTGTGCACAAACTTTAGAGATGTAAATAGAGCAAGCCCTAAGGATGATTTTCCACTACCCAACATTGATATGATAGTGGACATGACTATGGGCTTTAGGATGTATTCTTTAATGGATGGTTTTTCTAGATATAATCAAATAAAAATTACTTTAGAGGATCAAGAGAAAATTGCTTTCACATGTGCATGGGGCACCTTATGTTGGAATGTCATGCCATTTGGGCTTAAGAATGTTGGTGCTACATATCAGAGAGCCATGACATCTATTTTTCATGACATGATGCATAGGACTATGGAGGATTATGTTGATGATACTTTAGAACAATCTATGATTAGAGCTGAACATCTAAATGACTTAAGCAAAATACTAGACAAAATGGAAAAATTTAATCTCAGACTAAATCCTAAGAAGTGTGCTTTTGGTGTCACTTCTGGAAATCTCTTAGGATACATAGTCTCAAAGAAAGGAATTGAAGTTGATCCAACTAAAGTAAAGGCTATAATGGAGATGCAAACCCAAAAGAATATTATTTAGATGAGAACATTGCAAGGGAGAGTTCAATCTATCAGATGCTTCATATCTCGGCTAGCAGACATATCACAACCTTTTACAAAAACATTACATAAAGGTGTGACATTTGTGTGGAATGAAGAATGTGAGAACAACTTTAATCATATCAAGAAGTATCTATCAAATCCTCCTATCTTGATGCCTCCCATTCTAGGGAAGCCTTTGATCTTATATGTCTCTGCTATAGATACATCACTAGGGGCATTGCTTGCACAACATAATGAGAACAAAAGGGAAAGAGCTATATACTATATCACTAGGAAATTGGTAGCATACAAAAAGAATTATTTTATGATTGAGAAGGCTTGTCTAGCTGTGATCTTTTCATCATAGAAACTAAGACATTACATGTTGGCACATACCACCCATTTGGTAGCTAAGATTGATCCACTAAAGTACCTACTAAGCAAAGCTGCCCTCACGGGTAGATTAGCTAAATGGGTCATGCTCTTAAGTGAATTTGACATTGAATATGTTGAAAGAAAAGATATAAAAGGATAGGTTATTGCTGATCAATTAGCATATGCACCTATGATTGATGATACACCAATGCAAATGGAATTTCCAAATTCCTCTATCATGACTCTTTCTTCTAGAGAATGGCAGTTATTCTTTGATGGCTCCTATACACAGAATGGATCAGGAGAAGGCATATTATTTATAACTCCTCAAGGATACTCCATACCTAAAGCATTCAGATTAAATTTCCCTTGCACAAATAATATTGTAGAATATGAAGCCCTTCTTAATGGTATGAAAATAGCAATTGAGTGGAGAGTAATAGAGATACACATTCATGGAGACTCACAACTTGTAATCCATCAAGTCAATGATGTGTACCAGACTAAGGATGAAAAGCTCATTCCATACAAAAGAATGGTAGATGATCTAAAGAATTATTTCATATCTATTACATTTGAGCAAATACCTAGAATAGAGAATAAGGCTATTGATGCAATGGAAATGCTTTCTACTCTATTACAGCAGCTTGAACATGAGCTATGCTACGAGTTCCTAGTGGAAGCACTATCTTATCCTGCATATGATTCCCCTAAAACTTGCATGATCTGCACTATTGTTGGTCATGATTCATCCTGATACAACAACCTATTCTCCTATCTCCAAGACCAAATCATTCCTGATACCTTCAACCACCATGAAAAGAGATACCTTATCCATAATGCCTCCCGATATGTCATCATTGGTCATGATCTGTACAAATGAGGTCTAGATGGTACACTACTTAGATGTTTAGAATGGGAAGAGTCTCAATGTGTGTTAGAGGAAGTCCATGATGGTATGTGTGGGTCACAATCAAATGGTTTAAATCTAGCTCAAAAACTTATTAGGGCTAGGTACTATTGGCCTAAAATGGAGAAAGAGTCTATCAAGTTTGCTAAGAATTGTCAAAAGTGCCAAGTACATGGCAACTTAATTCATGCTCCAGGGAGAGATCTAATTCCCTTTACTACATAATGGCCTTTTCATCAATGGGCCTTTGATCTTATAGGACCTATACATCATCATTCTTCTAATGGAAATACCCATATAATCATAGCTACAAATTATTTTACAAAATTGGTAGAAGCAGTCTCTTTGACACAAGCCACTGGAAAACAAATATCTATGTTCATATTGAACTATATCATATGCAGATATGGGATACCTCATTCCATAATCACAAATAATGGTGGAAAATTCAAGAACAAAGATCTAGATGATTTATGTGCTAAATTCAAGATTACACAACATTGGTCATCTATCTACTATCCTTAAGGGAATGGACAAGCAGAGGCTTCTAACAAGAATCTATTGAAAATCTTGCACTGCATAGTTAATAAAATAGGAAGAGACTAACATCTCATGATCAATCCACCTCTTTGGGCCTACAGAACAAGTATCAGAATGCCTACTGGGGCTACACTTTTCACTTTAGTTTATGGGTCTGAAGCGGTACTACCTATTGAGGTTGAAATCCCATCACTAAGAATTAGAATGCATGGTCTAGTAACTGATGATGACTACATAGTGTCTAGGTTGCAAGAAATTGAACTACTAGATGAGTGTAGACAAGAAGCATATGATCATCTTAGAGTATATTAGAAGAGAATGTCTAGAGGTTACAACAAAAAAGTTAGACACGAAGAATTTTAGGTTGGTGATCTAGTCTTGAGAGAAAATCCTTAAAATCAATCACATCAAGAATGCAAGGGGAATTTTGAACCCGACTGGCTGGGTCCTTTTGTTATCACTACTACTTTTGGCTTTGGTGCCTATCAAATCTCAATGACTGAAGGAGTACAACTCTGAGAACCAATCAATGTTCTCCATCTAAAGAAATTCTACGCCTAAGGCATTCAGTCTATGGTAAAATGTCTTGAAAAAATCTTAAAAATTTAAAAAAGTCTTGAAAAAATGAACATCTTGGTGAAAACCTAGCAATAGGCACCTTGATGATTCACAAAAAAAAAAAAAAAATTGAAAAAATGAAAAATACAAAAAAATGAGAAAAAGAAAAAGTGCCTTGGTGAAAACCTGGAAACAAGTGCCTTGGTAGCAAAAATAGAATCTCTGCCAAGATGGTGAAAACTCGGCAAACGGGTGCCACTTTTCTCAAAATGCTCCATCTATCAGCACAATCTTGGTCTTTCCCAGCTTTTAGTCTTGTGTTAGTTTGTACATATTTCCTAGTTTGTTTCTGCATTTCTATTTTTAGTAAGTCGGTATGTACACCAATCAGCTCAAGCATATGTATCCTATCAATGTTCAAACTTGGGGACAATCAAAGTCATATCCTATGGCCTCCAATGTATCTTAGATGTATCATATCCAGTCAGAGTCCTTTGAAACTTCATCTGAGTTAGTTAGTCAGTCTTGTCTCCAGAAAGGATTTTGCATCTACAACAATGCAATCAAACATCAAACTGAAAACAATCTATGCTTTTTACATGCTTTTATCTCCTTGTATGCTTGCTGATTCACATTGAGATTTTTGCATATATTGTTCCCACGAGTTCTTCGATGATGTCCTTTACAAGATTTAGAGAGTGATGACTGGGGGCATAATCTTTTCTTTGTTTTCTTCTTGTATGTAAAAATCTAACAACTTTGGAAATTATGGATTGAAATGGTGTCGAATGTAAGAGCCTCTATCTTGAATTGGATGGCCATGCGTACCTTGACCATTGATACCCAAAAAATTCAAGGAAGTTTGATCTAACTATTGTCTTTTTTGAGTGAGCTCTTTTTCCTATTGTGAAATGCAATCTTACCTAAGGATGTGAATGATAAAGGGTCACTACAAGTAATTCACATTGGATTTAGAATGATCTCTTGACTGCTTGATGTGTTTGTAATGCAAGGCGTATTCTAGTCATCACAAAGTCTATGTTTTGATGCTTATACAAATTGCTATATCAAAATGGACATGATATTCAAGTCATCCTGGCACTTACACTTTGGTGCTTATATCTAATCTGACATTCTAAAAATAAAATCAATATTCATATATCCATGATTTCCTAATTAGTGGGTGTTGTATTGATTCCTGTGCATCCAAATCAATATTCATATGTCTATGGTTTCATAACTAGTGGGCATTGTATTGATTTATCCAGTTACCTTAAAATTCAATGATGAAATTGACTGACACATGATTAGTGACTAGGTCCTAGGTCTTAGGTTGCATTATATTTTACATGGTTCTTTGCATTTTGCATGTTTGCATGATCTCACAAATGGCTACATAAACTTCAACGCTTAAATAATTCTTCTATCACCTCTTCAAATCTCACAAGAGCTGAATCTTACACGAAGGTCCATCCAATGAAATAGCAAGTAGAATCCTTTTTCGGGATCTAAATTGAAATCTGAGATCCTTTATCTTGTAAACTACTTGTATAATCAATCTTCATTCATCACAAAAATCTAGAATTCAACTTAACTAATTATCTTACATCAAACTATCAAAATTTCAACTTGGTCACCCATGGTCAACTCATGGTTTAACCTAGTCAAACTTGGTCTATAGGACCTCCAAACGATGCAGAACGCATTCTCAAACATGTACAACCACTTCTCAAATCAATTAACATGCTTCTAAACCATTCAATGCTGACTTTTCTTGTTAGATTTCAATTTTTATCCCAAAGGGGGCATGGTATTGCACATCATTCAAAGTTTGTAATCTAAAATTGAAACCAAATCTTTCCTTAGTAATCAAGACAACAACCATGTCTAGTTGTTGATTGATCAAAAAGACCTCATCGCTTGGGGCAAATCAATCATCGCTCGGGGCATATCAGATACATCAAGATCCATATCAATCTAGTATTCTCCTAATCTTGTAAACTGTATCGATATTTTGTAACCATTGGTTCATTAGTTATATTTCCTTGGTTCTTCATAACTGAAGGGTGCAGATGTGATACCAATGTGATTCTTATCGACAATCAGGTCTAGAATCGGTCACTCACTTCTTCACAATCATAAGATTAGAATCAGGCATTTTGACACTTCTTCACAATCATCGGTTCATTGCTGTTATAGTTAACATTATCTTTGGTCATTCAAGACCTATTATCTTCATATCAATTTCAATCAGTTTCTACTTCATATCAATTCCAATTTCAAACATCAGTTTCAAACATCATACACAAATTGTCTTTGAACCACTGCGCTTCGCACAAAAATTCAAAGAGGGGCAAAATGTAATACCCCAAAAATGGGCTATAGGTTCATTGACCTCCTATATCAACACATCAAATGAAAATGACATTGAAGTCCTAACCTAAGGCACATCTGCACATTATCAAATCTTAATTGATTATCCTAAATTCTGCGTCAGGGAATATTCCTTATTCCTATTTATCCTAATTATCTTTGATTTAATGATTATTTGGTGATAAATATTATTTATCTTGAAGTTTGATTAATTGAATATTCTGAATATTTAATTAATTAGATTTAATACTACCACTTACTTATTTAATTGGATTTAATTATATTTATTCCTAAATTGTATTATTTAAATTTTGACAATAAATCAAATATCCTGTGACTAATTGATTAAATTCTTATTTAATTAATTAATGTCAATTATCAAAATTAATAATATATTTTTTGAATAAAAGTTTGATTTAATAATTGATTAACCCATAAATCAATTGTTTTATTTTTAAAATAAGTTAAGTTGAGAATAAATCACTTTATTTATTTAATTAATTCATAATTAATTATGCACATCCAAAAAAAAGTTAAGCTTTAAATCAAAAAATCCATTCAAGTTGTTTTAAAAATAAACTCAACTCTCTTTTGAGTTGAAAGCTGATCTCAACGTCTGATTTAAATCAAAAAGTTGATTTGCATGATTTTGTGAGTTAATTTATCTCTTAATTCTTGATAACTCAAAAATCAACTTGAGTTTATCAAGAGTGATTTATGGCTTTTTCCATGCACCTCCAAAGTCCTGGATTTCTATAAATTAAGGCCTCAGCTCTTCATTTTGGATCCTTCCACAAATTGCATCCTCATGCTGGCGAATTGGTGATCGAAGAATCAATCTTTGCGAGTCAAAAGTTGTTGTGAGATTTTTATTGTTTTTAAGAATTCATATCATATAGCATATCATTGTTAGATTAATTGCATGTCATATCAGTTTCTCATATAGAGTAGATTCATATCAGTTTATCTCACCTTATTGCATAGAAAATCCAAAAATATAGATTAATTTGCATTCATCTCATATCTAGATTCTACATTCAAATCCTTTGTTTAGGTGTTGTCAAGGTCACTGATCTCAGTCCAATCTAAGAATATCACACTCACAACTACTAGAAGGCATTAAATCACCTGGTTACATTAGTTTCCATTTCACTACACGATTTTGATTTTAGCTAACCTCTAATGTTTTATTGAAGTGTTGTGTCTATAGCTAGGTACAAAATTCACTCACACAATACTAAAAGAGCATTTCCTAAGTCTACAATTCACGTAGATACCAAGGTTTCAGAACAAAGTGGCCGAAACAATGGAAACCATCAGATCCTTATTAGAAATCCCATGCAATTCATCATAATACAAATTCTTAGTTGAGTAGCTACATATGCCTACTTATGAGAATGTCGACGCAGAAATGGTGTGTATCTTGGTTGGTCCTCAATCCCCATGGTACCATGACATCCATACATATCTTAAAAATCATATCATATCTCCCCATCTCACCAATAACCAATGCGAAAACCTAATTCAAAGAGCTTCCTTCTACACTCTTGTATCTAATGCCCTTTATTGAAAGGATATCATAACATCCTCTTTAGTTGTTTAGTTCAAACGAGGTCATCTTGGCTTTACACGAGGTCCACATTAGTATTTGTGGTGCTCACATGAATGGAATGGTTCTAGAAAAGTAGTTTCTTTGAGTTAGGTACTACTGGCCCACAATGGAACATTATACTTGTGAATTTGTCAGGAAATGTCTACCATGTCAGCAACATGCAAATCTAATTCATGTGCCAACACAAGACTTGTAGCCCATTGTGCCACCTTGGCCATTTTCATGTTGGGGCTTCTACCTTGTTGGGTTAATCACTCCCCTTTCCTCAGATGGACATAAATACATCATAACAGTCATAGAGTACTTCACAAAGTGGGTGGAATCAATTATGCTCATCCTTACTAATGGCATTCAAATATCCAAGTTCATCTTATACCATATCATTTGCCGCTTCGACATACCATCTACCATCTTCATAGACCATGGAACACCTTTTGAAAACCAGCATGTGGATTTTCTATGTGCTAGCTTCCACATCCATCACTATTTCTCTAGTTCGTAATTCCCTCAAGGAAATGGCCAAGCTGAGGCAACCAATTAAACCATCCTCAAAATCCTTAAGAAGGTTGTCAATGATTATGGTTGTGACTGGCACCTCCAAATAAATCTTGCCCTCTGGACATATCATACTTCTTATCGTACTCCCACAATAACCACCCCACATTCCCTTGTATATCATGTTGAATCCATTCTACCCATCGAGGTCGAGCTCCCATCATTGCATGTCTCCATGAGAAACTATACCACCGATGAAGACTATCATGTGGCATGCCTCACACAATTGGACCTGCTAGATGAAAAGAGATAGCAAGCATACGATCACCTAGTTGCATACCAAAATTAACTCAAAAGGAGTTATAACAAGAAGGTCCATCCAAGATAATTCCAAGTGGGTGACATGGTCCTAAAGGAAAATCAGAAAGTGCAATCACATCGAGAGAAAAAAGGAAAGTTTGAACCTACTTGGTTGGGTCGTAATGTTGTCAAATCATGCTTTGTCTCTGAAGCCTATCAACTATCAACACTAGAAGGTGAGCCCCTGAATGATCCTATCAACATCATATATCTGAAGAGGTTCTATGCCTGAACTAGATCCTACATATTCTGAAAATCCATAAAAATTAGAAAAACTAGAAAAATACAAAAAAAAAGAAAACAAAAATAATTGTCCAATAGTGAAAACTTGGCAATTCAAGCACCTTGGACAAGTATGTTGGTGAAAGCTTGGAAACAGATGCCATACATAGTGGACTAAGTCATTATCTATCAAACTCCCATCCCTCTCACCCTCAAATCCTAGTCCTCTTTATCTACTCCCCATCCCCACCACCAACCCATTCACTCCCAAGGTGTTCTATCCTCAAGCCTATCTAATGTAGCACTAAGATCATATCCCCAATCCTGAGCTTCTTGAATATATCTTGTATAGCGTAATCCTATCCTGCACATATCTTGTAACTATCCTATATAGTGATATCTCCTATCCCAAATCCCTGAGCTTTTGTACATATCCATTGTAAATCTCCTCCCATTTGTTGTCCATATCATTACACCTTGTTGTACATATCCTTGCCAGTTTTGCAATAGCGTTTGATCAGATAAACTATCCCACCCACCCTTGTACTTTAGCAATATCAATTGTCGACTATCCTTGCTCACAGTGATTATCCTTGATTCATCATTTTCCAACAACAACACACTTTCTCCTCATCAATCTGTGGGTCCTTGAGGATGTATCCTTCATCCTGTTCAAACCTAATCTTCCACCAATCAAACCCAGTCCATGTCAATGTATCCTTCCTCACATTCAGACCAAATCTTCCCCTCATCAATCAAATCAATCTTTGTCCTTGGAAAAGGATATGTTTTGGAGTTATCATTTTGGTCTTGGATTTTTTCCTTTGGATCTTGTTAATCTTTTCTAGCTTCTCATTGTTCCTCTCCTCAAAGTTTCCATGATCCTTTATAACATGGTGTGTTGTGAATGAGGGAAATTTGGGGAAAGGTTTTTTTGATCTTTTTCTTCTACCTATGAGCTGTTGGTGATTTGGCTAAGGTATGTACATGAATGTTGTCATTATGGAAACATATGTTCCCTATGAAGAGGGGATAAGCTGGAAAGTAAGTATGGAAGGTCGCAGACTAAAATTGTCTAAGTATGAAACAGTGATTTTGACAGAGCACCTGATATATTTTGTTTTGGTGATGTTCACTGGAGCATGATCAAAGTTTGTGCAATTGAACATAGATTCTATGGTTTCCAAGGATACCCCATCTCAATATGCAAAAGATTATGGATAGTATGGACAAAGTTATGACTATTTTACCGATGACAGAGTACAGCTGACAGTGCAATTTTGAAGATAGAACTAGTAAATGAATTAAGGGATTATTTTGCTTGTCAAAATAATGACTTAATATTATAAAGAGATGACATCCTAGATGTTTACTCTTGGATAAATATATGCAAGCTGACAAGAGAATGATATTATTTTTGTATCTTGTATAAATGAAGATGTACTGAGCATACTTGAAATGTAACATGTAATATATGTAAATTGTGATAGCAGCGAAAGTTGTTGATGCGAAGTTGTAAGCAGTACCATATTGTAATTAGTAAACATTTGTATTACATGTTTGGGCAGTGAGATCATTTGGTAATCAGGTTTTGTATCTACAACTCCTAAAAAGGTTGAGGCTTCTAACAAGGCCTATAGTCCCTTAACTAGGACTGATACACTATATGATTGTAACAGGCTCCTAACAGGGTCAACATCCTTAACTGGGTATCTTTTGATTAGTGGATCTTTGTGGGTACCATCCCCACTAGGGTTTTCCCTTGGTCAAGGTTTCCTTGAGAACATATCATGTGTTATGAGTTCTTTACATTTACTGTTATGTATGCTATTTAGTTTCTTATGCTTTGCATGCACTAAAGTAATCTGTTATATCCATAAGTGGGCAAAAGTAAAAGTTTGTGAAATACTGATTCACCCCCCCTCTCAGTATATCATATTTCTAACAATTGGTATCAGAGCACAGTTACTCAGAGAAGAAACATTCTAGGAAAGCCTAGCAGCTTGAGTAAGATCTCTATGGATATGGATCAATTGCAGAAGAATCTTGAAGAAGCTCTTGAGAAAATTAATATGCTTACTGATGAAAGAAACACCTTGCAAAGGAAGTATGATGATGCAAAGAATCTTATTGACAAATTGAAAGGTAAGATAGAAGATCTGAAATCTGAGAAGGAATCTAAAATTCTTGTTGAAGATTGTGAAGATTTAGAAAAAGAAAATGTAATCCTTAAACATGAATTGAAGATAGCAAATCTGAAGCTTAGCTTGAAAGATGGAAATGACAATTTGAGATCTGAAAATTAAAGTTTAAAGAATAAAAATGAAGATCTGAAATCTAAACTTGGCAAGGTAACATATGAATTTGATAAAGTCAAATTGCAGTATGATGAACTTGAGAAATACAACAAAATTGTGAAAGGTGAATTGACTCAATCTAAACAACAACTTGAAAGGCTATATTCAAACAGTGAAAAGATTGATAAGCAAGTATCTTATGGAAAACCATTCTATGACAAAACTGGTCTTGGATTTAACATATTGAAGATAGTTAGTGAAAGCAAGAAACCAGATCTGAATGAATGTGAAAGTGTGAAGAAAAGAAGTTAGATGAGAATAAATCAAAAGAATCACCAAAGCAAGAAGAATCACCGAAGCAAGAAGATGCACTGAAGCAAGAAGAACCACCAAAGCAAGAAGAATCATCCAAAGGTATGCAAAGAGAATTCAAAGGTAGATGTTTTGTTTGTAATACTATTGGTCAGATGAAGAGGGATTGTACAGGTAAACAATTCAAACCACTAAATGGTTATTGCTATAATTGTCATGGTTTTGGACATAGAGCTATTGAATGTAGAAGATCTAAATTTATTGAGAATAATTATAATAGAAGAATGCCTAAAAATACTAACAATGTAGATCAGAGATCAATTGAAGACATGAAGAGAGGAAATGGAATAGTATGTTTTAGATGCAACAAAATTGGACATATTGCTAGAAATTGCAGGACACAAATCAATCAGCAAATACCTAGATATGGAACAAATGGAATCACTTGTTAGATATGTAACAAGATTGGACACACAGCAAGATTTTGCAGAATGAACAATGGAGGTTATCATCATAACCCTAACCCTCGAAACTATGCAAGAAGGAATGAGAATGCAGGAAACAAAGAGAAAGTTTGCTGTAGCAATGGAGATGAAGTAAAATTTGTTAAAGGCATAGATCAAGGAGGTATATTCAACATTGAAGGTAATCGGGAAGGTAATGTATTTGATGGTAAGAATGATTCTTTACCTAACCCTTCTTTAAGCACTTAAATTATGAAAATTTTTGTAGTTTAGGAACTTAGAATTAGTGTAGAGTTATATTTTGAATGAGTTAAGTTTTGCACAGTTAGATGAAGGTTTGTTATGTTATACTAATGCTATGGTTAAGTGCACAAAAAGAAATATTGTGTTTTGTGAGATCGCAAAAATATTTATGGTTGCAGGTTTACAAAATCAACTTTTTGGCATTTTGGCGACAAAATTATTGAATGTGATGTCAGATCAAGTAAATGCTAAGTGTTAAAAGATTGAAATCGAAGCTATTATGATTATCAAGTGATCAGAAGTGATTTGGAAGTGAAGAAAGAAGTTTGGAAGTGATTTGCAGAAGTTTGAAGCGCCGATCTAGCGAAAGCCCTAATTTTGCGAATTTGAGGTATTTATCTGACTACGATCTTGAATCAGCTTAAGAAATTAGATATAGTCATGGATGTGTCATTGATTCACAACATTAAGGATAAGAATAGACCTAGAAATAAGAAAGATCTAGTTCAACCCTCAGAAAGAGATGCTAGTTTAGCCTTATCAGTCATACCAAATAGAGTTCTTCATTTAGAGAATGTTAAAGGTTATCTTGGATGCAAGTATGAAACCCTAAGGGAGTATGATTTTAATGGTGAATATAAGAAGTTGTACAACTCAGATATGTCAGTGAAACAAGGTTATGAACATCTAGAAAATAATGAAATCATTGAGTACTCTATGAAATATGAATTTGATGATGAGGAGTGTACAAAGATCATTTTGAGTAGGATTCATAATGGCAAATTTTGGTTAGAAGATAGAGTTATAGACATAATTGCAAACCTAATGCATGATGTGACTAGATTATCAAAAATTGGTGCAATTCCACTAAATGAGAAAAACATGAGAAAGATTGTGATTGAAAACACCGGTTCAGTATACAATGGCAGAGGTATAGTCATTAGTAAGATTAAGCAAGATGATGTAAAATACTTGTGTAAGATTTTGACAACAAAGTTTTGTGGAAGCTCTAGAGAAGATGATATGCTAGTAGGTATGGTACACATTGCTTATTTGATGTGTGTGGAGAAGAAGCCTATGGATTTGTGTGAAATTCTGAGAATACAGTTATTTGAGATTTTGGAGAAGATAAAGAAAGCTAAATACACTCACTTTAGATTTTCCTCATTGGTTACTTACATGTTCTTCCACTTGTTAAGAATATTTCCTTACACTATTGAATGGAATGATGGTGAGAATACTATGGAAAGAATCAATAAAGTCTACATGAAACATCTTATTGAGAAGGTTAATGATAGTGTAAAGTTAGTATTGAAAACTTTTCAGAACATTGTGGTAAATATATCAAGAATTCCTCCATCCCTAGTTGAGAAATACAAAGATGATATATGTTTTATGGTTGATACTAATTTCACTTACATTGAGGCAGTAGAACCTAGACATGAATTCATAGACCCTCTTGGCTATGAAATCTCTGAAGTTGAAATAGAAGGTTATGTTAGTAGATTGTTGAAAAGTAAAATTGATGCTCATGGAAATAGATTTGGAACATATGATGAAAAGTTTGGTTCAGCAAAGTCACTTAAGGAAGAGAAACAATTAAAGAAGAGAGTGGAGTCTAAAATAAAGAAAATTCTAAAAGAATCAAGTATGAGTGAGAAAGAATTTGATATTGCAAAGAAGACTACAGAACCAATAAGGCAAAGTGAGATATTATCAGTCCCACCTTTGGCATCAAGTGCAAAACCTATTCAAGTAAAGGTAAAGGTTGAAGAACTTGAGAAGGAACAAGGAAGCAGTCAGATAGAGAAACCCTTTTCTTCAGCATCAAGCAAAAGAATGAAGGCAAGTGCTTCAGGAGTGGGTAAAAGACAAAAAACAATTGTTCCACCAATACCTAGAAGAGTTGTAGAAATAAAAAATGATGAAGTGATAGCAAAGAAGAAATCATGGAAACCAAGGATAGAAAGAGTTAATGAAGATATAATGCAGCATGGAGACTTTACCAAAATGAATAAATACTATGATTTATATGGATCCTCTGACAGATTGAATCTTGAGAATGAAATGGTTACACATATGATTTTGTCTAACAAGAAATTTGATACTATTCATGGAAAGATACCAGAAGATTTGTACAACAGACTTGTGAGAAGAAAGATGAGAGCACAAGAAGAAGATACCAAAATGAGAGAGAATGTGATTAGATAGTTCTGTGAAATAAGAGATGATGACCATCTTAAATAGATCCTCAAGCCACATGAGACCCTATTGAGATACAAAAGAAGAATTATACAAATAATGGGAGGACATTATGAGAAAGTAAAGACTGAAACTGAACAAGTAGTTGTGCAAGTGCTAGCTAACTTGGTAGCAGGAAAAGATAGTAAAGATCAATCAGTTGCAGAACCAACAAAGAAATAGAGTTCAAAACAAGCAGAGGTAGTTGAAGTTGAAGATATTCCCTCTTCTTCCATAAACATTGGCATAGAATCTATGGACATTGAAGGAAGTAAAGTTACTTTAGATTCAGTTGATGTGGTACTCAACAGTTTGGATAACATTGTTGACAATTTGGATTTGGGAGAGCAAGAAAAGACTACTAAAATAGAGACTACACATGCTAAAGTGAAAATGGAAACAGAGGCCCCTACACCTACTAGAACACAAGAAGACATTAGTCTTACTCCTAAGACTGGAAAGGAGAAAGGAATAGAAACATTGATTGAAGATTTGAGCAAGAAAGTTGATGACGATGATCAAATAGAGTTGATCACCTCTTTAAACAAAATTATTGGAAAGAATAAGAAAGTTAAGAATTTGGAAGGTAGTCTGAAAGACTCGACTGAGAAGTTGCAAAGTGTCATATCTACAAAAGTCTTTGATTTAGATCCACTTGAAAGAGAAAAGATGGTAATTAAATCTTTTGATGTTGAATTCACTAATTTAACTGATATTGCTAAGGTTAAGGCTTAGGCAGCTTATGAAGCTGAGATGTTGTAGAACATAAGTCTGAATATCAAGAATGACATTAACAGCCTTGATAGACACATTAAGGACTTAAGGAAACATATTGAGACTGGAAAGTGTTTGTACATTCAGTGTACAAAGTTTGAAAATATTTTAATTGAAGAAGAAAAGAAGATAAAAGACAAGCAAGATGAGATTGCAGCAGAAACAAACTCTTTGGCCAGCCTAAACATGAAGATCAGAACAGTTGAGAATAAGATCAGAATATTATGTGATGAAATAAGGATTTTAAATGATGAGAAAAACAAGAAATCTATCAGAATAAACATCTTGAGAGAGCATGTCTCAATCAAGTTGACCATAATCAAAGAGCAACTAGATGAATGTCTTACTACTAAGACAACATTTCAGAAATTCAATTTTGAGTCCCTCCAAGCTTGTTAGATTGCAGCATACGAATTGAGTACTTTACTCAATGTAGCAGAATCAATAAAGAAAGCATGGGAGAAATATTTTGAGACTTGGAAGATAGATTTTTCAGATTGTGTTGCAAGCCTACCAGCTTTGCAATAAGATAGTAAGGTAAAAGTTTTGACACAATTTTTGTATATCCCTTTCCACCCTTTATTTTGTGATTGTTGTCAAAGGGGGAGAAATACTTAGAAAATTGTCTATATATGATAAGGAAGGATACTCATAGGGGGAGTTATATGGAGTATTATAAAGTTTTATAGTTTATTGTATACATTTTGAGGAGATATAAGGATAGTATACTTATTTTATACTATGGCCACATTTTTGATGCAATTTTGAGATTTTTGACTTGTACACTTAGCCAATTTTCTCATATGTTGCCACCAATGACAAAGGGGGAGATTGTTAGCAATTTGGCTAAGGTATGTACATGAATATTGTCATTATGGAAACATATGTTCCCTATGAAGATCACATAAGCTGGAAAGTAAGTATGGAAGGTCGCAGACTAAAATTGTCTAAGTATGAAACAGTGATTTTGACAGAGCACCTGATATAGTTTGTTTTGGTGATGTTCACTGGAGCATGATCAAAGTTTGTGCAGTTGAACATAGACTCTATGATGTCCAAGGATACCCCATCTTAGTGTGCAAAAGAGTACAGATAGTACGGACAAAGTTATGACTATTTTACCGATGATAGAGTGCAGCTGACAGTGCAATTTTGAAGATAGAACTAGTAAATGAATTAAGGGATTATTTTGCTTGTCAAAATAATGACTTCATATTATAAAGATATGACATCCTAGATGTTTAATCTTGGATAAAGATATGCAAGCTGACAAGAGAAAGATATTATGTTTGTATCTTGTATAAATGAAGATGTACCAAGCATACTTGAAATGTAACATGTAATATATGTAAATTGTGATAGCAGCGAAAGTTGTTGATGCGAAGTTGTAAGCAGTACCATATTGTAATCAGTAAACATTTGTATTACTTGTTTGGGCAGTGAGATCATCTGGTAATTAGGTTTTGTATCTACAACTTCTAATAAGGTTGAGGCTTCTAACAAGGCCTATAGTCCCTTAACCAGGACTAATACACTATATGATTGTAATAAGCTCCTAACAGGGTCAACATCCTTAACCGGATATCTTTTGATTAGTGGATCTTTGTGGGTACCATCCCCACTGGGGTTTTCCCTTGGCCAGGGTTTCCTTGAGAACATATCATGTGTTATGAGTTCTCTACATTTACTATTATGTATGTTATTTAGTTTCTTATGCTTTGCATGCACTAAAGTAATCTGTTATATCCATAAGTGGGCAAAAGTAAAAGTTTGTGAAATACTGATTCACCCCCCCCTCTTAGTATTTCCTATTTCTAACATGAGTCAGTTTGACATGACCCTTGCATGGTTCACATGTGATCTTCTAGGTTACATGGTGTACGTGAGAAATTTCATTTGTGTTAGAAATAGGAAATACTGAGAGGGGGGGTGAATCAATATTTTGCAAACTTTTACTTTTGCCCAATTATGGATACAACAAATTAAATTGATGCTTGCAAAACAAAGTAAACTAAATAACGTGAAAAGAAATAAAGCATTAAATGAACTCATAACACCATGTTTTTTCTCGAGGAAACCCTAGCCAAGGGAAAACCCCAGTGGGGATGATACCCACAACTAATCCACTAATCAAAAGTATTCGGTTAAGGATGTTGACCCTGTTAGGAGTCTATTACATGCATATAGTGTATGTGTCCTGATTAAAGGACTCTAGGCCTTGTTAGAAGCCTCAACCCTACTAAGAGTTGGTATTCCAGAATAGAATGATTAAAAGATGATCTCACTACCCAAACATGTAATATAAAATGATATCTGATTACAAAAGGTAAAGTACATAACCTTTCACTGCTGTTGAATAGCTTCCCTATTCTAATTTAGCTTTCCATCTTCTTCTCTTTCATATACAAATTCTGCTTACTTTTCTTTTACAACATATAACTTCACATCATATCATTACAATATCTTATTACATCGTATCTTTTTTTCTTTACATTACATGCTTCTTACATATATTCAAGTTATTAAGAATAATAACTTTGCAGTCGATTTTACAAAACATAAAATATTTCCAAAATATAAAACTAACTTTTTCTTCTGAAGAGTTAACATCTAGGATGTCATCCCTTGTATGGTTAAGCCATTATTTTGATAAAAAAAATAATCCCTTAACTATTATACTTGTTTTGTCTTCGTGCTCTGCTCAGTCAGCTTCGACTCTGTCTTTGTAATTTTTCAATAACTCCTTTCGTACATGTTGTACAAACTTGCACTTTCACATGTGTCTTTTTCATACATATAATTATCCATGTTCAAGTGCACATGTACTAAACCTACTTCTATCAACATTTCTATCCAAAACTATCTCTGGTTAGACTGGAAAATGCTGCTTATACTTAAACAATTTTACTTGTGCTCTAGCATAAATTCTTGCTATCATAGTGCGATCTTCATAGTGATTATATGTTTCCATAATGACAACAACTTGATATCCTACTTAGCCAAATTTTTAACAATCTCCCCCTTTGTCATTGGTGGTAACATATAATAAAATTAAAATAATGGAGTAGGAGCGGGAGGGAGGAGGAGGAGGAGAAAGAGGGGGAGAAAAAATCTCAAATTCGAAGCAAGATGGGAATTAGAAAGCTCCTATTTTTGCTATGGATTCTATGTGTGAATCTATAAATGCCATGGTTTTTGAGACTACTTCAGCTAACAATGCTAAAAGGCCTTTGTCAGATCAGGGGGAAAGTGTTGGTGGGTCAAGTATGGCCCAGTCCAGTAAGGATAGTGGTCCTGTCTTGGGACCAGAGGTGGAAAAGGATGATTCCTCTGTGAAAGGTGAAGGGTCAACAAAATTGATAGGCCAACATTGGGGCAAATAATAGGAAAGAATTAATGATTTATGAAAAAGTTCTGCTGGTCTATATGTGTCAATCCGAGAGCATAAGCTTGTGAAAGGCATCCGAGCAATATGCTATCAAGGAATGATAGTTGAGATTTGAGCGATTACGGATGCAGCTAAAACACATGAAAATGAACCTATAAAGAACTGAAACAAAACTGCCATAGGAACTGTCACTTCCTACGACAGGAACTTGACTGAAACCTACTAAAATGATCTAGAGAATAAAAACATCAGAAACAAAAACATCTTTCTACCATCAATAACAATATAATTATTTCTATTCAGTGAATCAAAACCATAACAAAATAGTAGTAATTCAAATTATAAGGAAACAATAATTATATTATACTAATGTAAATCTTATTACAAACTGCTACAGGAACAACAAGCATACAATATCAATACAAATCAGATTACCAACTAGTTCAGAAACAATAATCAAATGAAACTTGATATTACTAAAATACAAACATACCACACTGAAATAAAAACTAGAAAACACACCAGACGTCCCGAGAAGTGGGCCCCCTCCTGAGTCCATTAGGTGGTGAGACAGAAAATGTTGAGCACGAGATTGATCAGCAGAGTCGATAATCTTTATTTCTCAGATTTTACAAAGGGAGAACAATACATGTTAATCTTCCTTGGGCTGCTTATATATACATAGCATTAATATCATTCCTTTGATATGTTTAATGAATTACATAACAAGCTTGTAATAGAAAAACTCTACGTGTAAAGAATAGGCCATTTTCTGTTATTGATCCAATAGAATGGTATTGCTTTCATCCATATTTTTTGAGCCACATTTTTGGAACAAAATAAAAATATAGGGAGAATTTGATCTTACGGTTTCCTATCCACGTGATATTTGGAACCACTTACATGGCTGGAGGTCATCGTGTGATGGAAACAAAGGTAGATATTAAGCGGTTTAAACTCCATATAGGTTGTAATACATGTGTCCAACCAACATATATTCTCAAATGCGATTGCAGTAGTAGACATTTTATTCTGGAAGAATAATAGTTCACATCCAAATATGACAGGAAGTTACAGTGCCAACTAGCAGGCGACAGGAAGTTGCAGTCCCAACTGGCAGGCGACAGGAAGTTGCAGTCCCGACTGACAGGTGACATGAAGATCTATGCCACAAATAAACATGCTGCAATAATAAAGATTAGTAAAATGCAATCAACAATGAATTTTCCATATTTTAATCCCAAAACAATATTAAACACTACTTATTTATATTAAACTATATGCAACATTATAATGGTAAAATGGAATGAAATAGGATAGAAATGGAATGGAGAAGTAAGTAGGAAAGTGCATAAGATGGATTAGAATAGGGCATTAAATAGGTTATAATTGGCTCTCATCATTCCCCCCAACTTAGCTTATTGCACGTCCTCGTGCAATCATTATGATCATGAGGTCTTTAGTTTTAACTGAAAGCACTTTAGGTTTATGTTTTTTTAGCTTTGTCTCCACCTCGAACCATGACAACTCATATAAACACAAATCCCTTTCTTTGCTTCACATGAAAAGATTTTTTTTTTCTTTTTTCTTTAATAGGGATATCTCTTTTAACTTTTCATGAGTTGTTTCTCGTTTCTCTTTTCTTTTTCTTTCCTTCATTTTTTATAGCATCATGGTTTAGAAGGTTGCATATAGGGGAATTTTATCTCAATTTGCACAAGAGAGGTTTAAATGGGTGAAGTGGGAGAGATAAGAGACAAAACAAAGGCTATTATATAATGGATATAATGGATAATGTAATGAGAATTATTAAGGGTGATGGATGGAAGATAATAGGATGACATTCCTCCCCCCAACTTAAAGGTTGACCGTCCACGGGAAACAAGGAGAGGATAAAGAGGGGTGTTGCACAATGATCAATATAATAAGTAATACCAATAAAGTTAAGAGATAAAATAAGGAAAAAAAAAATTGATTGATTTACCAACATGCATGTGGAGAGAGACCAAAGTGGGAACATAGAGTAGCTCAGCAACCAAGACCACCAAAATGGATGAATCATCAAGAAGGAACGAAGAGAGGTATCCAAAACTGCAACACCATAGAAGACCACCATCTGACTGAAAGCACGGAAGATCATACCACTGGAAGGAACCAGAAAAATAGGAGAATGACTGCAATTTGGAGGGGCCACCATCATTAACTGAACTAGTATAAATTAGATAAAAAGATTTGACGATCACATTGAAGAGGAGAAAAGTTGCAGTAGTGAGCAACAGGAGGTGCCAAAAATGAAAGAACCACTGAAGCCAATGAGTGTTCCTGAAAATAATGATTAGCAAAAAAAAAACCAAGAACACCATTTATTGCATTTTTTTGCTATATATTTTTTTTCTTCTTCTTCTTTTTTTTTTTTTGTTAACGACAAGTGACCGCTGGCAAGCCAGTTTTCAATCACTCACCGCTTAATGGCGCTGTAAAAATAGTTTTCACCATTAAGAATTTATTTTGCAATTAATATCCGCTAGAAACTAGTTTTCAAATATTAACTGACCAACAACGCCCGAAGATTTTTGTTGTTGGATCTTTTATTGCTTTTTTTTTCTTTTTTTCTTTTTTTTTCAATTTTCTTTTTCTTTTTCCATTTTCCATTTTTTTTTTTTTCAATAACTGCATAAAATGACCAAAGAAATGAAATCCTTACATGGATGATGAGTAATGATACCATCCAAAGCTTTGATTTTTGTCCATGACCTCACAAAAGGCACTATTGAAACTTATTTTCCTAATGAACTTGAAATGACGACTAAGAATAATCTCCACAAACTTAGGAATATTGAAACACTTGCACAAATCAACCTTGATCTATGTATCTCACACTGCTAAATGTAGAAGTGCTTTGTAGAGATTGGGAACACGTACTAACACACTTGGATGAAAGAATACTCACAAGGATGATGATACTCATATGACATAGTGTTATGATAAAACCGGATCGCCTAGCATGAAATTGTGCTACATATCCAATCCTTGTAAAGAATGAGAGATATCCATTTTCTGAAATAAACACACTTTTAGTGTCAAGGACAAGGTCATAGAGTGAAATATCAATGGTAGTCTCCAATTTGTCCATAGAACTTCAGAGAGGAGGAGACACAACTTGAGGAAGGAATATGATAATTTGCAATGTCTTCAAAGTGTTTCTGGATGTGTAGCTCATGAATCTCAAGGATCAAGTTGCATATTTTCCTCCATGTGATAAATTACCAAAGAAAAGAAATCTCATCTCAAGGAAATGAACACCTTATGCCAAAATCGACATGTGATCTTGAATAGTGAAGCACAAGTAAAACTAAGATGCACCAGATAGCTAGCAAGCCCACACAATGTTAGCAAAGCTAATAGAGTATGTTTTGCAATGCTTGTGTAGAGAAGAATCATCAACTAGTATTGGTTCTTAGATCATCTCACCACAACAAGAGACCTGTAACCATATTCTCAAAACCAAGCATATCAAGTATAGTAAAGCAATTTTAACCAATTAATAACCCTACCATTAAATGAGTAATACATTTAAACAAATGGTAGGTAGAGTCATTAATATAAATAAATACTTGATAAAAACAAAAGAATGTGATTACTATGATTATACCAATGTCAATCAACATAACAATGCATACCTTGAATTTTTCAAATGTCACATAGTGAAGTTTGCTAAAAAGGACCAACGAAACAATCAATGAATCCTGATTGGAAATCATCCTAGCACCACAAAGTTAGAAGGATTTCCCCCCAACTTAACTTCATGCTACAAGGTCACAAAATAATTAGGATAACCAAAGAAATTAGGTAACCCATAGAGAGCAATACATCTTTAGAATTTTGTGAGTCTTATTTAATCAATTATTTCAATAATTCGATGGATGGATTCCCAAATAAACTGTAGGTTATAAAAGCGCAAGGAAGTCAAATCATCCAAGGAATTAAGAAATTAGCATATATAATTAATGAATGATCATATGAAGATACAAGAATCATGAATATAGAATATATGGATATTAATATTGTGATCCTTGTTAAATAAATGAATCATCCATAGTTTATTTGATCATGGAAAGAATAAAAAAAAATGAGGAATAATGATCATCCAAATTTAACATTTTGGCCATTAATGCATAGAATCCCATATGATTGTGCTTAGTCAATTATTGGTCCCAAATCAACAAGTATGTGAGGGATGCACATTTTAACCATAGGCCTCCAAATATCAATATGTATAAGTACAAAAGTAAAATATAGATCTTGGAGGATCAAGCAACATGTTTGTAGAATATGGAATGTATGTGGTTTAATATAACTTAGTGCATGATTAATATTATCACACATACTCATGAGTCCATTAATTAAAATTGACGCAATTTGAAGTATGGGCTCATTTGTAGGTATTTGGAATTCACTAAGAAGAAAAGAAGAACAAAGTTGATTATAATCCAATAAATAATATTGTTCTTCTAATTTAATTAAACCAAAAGCCCATTTCTTAAGTGCATCGATATATTCCATTGTTGATTTATCAATTTCAAGCACATCATTAGATTGTATAGGGATCCTTGAAAGTGTATATGTACTATTAACCACCTTATTATGAAGTGGTATATGAGGCAATATAGTTGCCTTTGGTGGATAAGGTGGAGTGTAATGTGAATGGGATAATGAATATGGTAATAAGTATGAAGGAGATAAAGTAGATGGAAATAAGTAGGATGGGTGGAATAAAGATGGTAAGGATGAATATGGTGGAATCTAAGAGGGATATATAGGTTGTTGTGAGCATGCATGATTACATTCATTGTGCATACTGGGTGAAGAAGTATGTTTTGAAGAAATACGTTGGCTTTGTAATGAAATAGTATGACAATTCATGTTACCAACATAATTCATACCTTGATCTTCGTGAGTTGACATTTGAAATGGTTCATAAGTTACAAGGAACATTTTTTCACTTCCACCCTTATCATGGTAAGGATCACAAAAAGCTTGCACCTCATTCATCATTTTCTCTTGATTGTTTGGGCATATGCATTAGTCATCTTTCCTGTAGCAATTAGAACAACAAGTGGTTAAATTTTCATCATCAAAATCACATTGCTCTAAGAATTCATCAATGATTTGCTCATGTTCAAACATAGAGATAGAATTATTGCATACCTGTGATAATGGAAGATCAAGATCATTTAAGTTGCATTCATTAGGTAGAGAGGATGTAAAAATATCACCTTTGGTTGGTGCAATTTCCCCACCAATTTCTTCTTTTGTTTTTAAATTTGAAGGTGGGGGTCTGGGAGCGGCAGCCACCAGTGGGGTCAAGGGGCAACGCCCCTTGTGGGGGCCTGGGGTAGCGCCCAAGGTGCGCTCCCTGTCGCAGTATAGGGCGGGGTCGAGGGGAAACACCCCCGACACCAAGCACATTTTTCCTCTTGCATTCCCTTCAAATTTTTCATTTTTGAAGAAATTTTCAACCAAAACTAATGTACTTAAACAACCTTGAAAATGCATCATTTTTAACAATTTTCTTCAAAATAGCCTTTTTTCTTTTTTTTTTTTTACCAATAACTCACAACAACTAATGATAATATAAAATTGAATCTAATTTATAAAGAAACTAATGAATCTAATTTCTAAGGCCTACTTGCAAAGTCTAAAATAAAACTTTAAAGCAATGCATCTATATGATTTACGCAACGCAAATTAAGATTAATTACTTAAGCAAGGCTAGCAATTGCAAAAGTTTTCATCCTAACGCATTGTTCCTAACTCAAATCAGTAGACTAACGTGCCTTTGACACCTTTCCTCAGCAGCGGCACCAAAATGATAGGCCAACATTGGGGCAAATAATAGGAAAGAATTAATGATTTATGAAAAAGTTCTGCTGGTCTATATGTGTCAATCCGAGAGTGTAAGCTTGTGAAAGGCATCCGAGCAATATGCTATCTAGGAATGATAGTTGAGATTTGAGCGATTATGGATGCAGCTAAAACACATGAAAATGAACCTATAAAGAACTGAAACAAAACTGCCATAGGAACTGTCACTTCCTGCGACAGGAACTTGACTGAAACCTACTAAAATGATCTAGAGAATAAAAACATCAGAAACAAAAACATCTTTCTACCATCAATAACAATATAATTATTTCTATTCAGTGAATCAAAACCATAACAAAATAGTAGTAATTCAAATTATAAGGAAACAATAATTATATTATACTAATGTAAATCTTATTACAAACTGCTACAGGAACAGCAAGCATACAATATCAATACAAATCAGATTACCAACTAGTTCAGAAACAATAATCAAATGAAACTTGATATTACTAAAATACAAACATACCACACTGAAATAAAAACTAGAAAACACACCAGACATCTCGAGAAGTGGGCCCCCTCCTCAGTCCATTAGGTGGTGAGACAGAAAATGTTGAGCACGAGATTGATCAGCAGAGTCGATAATCTTTATTTCTTAGATTTTACAAAGGGAGAACAATACATGTTAATCTTCCTTGGGCTGCTTATATATACGTAGCATTAATATCATACCTTTGATATGTTTAATGAATTACATAACAAGCTTGTAACAGAAAAACTCTACGTGTAAAGAATAGGCCATTTTCTGTTATTGATCCAATAGAATGGTATTGCTTTCGTCCATATTTGTTGAGCCACGTTTTTGGAACAAAATACAAATATAGGGAGAATTTGATCTTGCGGTTTCCTGTCCACGTGATATTTGGAACCACTTACATGGCTGGAGGTCATCGTGTGATGGAAACAAAGGTAGATATTAAGCGGTTTAAACTCCATATAGATTGTAATACATGTGTCCAACCAACATATATTCTCAAATGCGATTGCAGCAGTAGACATTTTATTCTGGAAGAATAATAGTTCACGTCCAAATATGACAAGAAGTTACAGTGCCAACTAGCAGGCAACAGGAAGTTGCAGTCCCAATTGGCAGGCGACAGGAAGTTGCAGTCCCGACTGACAGGTGACAAGAAGATCTATGCCACAAATAAACATGCTGCAATAATAAAGATTAGTAAAATGCAATCAACAATGAATTTTCCATATTTTAATCCCAAAACAATATTAAACACTACTTATTTATATTAAACTATATGCAACATTATAATGGTAAAATGGAATGAAATAGGATAGAAATGGAATGGAGAAGTAAGTAGGAAAGTGCATAAGATGGATTAGAATAGGGCATTAAATAGGTTATAATTGGCTCTCATCAAAAACAACAAGAATATTCCTCACATGGTGGGAACTCAAACTGAGGTAAGTGGAAATGGTCGGGCCTATTTGGGGTCAAACCAACTCAAAAATCTTATTTCCCTAAGGTTGATATTGTTTCAAATCTGTTAAAGGGAGAGATAGGTATAAATATTCTTGATCAAATCATAGACCACACTATTTATATTATGGCTTCCATGTTGATAGGAAATTTTACATGTCCTAGATTGAATATTGATCTGGTGAGAGCCTTCACCTTCCAAATGTGGAAACTTAATGGACAAGTGGATGTTGCAGCTATGCCCAAATGCTTTTTTTCCTTTGTCTTCCCCAATGGAGAAGATATTTCTGAAGTGTTGTGTGATAGCCCTTGGATGATGGGAAAATCCTCTTTAACATTGCAGAAATGGTCTACTAACTTGGACCATAATGAAAGTTTCCTTATCTCTGCACTAGTTTGGGTAATGTTAGTCCATTTTCCAATCATAGCAAAATCCTATGAAAATGGCCTCTTCTATGCAAATGTTTTTGTAAAAGTGTTATGCCCTATGTTCTTCATTGTGTCACCTTGCTCCAGTCTAGATCACATCTACTAAGTCACAAAATCCAGGGAGTTATTAATGTTCTAAGGTTTGCAGGAAACAAATTTTAAAATCTACCACAGTGTCGAAAACCCATAGTATTTTTGAAAATCAATGATGTTTTTGGTGTGTGTGAAAACCCTCATTATTTTCAACCTTGTGCCTTCCAACTTTTGTGCGCTTATCTTTTGATGTCAAAAGCCTTGTGTGTTTTCAATCTTTTCTGCCAAAAACCCTATGTGTTTTCGACCCCGCACTTCTGCCCTGTTTGTTGGTATTCTCTAACTGTGCAAGTTCGACTGGATGGTGGGCCCGAATCATCAAAGGTTTCAAAGTGATTGGTTGTCGCATGGCCACATGTTAGAATTTTTTGACATGCGATCATGCAAGTGCTTGCCACCTATCCATGTGGGTCCCAGTTCTTCCCATTGCCCGGTGTGGTTAAAGTTCGAACAAGATCAGTGGTTAGCATAAGTTCACATGGTAAAGATGCACAGTGTTTATCCTTCATGCTTTTGTGACAGCCGTCAGATTTTCCTGTGTGGGCATGCCATGTGTCTGTGTGTTGGGTCTTACCAACGTGTCTTCTTCTCATTGGTTGGCTACATCGGTGATGTGGTTTTTCTTAGTGGGGCTCAATGTCAGAGATTTAAGATCTATAGTCAGCATGTGATCGCAAGGAATATTCTCACCCCATGCAATCATGCACCCAGCATCTGATTGGATGCTGATGGGTTTGTTTACAGTGGGCCCACTGTCAGAGGATATTGAGGTGGCAAGGTTCTATTGCATGCAGGGTAGAGATGTGAGCCTGGTTGTCAGAGCCCTTTCAATCCTACGGTTACCACATGACCGCAAGGAATATTCTTTCCCCTTGCGATCATGCGACAACCATCTGATCTTGCAGTGTTTAAAAGGGTTGATGGGCAATGGATCCATTTGCTAGGTGTGATGATGTGTTGATTTTTGTTTAAATAGTGAGTGCTGAGGTGGATGTGCTTGGTGGGACCGTTACTTGATGGAAGGTAGCAGCGGCGGTTATGCTGGCGGTTAAGGATTGCAGGTTGTCGCATGTTTTCATAGCCCATCTCCGTGCTATGTGATCATGCGACCGGTTGACATGTGTCCTTGGGGCCCAATGGCAGGTGGTCATGTGGCATCCACGGTGGTGAGGTGGTGAATTTCTATTAGGTGCCACGTGGTGCTGCGGTGGTGGTCATGTCGAAAAGAAAGGGGGCATGGGGCCAACACTCTTGGTGTTGGTGTTCACTTTTCATTGGCCGGTGAGTGACAATGTGGTGGTCTTATGGCCTTGTCACATGATTGCAAGGGCCATTGCCATGGCTTGCAATCATGCGACAAACCCCTTGGTGTTAACTTTATGCGGTGTGGTGGTGATGGAGGCGAAGGTCTACGGGTTGTCACATGTTCGCATAGCCTATCTCCTGGCTATGTGATCATGTGACAACTACTATGAATGTCACCATTGCAGAGTTAGGGGTGGTCCACTATGTGGGTCTTGCCAGCATGCTTGGTTTTGATTGGTCATTGACTGGTGGTGGGGCCGAGGACTTCTTAGGATGGTTTGTGATCGGCATTGCACTGTTAGGAAGCTGTGGTCACATGATCGCAAAGGTTAGTTTGGTGCCTTGCGATCATGTGACCAAGCACATATATAACTAGAATTCCTGTGGTGGTTAGGTTGACGACTGGATGACTGCTCAACTAAGGGTGAATAGTTATGGAACATAAAGCCCGCGGAATGCAAAGTTGCCATTTGATTTCAAATTCAAATTTTCTGAGGTTTTCCAGCGATAGAAAGGACTGAATTTCAATGCAAAAGTGATTGGAACTGGTAAGAAGTAATTTGTTTTCCATTGCAATGTGGTCCAGGGTGTGATGATCATTTGCAGGGATCTGTACCATGTAAGGAATGAACAAGGAATGGCTCGAGAAGCTTTTTGCAGGTGGTGATTTGACTAATTTTCATGGCAATTCCTAGTTTTTTGTTCTGATCTCAATGATGCTCGTGATTGCAGATCTTCCTGAGATTAGTTTTCTCTAGGTTGCCTGGGTTTCCTGCCCCTGCATTGAATTTTGATGTTTTTCTGGTTGGTTGAGGTGGTTGAAACTTTAACCCTGGTTACCCATAGCTTGTTGCATCCTACTAGTTTAGGATTCCAAGGTAACCAGTGTTATAAATAGTTGAAATTTTGACTTTGTAGGGGTTCCAGCTTAGAGTTCCTTTCTGGTTCCATGAAAGGTTTTGTCCTGCAGATTTCTCCTTCTCTCTGCATATAGAGTGTTCTTCTTTTCTTGCTAGTTCTAAGAACATAATGCATATTGTAAGTGATTTTTCTTATGTATGAGAAGTTAATATACTCTTACTATTGTCAAGCTATCTCCATTTGAATTCTAAACTCATTAGTCATGCATCAAGGATGTCTAGTTTTTCTACCTTGCATTGCCTAAGAGCTTGTGGGTGGAGTTGTCTTCACAGAGATAACTAGTTCAGGGTTAGTATTCATGTATGTATGAGCTAAAATATCAAGGATAGGTCATGCTTGTCTTCTAGTGGATGCTAGTTAATGTATTGTCTATTCATAGGTCTCTTCTAAGGGGAGGGTCAAAATCCTTTGATGGGTAATAACATATTTGAATGCACAAGTGGGAACTAAGTTGAGGTTTGGTCATGGTGTGTGATTGATGTTAGGCATCAACACATTGAGTATATTGTTTTCTTGTTTCATAGTTGTCCCTTGCAATACTGTATTTGACTCTATGGCCCATTGGATAAGGCACTGGTCTCTGAGAGACTTAGGGCATCTCAGGGGTCCTTTCAATCCCTTCAAATCATTTCCTTTCAGTTCCACCCTTTCCCTTTCTTGTTGTTAGGATAGGTCTCTAGCTTTCAATCTCATTCCATGCAAGTAGGGCTATTGCATGAGATTTTCTATCATTAGGGTATAGGATACCTATGGGAGATTGATTGCTATTCCACATTAATCTATCTGCAGGCCTGTGGTTTGTCATGAGGTGTCATGAGTGTGCAGATAAGGTAATACCCACCTGAGTGATTGTGGAGCTCAAAGAAGAAGGAGGATTTCTCTCTATCCTCATCAATCAGACTATTTTCTTGTCAAACTTGATGTGCCCCTTTTGAGAGTCATGCCCACCTTATGATTCAAGTTTGGTCCTGCAAGAAAAAGATCCAACAGGTAAGACTGCCTGGTTTACCCTTGGAATATTGGCATGAAGACATACTGGTGTCTATAGTTGGTTCCTTTTTTGTATTGCTAATGATAGATCTAATGACAGTGGCTTGATCCAGACAAGTTTTTTATAGGATCTGTGTTAATATCCAGTAAGACACTAAACTACCCCAAGTTATAACCCTGAAATCTAAAGTTGGTAAGTGGAGACAAGAAATAGAATATGAATCAACTCCTTTTGTGTGCTTCACCTGTAAAAAGGATAGCCATTGGGATAAGCACTACCCCCTGAAGCTTTCCATAGAAAAGAAAGATCAGGAGCTAAAGATTTAAAAGAAATGGGAGTGGAGGAAAAAAAAAGGAGAAACTCAAAAACCCCCTGCTGACCAGTTCCCTTTCTCTAACTCAGAGGAGAAGCAGGCCTCCTCTCAAAAGGAAATGAAAGGAATAGAAGAACAAAAGGAAAGTGCTTCTCTTAATGAGAATAATAAATTGCAGGAACATTCTTGTTCATTCAAATCTTCTAAGGAGACCCTTGATATTTCAAATGATTTAAATCCTTAGCTGATCTCTAGGGTTGAACATAGTTTGGATTCAACTAAGGGGAGGGACTCCCATTTTTCAAGGGACTACTAAAGTCCTAAAAGCTTTAGATCAAATTAGTAGTGAAGCCTTGAACACTAATCTTTTAGAGTCTGAATCAAGGTAGGATCAACTCAAATGACAGAATGATGACACTGAAATAGTGGAAGAAGAGAAAAATACAAGCCCCTGGATACAAGTTAATAAAAAATCTCCAGCAGGAAAAGGAACTGGTCCCCAACATAGAATCAAAAACTATAAAGATCAGACTCCTTTATCAAGAAAAAATAGCTTAAGGGCTTCAATAGGATGCTTGGCATCTAAATCAGGAAAAAAGGGGGGACAAATCAAACAAGGAGTCCAGACAAGAGGACAACAACAAAAGGTGGATACTAGAACCCCCAAAAGAGAAAGAGGAAGAGTTTCAAAAAAGGAACAAAGAGAGATGGAAGTAAAACATAATATAGTAGATGGAAGACATCTCACCATCGACTAGGTCTTCTCCCCAAACCTTTTATGAAGATCTTATCTTGGAACATTAGAGGTCTTAATAGTCCTCACAAATAATATTTTGTTAGGAACTTAGTTAGAGACTCTAACCCTGACATTTTGCTTATTCAAGAAACTAAAATGGTTAAAGAGAAGATGAAAAAAATTAATCTATTAAAGAATGGTGAGAAGTTTGGTTGTGACTTGGAAGGAGCCTAAGGTGGCTTGGCAATCTACTTGAACTCTAAGTGTTTTTATTGCAACCTGCTGAGAGAGGATAAGAATTTTTTGGAAGTCAAAGTTTGTAGTATTAAGGATAATTTTTCATGGTCTCTGATTAATGTGTATGCCCCTAATACAAAATTTGGTAGACTCAAACTTTGGAAAATGATTCATGACCTTAGGATTGATCACCCAGATGAGAATTGGATGATGATGGGAGATTTTAATACTCCTCTGAAAGAAGTTGAAAAAAGAGGAGGAAACAATTATCAAGTGGAAAGTAGGGTTGACCTTATGGAATTTATTAGAAATGAAGGCTTGTTGGACATTGATCTTGAAGGTATTGACTACACTTGGACTAACATGAGAGTGGGGGCTGAACTTATCCAAGTTAAGCTTGATAGGGTCCTCCTTTCTCATGATTGGTTTGCTAAGTTCTTTTCCTCTCTCTCTTCTCTCAACTAAATTGGCTCGGATCACTACCCCATTTCCTTTCTTGGTAACCCCTTTAGTGGGAAAGGAAACTCCCATTTCAAACTTTAAAAAATGTGGCTGGCTCACCCAGAATTTGAAAATAGAATCAAGGAATGGTGGAATATTAAAGTAGAAGGAAAATCAATTTACCAAGTGGCTAAAAAAATGACAAATGTTAAAGAAAAAGTAAGACAATGGAATAAGGATGTATTTGGTGATATATTCCAAACAAAAAGTAAGATTCAAATTGACTTAAAAGAGATTCAAGACAAGATTCAATGTACAGGTTTGACTGAAGAAATTAGAAAAGAGGAAAGTCAAGTTCTTGTTGACTATCACAATATCATAATGAAAGAGGAGACCTACTGGAGATAGAGATCTAGATCCCTTTGGCTGAAAGAGGGAGATGAGAACACCAGATTTTTTCACCTTACAATAATGAAGCATAAATCTATGAACATAATTAATTCTCTTATTACTACCAGGGGTACATTAGCTAAAGAGGAGGAAATAAGGAGAGAAATGATGGGCTATTTTTATTCTCTTCTTTCCAAAGAGCAAGATCTAAATCAAGAGAATCAAAATTCCCTGCTGAGTTCCATTCCCTCACTGCTGGACTCTAAGGATAATGATTTTCTTAAATCTATTCCTAAGGATGAAGAAATTAAAAGGGCTATTCACTCTTTTGAAGGAAAAAAATCTCCTGGTCCGAATGGTTTTCAAATGTTTTTCTTTCAATCTTTCTAGAGTATCATTGGGAAAGATGTTTGTGGTGCTGTGAAATAATTTTTTGGTTCTAAATCAATTATTAATGAACTAAAATATACTTTTATAGCTCTTATTTGGAAAAGATTGAGAGCTAATGCTGTGACTGCTTCAAGCCTATTAGTCTTTGTAACTCACTGTATAAGATTATGTCAAAGGTCCTCACTTCCAGTATTTTAAAGCTTCTCCCTCATCTCATCTCACCTCAACAGAATGGTTTTGTCCTGGCGAGACAAATTCTAGATTCAATTATGGTGGTACATGAAAATATCCATTCTTTGGAGAAATCAAGGAAACAAGGGTTCCTGATGAAGCTTGATTTATCCAAAGCCGGCGATAGAGTGGACTGGAAGCTGCTATCTAAAATTATTTAGGATTTTGGCTTTGATCATGGAGTGGTCAAACTTATTATGCAATTGGTTACTATGGTGTCCTCTTTAGTGATTGTGAATGGTGGATCATCTCCCTTCTTAAAACCTTCTAGGGGGTTGAGGAAAGGAGACCCTATGTCCCTATCCTTTTTGCCATCATGGTTGAAAGCCTTGGGATATTCTTTAAAAACTAGGTTATTCAAGGGTAGATCTCTAGCCTGCAACCTTCTTTGGGGGAGATTAAATGTTCTCATGAGTAATGTGTTGATGAAATGATTCTTATGGGGGAATCTACTGTCAACGAGGCGAGGAATATGAAAAAGGCTCTCAATGTTTACTCTAATGCTACTGGTCAACTTATAAATTGGGAGAAAAGTTTCCTATATTTTTTTAACACACCTGAAGCTAGAATGAATAAAATCTCTTCCATTCTCGGCCGCAAGATAGGGAGGCTTCTTGCCCCTTACTTAGGCTTACCTTTGTGTTTGAAACTAGAGGCCAATTTTTGGAATCAAATTCTTGATAGATTCCACAATAAGTTGGTGGGTTGGAAAGGGGCAATTCTTAGTCAAGCTAGAAAAGTCCAACTGCTAAAGGCTACTCTTCAAAACCTTCATGTTTATGTTCTTAGTCTGTTCAAGATCCCTTTGAAGTATATTGACCTTATTGAAAAAATTCAAAAAAGGTTTCTTTGGACTGGAGTTAAAGAGAAACAGAGACTTAGATTGGTGGCCTAGGAGAAGGTTTGTAAACCTAAGAAGATGGGGGGGTTGGGCATCAGAAACATATTGAATACAAATAAATCCCTATTAGCTAAACAATTCTGGAGGATCTTTGAAGATAAAAAAGAATGAAATGCAATAATTTAAAAAAAATACCATCTCACTTATCTTGAAGGTATTCTTCAAACTCAAAATGAAACCTAGGGATCATTTGTTTGGAACTTCATAAGAAAGGGTAAGAACCTAATCAGTAAAGGGGCTAGATGGAAGCTAGGAAATGGTAGGAAGATATAATTCTGGAATGACAAATGGCTTTCAGATAAGCCTCTTATAGAGAATGAGGAGTGGAATATTGCAATCCAAGATTTTAAAGAGACCATTGGAGAATATGTGAGTGACTACTGGACTAATGATGATTGGATTGACTTGGGGTTGAGGGACATCAGATTTAAAGAAGTGAATAAACAACTTAACAACTGGTTTATTAGAGATAATGAGCTTGATGAGCTGATTTGGGGCCTTTCAATCTCTGGCAAGTTCTTGGTTGCCTCTACCTCAAATCTTCTCATTTCTCTTGAGGATCAGCCTTTCTGCACTCAGGTATGGAATAAAGATCTAATCCCTAAAATTAACATGTTTTTTTGGTTTCTTCTCCAGAATAAAATCCTCACTATGGACAACCTCATGAGAAGAGGGTTCCAAATGCCTAATAGATGTATCCTATGTTGTGAAGAAACTGAGACTTGTAATCACCTAATGATCCATTTCTCCTTTTCTAGAGAGGTCTAGGACTCCATCATTAAATCTTTGAACATTAATTGGGTTAAACCTCAAAACGTCTAGGGCTTTATTCAGCAATGGCAGAGCCCTTTTCATGATAAAAATGCTAAAGATCTTTGGAAACTTGTTTTTCCTCACTTTACTTGGCAAATATGGAAGGAGAGGAATAACAAAATCTTTAGATATAAAAAGATACCCCCCTTTTGGTTGCTAACTCTATTTCTAGAAGTCTTATGGAGAACTATAGAAGTATTGGTAAGAAGGATACCAACTCTTGGAATCCTAATCCTAAGAAAGATTGTACCATTTCTTGGGAGAACTTGAAGAGAAGAACAAATCCAAATCCTAGAGAAAATGTTATGTGGTTTGCTCCTCCCTTGGGATGGTCAAAAGGGAACTTTGATGGTTTTGCTACAGGAAACCCTGGAAGGGCTGGAGGGGGAGGCATCATAAGACACTAGGATAGTAATTGTCTTGGTGTTATTATTGTTCTATTGGAGATTCAAACTAACCATGTGGTAGAGGCAGAGGCAATGCTCAATGTGGTGAAGTTGGCTAAAGATATGGGTTCAAAATTATGGCTTGAAGGTGACTCCCTCAACATAATAAATTGTATCAAATGGATTTTTGTGAGCTCCTAGACTATAGCTCACATAATAAACAAAATTAAAATGATTATCAGTTCATTCAAGGAATGCCATGTCTCCCATATTTACCATGAAGGTAATAAGCCAGCGGACAGGTTGGCAAATGAAGTACTCAGAGTGACATCATTAAAATATGGAGAGGGGAAGAAAATATAAATGTCGAGATCATAAGTCTAATCACTTATGATGAAATTAATTACAATGAAGGGAGAATCACTTAATATCATGATGACAAGGAAAAATCTATTTTTGAGAAGGGTTTCATGTAAGGAAAATTGTGGGATCATTATTTTAGTGTTAATGATTTATAGATTCTAGATTATTTTAAGTAATTAGAATAACAACAGTAAGCAAAGAAGTGAGATGAAGATTACTATTAAGAAGATAACCCAGAAAAGAAGCACAAAGAAAAATATGGGAGGAGGTTTGAGGAGAGAGGAGTCCTTTGACTGTGTGAAATGGAGACAAGAGAGGAAAGTCTGGAAGAAGCTAAGAAAATGAGGGGTCACTTAGTACATGGAAAACCTTCATGGCTATGAAAAATAGGTAACTTCCTTGTTTGTTGAGGGCTGGGTTAGAGGAAAAGTCAATATATGGGGAAAATATTTCCCCCTTACTCTTTCCCTTATGGCCAAAATCACAGGCTTACCCCTAGAGGGAACTCATTTCCATAGAGGCAACCATAAGCTAGGCACTGAAGCTTTTAATCTCTTCCCAAAAACTGCTGATGAAAAAGCTCTCATGACTAAAGGAAAAGGGGATTATGTGGATATTACTAAGTTTAAAGATTTTTGGGCTAAAATACTGAAGGTCATGATCGAGTACTTTACGCTTGATGGGCACTACTCCAAAATCTACAATCTTCATTTTGTTCTGGCAAATCACTTCAGGCACAATAAGAGGATTTTTTTTCCATACTTTCTTTTGAGTTCTCTGAATAGTAGCATAACAGAGCATAGGAAGAAATTGAGAAATCCTATGTTGCATGAGGGTTTGATCCTCCTCATCACTGACTATGCAAGGGATAATATCCCAGACCTAATTACTAAAAGGGTCAAGGGAACAAGAAAGGAAACCAAATAAGTTGAAAGAAAGGTTGAATCCAACAAAAAGAGGAAGAAAAACAAGAAAAAAATCTCTAACAGTAGTTATGAAGATGGTAATAAAAGTGATGAGGAGAAAGAAATGGTCAGCGGAGATGATGCTAATGAAAATAGCCCTCTTTCTCAGGGAAAGGGAAGTGCTGAGGAAGAAAATGTGGAGGTGGATTCTGGTAATGAGAAGAGAGCCCAGGAAAAAGAGGATAGGAATCTTGAAGAGAAAGAGAAGGAAGAGGACATGAACAACATTATGGAAGAGGATAAGGAGGAAGAAGGAGGAAAAGAAGAGGAGAACCAAGAGGAAGAAAAAGAAGAGGAAGGAGGTGAAGAGGAGGAAGAGGATGCCCAGGACTCCCCTACTGAAGATGATAAGGAAGCCACTCAGGATTTCCCTTCAGAAGAAGAAAGAGTTGAAGATCATATGGATTCTGATGTTGATAAGAACCTGGCTAGCAAAGAGGATGGAAAACACCAAAAGGAGGTCACTTTGGGCCTTCTGGTGGGTCAGGATGAAGAGGAAAAGGAGGCCAGTCAGAACCCCCCTATTGTTGATGAAAAAGAGGAACATATCAAAACTGATGTCAGTATGGACCAGGCTTCTATTAAGGAGGGAAATAGTCAAAAGGAGGACAACTTATGCCTCTTTATGGGTGCTTCTAATCTAGAAGAGGTCAACATAGCTAATGGTCAGGGTTCTATTCTGAATTGGATTAAGCGGGAGATGCAGGAGATGAAGAGCCACCTTTAGGCCATGGAAAAAACTATGACTACCCTGACTACGAAGCTAGAGAAGCTGGAGAATAAGGTTCTGGATAAGGTAAAGAATAAAAATTGGAATGAGGATATTGCTGCTGAAGTTAACAAGATCATTGACAAAAATGTTAAAGACATCAAGGCTAAGAACAAAAAAAATAAGAACATGATAAATGAGGTCATGATTCATAGCGAAGGAGGACTTAGTGTTGTTGTCATGATCCTAAATAAGCTGCACAACTATCTAGAGAAAAGCGAGCTGGAAAAAATGACCATAACAATTAATGATGATGTTGGGAATACTGGTCTTGGAATGAGAATAAGAGGGCACACTCAAAGGAAGATCCCTAAGAAGCCTAAGGATCTGAAGGACCTGAAAGATGCTATCCAGAAGATGGAGGACTTGAAGATGAAGGCAGAGAAAATGATAAAAAAAAAATAGTATGGTATGGTTGGCAGCTGGGTGTTGCTGGTAGTTTTGCTAGAAACTATTTTTATTTTCTTTTGTTTTCATTTCTAGGGATGTATCAAGTCCTGCTTTTGTCTTTCCAGCAGGCATTTATTTTTCTTTGACTTTATTGCTATTTCTTTATGCTCTTATGTAAATGGTTTCGGGTTCCATTCAAAACCTATTTTTACCTTAATCAAAAACATATAAGAAAATTGGCTATCTTACAAAGATTTCAAAATTGTGGCCATAACAAAAAGTCTTCAATATACTTATATCTTTGAATATCTATACTCCCCCTATGAGTGTACCTTATAACATACTGTCTATACAATTTTCTGCTATCACTCCCCCTTTGACAACAATGACAAAAAAAAGAGTTCCAATAAACTTGTCAAACACGTTTTACCTTTAGTTTCAAAATTGCAAAGCTGGTAGACTTGCAACACAATCTGAAAAATTTATCTTTATGCTCTCTATCACCTTCTCCCTTGATTTCTTAATGGCATCTGAAACACTAAGGAGTGCACATAAACCATAAGATGCTATTTCAAATGCCTGAAGATTTGCATAGTGAAATTTCTCATAAGATGTCATAGAGGTAAGGCATTCTTCCATCTGAATTTCAACAATACTTAGCTTAATTGATACATGCTCTCTTAATAGAGTGAATCTCCTCAATTTATTATCCTTTTCATCATTTAGAATCTTTATGTCATCATTCAGTTTGCTTATGTTCTTCTCAATATCTAAGATCTTCACATTCCAACATGATAAGAGGTTTGTTGTTGTTTGAATCTCTGCCTCTTTTGCCTTCATCTTCTCTGTTATTTCTAATACATGGTCTTCTAATTTTGTACACTGAATGTACAAAGCTTTTCCTCTTTCCAGACTTCTTCTCAATTCATTTATGCAAACATCCATATTATCAATATTATTTCTAATATTCTGACATATATCCTGAAATATCTTGGCTTCATAGGCTTCTTGTGCTTTGACTGTAGTCATGTCTGATAAGTTTTTGAATTCATTGTCAAATGCTTTCACAACTTCTTTTGCTTTGACCTGTGGATCTTCTTCATTTGTCTGACTGGTTATTATACTCTATAGTTTCTCTGTTACTTCAATCAATGATCCTTCAAGGCTTTTTACCTTCTTATTCTTGCCAATGATTTTATTCAAAGATGAGATCAATTCTATTTGATCATCATCATCAACTTCTTGTCCAAGACTAGCAAAGATGGATTCAATTTGTGGCTTTTATCCTGCTTCCTTGGGTGTAGGACTGATTGCTTCTTGTTCTAGTGAACCTTCCTATCCTGCTACCTCTATATTAGCCTATGCTTATTCTTGTGTCAATTTTGATTCCTTTGCTTTTCTTGTTTCCTTTTCTTCCTCATTCATTGACATATCCTGTTGCTCCATAGCCAAATTGTCAAAAATGTTTTCAAGATTGTTGAATGGGTTATCTTCACTATCAAAAGTAATATTCATTCCTTCTACATTCATGGTTTCATCTTCAATGTTGATTAATGGTGGCAATGATGGTGAAGGACTTTTTTGATGCTCAACTTCCAATACTTGATCAGATGCACTTGTGTGCTCACTAGGGCCAGATGTCATTACCTTTATAACTACATGTTCAATCTCTTTGTTTATTTGCTCATAGTTTCCTCCCATTATCAAGATAGTTCTTCTTTTCATTCTAAGATGAGTGTTAAGATTTTTTATAATCTGTTTGAAGTGATCTTCATCTTTAATGTCACAGAGCTTTCTCACATAGTTTTCTCTTATGCTTTTATCTTCTTCAACTTATTTTTTCTTCCTGTTAACTAACTTCTCAAAAATTTCATCAAGAATATTTCCTTGGATATTATCAAACTTTTTATCTACCAATATCATATGCCTAACAACTCCATTTTCTAAGTTCAACTTCTCATAATAATTGTACAACTCATAGAATTTATTCATTTTAGTTAAATCACCTTCATTAATAATTAAGGCATTCACTTTCTCTATCTTTGGTTTCCATTTCTTTTTACTAGTTCCAACATCTTCATCATCTTTTACTTTATATACCTTTCTCTGCACTAGGGTAAATATCATCTTTTGTCTCCTTCTTGGCCCACTTTCCATTTCCTTTACTCTTTTTGTCAATGGAGTGGTGGAGGATCTAGTAGATTTTCTTACTTCCTACACCTCTTCAACTTTAATTACTTCTTCTAAATCTTGAACTTCTTTAGATTGAGCTGCAACTGATGTTAGGGGTGGAATAGACAAAACTTCTTTTTGTCCAATGTCTCTTATTGTTGTTGTTGTCTTCTTTGCAACTAAGAATACATGTTCTGTCATACCTGTATCCTTAAGAATTTTTCTTAATAGTGATGTCAACTCTTTTCTTGGCTAATTTCTCTTCTTGCAGTGACTTTGCAGAGTTAAAGTTCTCCTCATAAGCTCCAAATCTAGAACAATTCACATCCAACTTGCACTTAAGTAATCTATTTACATACTCTTCTATTTCAACTTTTGAAACTTCATATCCAAGTGGATCTATAAATTCCACTCTCGATTCAACTACTTCAACAAAATTGAAATCAATGTCAACCATAAAACATATCTCATTTTTATACTTCTCTATTATATCTTGTGGAATCCTTAACCTTTTTCTCATTTGATTCTAAAATTTCTTGATTACCAAGGTTGTGCTCTCCTTAACCTTGTCTATAGGGTGTCTCAGATACACCTTATTGATTATGTCCATAGTAGTCATGTTATCATTCCAATCTTCTCCAATAGTGTACAAGAATCTTCTCAATAAATGAAAAAACATGTATGTGATCAGAGATGAGAATCTAAACTGTGAGTTCTTGGTTCTCTTAATCTTTTCAAGGTTCTCAAACAATTGAATTCTCATAATTTCACACATATCAACTTGAACTTTTTCAACGCACATCAAATATGCTGAACCATTCTAGTTGCCATGTCATCTTCTCTAGAATTTGCACAAAACTTAGATGTTAAAATATTGCTTACAAATATAACATTATCTTGTGTGATCTTGTTAATTACTATCCCTCTACCATTATAGGATGACTTGGTGTTATCTAGTACAGTCTCCTTTACATTCTTCTCATTAAAGGGTATGACTCCAGATTTAGAGAAACTGGTTACCTCATGAATTAGGTCTGTAGTGATATCTATCACTTTGTCATCTAGCCAAAATTTCCCATTGTGAATTCTACTTAAAATGATCTTTGTGCATTCATCATCTTCGAATTCATAGTGCAGTGAATACTTCACAATTTTATTTTCCTTTAAATGTTCAAACCCTACTTTCAATGACATGTCCTGATTGCATAACTTCTCATATTCTTTAATCATATTACTATCACCAAGGGTCTCAAATTTGCATTTCAAATAACCTTTTATATCCTCTAAATGTAGAACTCCATCTAGTACAAATGATAATGCAAGACTAGGGTCTTCTTCCAAGGGTTCTACTGGTTCCCTTTTGACTCTAGGTCTAACAGTATCTGTTACATGGTGAGCAAGTGATACATCCATGACTTCTTGCAATACTTTAACTACTTGATAGATTTACTTAGTGAAATACCTCAAATTCATGATTTAGGGCTTTGCATAGATCCGACACAAAATTCTTTACCAAATCTTACAAACTGCTCTCAATCACCACTGTATAGATCTTCTTATCGCTTGTAGTCACTTAAATGATCAAATAATACCGATCATAAGATTTTATCCTTTCAATCTTTCAAGATTATGACATTGCATTCAATTCCTTTGCCACTTCTTTCCAAAAAGTTGTTCCTATTTCCTGCAAAAATTCATACTTTTCATGAACTTGGATACATTCATATTAGCTCATGCACTCTTAACCATAGCATCATTACATCATATACTACCTTACATTAACCACACAAGACTCAATTCAATCTACTCTAACTTCTACACTATCCTAAGTTCCTATTCTAATGAATTCTTTATGAATTAAGTGCTTTGAGATGGGTTAGGAAGAGATTCACACTTACTATTAGATACTTCACCTGTCTGATTACCTTGTGTACTGAGTGTGTCTACTTGATTTGTGGCTTTAACAAATTTAACTTCTTTTGAGTTACTACAACATCCTTCCTGACTGTTGTTTGCATTCTCCTTTCTCCTTGTGTAGCTTCTAGGATTAGGGTTTCTCATGTTGTTCATTCTGAAAAATCTTGTTGTATGACCAAATTTATTACATATCTGGCAAACTACTCCATTGTTTCCATATCTCAGTCCTATCTAATTGATTTGTGATCTGCAATTCCTAGCAATGTGTCCAATCTTGTTGCATCTATAACACACAATTCTATTTCTTATGTTCATATCTTCAATAGGTCTCTTACTACATGGTTAGTATCTCTAAACATTCTACTACTATTATTATCATTAGATCTAGGTTTCTTACATTCAATAGCTCTATGTCCAAAACCATGACAATTATAACAATAACCATTGAGAGGTTTGAATATCTTACCTATGCAATCTTTCTTCATATGTCTAAAAGTATTACATGCAAAACATCTACCTTTGAATTCTCTTTGCATATCTTTAGGTGGTTCATCTTCTTTAGGTGGATTAGGTATGTCTTCAGATTTGTTAGCTTCATCAGGTTTCTTTTCATCTTTGTTCTCAGAGAGTTTCAAATCTTCTTCCTTGCATTCTTCACTTATCTTAGATGAGTTAAATCCAAGACAAGTTGTATCAAAATATGGCTTTTGATAAGACATTTGTTCATCAATCTTCTCAATGGCGGAATACAATTTCTCAAGATATTGTTTAGACTGAATCAATTCACCTTTCACTATTGTGTTATACTTCTCAAGTTTAGCATACTATAATTTGGTTTTCTCAAGTTCAGATGTTACTTTACAAAGTTTAGACTTCAGATCTTCATTTTCAGATTTCAGATTTGATTCACTCTTGTTATTTCCATCTTTTAAACTTAGCTTCAAATCTACAATCTTTAATTCATGTTTAAGGAACTGATTTTCTTTCTTCAGATTTGAGACTTCATCATAATCTTCGATTTGAATTATAGGTTCTTTCTTTGATTTTAGTTCTTCCACTTTTTCTTTTAGTTTCTCAATGAAGTTTTTTGCATCATCATTTTTCCCTTTCAGAGTATCTCTTTCTTTAGTAAGAATATCAATCTGTTTAAGAGATTCTTCAAGATTCTTCTGTAATTGATCCATATCCATAGAGATCTTACTCAAGCTTCTAGGCTTTCCCTGAATAACTTTCTTCTGAGTAACTAAGCTTTGATACCAATTGTTATAAATAGGGAATACTAAGACGGGGGGTGAATCAATATTCTACAAACTTTTACTTTCACCCAATTATGGATATAACAAATTAACTTGATGCTTGCAAAACAAAGTAAACTAAATAACATGCAAAGCAATAAAGCAAATGAGCTCATAACACCATGTTTTTTCTTGAGGAAACCCTAGCCAAGGGAAAACCCCTGTGGGGATGATACCCACAATTGATCCACTAATCAAAAGTATCTGGTTAAGGATGTTGACCCTGTTAGGAGGCTATTACATACATATAGTGTCTCTATCCTGATTAAAGGACTCTAGGCTTTGTTAGAAGCCTCAACCTTGCTAAGAGTTGGTATTATAGAATAGAATGATTACAAGATGAGCTCACTTCCCAAACATGTAATATACAATGATATCTGATTACAAAAGGTAAAGTACATAACCTTTCATTGCTACCGAATAGCTTCCCTATTCTGATTTAGCTTTCTACCTTCTTCGCTTTCATATACAAAGTCTGCTTTCTTTTCTTTTACAACACATAACTTTGCATCATATCATTACAATATCTTATTACATCATATCTTTTTTTCTTCGCATTACATGCTTCTTACATATATACAATTTTTTAAGAATAATAACTTTGCAGATGGCTTTACAAAACATAAACTCTTTCCAAAATATAAAACTAGCTACTGCTTCCCGAGAGTTAAAATTTAGGATGTCATCCCTTGTATGGTTAAGTCATTATTTTGATAAACAAAATAATCCCTTAACTATTATACTTGTTTTGTCTTCATGCTCTACTCAGTCAGATTTGACTCTGTCTTTGTAATCTTTCAATAACTCCTTCCGTACATGTCATACACACTTGCGCTTTCACACGTGTCTTTGTCATACATAGAATTATCGATTTTCAAGTGTGCATGCACTGAACTTTCTTCTATCAACATCACTATCCAAATCTATCTTTGGTTAGACTAAAAAATGTTGCTTATACTTAGACAAATTTACTTGTGGTCTAATATAAATGCTTGCTATCATAGTGCGATCTTCATAGTGATTATATGTTACTATAATGACAACAAATTGATATCCTACTTAGCCAAATTTTCAACAGTTTGTTTGTGGTTTTTCTAGCATCATTTCTACCATGCTTCCTCTTGGGTTCATGCATGATGCTAGGGAAACCTTGCGTGTCTTGTTCGTGTCAGTTGTATACAATGGTGGTGACAAGGCCTTGTGATTTGAGTATCCTTGGTAGGTCTCTAATATTTCTATATCAAACTAGGTTGTGCTCTCCACATTTACACTCAGAGCTCCCCAAATCCCCCATTCTATATCATCTAGATTACTCTTGCATCTTTCATGTCGTTGCATCCCACATCCTGCATTTTGCCTCATATTGCATTCCTCCATCTTTTCTCTTGGAAGTTTGGTTATTTATCCTCCCTTCTTCCTTCATCCTTTCCCTTCCTTTCTATGTTCTTTTCGAGAAAATTCCACAATGTTTCCTCTTTGTGTTATTTTCTCAAGGGGGAACAACCCCTTATTCTTCTAATTCTAGCCTAGGGCATCTTATTTTCTTGTCTTTTATGCCATGCCACTTGTGGCATCACAACAAAGAGGGGCAAAATGTAGACACCTAAAAATTCATTGCTAAATAAAAGTATTTTTATTTTCCAAAAACCTTTGATGACATCATCATTTGTTAATTAATTAATTATTTAATTAATTTAATTATTTTTATGCCATTAAAATACTTTCCAAAAACTCCTGATGACATCATCATTTGTTAATTATTTATTTAATTAATTAATTAATTAATTTTTATGCCATTAATTCCTCCTATTTTAATTAAACACATTTAATTAAAGAATCCCTCCCCACACCATTTAAATCAAATTTGAGTAATTTTCCCCCATTTATTGAATCATTATTTGATAATGATGTCACATTCCTTAAATAAATGAAATATTTATTTAATCCCCCAAAACCCTAGAATCTTCTAGAGATTCCTAAACCCTCCTAAACTTTCCTAAACCCTTCCTAAACCTACTTAGAGGGTGATTCCTACCATTTTTAGTGTAAACCCTCATCCTTTAACTTTTGGTCAAACTCCCTCATTAATGAGCCTTATAGACTCATTAATGGCCTCTTACAACCTCATAAAGAGACCCATGTCTCCTCTTTCACCCTTTTTCCCTTGGCACACTTCCCTAATGTTTCTCACACATGTGTGAGCAACCTTAACCAAGGTCAATCTTACCATATCCCAAACCTTACCTCAGATTCTACTCCAAACCTTACCTCAGACTCTACCCCAAACCTTACCTCTGACCCTAACTCCACTTCGTAACCCAAGCCCTTCCTCAAATCCTATAAATACCCTCACTTCTTAGAGAAATTTACCAATTCACATTATCATTTCATAGTAGTGTTATAATGCTAGTTTAACTCTAAATCATCTTAAGCTTTAGCATATTTGTTAGTTTAACTCATTTTCAAGTTTTCTTAAATCATGTCATAACTTAGATAACATGGATTAACTTAGTTTATTTCAAGTTTAATCTTTTCATTTCATCATATCATGTTTTATTTGGACTAAAATCAACTCTAGATTAATCATTTTTGCATCACTTTGCATTTCATCTTCATTAGGATCCTTAAGGCCTTAGGGGAAAATCAGGTGAACTATACCTGATTCTGTGCCACTATGGGGTTCTTATGGTCCCTAATCATCCCTATTATTTCCTAATATGCATTAGGGAATTTCTCTAAGTTTTTTGAGAGCACACCCACATCCCTAAGGTGAGAGAAAATCAAACGGTGATAGGGTGCTCCCATTTTAGCTCTATCTGAATGTCTTTGTGAATATTTTTCTATATATGTTTAGGAATATGTTGTTAGAATTTTATTAACTAATTTTTGAATGTCTACGCCTATTCTAAATAGGTTAGGTTCACTCTGTACACATTTTGGCATGCTTGATGGGACCCTACAAGCCTCCTAAACTACATTTTTTAGGGTTTTCCAAGCAAAAAAACTCACTTTCTCAGAAAAAAAACACATGTTTAGTTTGTGAATTTGAACCTAAAACTATTAGCTTGATGTATTGGAAAATGATGAATAGATTAGGCTATGAATGAGGAGATCAGTGATCTAGTGATAATATATTGTAATGCACAAGTGCAAATAATATTTCTAATAATCCATTGATGCATGCAAAGAGAAAGCATATATCTATTAAGTATCACTACTTGAGGGAAAAAGTTCAAGAAAATCAAGTCATATTGGAGTATTGAATCACAAGAGCAACTTTCTTATCTATTCACTAAACCTTTACCGAAGGACACATTTGAATACTTGAGAAGTAGACTAGGGGTCCATCCCCTGTTTAACACTCACTAAGGTGATATGAGGTTGCATCAACATATACTTTATCAGAATATCTAATTATTTTGATTCATAATGTTCACACTTTTGGTTTCCTAAGGTTGTGAAAGATGGATGACAATTTGAAACTACATATCAGTACATGCAAGCTACTAGAGTCTGAACCGAACAACAGAGATATTGATTTGGCTATTGAAGAGCAGATTATTTTCTTTTTGACATTTTTGTCAAAGGGAGAGATGGTTACATGAAATATCTATCTACAAGGAGAGATGATTGAAGTAAGGGAGAGAAAATGAAAGAGAGATATTGGTTAGCTTCTTAACCAAAAGGGAGAGTACTGATGTTGTGTAGTGATTAAACATATTAAATGTATAAGCTAGGGACATCTTACCGAGTTACAACATTTACATACAGAGTTGTAGAATATATGTTAGGTATTCTATGGCATATTTCATATTGTGTTTCCATAAATTCCAAAGGGAGAGATTGATAGACTACAACTAATTGGATATCTTAGAGGAGAGATTGCTAGACTACAACTAATTGAATACTTTAAAAGACAGTTATTGATGATCACCAAGCTACTAAGTTATATGTGACACATTAAATCAGTTATTATATTGTCATTGATGTCAACTAGTTTTGACTGTACTTATCTTGTTAGTTACAAACATCTGAAGAAGAAAATAATGGTGAAGGAATGAGATATTTACATGAAGATGAGATCTAGGAGAAAGATATGGATATGGTATTGATTGGGTAACTTATTGATGAGTCTATGACATTATGTTAGTGATTTGATTGTATTACATAGTTCTATTATAGATTGAAGATCAAGAATGAACAAGTTTATGTGGTTGGTAAATGAAGAACTTAGTATACACTGAGAAAGTGTAGTGTATACCGAGTACAATGTTAACTGAGTAAGAAGTCACCAATGCATCACGATATTGACCGAGTGAAAGAAAGAAATGGAACATATGACTATCGACTAAAGATGATGAGATGGACAATTATGGATGATTCTAAGGTTAAAGATAAAGTTTTTTATGATGATCAAACTACTGATAAAATTCAAGGATGATCAGATGATGGAGAATGAAATGTTTTACAGACACAAGTACTGAGGAAGGTTAAAGCGGAAAAATAAATGATGAAGATTAAGAGGCAAAATCTATGGATGGAAATAAAATGGTTTATTATGTCTATAAAAGGAGATAAGATATTTATATTGAATTCTGGAATGCATGTGAGAAGATTGCATTCATGCGAAGTAGGTCAAACAGGTTGAAGACAAAACCGAGCAATTTTGCAGACAACACCGAGTGTTAAAGAAATGAATTAACCAAGCATAATAGAGTTGGAGGATAAAAAAGGAATTGAATTGAGTATATTGGCTAGAGGTATTTTGAGCTTACCATAGATCTGAAAATCTACAAAAGAAATTTTTATTTGAATTAGATCATTTACTGTTTCATTCTAATCATTGCTACAGATAAATATCTTAACCGAGTGAGACTTAACACTCTTTTATATTTCATTATGAAATTCAATGAATGTTGATTATTTTCATGTTGACCCCATCGTGAATGTTTGGTCACGAAGAACTGTTAGTGATAAACCCTCTAACCAGGTCACACCTTATAGTGTGTTATTGTAACCTTTAATAGGGTTGGTTCTTAATCGAGTTCACTTTAGAAGAGTGAAATTATTTTTGGGTTACCAGTCCCAAATGGTTTTTCCCCTAATGGGGTTTCCACATTAAAAATAACAGTGTTATATGTGTATGGATGTGATGAATTTGTATTCTACTTTACACATTACATTTACTGGTTTGATTGATATATACACTAGATAATTTACTTGTATTCGGTAGATGAACAGAAAGGCAGAGTTAAAGTTTTACCGAGTTGATAAATTGATTTGAGAGAATTATTTTATACATCTAAGAGTATTTGGGACTGTAGGATAATTGGTCTTAACTGATTTACCCCCTCTCTCAGTTATCTAACAACTAATATAAAGGGATGGCATTAATTTAGACTAGATTGATTGGACATATGATTGAGACAGATTAATAGTTGGCTAGTTGCATGATAGAGATAATTGAAAAGATAACTTGGTTGATTAAGAGTAAATTGGTTTCATGACTAAAGACTGAAAATGTAACTAATTGTATTAATGAGAAGATTAAATTTGTTGAAGAGAAGAATTATTAGTCAGTGGTAGTTAGAGGGGTGGAACTAAAGAATATAACTAGAGTTAAATAATTAAATAAATTATTTAATTGTGCATGAGGGGTATAAATAAATTAAATAGTTTATTTATTTTTAGAAGAATCACTTAGCATTGGAGAAATGGGAAAATTAATAAAATTGATCATTGATTTAATTTTAGAAGATATAGTTAGTGAATTAAATAAATATTTAATTATGGTGACAAAAATGAGAATACTTAATTCAATTAAATGATATGATTATATAATCAAATTTTTGAGAAAGGGATTAATTAAATAATAAAAACTACTTAATTAATTTTTAGAGGAATAATTAGAGAATCTTGAAGGAATATTAACTAAACGTTAAATAACTAAATAATTAGTTAAAAAAATTAATTATTAGAATTGGAGGGAAATGATGATTTATAAATTTAAATATGAAGAAAGACATCAATTAATTAAATAATAGAGATTATTTAATTAATTTAGAAAAATAATAGTAAAAATGTTGTGCGTAGGTGACAAGACAATTTTTAGTGTCTACATTTTGAACCTCGTTGAGACTGTGTTTTTAGTCATTGTTTCAAAGAATGATTAATGGAAATCATGCCCTAGTATGCTCCAACAAGATTGAGGTGACAACGAGGTAATAGGTTCCCCTTCGAGAGATTGTTTGTGCAAAAAAGGCATAGATGATCTCTCAAAAGAAGATGATGAATGTTAGATAATTGATGAAAGAGAAAAATATTTAGTAAGAATTGAAGAATTTTATTAGTTTATGATGACTATTTTATCATCATTGGATACAGATATTGTTGATAAGAATTGTGTATGTTTTTAGGAAGGACCCATCCTATATGGGACTAGAAACAAGATATGGTTTCAAGGAAGAGATACATTCTATAAGATAAGCGGCAATGCATGGTTTCAAGAAAGATACATCCTATATAAGACTAGCGACAATTTATTGTTTGAAGGAAGACATACCCTATATAAAACAAGTGACGTCTAGTTTCAAGAAAGATACATCCTATATAAGACAAATGATGATGTCTAGATTTAGGAAAGACATATCCAATATAAGACAAGTGATGATTGATTGATTGATTGATTGGTAGACTGATAGAATGATTTCAATGATTTGATGATTGAATAATTTGACCTTTTCGATAGATTTATTGATACAAGAAACTTTAGTGACATGAAAAGATCTAGAATTGACTAGATGGACTTAGTGAAAAAGAGCCAACATTGAAATCTAGAATTCATCAATGCCATATTCTCTTGAATCTTCACTCTTTGAGCAATTATTTTTTATCATTGAGACACTTTTATTTAGAAAAATAGGTATGTCTACATCAATACATTGAAAAATCAAGATGGGATGATCCCTTTCTATTTAACAGGCACTTATAACAAACAAGGAATGTTCCCATCTATTTGAGGGTATGTGCATTAAGAATCGAGGTATGTGTAGAATTCCCTAGCATTTTTATTCATTGCAACATTTTCTACATTAGATACATTACTCATATGTGAATGTGACAATCACAAAAACCCAAAATACCTTTCCTTAGACTTCATGAAAAACATCCCACAAACAATAAACAAAGAAAAATAAAGCCATGAAAAATCCCAACATCTCCAATCACTTGTGGATATCCAAGAGATGCATAGGAACATGTCTTGAATAAATAATAGATAAGATAACACTAACTTGGACAACAAGCCAACTATTGGATTATAGAGAGGGGGTTGAATCAGTAATCCCTGATCCCAAATACCTTAAAGAAATTTCTCTGATTAACTCGGTAGTAGCTCAGGATTACACAGTTCACTATTTATCAATAATAGTAAATAAAATATAACATTCAGTAAATCATTCACACAAATCATTCACAATATGTAACACCAACATTTAATGTGGAAACACAGCTTTGGGAAAAACCACTGTTGAAATTTCCATCCGCTAAGAAAATACTCTTTTGAAGTACGCCCGATTAAGAGACAATCTAGTTAAAGATTACAATACACACTATTAGGTGTAACCTGATCAAGGGATTTACCTTAGATATGTTAGGATCTTAACCTTTTTATGAGTGGCCTTGTTAGAGGGCTTCAAACACTCTTTAGAATGTCACCTTTTTCAAGGATTTTATAATAAGACTATCAGGTCAACTCTAGTAAGAGATCTCTATTACAAATCCTCATAAGCATCAATAAATAAAATTGACTTGTAGATTTGCAACTATCTTTTCTCAATCATATCCTTGTGCAATCTTCAATCTTCAATTCAATTATTTATTATCCACTAACATCAACACTTTATCAAATCCTTCTTTTCCCACTCAAAATCTCTATGTTCCTTCTTCACTGCAACAGTCAGTAACCCTTCAACTGTTTAGTTTGCCAGCCATTTTTCCATACAAGATCATTCTTTATATAGAAAATTTTTGCCTCTTAATCTCATCTATTATATTTTCTTTTAATCAATCTTAACTATCCAATTCATTATACCTTGAATCTAGATCTCGGTAACACATTTTCTTTTCACCTAGGAACTTAAAATTTTCTAGAAACTTGTTCCATCTCTTTTTACCACTTAGATCTTGATGAAGATATTCAACTTGAATTTTCATAACCATAGATCTCTTGTAACTAACTTTCCTCATCATCATGATCATCCAGCTCATCATAGCTAATCATTAAATGTCAATTCAATCCTTATTTAATATATTTTCGTTGCTCGGTGTTCTTCATTTGAATTTTGGTTACATTTCTCTGTGTGTAAACCTTTATTTTTCATTTGGTGCCTTGATTTCCTTTCTCTTTAGTGAGTGACCTTTCCTTTTACCTTTACCTTATCGAGTGACTTATTCTACTCGGTAGCCAAAACAACTTAACTTACCTAATTGTCAAATCTTCATCACCATGCTTTACCTACTTAACATAATCATATGTTAGGTAGAAAATAATTATATCAACATAATCTAATCATTGTTTGATCTATTTCAGTTTCCCATTTAAGTTCTACAACTTCACAACTTATCATTTCTTATTCTCCTTAACTCATTCAACTACTATCATTACCAAATGATATGGAAACATAATATAAATCATAAATAAATTTCTTGACATCAATGACAAGACAATAAATGATATTAACCTTTCTACTATCATCATGTATTCCTCTTATCTTGGTCGGTCTTCATCATCAACTCCATCAGATAATCAATCTTCAACATTATTATCAGTTATGGTAATAATCTCCCTCTTTGGCATTGATGGAAATACTAACAAATTTAGTGTTTAATTGATGATGGTACACTTCATTATCATTCATATTTTGTACTCCCTCTTATTAGTAACTTCTTCTTTTTCTATTTTTGATTGATCTTCCATCTGTAATCTATCTCTTTCTGTCAACTTCTTTTTTTGATCTTCATTGTTCATCTCCCTCTGCAATCATCATTGATATTATCCCTCTTTCATATATATTCTCCTTTGCATCAATTGGCTTTTTCATCTCCCCTTCTGTTCTTCTCCCTCTTTGAAAACAATTCCAAAAAACATATACTTCCTATATTATACCTCAAGTGTATAGATTTTTCATTGCAGTCATAAACATCCTTCACATATTCAAGCTTCACCTAAAGAGTGAACACTAGCATCAACTCACAAAATAAATATTCTAATGAGTTCCTAAATTGATGCAGCATGTGTCTTTCCTTAGTGCACATTAGATAGGGAAAGAACCCCTAACTTACCTCGGAGATACTCAAAATAATCCTTCAATAATGATTTAGTAAATATATCAACTATTTGTTCTTTAGAATTTACATACTCTAATGTCACATGCTTATCTTGTACTTGCTCTCTCAAGTAGTGATACTTAATAGATATATGTTTTATTTTTTAGTGCATCAGGGGATTCTTTGATATGTTAATAGCACTAGTATTATCACAATAGATTGTAATAGAATCATAAATATCTTCATGCATACCTTCCAATAGTTGTTTGATCTGTACAATGTTATAACAAGTCATAGTTGTTGCTATATATTCAGCTTTTGCAATAGATTGTGAAATACAACTTTGTTTCTTGCTTAACAATGTCACCAATCTTTATCCTAAAAAGAAAGCTCCACCACTAGTTCTTTTGTTGTCATCAATATTTCCTACCCAATTAGCATTAGTATATTCCTTAAGATCAAAATTTCATCTTCTTGTGTATAACAGATTGAAATCTTCAGTCCCTTTCAAATAGTTGAATATCCTTTTAACTACAGACAAATGTGTCTCCTTTGGGTTTGTAGAAAACCTTGCAACAATACCAACTGAATATGAAATATCTGGTCAACTATGTACAACATACTATAGTTTACCAATTATGGATCAGTAAAGTGTCTCATTCACTTCTTTAATGTCATCTTCTTTTGACAATTTACAACTACTAAGCATCGGTGTTCCAACCGATTTTGATTCTTCCATATTATATGTTTTTAGGATCTCCTTGATATACTTAGATTGAGTTAAGTAGATCTCATCCTTTACTTGTTGAATTTTAAGTCCAATAAATAATTTAATCTCTCCAATCATAGACATCTCAAATAACTTTCTCATTTCCTCATAAAATGTTAGACATTATCTCATTACCACAAAATATAATGTCATAAAAAAATATCTCAACAATCAAAATTTCATTAGAACTATCACATTTCAAATACAAATTATTGTTATCACTATTCCTTTCAAATCCAATATTAGCTAAGTAAGAGTTTAGCCTTTCATACCATGCTCGAGGTGCCTACTTCAATCCATATAAATCTTTATGTAGTTGATATACCATAAACTTATTGCTTTTGTCAACAAATCCATCAGGTTGTTCAATATAAACTTCTTCTTCAAGAATTCCATTCAGAAATGCAAATTTAACGTCTATTTGATAAACTTTAAATCCTTTGTAGGAAACATTTGCAAGCAATATTCTTACACATTCTAATCTAGCAATAGGGGAAAAAGTTTCACCATAATCAATACCTTCTTGTGTATGTTGAACTACAGCTGATTTGGAATCTGATTGAAAAATCTATGATTACAAGATCACTAAGGAGTTGTTGATTAGATATGTAATATGATTAAATCAGTATTATGTTGTCATTGATGTCAACTAGTTTGACAACACTTATCTTGTAAGTTACTATACTGAGACATCTGAAGAAAGGTGAAAAAGATGAAGAACAAAGAAATCTACATGAGGAAAGATGTACATGACAGATGAGGATAAGGAGCACATTGAGTAACTTGTTGATGAGTCTATGACTTGATGATATTGACTTTATTATGTTGCATTCATCTATGATGAAGTATAGAGCTGAAAGACACAAAGAAGTGTTGTTAGTAAATGAATCATTTCTAGTATACACTGACAAAGTGTAGTTTATACCGATCACCGTATTAACCGAGCAGTGTTCACCAAGGCATTTCTTTGTTAACTGAGCAGAACAGAATGAATTAAATGATTAGTTTAGCTGATAAGATTGATGAGCTAGCAAGAGTATAACATCAAGGTAACAGATAATGTTTGTTACATAGATCGATGGCTGATGAAATTCAGGGAAGATCTAATGGAGAAGATTGAAATGTGTTATTGACACAAGTACCAAGAAAGTTTGAAGCGAAAAAATCTATGAATGTGGTTAAGCGGCAAAATCTGATAATGGAGAAGAAAATGATTTACTGGTCTATATAAGAGAACATAATTTCTATATGAAGAGAGCCGGAAGAAGTAGAAGCTACAAGAATATCGCGTGAACAAGATTTTCATGCATTCTGATCATACTGGTTAGTAAGAACTGAGCTGCAGAACAATAACCGAGCTACAGAGAACAATTACCGATGGATAGTAAGTTAATACAGTATTGAATCTGAAGTGAAATATTGATCAGAAGGATTTGTATGGACTAAATATTGATCTATAATCTACAATTGAAGTTGTATTAAGGCAGGTCATTTACTGTTACATATTTAACCATTGTATACAGTCAAAATCTCTTAATCGAGTGGACTCTGAAAGTCTTATGATGTATCATTCATAGAATGAACATTGTTATCTTGTCAACCCCATAGTGAATGCTAGTTGGATGATAACTTCTAGTCTAAAATCCTCTAACAAGGTCACACCTCACAGTGTGTTTGTAACCTTTAACAGGGTTGGGTCTTAACTAACATCACTTCAGAAGAGTGAACAATTTTGGGTTGCCAGTCCTAGGTGGTTTTTCCCTTTACAGGGTTTCCACGTTAAATCTCTTTTGTTATGTGTTGATTGTGATATTTTTTTGTTATCATTCTTTACATGTTACATGTTAGATTTGATTGGTAACTATTATAGTATTAGACTAGTAATCGGTAAAAGCATAGATAGTGAAAGTTATAGTGTTTACCGACCAGTAGAAATTGAAGAAATAGTTTTGAATTATACATTTTGTTTTAGGACACTGGATAACTGATTCACCCCCCTCTTAGTTATTCTAACAATTGGTATCAGAGCACTGGTTGCTTGGAATAGAGTTTTAAGGACTTAAGCATAAAGGTCTCAAGATGTATAAAAAGGAAGTACCAAAATTGAACAAAGAGAACTTTGCAATATGGCAAAGCCGAATGAAGCTGCACATATCTGGAATTGGGAACTCTGCACTAGATCTGATCAAGAATGGCTACATACAACCACCCACTGGTCCCTTAACTCTTGATCAACTGAAGGACAAGCATGAACACAATGTTACAATGATGGAACTTGCTGCTACCTATACTGATGCTGAATTTGAAGATATCAAGACATGCATGACTACCAAAGCAATGTGGGATAAATTAACACAAATATACAGTGGAGATCTGAATGTCAAAAGAGCCTGAGCTGAAAGTCTGAGAGGTAGATTTGATGATATGAGAATGAAAGAAGGTGCGAACATTGTCCAATATTCAAATAGACTCAAAGAGGTGGTACATGCTATTAGAGCATCTGATGGAGTAATTGATGATGAAACAATGATAAGAAAGATTCTCAGAACTTTGCTACTAGTTTATGCAATCAAGATTTCTGCAATTCATGAAACAAGAGCTACATCCAACCTAACTCTTAACACTCTGATTGGTAAACTTACAAACTTTGAATTAAACAACTTTGATAATAGTGTTGTTCCTTCTGTTGAATCCTCTTTCATGTCTTCTTTGAAGATTGGAAAGTCTAGTGGGAATAGTAATAATTGTGATAGTGATGAAAATATCGATGATGAACTTGATGAGCTTGAAGCACTTATGGCCAGAAGATTGCCCAAAGGAAAAGGAAGGTATAGAGGTAAGCTACCTTTGGCATGCTTTAATTATAAATAAGTTAGTCACATCACTGCTAGATGTCCTCAAAAGAAAGATGATGATAGATCCAAAGACCGATCTGAAGGAAGCTATGGGAGAAGAGTCAATAGAGGCTATTGACACAACAACAAAGACAACTGAGATGAAAAAGGAAAAAAGGTATGTTACATAGCCAAAGATATTGAAACTGAATCTAATTCTGATGATGACATAGAACTCATATTTATTGCTCTGAAAGATGACTCAGAGGAGGAAGAGAAACATGAAGAGACATCACTGATCTCTAAAGTAAGCAGAAATGATACATGGATCATAGATAGTGGTTGTACACATCATATGATCGATGATGTAGAGAATTTTGATCATCTTGTTGAATATAATGGATGATCTATGAGAATGGGAAATGATGCACCTTGTATGGTAAGAGGTAAAGGCTCATTGATGATCAATGATAGATTACAATGTGAAAATACATACTGGGTAGATGGACTGTGTTGGTGTTTGAAAACTCTTATGCCACTTAGGGCTGCCAATATGCCTTGAGACTGATGTTAGGACTAGTTAAATCCAAGTGTGAAAGCTCTGCAAGGCAACTGGACCAACTATAGGGACAAGACTACCCTCTTCACTTCTAGCTTTGCAAAACCATGGTGGGTGCACCTAATCTAGTAACTTATGGCATTTTAGGACTTTGGACTAGATTAAATAAAGTAGATGATAGAAAGAGACTACTAAATGTTAACCAGACATTCATTGAATCTTTATTGCTATGAAGGGTAAAATGGCCTTGTGAAGGGTAAAGACTTGAAATGGTATTGATATTCAAAGATGCAGGAAATAGCCAAAACCCATCAAACATTGGACTCAACTGAATATACTATCCTTTAATCAGTGCCATTATCCATTGGGAAGCACTCAAAAATAAATATAGAACATGAACCAACTATTGTCAAAGACTCAAAGCCATAAATACAACTGTTCTAGCCCATCCACTACTTATAAGATCCTTCTGTAGATAAGTCAAATGAATCTATGCCTTATCCAAAGTATCTTTCACTTGACCCTAGATCAAGAACTAAAGACTAGAACATATACATAGGCAACCCAATGTAATGGACCAGAAAATCCAAAACTCATAAGACTGACACCAAGGAGAGACTTGAAAGCGTGAGAATAGTTATATTAAGTATGATGAGGCATGTACATGTCTATACTAGAAATGAGACTACCACTTCAATAACCTACAAAAGATGCAAAGAAGTTCTATTCAACTTCCTACAATGCGATAGAGTTTTCTATTTCCCTGGAACTGACAAAATTCAGAACCCTTACAAAGTCAAAAAATAAAAAATTTATACCACTAGCCACCTTGGGAATCTCAAAGAGATTGCAATAAGCTTAGGGTGACTAGGGCCAGGGTTACAATAGCTAACCACAAAAATATTTCAAAAAACCACTGGAGGGAAAACCAGTGCCAGCTTGTCAAACCAAGGATGATCTTCGCACTTGAGAAGAATCTCTGAGAAGGACAGGAAGATCATAAATTTACCATGAAAACCATACTGATCAGATCACCAAAACACCTCGAGCCAACAAAAACTATCCTCCCCCACACGAAAAAACATCTGCAAGAAATCACCCAACTCACTGGACCACATTGCAACAACCAATGCCACCAACCAGATCAAGAAACGACCAGAAAACCATAAATTCTGGGTACCTCATGTCACAAAAACCCTCTACAAATTTGAATTTGAAAAGCAATGGTCAATCGATAAAATTTAAAATGTGGCCATAGATCTTTTTCCCTTCCTAAAAAATTAGGTGATCATATTTAATTCACGATAGTCGTGGGCCCCTCAAAAAGTCAACAGCCCCATCACTAGTTAGTAACCAATCGAAAAATAACACCTCGGCAACACCGGCACTGTGGACCCACCTTAACTCCACAACCGTGACGTCCAAACAATTGTCACATGATCACATAGCTAAAAGATGGCCCTTGTGATCATGTGACAAGACCACAAGACTGCCACCTTGTCACCCGTTGGCCAATCAAAACTGAGCACATCACCGAGCAAGCGGCCCCAATTTATCTGGCAAACTAGTGACCAAAGAACTTCTGCCAATTCATGAAATACTTTCCACCATCATAGAAAACTTAGCGATCACACGACCACGGTTCGCTGAATCACCAAATAAACTAGGGCATCGCCAAAACATTACGCGAACCAGTGAACAAGAAGAAAATTTGTCAAGCTGCCAAACTGCTCAGACCCTACAAATGGGCCTGCTTAAGATGAAATCTATGGCTGTCACAAAATCTTAAGCCTTTGACACACTCGATGAGAGTATACACCATTCATCGATTAACTGATAGGATCAGGACCCACTGATACATCCAGAAACTAGGTCCCACTGACAACAAGCTACATGCAAATACATGGACGAATAAAATAGTGCCAACTATGCATACGTGTCAACGGACCCACCTACCTCCCTTATGAGAATCAATGGCTGTCGCTATACCACTGCATTAAAGGTCAAGCATGTTTGATTAATGGTATAACGACAGCCACAAGATTAAACTGAACTTTAATTTGCTTGAATGCCAAGAAGATCGGTCCCACTGACAACACTCCACTTCATACTCCCATGGACCAATGAGACACCACCAAGTCATCTCACTTGGCAACGGGACCACTGCCAAAGATACATTTGAGACAAATGAGATCAATGGCAGGTGCATGATCGCATGGGGTGAGAATATTCCATCTGATCACACGGTGACTGTTGATCTCCTCCCTCCGCCGCTTGAAGAATCTGGCCCCACCAACTATCACACTTGCACACTTAAGACCAATGAGCAAGGAGTGCTGACAAAAGGGAAGAAATGTGAGGTCAAAAACACACAAGAATTTCGGTGAAAGATCAAAAACATCTAGGGTTTTCATGCAGACCCAAAGGTAGTAGGGAGACTGAAAACATCATGGGTTTTCAAAAACATTGTGGGTTTTTGACACTTGGGCAGATTCTGAGACTATTTCCTGCAGACCTTAAAACTTGAATATCTCCCTGGGTTTTGCAATTGAGGAGATGCGATCTGAACTGGAGCAAGGTGATATAATGAAGATCATAGGGCAAGACACTTCAAGAAAACTTGCAAGGAAATGGGCCATTTTCAAAATATTTTGCATTGATAGGAAAATGGACCAACAGACTAAACTATAATTTGTTAAGTGTGGCTCAACTGAACAATTCAGGCCACCGAATGGATTTTGAGAGAAAAAAGGTGAAGATCTATGATGATGGAGGAAGACTTGTCAGAACTGGTACACAATCTAGAGGTAATCTATCCTATCTTGATATGGATCAGTCTTCTTGTTTGTTAGTAAAGGATGAAGATGCTTGGTTGTGGCACAAAAGGTTATGCCATGTGAACTTTGACAACATGATCAAGATTAGTAGAAGGAAAAGAGTTAGAGGATTGCCTAACTTGACAAAACCTGATCATGCCATGTGCCATGAATGTCAGAAAGGTAAGATGACTAAGTCTAGTTTTAAAAGTAAAGACTATTCAACAAAGAAGATACTTGAGTTGGTTCATACTGATCTATGTGGTCCTATGAGAACTCAAAGTTGTTCTAGTGATAGATATTTTATTCTTTTTGTTGATGACTATACTAGACTGATGACTGTTATGTTTCTAAAAGAGAAATCTAAAGCTTTCAAAATGTTTAAGTGGTAAAAAGCTAAGGTAGAGAAAGAAACTGGAAAGGAAATAAAATGCTTAAGATCTGATAGAGGAGGTGAATTTATCTCCATTGAATTTACTAATTTTTGTAATGAGCATGGAATCAAAAGATATGTATCTACACCAAGGACACCTCAGCAAAATGGCATTGTTGAAAGAAGGAATAGGTCTATAATTGACTATGCTAGAACATTGATGATACAAAACAATGTTGCTCAGACATATTGGAGGGAAGTTGTCAGTACAACTATGTATGTTCTTAACTGAGTACAATTGAAGAAGGACTCCAACCGAACACCTTATGAACTATGGTTTGTAGACAAACATAATATAAGTTATTTTAGAATTTTTGGAAGTAAATGTTTTATTTTGAAAGATGAGAGAAATGGAAAATTTGATTCTAAAGGAGATGAAGGAATATTTGTGGGATATTCCACTACAAGTAAAGCATATAAATGTTTGAATAAGGTTACAAATAAGATAGTTGAAAGTACTAATGTTTGTGTTGATGAGTTTGATAACAAGTACATAGAGGAAAGTACAAAGGAACCAAAAGACTACAGTAGATTCACTTACATTGAACATCCAGAGTATCTACCGACACCACAAACAGTAACAACCGGTCAACAGGGAAACAATACAAGACAACAGACAACACAAACCGAGGAACAAGATGGAGCTACCAAGCAAGGAAATGACCCTGAGTAGGATGAGAAAGAAAGGAGAAATCAAGTTTTGGCTATTTTTGTCAGAATACATCATCCTGAAACACAAATCATTGGAGATAGACATGCTGGAATGAAAACTAGAAGCAAAATAAGACAAGGTACATGTCTAATTTGTGAATTTGAACCTAAAACTGTGAAAGTTGCATTAGAGAATGAAGAATGGGTTAATGCAATGAAGGAGGAAATAGAGAAAATAGAGAAGAACAAAACTTGGTCCTTAGTACCCCGACCAAAAGATAAGAATGTTATCGGTACTAAGTGGATATACAGGAATAAATTGAATGAAAATGGTGAAGTCACAAGAAATAAAGCTAGATTGGTATGCAAGGGATATGCATAGGAAGAAGGCATTGACTATGGTGAAACATTTGCACCTATTTCTAGATTAGAAGGATTTAGAATGCTACTTGCATATGCTGCACACAAGAAATTCAAAGTCTATCAAATGGATGTGAACTCAGCATTTTTGAATGGTATACTTGAAGAAGAGGTCTACATTGAACAACCTGAAGGATTTGTTGATCCCAATAATAAAGACATGGTATGTAGATTACATAAATCCTTATATGGATTGAAGCAAGCGCCGAGAGCATGGTATGAAAGACTACATACTTGTTAAGTATTGGATTTGTTAGAACAAGTGAAAACAACAATCTGTATGTGAAAGGTGATACTGATGATACTATTATCATTGCTGAAATATTTGTTGATGATATTATCTTTGGAGGCTCAAATCTTGTCTGCAAGGCATTTTCTAATGAAATGCAAAAGGAATTTGAAATGTCTATGTTCGGAGAGATTAAGTTCTCTCTTGGATTACAAGTGATTCAGCAGAGTGATGGAATATTCATCACACAATCTAAATACATAAAGGAAGTATTGAAGACATTTGGCATGGAAGATGCTAAACCTGTGGGAACACTAATGGCTACTAGATGCAAATTGACAAAGGAGGATGAAACTATAGAGGTAAATCAAACACCTTACCGATCCATGATTGGTAAATTAATGTACGTAGTTTACAGTAGACCAGATATAGCACATGTTGTGGGTATTGTTGCAATATTTTTTGCTAATCCTAGAGAATCACACATGATAGCTACAAAAAGGATCTTAAGATACCTGAAGAAAATAGAGAATTATGGATTATGGTATCCTAAGGAAGGGAAGTTTGAATTGAAAGTTTACACTGATGTTGATTGGGCTGGAAATATGGATGATAGAAAAAGCACCACCAGAGGAGCATTTTTCTTTGGTGAAAGACTTGTAACATGGACAAGTAAAAAGTAGGCTTGTATTTCTCAGTCTACAGCTAAAGCAGAGTATGTTGCTGCTACTACTAACTGTTCAAACATTTCATATATCAAACAAGTGTTGGAAGGAATGAATGAGGTAATCACTGACCCGGTGATTATATATTGTGACAACAATAGTGCTATTAATATTTCAAAGAATTATGTGATGCACTCTAAGACAAATCATATATCTATTAAGTATCATTACTTAAGAGAACAAGTGCAAGAGAAGCAAGTTAAGTTAGAATTTGTCACATCTAAAGAACAACTTGCAGATATTTTTACAAAGCCCCTACCAAAGGACACATTTGAATACTTGAGGACTAGACTTGGGGTCTGTCCCCTGTCTATCAGTCACTAAGGTGATCTAGTTGTTGCATCAGCCTACTTATATCAGAAGATCATTCATGTTGATGCATCATAGTTTACACTTTAAATCATGTTCAAGGTTGTGATTAAGTTTGAGAACTTGAACCGATTGGACTATCAGTATTCAGAGATACAAAGGAAGACATAACTATTTATTTATTTGTTTCTTTGGCATTGCTGTCAAAGGGAGAGATAAATAATATGAAAAGGAACAAGCATCGATGATAATTACCTAAGGGAGAGACAATTTGAATGAGAAAGAGTATTGAAGATCAGTTACAGAGAACAGAAGCAGGAGTAGGAGAATTGAAAAGATCACAACTACATAATGGTAAAGCTGTATTATTTAATGCTGGTTTAGTAATGTAGTGATTAAACATATTAAGTCTATTTGATGTACAACATTTTGTTCACAAAGTTGTAGAATATATGTTTGGTATGTGTATGGTACATTTCATATTACTTGAGTTGCCATCAATGCCAAAGGGAGAGATTGTTGAACTACAACTGATTTGGAATCTGATTGAAAAATTTGTGATTACAAGATCACTGAGGAGTTGCTGATTAGATATGTAATATGATTAAATTAGTATTATGTTGTCATTGATGTCAACTAGTTTGACAACACTTATCTTGTAAGTTACTATACCCAGACATCTGAAGAAAGGTGAAAAAGATGAAGAATAGAGAAATCTACATGAGGAAAGATGTACATGACAGATGAGGATAAGGAACACATTGAGTAACTTGCTGATGAGTCTATGACTTGATGATATTGACTTTATTATGTTTCATTCATCTATGATGAAGTATAAAGTTGAAAGACACAAAGCAATGTTGTCGATAAATGAATCATTTCTAGTATACACCGATGGAGTGTAGTGTATACCGATTGTAGTATTAACTGAGTAGTGTTCACCAACACATTTCTTTGTTAACCAAGCAGAACAAAATGAATTAAATGATTAGTTTAGCTGATAAGATTGATGAGCTGGCAAGAGTATAACATTGAGGTAATAGATAATGTTTGTTACATAGATCGATGGCTGATGAAATTTAGGGAAGATCTAATGGAGAAGATTGACACATGTTATTGACACAAGTATCGAGAAAATTTGAAGTAGAAAAATCTATGAATGTGGATAAGCGGCAAAATCTGATGGTGGAGAAGAAAATGATTTACTCGTCTATATAAGAGAAAAAAATTTATTTATGAAGAGAGCCGAAAGAAGTAGAAGTTGTAGGAATATTGCGTGAACAAGGTTTTCATGCATTCTAATTGTACTAGTTAGTAAGAACCGAGCTGGAGAACAATTACTGAGCTACAAAGAGCAATTACCGATGGATAGTAAGTTGATACATTATTGAATTTGAAGTGAAATATTGATCAGAAAGATTTGTACGGACTAAATATTGCTCTATAATCTAAAATTGAAGTTGTATTAAGGTAGGTCATTTACTGTTACATATTTAACCATTGTATACAGTCAAAATATCTTAACCAAGTGGACTTTGAAAGTCTTATGATGTATCATTCATAGAATGAACATTGTTATCCTGTCAACCCCATAGTGAATGCTGGTTGGATGATAACTTCTAGTCTAAAATCCTCTAACAAGGTCACACCTCACAGTGTGTTTGTAACCTTTAATAGGGTTGGGTCTTAACTGACCTCACTTCAGAAGAATGAACAATTTTGGGTTGCCGGTCCAAGGTGGTTTTTCCCTTTATAGGGTTTCGACGTTAAATCTCTTATGTTATGTGTTGATTGTAATATTTGTTTGTTATCATTCTTTACATGTTACATGTTAGATTTGATCAGTAATTGTTATAGTATTAGACTGGTAATCGGTAAAAGCACAAACAATGAAAGTTTTAGTGTTTATCGACGAGCAGAAATTGAAGAAATAATTTTGAATTATACATTTTGTTTTGGGACACTAGATAACTGATTCACCCCCCTCTTAGTTATTCTAATAGTGTATACCCTTTGCAGACTAATCTTTCTTTGTTTATGATCACATCTCCTTTCTCATTGAGTTTATTTCTAAAAATCCATTTTGTTTCAATCACATTCTTATCCTTAGGTTTTAGTATCAGTAACCAAGTGTTATTCTTTTCAATTTGATCAATTTCTTCTTTTGTTGCATTCATCCAATCTTCATTCTCTAGTGTATCCTTTACTAATCTTGGCTCAAATTTAGAAATCAAACATGTGTTATCTTTCAACTTACTTCTTTTCATGACTCATGCATTTTTTTCTCCAATAATTATGCTTGATGAGTGGTGTCTTCTCACATATTTTTCTAACACAGGTTCCGTAGAATGTTCATCAGCATTTCCATCTCTTAGTGGAGGCTCATCTTTCTCATCAATTCCTTCTTTTTGCTTCTTAGTTGTATCAACTGAATTACCATCTTGTATATAAATAAATCTATCACAAGCCTTAGGTTCCTTTTTGCTATCCTCTTCTTTCCTTTCTATGAATTTATCAATTCTTATATTTTCACTTTCAACAATTTTATTAGTATCCTTGATCAAACATTTTTATACTTTTCTCTTTGATGAATAACCAAGAAATATACCTTCATCTCCTTTAGAGTCAAACTTTCCATTTCAAGCATCTTTTAGTATATAACACCTACTTCCAAAAAAATTAAAGTAACTTATATTCGGTGTGTGACCAAACCAAAGTTCATAGGGTGTCTTGTTGGTTCCTTTCTTTAAATATAGTCATTTGAGAGTATAAACCGTAATACTTATGGCTTCTCTTCAAAATATTTATGCACCCTTTTTACCAATCAATAAATTTCTAGCATAGTCAATAATAGATCTATTCCTTCTCTCAGCTATCCCATTTTGTTGTGGAGTCCTTAGTGCAAACACTTGTCTTTTAATTCCATGCTCATTGTAGAAGATAATAAATTCATTAAAGATAAATTCACCTCCTCTCTTAGATCTCAACATTTTAGTTGTTTACCTATTTCTTTCTCAACTCTAGCCTTATACCACATAAACATTTGAAATGCATCATATTTTTCTTTTATAAACATAACAGACATCATCCTTGAATAATCATCAAAAAACAAAATAAAGTATCGATCTCCATAATAGCTTTGAACTCTCATAGGACCATAAAGGTTAGTGTGAACCAATTCTAGAATACCATTGGTAGAATAAGATTTTCTTATAAAACTTGACTTGGTCATTTTACCAATCTGGTATTCTTTACACATAGCTTTATCATGTTTTCTTAATCTTGGTAATCTTTTGACTTTTCTCTTCTTACTTACTTTGGTCAAGTTAGAAAAATTCACATGACATAGTCTCTTATGCCATATCCATACATCTTCATTTTTCAAAAAAAAGAAAATCTTTGCTTCAATATCAAAATAAAATAGATTACCTCTTGATCGTCCTCTAGATCCAATTATATCTCCATCAGCACCATAGATCTTAACCTTTTTGTTCTGAAATACCATTCGGTGGCTAGTATTTTTTAGTTGTGCAACACTCAATAGATTATATTTTAGTCCTCTAACCCAATATGCATCATTAACTTTCATCTTCTCATTTAATACAATGGATCCCTTACCTTTCATAAGACATGGAGCATCATTTCCAAATCTGACAAATCTTCCATCATATTCTTCTAGGCTCTCAAACTTATCAATATCAGTAGTCATATGATGTAAAAAAACACTATCAATAATCCATGGGTCTAGTTTTTACTTACATGAGAAACAAGTTCTTTCTCATGTTCATACTTTTCTTCATCTAAGTCTTCTTTTACTACAATAAAGACAACTTCATATCCTTCTTCGGTATCATCAGTTACACCTTCCTCAGCTAGGTAGAAAGACTTGTTTCCTTTGTCCTTAAAATATCTAAATCTTCATTGTTAGTTGTCTCTTTTATAATTCTTGTCATTGTTAGGACATCTAGATGAAATATGTCCAATCTTATTACAATTGAAGCATTTCAAAGGTAACTTTCCTTTGTACTTTCCTTTACCTCTAGGTATTTAGTTAGCTAGCAGTACTTCCAATTCCTCCTCTTCCTTCTCTTCGGTGAGGATACTGTCATATTCATTTCCATATTAAATTTTGTGATTTTATCTTTTGAATGATAATTGTAAGCCTATCCCACATCTCTTTTGAATTGACACAATCCTTAACATCATTAAATTCAGCATCGGAGAGGGAAGATGCAATCTCTATCATAACTGAGTTGTGTTCCTACTTTTCTCTCATCTGATCAACTATCAAAGGTATAGTAGGCGGTGGAGTGTAGTCAGTATCAATAGATGTAGTGTAGAATATCCAATCCCAAAAAGATACAATCTCATTTTTTATTTGTCATGTAGAGAAACTTTCCTTGTTCAACTTAAGTATTTCTATTTTATACATCTTCAGATCTTTTACTCAATTATTTTAAACTTATCTCTTTAGATTACTTGGCTCTGATATCAATTGTTGGATTATAGAGAGGGGGGATGAATTAGTAATCCCAAATACCTTAAAAAAATTTCTCTCATTAACTCAGTAGTAGCTTAGTAAGATACAGTTCACTATTTATTGACTGTTGACTACAACTGATTTGGAATCTGATTGAAGAATCTATGATTACAAGATCACTAAGGAGTTGTTGATTAGATATGTAATATGATTAAATTATTATTATGTTTTCATTGATTTCAACTAGTTTGACAACACTTATCTTGTAAGTTACTATACTGAGACATCTGAAGAAAGGTGAAAGAGATGAAGAATAGAGAAATATACATGAGGAAAGATGTACATGACAGATGAGGATAAGGAACACATTGAGTAACTTGCTGATGAGTCTATGACTTGATGATATTGACTTTATTATGTTGCATTCATCTATGATGAAGTATAGAGCTGAAAGACACAAAGCAGTGTTGTTGGTAAATGAAGCATTTCTAGTATACACCAACTGAGTGTAGTGTATACCGATCATAGTATTAACCGAGCAGTGTTCACCAATGCATTTCTTTGTTAACCAAGTAGAATAGAATGTATTAAATGATAAGTTTAGTCGATAAGATTGATGAGCTGGCAAGAGTATAACATCGAGGTAATAGATAATGTTTGTTACACAAATCTATGGCTGACAAAATTTAGTGGAGATCTAACAGAAAAGATTGAAACGTGTTATTGACACAAGTACCAAGTAACTTTGAAGCGACAATATCTATGAATGAGATTAAGCAGAAAAATCTGATGGTGGAGAAGAAAATGATTTACTCATCTATATAAGAGAACAATTTTTCTTTATGAAAATACTGGGAAGAAGAAGAAGCTATAGGAATATCCCATGAACAAGGATTTCATGTATTCTGATCATACTAGTTAGTAAGAACCGAGCTGCAGAGCAATTACCGAGCTACAAAGAGCAATTACTGATGGACAGTAAGTTGATACAGTATTGAATCTGAAGTGAATTATTGATCAGAAGGATCTGTATGGACTAAATATTGATCTATAATCTACAAATTGAAGTTGTATTTGGGTAGGTCATTTAATGTTACATATTTAACCATTGTATACAGTCAAATCTCTTAATCGAGTGGACTCTGAAAGTCTTATGATGTATCATTCATAGAATGAACATTGTTATCCTGTCAACCCCATAGTGAATGCTGGTTGGACGATAACTTCTAGTCTAAAATCCTCTAACAAGGTCACACCTTACAGTGTATTTGTAACCTTTAACAGGGTTGGGTCTTAACCGGCCTCACGTTAGAAGAGTGAACAATTTTGGGTTGCCGGTCCCAAGTGGTTTTTCCCTTTGCAGGGTTTCCACATTAAATCTCTTGTGTTATGTGTTGATTGTGATATTTTTTGTTATCATTCTTTACATGTTACATGTTAGATTTTATCGGTAAACTATTTTGGCATTAGACTAGTAATCGGTAAAAGCACAAATATTGAGAGTTATTATTGCTTACCGACAAGAAAAAATTGAAGAAACTATTTTGAATTATACATTTTGATTTTGGACACTGGATAACTGATTCACCCCCCTCTTAGTTATTCTAACACTGACAATAGTAAATAAGCTATAATATTTAGTAAATCATTCACATAAACTATTCACAACATGTAACACCAATATTTATCATGGAAACCCAGCTTTGGGAAAAACCACTATGGGAGTTGTCACCCACTAAGAAAATATTATCCTCAAATATGCATGGTTAAAAGCCAATCTGGTTAAAGATTACAATACACATTGTTAGGTATAACCAGGTCAAGAGATTTACCTCAGATCTTTTAGGATTTTTACCCTATTAGGAGTGGACTTGTTAGAGGGCTTCAAACACTCATTGGAATGTCACCTTTTTCAAGGATTTTACAATAAGACTATTAGGTCTACTCTATTAAGAGATTTCTCTGTTACAAATGCTAACAAGAAATAGAAAAAAAATTGACCTATAGATTTTCAACTATCTTTGCTCAATCAGATCCTTTTGCACTCTTCAATCTTTACTTTAATTCTTCATTATCCACTAGCATCAACACTTCATCAAATCCTTCTTTTCCCACTTGTAATCTCTTTTTTCCTTCTTCACTGCAATAGTCGGTAAGCCTTCAACTATTTAGTTTGCCAGCCATTTTTCCATACAAGATCATTCTTTATATAGATAATTTTTTCCTCTTAATCTCATCTATTAAAATTTTCCTTTAATCAATCTTAACTGCCCAATTCATTATACTTTGAATCTAGATCTCAATAACACATTTTCTTTTCACCTAGGAACTTGAACTTTTTCTAGAAACTTGTTCCATCTCTTTTTTCCTCTTAGATCTTGTTGTATATCTTCACCTTGAATTTTCATAACTATATATTTATTTAACTAACTTTCCTCATCATCATAATCATCCAACTCATCATAGCTAATCATTAAATGTTGATTCAATGCTTATTTAATATCTTTTCCTTACTCGGTGTTTTTCATTTGAATTTTGGTTACATTTATTGGTGCCAAAAATTTTCTTTGATGTTTGGTTCCTTGAGTTCCTTTCACTTTACTGAGCGACCTTTCCTTTAACCTTAACCTTATCGAGTGACTTATCCTTCTCGGTAGCCAAAATAACTTAACTTACCTAATTGTCAAATCTTCATCACCATGCTTTACCGAGTTAACATAATCATATGTTAGGTAGAAAACAATTATATCAACATAATATAATCATTGTCTAATCTGTATCAATTTCCCATTTAAGTTCTAAAACTTCTCATTTCTTCTTCTCCTTAATTCATTCAACTTATATTATTACCAAATGATATGGCAACATAATAAGCCAGAAATCAATTACTTGACATCAATGACAAGACAATAACTGATATAACCTTTCTACTATCATCATGTATTCCTCTTATCTTGGTTGGTCTTCATCATCAACTCCATTAGATAATCAATCTTCAACATTATTATTAGTTATGGTAACACCAACAATCATACTAATTTTGAGTTTGTGTTATGTGTTTGTTTGACGGTGACAATTACGATGATAATGATGTCTGGTTTTAGGAATGAGGTACCTTGTATAAGATTGACATGTTTGGTTTCCATCATATTCATCCTCTGTATAGGTCATAATGACCATATGACAAAGGATTGATTATAATTGACCAATTAATAAGATAGTGACCAATTTGATTAAGAACCAGTTGATAACTTTGTTAGTTAATGCACAATTTTGTAAAGCTCAAACTTGTTGCATTTTGCATTTGTTCAATGCATGTTGATGCAAAAGGACTTATTTATTAAAAGTTAACAATTGACACAAGGTAAATTTATTGTTGGATTCTTTATGTTTTAATAATTTGTAGGGATTTTTTAAGGAAACTTTATCATTTTGTGGGAATTTTTCAAAGGACATTTTAATAATCATGACATTGGATTTTCCCCTAGTAATGACACAAGGCAATTTATTATGGGACCAAGATGGTGGAATAACTCATGGTAGAATAGAAAGAAAAACTGACAAGGATGACTAATAAATTTCAAGATAAAAATAATATACTAAGATGTTATTATGGGGATGCAAAATGTATGGCAATGTGTTCATGATAGGTATATCAAAAAATGTGAATGCAAACAATAGAGTAAAAGTCCCCACACATGGTGTCAAATTGTCTAATTTTTACCTTGGTATTTTCCCAAGGCACTGCAAACATGGTTTTCACCATAGGATGAATCATTTCTCTTATTTTTTAATTTTCTGGTGCAACTCAAGATGTTTGTTTGCCTGGTTTTCATCAAGGTGATTTTATTTAAATTACTTTTTTGACCTTTTTTTTGGGGTATTTTTTAGGACATTTTTTAAAGAGATACTCCAAGAGCTAGGTATAGAACTTGCACGGGTGCAATATGTTGATAGGTTCTAGTAGAGGTTGGTGTTAGACTACAAATGATTAACTACTTAGAGTTTAGAATATGAAGATCATCACTGAGCTACAAAGGTATATGTGAGACATTAGATCAATTATTATATTGTCATTGATGTCAACTAGTTTTGACTGTACTTATCATGATAGTTGCAAACATCTGAAGAAGGTAAAATTGCTAAAGGAATGAGATATTAACATGAAAATAAGATGCATGAGTAAGTTATGAATATGGTATTCATTGGGTAACTTATTGATGAGTCTATGACAATATGATAGTGATTTGATTGTATTACATGATTCTATTAAGAATTAAATATCAAGAATGTAAAAGTTTATGTGGTCGGTAGATGAAAAACTTAATATACACCAAGAAGATACAATGTACACTGAGAAAGTTTAGTGTATACTGAGTGTAGTATTAACCGAGCGGGAAGTCACTGACACATCATGATATTGACTGAGTAGAAGAAATAATGTGGAACATGTGATTATCGACATGAGATGATGAGCTAGACAAATTGGGATGATTTAAAGGTTAAAGATAAAGTTTATTAGGAAGATCTATGGTTGACAAAATTCAAGGTTGATCGGATGATCAAGATTGAAAATGTATTAAGGCACAAGTTTTGAGGAAGGTTAAAGAGGCAAAATCAATGATGGAGATTAAGAGGCAAAATCTATGGCTGAGAAGAAAATAATTTATTATGTCTATTTAAGGAGACAAGAGATTCAAAATAATGATGATGCATGTGAGGAGAAGATTGTATTCATGTGAAGCTGGTCAAACAGGTTGAAGTGAGAACTGAGTGATTTTGTAGACCACACCGAGTGATAGAGGGAGATTAATTGAGTAGAACAAAGTTGGAGGATAAAAGGAAATTGAAGAGATTATGGTGGCCAGAGGAATATTGAGCTTAGCATAGATCTAAATATCTATAAAGGAAGTTGCATTTGAATCAGGTCATTCATTTTTGCATTCTAACCATTGCTACAGACAAAATCTCTTAACTGAGTGGGACTTAATAGTCTGTATTTATTTCTTTATGGCATTCAATGAATGTTTATTTTTTTCTTACTGACCCAAGTGAATGTATGGTCACAAAGAAATGTTAGTGATAAATCCTCTAACAAGGTCACATCTTACAGTGTGTTTTGTAACCTTTAACAGGGTTGGCTCTTAACCGAGCTCACTTCAGAAGAGTGAAAATATTTCAGGTACCATTCCCAGGTGGTTTTCCCCCTAACAAGGTTTCCACATTAAATCAAAGTGTTAAATATGTATACATGTGATGATTTGTTATTTTACTTTACACATTACAATTATTGGTTTGATTGGTATATACTAGTTTAATTAATTGGCATTTGGTAAATGAATCAAGAAGATAGTCAAGTATTTACTGAGCTATTTAAGTTTATTTGTTGAATTGGTTTTATACATCAGAGAGTATTTGGGACTGCAGGATAACTAAACTTAACTGATTCACCCCTCTCTCAGTTATCTAACATTTGGTATCAAAGAAAGAGTACTTGAAGGAATAAGTTTGAAGGGCTTAAGTTAAAGATCTAAATATGTATAAGAGAGAGGTGTCAAAGCTAAACAAAGACAATTTCTCAGCATGGAAAAGAAAGATTAAGTTGTATCTATCGGGCATTGGAGATTCTGCACTATACTATTTGGAAAATGATTTCATAACTCCTACTGGTCCTTTGACTATCAACAAGATGAAAGAGATACAATAACATAATGCTATGATGATTGAGATTGCTTCTTCTCTATCAGATGCTGAATTTGAAGACATCAAGAACTGTACTACTGCAAAAGAAATGTGGCATAAAATGACACTAGTTCATGGAAGAGATCTGAATGTGCTTAGGGAAAAATTAGAAAGTTTAAGAGGAAGGTTTGATGATATGAAGATGAGATAAGGTGAAAACATCACTTAGTACATCAACCAAATCAAGGAAGTGGTGAATGCTATCTAAGGAGTAGGAGGAATTATTGAAGAAGACATTGTGGTAAGTAAAATTATCAGAACATTATTACTTGTCTATTCTATTAGAGTCTCAACAATACATGCAATGAGAGCAGTTCCTAGTAATGATATTTCTCTTGATATTCTAATCGGTAGATTAAATGCATTTGAGCTTAATAACTATGATAACAATATTTTACCTAAGGTAGAATATGCATTTGTGCCATCTTTGAATATTGGAAGATCAAGTAGTAGACAAAAGATAAGAAATGAAAGTGATAGTGAAGCTAAAGAAGATGAGCTTAATGAACTTGAAGCATTAATGGTTGAAGGCTACTAAAAGGAAAAGGAAGATATAGAGGTAAACTACCCTTGTATGTTTTAAATGTAAAGAGGTTAATCATATTGTTGCAAGATGTCCTGATAGGAAAGATGTTGAGAAAACACGTGAAACATCAAATGAAAGGAAGAATGATAGAAGAAATTACTGAGATCATAGAGGTGACTGATGTAATACCCTGAAAATGGGCTATAGGTTCATTAACCTCTTACGTCATCAAATCGAATGAAATTGACATCGAAGGCCTAACCTAAGGCACATATGCACATGAAATCATCGAAACCTAATTGATTATCCTAATTCTACATCAGGGAATATTCCTTGAATATTCCTAATTTATCATAATTATCTTTAATTGAATAATTATTTGGTGATAAATCATATTTATCCTAAAGTTTGATTAATTGAATATTTTGAATATTTAATTAATCAGTTTTAATACTGCCACTTAATTGTTTAATTAAATTTAATTATATTTATTCCTAAATTGTATTATTTAATTTTGACAATAAATCAAAAATCTCATGACTAATTGATTAAATTCTTATTTAATTAATTAATGTCAGTTGTCAATATTTAATAATATAGTTGTTGAATAAAAGTTTGATTTAATAATTGATTAACCCATAAATCAGTTTGTTGGTGCCCAAAAATGATGGATTCACTTTTGACCAACTAACAGGTACACATTGATACCTTTGTAATTCTGGCTTAATCTAGCCAAGGCTGGTAGGCCTAATTTCACTTTGAACTATTTAATTCTCTATGTTGTACAACTGCGTACATAACAAACAAAGTTCCTCCAAGGGTGGTGAATGATCCTTTGAGGAAAGAAACTAATCTCCTAAAAATCTCTATTCTATAATACTTGGCTAAATGGATTATACTAAATAATTAAAAGTAATGCTTTTGAAATAATGATTTAATGATCTATAAACTACAAATGTATGAACCAAATGACAATTACCAAATAATAGTTAGATTAGTGCCTTCTAAATACTTGGGCTATAGAGTCATAAAACTTTCAATCCTATGTACAATCAGAGATGATTTTAAGGTAACTCACTCCTATAAAGTGAGACCATCATCCTACAGGCTTCAGTTGAAACAAAAATTTAAATAACTTATACAATTAGTCCTATGGATTTTAACCCAACTTAAGAGCCCGAAAGGAACAATAACAGGTTCTCAGACCATGCAACTGCTATTCAAATTGTATAAATTAAATTAAACAAATGAATCAATGAAAGAACATAGTAGGATACCCTAGTTCACAAAGTAATCTGAAAGACTAATTCAAAAGATATAACTTATAACCACAAATAAAAAAGAAGAGCACTTATCTTTATTAATGTTGAAAAAATAGTACATTAGAGTTCATATTGCAGTTGTGATCAAATTCTATTCTATGAAAATGTTAATTGTATTCCCTATCTTTACATTTTACATTATGTATATATACATGTTTGAGTGGCTTTCACACCTCTTTAGGGTGAAAAGATACAACCTTTATTACAAATTATTTTGAAAAAATAATAAACTAACTAAAAAATAACTACCTACTTTTAGATTTGGGCTTGGTTGAAAAACCAAAACACCTCATGGAAAGCTAAGATTTTACTAGAGATAGGAAATTTGATTTCCCAAACTGGGTCTTTTTTAGATTTTTAAAATTTGACTATCTTCAGCCTCTGTCGGCATCATCCTTGCAGTAGGTCAAAATTCCAGCATTTTTTGAAGGCTTTGATCATAGAATTTTGATTGTTCTTGTCACATAGCTTCCTTCCATAATCTCTCAACTTTTTAATTGAAAATTAATATAATTTTTTATCCTATTTCATGTACTCCACCATTAATTATTGGGCATGGAAATTAAGAGACCATTTTTTAGGGTTTTATCTCTATATAAGACTCCAATTTTTGCTTAAAATTTAGAGCTCCAACAGGCTCTTTTTGGGGACGTATGCTCCATGTGAGCATAGAGAGATCCCAGCTATCTCTGGAGAAGCAGACCAATTATCTATACTTAATCTAATGTGAAGTAAAATTGGGTGGTCCCAGGCCCCCCAAAATTGAATATTGATCTTTTCCTCTATCGAACACTTGATTTTGATCATGCAATAACTCCCTCCTTGCTGCATTGGGTGCATCTTCCTTATGGATAATTCTCATTGTTTCATCTATGTGTTCCTTGGTATTTGACCTTTGTTTCTTCTTTGAGGAATCATTAAGTGCATCATGATTTTTTTTGAATGGAGGATCTCTATGCATTAGACAAGTTATATCAAAACAAAATTTCTTTACTTGGATAACTTCTTGATCAAAATTTTCTTTGTCTTTATACTCCATGTGTTGTGTCTCATCATAAAATGGTTTTGAAGGTAACTCATATTGAGGAGAAATTACTATACTTTTATCAAGAATCTGATTAGATGGGATATTTGGAAAACTTTTAGCACTATTCCTCAACACATTCTCCTCATTATGCCTGGTTGATATCATCTTATCTTCACATGTTTGATACAACTTCTATTCATAGGATGAACTGAAAGATGTCACACCTCTTGAATACACTTCCCCACAGATATTTTGAGTTTCATCATCCTCAAAATTATCATTAGGCCTGTTATCTTCATCATGATGTTGATGGATTTGATTGCATAGAAGATCTTCCTCAAATAGCAGATTCATGAACATAGAAAACTTGGACGCATCTTCCTTTGTATCTTTTTCAAACAATGGGTTCAAGGTCATAAATAATTTAGGCATATAGTCATAAGAGCTTTCATTTGGATCATCAAGTGTTTCATCAACAAGATTAATATATTCATTAACATTATTTCCTAAATCTTCCTCATGTTCATGTAGTTCTATTTCATCTCCACAATTTGATCCCTAGGAATTATCATCTCCTTCATCTAGTGCCCCCTGAATATGTGTTGATATGTCAACTTGTTTACCATGATGGATTGAGAAAAAAATTGGGTTTTTCCTCTCAATATGTTTATGATATTCTATGTCTAACAAGGCTGAAATCTCTTCCTCATTGAGAGAATTCTCTTCCTCATTTTTATATTCGCCAATGTTTGATATCATACAAGTATCATCATGGAAAGATCTTTCCTTAGACTATCCAAAAGAGTCTCCTTCATTCACATCTGAAACCTCACTTGACTCATATGCTACTTCAGTCTTGCATTCATTCTCCTTTGCAACCAATTCATTATTCATAAGTTTGAGAAAATAAATAATCTGATGATCATATAAGAGACCTAGTTCTCGCATTCTATTTAAAAGATTAGATGATGGAGGTCTACATTCTAAAGGTATTTCTTGATATATATTAAACATCCTTATGAAGAATTGTACTGCAGATGATTCTTCTTGTTTCTCTAAGTTCAAAAATGCATCCAAAGGGGATATGTAATTTGGATTTTCTTCATCATCACTAATATTGTCATAAAAAACAAGGCCTTGTTCAATTTTATCATAAGCCTCCTCTTCTTTGTCTTCACTATCTTCTTCTAATATCTTAACAAGAAGCTTCAAATTAGGTTTATCTAATGAGATTCCCAAGTTTTTGACCTTTCTCATTAATTCTTTTTGTGAAGGCATAATTATTTCAGGTATTCTCTTATATATATTTTCCATCCTCAAGAATAAGTGTACACAAGACTCCCCTTCAAATCTCTCCAAACTGAAAAATGCATCAAGTAGAGACATACTATGATCCTCCTCCATGATGCAACTTTTGTTTTCACACTTTTCATAATACATGTTATCTTTATTGCTTGCATCATGAAATTCATATAGAAACCATTGTTCAAATTCTTTCCAAGATGAAATACTTTGTGTAGGTAATGATTCATATGCCTCTCTTGCATTATTTTCTAATGTCCTCACAAATAGTTTCATTACCTGATCTTCTGCACAAATCTCATAGTTCTCTATAAATGCATAAAATGCATCTAAATGTTCAACTGTTGATTCATCCCATTCTCCATGGAACTTTGGTACAAGTTGCAAAAACTTATGGAGCAACTTAAAAGGAATACAATGGAATCCCCTGAGATCCAATGGCTTGATACCATCTAGAATAAATGGTTTTATGTGAAATGGTTGTTTATTCAGATACATTCTGAATATCTAAATTTGTAGTAACTTGTTTCTTTATTCATTAGGTTCTTGACAATAGAGTCACCACCTCTTTCAAAGAGGAAAACTTTACTTACCTCCTTTTGGGTCTTCTTCCTCAGTAGAGTCACTGATTGAAATGCTTTATTGAATAGAGTCACCACCTCATTCAAGGAATGTCTTTCTTCTGGGTTCTTTCTTCTAGTAGAGTGTGCTTCGAAACAAACTAATATAACTACTTTCTGATTCTGATCTGTGAAATCTAAAATTCTAAGTAACTTCACAATATATATTATGAGCAACTCTCCCTAGCAGAGTCACCAATTTGTTGGTGCCCAAAAATGATGGATTCACTTTTGGTCAACTGACAGGTACACATTGATACCTCTGTAATTCTAGCTTAATCTAGCCAAGGCTAGTAGGCCTAATTTCACTTTGAACTATTTAATTCTCTATGTCGCACAACTACGCAGATAACAAACAAAGTTCCTCCAAAGGTGGTGAATGATCCTTTGAGGAAGGAAACTAATCTCCTAAAAATCTCTATTCTATAATACTTGGCTAAATGGATTATACTAAATAATTAAAAGTAATGCTTTTGAAATAATGATTTAATGATCTATAAACTACAAATGTATGAACCAAATGACAATTTCCAAATAATAGTTAGATCATTGCCTTCTAAATACTTGGGCTATAGAGTCATAAAAATTTCAATCCTATGTACAATCAGAGACAATTTTAAGGTAACTCACTCCTGTAAAGTGGGACCATCATCCTACAAGTTTCAGTTGAAACAAAAATTTAAATAACTTATACAATTAGTCCTATGGATTTTAACCCAAATTAAGAGCCCGAAAGGAACAATAACAAGTTCTCAAACCATGCAACTGCTATTCAAATTGTATAAATTAAATTAAACAAATGAATCAATGAAAGAACATAGTAGGATACCCTAGTTCACAAAGTAATCTGAAAGACTAATTCAAAAGATATAACTTATAACCACAAATAAAAAAGAAGAGCACTTATCTTTATTAATGTTGAAAAAATAGTACATTAGAGTTCATATTGCAGTTGTGATCAAATTCTATTCTATGAAAATGTTAATTGTATTCTCTATCTTTACATTTTATATTATGTATATATACATGTTTGAGTGGCTTTCAGAGCTCTTTAGGGTGAAAAGACAACCTTTATTACAAATTATTTTGAAAAAATAATAAACTAACTAAAAAATAACTACCTACTTTCGGATTTGGGCTTGGTTGAAAAACCAAAACACCTCATGGAAAGCTAAGATTTTTATTGGAGATAGGAAATTTGATTTTCCAAACTGGGTCTTTTTTAGATTTTTAAAATTCAACTATCTTCAGCCTCTATTGGCATCATCTTTGCAGTAGGTCAAAATTCCAGCATTTTTTGAAGGCTTTGATCATAGAATTTTGATTGTTCTTGTCACATAGCTTCCTTCCATAATCTCTCAACTTTTTAATTGAAAATTAATATAATTTTTTATCCTATTTCATGTACTCCACCATTAATTATTGGGCATGGAAATTAAGAGACCATTTTTTAGGGTTTTATCTCTATATAGGACTCCAAATTTTGCTTAAAATTTAGAGCTCCAACAGAGTTGTTTTAAATTTAAAATCAGTTAAGTTGATAATAAATTACTTTATTTTCAAATTAATTCATAATTATCTATGCACATTTGAAGGAGCAGTTAAACTTAAAATCATAAAATCAATTCAAGTTGTTATCTTTTGGAAACTCAACATCTATTTTGAGTTGAAAATTGATCTAAACTTTTGATTTGAGTTAAAAAGCTATTTTTGCATGATTTGCATGATTTTGTGATTTAATTATTGCTGATTTCTTGTTAACTCAAAAATCAACCCGAGTTTATCAAGAGTGATTTATGGCTTTTCTCAATGCATCCTCAAGCCCTGGATTTCTATAAAATCAAGGCTTAGCTCTTCACAATTAACCACTCTCGAATTTGCACAATTACTCTAGCGAATTTGCAGTTGAAGGATCGAGCACTTGCGACAAGCAATTTGTGAGATTTTTAATTGTTGGTCATAAGCATTCATAGTTTTTCATATCATTCTTAGATTAATCTGCATATCATTTTTATTCATTCTAGATTAGTTTCATATCAAGTTTTTCATCCTAATTGCATAGAAAATACAAAAATATAGATTAATCTACATTCATTCTACATACATCTTTTGCATTCAAATATTTCGTTTAGGTGTTGCATTGTCACCGATCTCTATTTCAATTTGAGAACATCATACTCGCACCTACTAGAAGGCAGTAAATCCCCCGGTTAGCTTAATTTTAATTACTTGCAGATTTTGATTTTGTTAACCTCTAATGTTTTACTAAAGTGTTGTGTTCGCAGCTAGGTACAATTTTCACACACACATTTGTAGCATCCATCATGGGGCCCTAAAATGGGTTTCCATTTCTCTTCTATCAATTTCAATCTATTTTCTATCATTTTTTTATCAATTCTGTGATTTTATTCTCTTCCTGTACAATTTTTGTATGAGTTTTGTCCAAAAATTGTGCTAGGACCCTCTGAGTGTCATATGGCATTCAACATTTTCGAGGTTCATACGAACAACTATAGATTATCATTTTGAGACTTCTTTGTCATGCGGGCAAATACCCACTATCGTACGATTTTTTAGAAAGTCATGCCAGAGGTGACCCATTGTGGTATGAGGTTTGGATTGTCGTATGAGAGATAACTCATTATCATATGAGTTTTGAGACCAGGATTCAATTGTCATTTTAGATTTTTAGGTAGTTTGTCAGATTTGATTTTTAGATTTGGACTAAAAGCTAACCCTAACAATTGAACTCTACTATTTTTGATTTGCATTTGCTGATTCTGATCTGGGAAAATGCAACAAAATTGCTAAAATAGGTAAAATCTACTAAGCACGTTGTGAGGAATTCAGGTAATCTGTTCGAATCTGATAACACTTCATTGGGGTATAAAATGAACTCTCTTATGTCAAGCTTGTGTGACTTTTCCTACTTTCATATCACAGACTTAAGTTTTTGGGCTATAAAAATGAACATAGATTTGCTTTTTGCATATCTGTTACACATAGTAAATAGGCCCTATGAACACTATTTGTGGATGATCTTGAGAGAGTGGGCTTCTTTCTCTTGTTCACGCATGAGAAGCTCTTCTTGATGAAGGATCCCCTTGTAGGTAGGGATGATACTAGGATTATCTTGCATTCTACTGGGTTTTGAGTCCTCAGCTTTTGATCAATACGTTCTCTCTCCAGAGAGATCGATAGACCATAGTTGTTGACATTAGATCTTGGTGAGATAATTTTAGTCTTAGCATGTCAAATAAATCTGTCTCCTTTGTTTTGGTGAAGTGAAGAGGCTAGGGGATTATGCTCTACTTTCTTTTTGGATAGTACCAGAAACCCAGATTCTTGAATCTGATCTTGTCCCCCTATGGTATCTTTTGTGAGTCACCTTTAGAGAGGGTTAACCATAGTGGACATTCCCTTTATTGGGTCAACCACATGGACAGAACCTCAAGTGGTAATAGCCATTTTCACCATGGTAGCAACAACCACTATATAAATGTCCTTGTGGAGGAAATCTTCACAGGTGTGGTCTCTTGTTGGGCTGTTAGATCTCTCTAGAAGCTCCCAATTTATTAAATTCTTAGACTGTGTCAAAACCTCGATGCACCTAGATTGGAGTTCACCCTCTTAAGATCATAACATTTTTAGATTCAGACCATTAATACAAACCTTAGTGAGGCCAATTTTTCATTTTCTAGGACTATGTGTGTTATTGAAAAACTTTTTGGAACATACACAATTAGCATTCCTAGGGATTAACACATTAAGTTACTTGATTGTTCATGCGTAGGGTTGCTTTGTCCCCTATTCATTATTTTAAGATGTGCTTGAAATCACTTGCATGTTGTTATGCATGCTTGTTTACTTACTTGGTTATTGAAAATGAACAATCTTAAAATAAACTTCAAATTTGGACAGAAAACCTTCCAAAACACACTGATTCTGAAAATTGAAAAAATTGCAAATTTGATGCAAAATTCCTTTCTGGAGTCAAAATTCATCCCATAGGAGGAGAAATTCATATGATTTTTGACCCTCTGTTGTATCAGAACCCCCGGATTGTTGTATGAGAGCTTGTATATTGTCATATGAGTTTTGTCAAAAATCACAAGAAAAAAGTCAAAATCTACTATCAATTATCATGCGAGCTTTGCAATTATCATACGAGTCTTGTCAATTGTCATTCCAAAGCTTACCCACTATCGTACAATCCTGTAAAAATTTGTATGAGAATTTTTTAAAATTTGCTAGAAACTTGCCAAACTTGCCATAAATCCAGCTTTTACAGCCTACTTCCAGATTCTGTCAAACAAATCACTGTGTCAAGAACAGAGCAGAACCTAGAGAGAATTCAATCATTTTTCTAAAGTGGTCTCTTGAATCTGATCTAGCCTTCTAATTTATCGATTTGAGTCTTTTTCATCTTGTGTCAAAACCTTGTCAAAATTATTTTCAATTCAATCTTCATCTAAAATGGCTAAGTGTTGCGAGCTCATGTCTGCCATCTTTTGGGCATCTACCCATACTACTAGGGGATAGTATCCTTCATTTACATCCAATCTAATCTTCAATCAATCCAATCTTGACAAGGTTGCATCATTCGATCTTCTTGAATCAATCCATTCTTTAGTTGTCTTAATCTTTCTCTCTTGCTTCACCTAAGGTTAATGGTGGAAACCAAAGCTTCATCACTAAAAAAAAGAGAACAACTTGAAATCTCTTCAGAGACATCTTGTATGATTGCTCAGACCATTCATCAATCCTACGACACTAATAAATTTGGAGAAGACACTCTTGGTAATTTATTTTTGAAGGGTGGTTACATCACCCCTCCTGCATCAATTCATGCAGGTAATCAACCAACCCCTCCTATATCAATTCACAGAAGCTATCAGACAACTCCACATCAATCCATCCCTAGTAGCTCTCATAACAAAAATATGTCTCAAGGAGGGACAAACCAAGGGTCTCAAGGACATCACTCTCAACATGGTGCAGATATCAAAATGATGATGACTTCAAGAAAATGATGAGGCATTTCTTGAAAGAAGACAAAGAAACATACTTCCTAGAATTAGCTCATCAAGGGGCTAAACTTCCTCCCAACTTTAATGTTGAAGATATAATTACACATGAGGAAGAAACTCCAATCACCACTATGATGAAATAGATGCATGCCATGCAAGTCAAACTCAAAAAACTCAAAAAAGAAAAGGAACCTAAGGAGTTCTCCATGGAGGCTCTATGCCCATTTCCATTTGATAAAGACTTGTACATGTTGTCATTCCCTAAAAGAGTGGAGATGCCTAAATATGATAAGTACGATGGAAACTCTGATCCTCAAGATCATGTCAAAGAATTATGTACTCAATCTATGGAGTTCATGCACAAACCAACCTACCTAATGCATCTTTTTCCTCGATCTCTGGGAGGGTAATATATTCATTGGTTCTCAAAAATGCCTCCTACTATCAAAATTTTTGAGGATTTAATCAAACTATGCTATCAACAATACTCTTACAACATCCAACATTCGGTCACCATGATCGACATCTGCAATCTAAAATAGAACTCAGGAGAACCATTCCTAAGTTTTCTCAATAGATGGAGGCAAATGTTTTCTCTATATGCTAGACCTATTGTAGAAATTGAGAAGCTAGAAATTTTCATCAACAATCTTGTTCCATAACTCAACTACCATTTGCAAATGCAAAATCATACATCTTTTGGTAAGATGGTAGATAATGCAATCAAAATTGAGAAATTACTTGTACAAAAAGGAGACATATCACTTCAAAAGGACAAGTATGAATCTGGATCTAATTCTAAAGACAAATGAAAAAATTGGAACAAGAATAAAGGCATTGTCATAGATGGCGTTGTTGATACTATCCATGCCCCAGCTAAGGTACCCACTTTCAATCTCACTGTTGGCACCCAAGCTATCAAAGCCTCAAAAGAAAAAGCAACAGAATCAAACAAGAAGTCATCCAACTATAAACCTTGGGCTACATATCCTAAATGCAAGTTTACTCCTCTTGGAGAGTCCTTGGAATCTTCCATGAAAACTCTATTGGCCAACAACATCATCACCTTTCTTGAGATAAAAGTCTTTGATCCTGAACCTAAACTGAAATGGTGGAGAGAGAATGATTTATGTGACTTCCATCGCAATAAGGGTCATAAAACTAATAACTACATCCACTTGAAACACATCATACAAGACAAAATTGAGAATGGAGAAATTGTAATTGACAATCATAAAAGAAATAATGATCATACAGCATTCACGGAGCTATTTCTAAAACATGGTCAAGGAGATTCATCTTCTCAGCCTAATGTGGGTGCTAAAGTCAATTATTCTTACTCTTGAAACAATGCTATCATAAATATGTTTGAACCATGTCTATCTGAGCATTGCAATGTCATCACAATTGTAAGAAAAGATAGAGATAATCAATCAGCCAATGCAGTTAATCGATCACAAGCTTAGGCGTGTATACACCTAAAAATGGTCACCTAGACTATTAGCCCCTTTTGCTAAATCATAAATTACTTATTCTTGATCAAATCCTAGCTCTATCATTTATTCGATTATTTTCTATGGGCTAACCATCTTATCCTAAGTCTTTATTTATTTAAAAAGGAATATTTCCTCCCCTTTTAATAAATAAAAAGCCCCCACTTTTCCTCTTATCCTAAGTTGCACAAATAAAGCATTATTCTTATTTTATAAAAAGAGAAAAGTACTTTTTGTCTCATATGGACACAAAAGTCAACTCCTATTTTCTTATTGGAGGATATTTGTGCACAAGGATCAAGCTTCTTTTAAGCTCCACCGTTGATTAAATATTTTGCCTCTTAATCTCCATGGTCCATTTCTCCTCATTTCCTATAAAAGAAGAGCTCTCTTCTTCATTCTAGACCCCCAACAACTTTTTATGCTATTGTTATGCTACAGGTTTTCTAGGTCATCTTGGAGCTTTTGGAGATATTCTTGCATCTAGGGTTTGAAGATTTGGAGCATTGTTGGCATTCATCTTGGATCTTCATCAACACTCTATCTTCTTGTCTTCATTCTTGCATCATCATGGCTTTCTTGCTTCATAGTTAGATTTCATTTCTTGCATAGTAGCTTCATTTTCATGGCATTCTTAGCTTAGATTTCCTTTATGCTTTAGATTAATTCATCTAGTTTAACTAGGAGGCTTTGTAATACTTGCATCTTTCATTTCCATAGTTTAGCTTGCATTTCCATTCTAGCATAGCACTGCATTGCATTTTCATTCTTGATTCTTGAGGATATTGGCATTCTTGCCCTTGTCTTCATTGAATCTCCCATTGCATGGTTTACTAGCAAGGTTATTGGCTAAATAGCTCTAGCTGAGAGCATTCTTAAAACCCTTGCACTCCATGCCTAGGGAGCTATGGATCGATTTGTGAGGGCTCATTCTTGAGTTTCCTTGCATGTAATGATTCATAGAAGTGTGACACATTTATTGCACACATTTTTGGCGCCCACCGTGGGGCAGAGTAGATAGACTTTGTCCTTTAAATTCTGCATTTTTATTATTTTTCGTCAATTTTTCGGCAAGTTTTTAGCGCAATTTTTGTTCTCTGGTTTTTTTCTCAGAATATCGCGCGATACTTCTCAGGTATATCGCGCGATATACCTTACTATATGCGTGCGATACTTCGCACCTGAGAAGAATCGCACGGTAGTATTGAGGTATATTGCCTGGTCTCGGGCGAAGTATCGCCTGGTGTTGGGCGAAATATCGCACGGACTGAAAAGTATCGCCTGGTGTCGGGCGAAGTATCGCGCGATACTGTGTCTGAACTTGGCAGTGAGCTATTTTTAGGCTATTTTATCTATCTTGCAAGTTTCAGGTTCTTAGCTATCTTTTTGAAATTTTCTGAAATTTCCAGCGTTTTCAAATCCGTGCCACTCTGGAAAACGGGTGCCCATTTTTTTTGAAATTTTGCAAATGGTATCAAAAGTTTAAGTGTGATATATCATTGGAAAGGTCTTTCCGAGCCCAATCCAACCATGATGGTTTCATTTTCAGATTTTATCATTTGATCAAGTATTTTTGCAGATTATCAGATTTTTCATGTGCTAACCATTGTGGGTCTAACAAGTTGTGGTTGTAGGTGCACTTGCTTGAGATATTTTGCCAAAAGAATGCATGTCAAAGAGGGCTACTAATGGTTTTTGTAGGGCTGCCCTAAGCATAAAAACTAAATCAAGTGCTTGTTTAATTGCTTTTTTTTATTAAGTGCGGCATATACTAGTTGTTTCATTTCATAGGCACTTAATACTTTGTGGAAGGAATCTTGGGGTGGTAGGAGAAGTATGCTCTTCACCTTTAGGTAAATCAGAAAATCTTGACCCATCTTGAGGTTTTGGAAGCAAAGGGGTAATTGGCTCTTGCTTGGTGTGTTTGGGAGAAGTTTTTGAGATAGGGGAGTATGTTCTTCACCCTTGTGGTGAATCAAAAACCTTGAACCTCAAGAATTAATCCACTCTTTGTTTAGCTTAGGATCCTTTAGCGGGCCTGCTCTTGAGAAATCAAGAGGAACGACCCAAGTGGGGACAACCTTGTCATCATTTTCCTTGGTGACGAGTGATTCCAACTCACTATAATCTCAAGGCTATCGAGGACACAAAACCTTGGTAGACATAGTACTTATCTTCGCTTGATGTGAGTAACTTGTGGGATTGTGACCATGAGGAAAGCATTAAGCAAGAATGCTTAAGGTACTCTTGAGGCCGCGAGGTCCTAGTCCTTTATGAGGAGCAAGAGGGGTGCTATGAACGGAAACCCTTACTATGAACCATTAGATAGAGGCCACCCTTCTTTTAGCCGCTTAGCTTCTTGGTGCAAGGATTGATCCAAGTGGACTTACCCGGATCACCCCAAGACACTCACCATATGTGTTCCTTTGGTTGTGTTTTTGACACTTCCATGACAACGCCAATATCTCTTGTGGGCAACCACTTGGTGTGAGGCAAGGGAACATCAAGTTGTGGGCCAAGTTGTTAAGTAATGAGCCTTGTCCTTCTAGGTAGTAATTGCTTGAATTGTCTTCGATTGTGCTATACCAGTGTAAACATTCTCAACATTCAAACACACGGTAGCATTCATAAGGTTTTCTATTTTGATATCACAAGTGCTTGTCTTGGCAAGGTTGATTTTGCCCTTGTTTCAAGTGTTCTATGACATGTTTGATCCCATACTGTTTGCAAACCTGTCTTTTATCTGCTGCTACTGCTTGTCAAACTAAAAAATTGCACTATCCAATCTTTGAACTTGATCAAAATACTTCAAAACTGAGATTTTTATGTTCATTGGTTAAGAGTCACACTGTTTGCCTGGGAACTATCACACAAAGTTATTTTGCTATCTCACTACTGCTTGCAATCTGAAGTTGATTTGTGTCACTTCCAGTCATCCTTGGTCAGTCCAGGTCAGATCTTAGAGGTTATTACATGTTTCTCAATATTCAAATGGACTTCAATGGTATCAATTTACACAAAATGACTCTTGGTCTTCTTTTTTCCACATCTCCCATATCTTCCTAGTCTTCCATTTCTCTTCTTCCTTCATGCTTCTTTCTCTTCTTCCTAACCTCTTCATGTCTTCTTGATCCTTTTCCTCTTATTATCTAGTCTTCCTTCTTCTATTTCATCTCTTCTATTCATTTCTTTCATGCTTGATTCCTCCTCTTCTAGAATCATGAATTTCAACTATCTTGCTATAGAACCTCTCTTGAGAAGGGATGATCTCGAACTCATTGCTCAATTCGAACAGTATTATTTTTCCAAGCATCCCGCAAGTCATCAACTTAAGACAAGAGTAAACAAAAAGATGCTTGAGTCTGACGCCTTTGCTAGGATTATAGACATGATTCTCTCACAATCTCCTTCTTCCAAACACTCTTTTTCTTCTAGGTCTTCCCATCATTCTTCATCTTCCACATCCTACCATGCCTTTTCCAAACATCATTATCCTTCTTCATCTTACCATGACTCTTCTCAACATCATTCAAATTCTTCCTTAGCTAAGTTTTCTTCTTCCACTATGTCTTCATTTTCTCCTTCTTTAAGATCTTCTTCTTCTTCTACTTCCCCCAAGAGTCTTGCTTTTCTTCATGAGCCATACTATAGAACATACGACAGTTGTACCACAAGAACCAGCTGATTTTAAAGAAACCCACATAGACAAGGAGGAAGGTGGTAGCTATTCTAAGATAGATTCTCACAAGTATGAATTCAAATCAAAATCTGAGGGTAACCCTTCTTGGGGTATCCATCCTGACTTTACACACATTCTTAGATTTCCTAGAGGCCTAGATGAGGAATCAAATGACTATGAATGGGGAGTCATTCCAAAGGAAGATGAGCTTATCATAGAAAAACATATTGATGTTGTTCACCAATATGCACCTAAACCAAATGTAAGTCTAGAGAGAAATAATGAACATAACGAGTCTAATCCACTGATGGGTGAAGTGGAATCCCACAATGAAATTGAGCCTATTCACAAATTGAACATTTTGAGTTGTAATATCACCTTCAAACTCGAGAGTCAGGTTAGGACCAATGATGATAGATCCATATCCATAAACACTATTTCCCAATCTTTCTCCACTTTAACTATCCAACATCCTGAACTTCTTGACCGAACCTCCACAAATCCGAGCCAAGGTATCTATACTTTTCCAAATGACTATGCCCTTACTTGCTACCTCAATGCAGTTGAGCCTATGATGACTTCCATCAGTGAACTGAGAGTTAGCATGACAGATTCAGACATCAAGTATCTTAGTCAAAAGAATAGAAATAAAAATAAAAAGAAAAGGAGTTCTGAGGGTGAAAACCACTTTGTGGCAGTCTCAGAACCTACAAAAGTAAAAATAAAAAATGATGTATCCAAAGGTGAAAACCTCTCTAAGGAACCTAAGGATGAGATATTTGATGTCCTTCTGAGTCATTTAGAGGATAAATCTCTAGTACTAATTGATCCCACTCAATCTATCAACTTGGGAATAGCAGAAGAACCATAGTAGATCCATGTAGCACAATCCTTATCAGAAGAAGAAAAGAAAAAATTCACCACATTCCTAACAGAAAATAAGATCAATTTTACATGAAAATATTCAGATATGCCAGGATTGGATCCTGATCTTATAATGCACCATGTATTTATATCTCTAGGAGTCAAACCTGTTAAACAAAAATTGTGAAAGATGCATCTACATGTTGCACTCTTGGTCAAAGCTGAATTAGAGAAACTACTAAAAGCCAGATTCATTCGTGTTATTAACTATGTTGAATGGATCTCTAACATAGTTCCAGTATCAAACCTAGACAAATCTATAAGAGTATATACAAATTGTAGAGATGTAAACAAAGCATGCCATAAGGATGATTTTCCATTACCTAACATTGATATGATAGTGGACATGACTGTGCGATTCGAGATGTATTCTTTAATGGATGGTTTTTCTAGATATAATCAAATCAAAATTTCTCCAGAGGATCAAGAGAAAATTTCTTTCACATGTGTGTGGGGTACCTTCTATTGGAATGTCATGCCATTTGGGCTTAAGAATGAAGGTGCTATGTATCAAAGGGCTATGGCATCTATTTTTCATGACATGATGCATCGAACTATGGAGGATTATGTTGATGATACTTTAGAAAAATCTATGATATGATGTAAACATCTAAATGATTTGAGAAAAATACTAGATCGAATGGAGAAGTTTAGTCTCAGATTGAACCCTAAGAAGTGCGCTTTTGGTGTCACTTCTAGAAAGCTCTTAGGTTACATTTTTTCAAAGAAAGGAATTGAAGTAGATCCAGAAAAGGTTAAAGCTATCATGGAGATGCAACCTCCCAAGATATCAGTCAAATGAGAACATTACAAGGGAGAGTAAAATCTATTAGATGCTTCATATCTCAGCTAGTAGACATATCACAGCCTTTCACAAAAACATTACATAAAGGTGTGACTTTTGCATGGAACGAGGAATGTGAAAAGAACTTTAATCATATCAAGAAATATCTATCAAATCCTCCTATTTCGATGCCTGCTATTCAAGGAAAAACATTGATTTTTTGTCTCCACTCTAGATACATCACTGGGGGCATTACTAGCACAACATGATGAGAACAAGAAGGAAAGAGCTATATACTATATCAGTAGAACATTGGTAGCATATGAGAAGAAATATTCCATGATTGAGAAAGCTTGTCTAGCTGTGATCTTTGCATCATAGAAACTGAGACATTACATGTTAGCTCATACCACACATTTGGTAGCTAAGATTGATCCACTAAAGTACCTACTAAGCAAAGTTGGCCTCGCATGTAGAATAGCTAAATGGGTGATGTTATTAAGTGAATTTGACATTGAATATGTTGAAAGAAAAGCTATCAAAGGACAAATTATTGTTGATCAGTTGGTTGATGCACCATTGTTTGGTGATACGCCAATGCAAATGGAATTCCTAGATTCCTCCATCATGAATCTTTCTTCTAGAGCATGGAAGTTATTCTTTGATGACTCCTATGCACATAATGGATCTAGAGCAAGCATATTGTTCATTAGAGCTCAAGGATACTCAATCCCTAAAGAATTCAGAATCAAGTTTCCTTGCACAAATAATATTGCTGAATATGAAGCCCTTCTTAATGGTATGAAGCTACCAATTGAATGGAGAGTAACAGAACTACACATTGATGGAGACTCACAACTTGTAATACACCAAGTCAATGATGTGTATCAAACAAAAGATGGAAAACTAATCCCATACAAGAGAATGGTAGATGATCTAAAGAAATATTTCATATCTATCACCTTTGAACAAATTCCTAGAGTAGATAATAAAGTTGTTGATGCTATGGCAACACTATATACTCTACTACAACAGCCTAAACATGAGCTATGCTATGAGTTCTTAGTGGAAGTATTATCTTATCCTGCATATGATTCCCCCAAAACCCGCATGATTTGCACTATTGTTGGTCATGATTCATCTCGATACAAAAACCTTTTCTCCTATCTCCAAGATCAAATCATTCCCAATACCTCCAACCGCCATGAGAAATGATACCTTATCCAAAACACATCCTGGTATGTCATCATTGGTTACGATATGTACAAATGAGTTCTAGATGGTACACTCCTTAGATGTTTAGAATGAGAAGAGTCTCAACTTGCATTAGAGGAAGTCCATGATGGTATTTATGGATCACATTCCAATAGTTTAACACTAGCTCAAAAACTTATTAGGGATGGGTACTATTGGCCTGAAATGGAAAAAGAGGCTATCAAGTTTGCAAAGAATTGTCAAAAGTGTCAAGTACATGGTAACTTAATTCATGCTCCAGGGAGAGATCTAATTCCCTTTACTACATAATGACCTTTTCACCAATGGGTATTTTATCTTATAGGAACCATACATCCTCATTTTTCTAATGGGCATACCCATATTATTACAGCTACAAACTATTTCACAAAATGGGTAGAAGCAGTCCCTTTGACTCAAGCAACCGACAAGAAAATATCAATGTTCATCTTGAACTACATCAGATGTCGGCATGGTATCCCACATTCTATAGTCACAAATAATGGTGGACAATTCAAGAACAAAGACTTAGATGATCTATGTGCTAAATTCAAGATTACACAACATTGGTCATATATCTACTATCCTCAAGGGAATGGACAAGAAGAGGCATCAAACAAGAATCTATTGAAAATATTGCATCGCATAGTTAATAAAATAGGAAGAGACTGGCATCTCATGATCAATCTAGCTCTCTGGGCCTATAGAACAAGTATCAAAATGCCCACTAGGGCTACCCCATTCACTTTAGTTTATGGTTCTGAAGTGGTACTTCCTATTGAGGTTGAAATCTCATCACTAAGAATCAGAATGCATGGTCTAGTAATTGATGATGACTACCGAGTGTCTAGGTTGCAAGAACTTGAACTACTAGATGAGTACAGACAAGCATCATATGATCATCTCAGAGTATATCAGAAGAGAATGTCTAGAGGTTACAACAATAAAGTCAGACACAGAGAATTTTAGGTTGGCGATCTAGTCTTGAGAGAGAATCCTAAAAATCAATCACATAGAGAGCGCAAGGGGAAGTTTGAACCCAATTGGCTAGGTCCCTTTGTTATCACTGCTACTTTTGGCTTTGGAGCCTATCAACTCTCAACGGCTGAAGGAGAACAGCTTCGAGAACCAATCAACATTCTCCATCTGAAGAAATTATATGCCTAAGGCATTCAGTCTTTGTAAAATGTCTTGAAAAAATTATAAAAATAAGAAAAAGTCCTGAAAAAAATGAACATCTTGGTGAAAACCTAGCAATGGGCATCTTCATGATTCACAAAAAAATAAAAAAATATCAAAAAGTACAAAAAAAATTGAAAAAATGAAAAATAAAAAAAAATGAGAAAAAGAAAAAGTGCCTTGGTGAAAACCTGGAAACAGGCACCTTGGTAGCAAAAATAGAATCTTTGTCAAGATGGTGAAAACCTAGAAAATGGGTGCCACTTGTTCAAAATGCTCCATCTTATAGTGCAATCTTGGTCTCTCCCAACTTTCATTCTTGCTTTAGTTTGTACATATCTCCCGATTTGTTTCCACATTCCCATTTTCAATAAAGTCAGTCTATACACTAATCAACAAAAGCGTTTGTATCCTATCAATTTTTCAAACTTGGGGGCAATCAATATCATATCCTATGGTCTCCAGTATACATCACATGAGTCATATCTAGTCAAGGTCCTTTGAAGCTACAGCTAAGTCAGAAGCAGTCTCCTTTCTAGAAAGGATTTTGCATCTACAACAATGCAATCAAACATCAACATAAACTAAAAACATCTTTTCTTTACATGCTTTTATCTCCTTCTATGCTTACTGATTCACATTGAGATTTTTTCATATTGTGTCCTTTCAAGCTCTTCAATGATGTCCTTTATAGGATTTAGAGAGTGATGATTGGGGGCATAATATTTTCTTTGTTTTTTTGCTTTGAGTGAAAATCTAATAACTTTGGAAATTCTAGATTGAAATGGTGTCCATCTATAAGAGCCTCTATCTCATATTGGATGGCCATGAGTACCTCGACCATTGATACCCAGAAAATTCAAGGAAGTTTGATCTAACTATTGTCTTTTTGAGTGAGTTCTTTCTCCTACTGTGAAATGCAATCTTACCTAAGGATATGAATGATAAAGGGTCACTATGGGTAATTCACACTGGATTTAGAATGATCTCTTTACTATTTGATGTGTTTGTACTACAAGGTGTATTAGGGTCATCATGATGTTTATGTTTTGATGCTTATACAAATTGCTATATCAAAATGGACATGATATTTAGGTCATCCTAGCGTTTGTGCCTTGGTTCTTATATCTAATCTGACATTTCAAAAAAAAAATCAATAGTCATATGTCCATGGTTGTCTAACCAGTGGGCATTGTATTGATTCTTGCACATACAAATCAATATTCATATGTCTATAGTTTGCTAACTAGTGGATGTTGTATTGATTTATCTGGTTACCTACTAAAAGTTCAATTATGAAAACAAATCGACACATGATTAATGACTAGGTCCTAGGTCTTAGGTTTGCATTTCATTCTGCATGTCATTTTGCACTTTGCATGATTGCTTTTATCTCACGATTGCCTAAATCAGCTTGACACTTGAACGATTCTTCAAAACTATGCTAAACACATCATAAGGACCGAGTATAGCATGAAGGTCTTTTTAACAAATCACCAAGCAGGCACCCTTGGCTAATTTCAATGTTCTGAACCCATTTTCAGGATCAAAATTGAAATCTGAGATCGTTTACTATGTCAAAATCATGATTTAAAATTTTTGGACCCAGGACGACCAACTACTTGCATAATCGACCTTCAATCATCACAAAAATCTAGAATTCAACTTAATTGATTATCTTACATCAAACTATCAAAATTTCAACTTGGTCACCCATGGTCAACTCATGGTCAAACCTAGTCAAACTTGGTCTCCAGGACCTCTAAACGATGTAGAATGCATTCTTGAACATGTATAACCACTTCTAAAATCAATTAACATGCTTCTAAACCATTTAACACTGACTTTTCTTGTTAGATTTTGATTTTCATCCCAAAGGGGGCATGGTATTGCATATCATTCAAGTCTGTAAATCTAATTATATCAATCAAATCTTTTCTTAGTAATCAAGACAACAACCACATCTAGTTGCTGATTCATTTAAAGACCTCATCGCTTGGGGCATATTAGATTCATCGAGATCCATATCAATCTCATATCCTAATCTTAATCTTGTAAACTGTATCAGCTTTTCGTAACCATCGATTCATTAGTGTTATTTCCTTGGTTCTTCATAACTGAATGGTTTAGATGTGATACCACTACGATTCCTCTGGACATTCAGGTCTGAAATTAGGTCACTCACTTCTTCATCATAATAAGGCTCAGAATCAGATGTTTTGATACTTTTTCATAATCATGGGTTCATTTTTTTTATACTTGACATCATCTTTGCTCAATCAGGACCTAACATCTTCAAATATTTCAATCGGTTTCTATCTCAGAATCGGTTCATCTTTCAAATCAGTTTCATACATAAAAAACAAACTAATCTTTGAACCACTACGCTTCGCATAGTGATTCAAAGAGGGGCAAAATGTAATACCCCAAAAATGGGCTATAGGTTCATTAACCTCTTACATCATCAAAGCAAATGAAATCGACATTGAAGTCCTATCCTAAGGCACATATGTACATCAAATCATTGAAACCTAATTGATTATCCTAATTCTGCATTGGGGAATATTCCTAATTTATCATAATTACCTTTAATTGAATAATTATTTGGTGATAAATCACATTTATCCTAAATTTTGATTAATTGAATGTTTTGAATATTTAATTAATCAGATTTAATACTGCCACTTAATTATTTAATTATATTTATTCCTAAATTGTATTATTTAATTTTGATAATAAATCAAAAATTTCATGACTGATTGATTAAATTCTTATTTAATTAATTAATGCCTGTTTTCAATATTTAATAATATAGTTTTTGAATAAAAGTTTGATTTAATAATTGATTAACCCATAAATTAGTTGTTTTAAATTTAAGATCAGTTAAGTTGAGAATAAATTACTTTATTTTTAAATTAATTTAGAATTATCTATGCACATTTGAAGGAGCAGTTAAACTTTAAATCATAAAATCAATTCAAGTTGTTATCTTCTGGAAACTCAACATCTATTTTGAGGTAAAAATTGATCTAAACTTCTGATTTGAGTTAAAAAGCTATTTTTGCATGATTTTGTGAGTTAATTATTCTTGATTTCTTGTTAACTCAAAAATCAAGCTGAGTTTATCAAGAGTGATTTATGCCTTTTCTCAATGCATCCTCAAGCCCTAGATTTCTATAAAATCAAGGATTACCTCTTCACAATTAACCACTCTCAAATTTGTATAATTACTCTAGCAAATTTGCAGCTGAAGGATCGAGCACTTGTGACAAATGATTTGTGAGATTTTTCATTCTTGGTCATAAGCATTCATAGTTTTTCATATCATTCTTAGATTAATCCGCATATCATTTTGATTCATTCTAGATCATTTTCATATCAAGTTTTTCATCCTAATTGCATAGAAAATACAAAAATATAGATTAATCTGCATTCATTCTACATTCATCTTTTGCATTCAAATCCTTCGTTTAGGTGTTTCATTATCACTGATCTTGATTTCAATCTGAGAACAACTGACAGTATGTAAAAATAGACAACCGAGACTACAGAGATAAAGGTAAGAAGGCATGCTACCTAGTTGAAGATGAAGATGATGATACCGAGACTGAAACTGATAAAGATATAGAAGTGGTGTTTGTTGCATTAAAGGAAGATTCTGAAGAAGAAGAAATCTATGTTAAAAAGGCACTTATTTATAAACTTAGACAAAATGATACTTGGATTATTGATAGTGGTTGCACACATCATATGACTGGTGATGAAGAAAAATTTGAATATCTTGAACATTATAATGGAGGATCTATGAAAATGGGAAATGATACACCCTGTCAAGTGAAAGGTAAAGGGTCTATTTTGCTGAATAATAGGATCAGATGTGAAAATTATTATTGGTTGAAAGGGCTTAACTATAATCTGTTGAGTGTAGCATAACTAAATTATATAGGTCACTAAGTTGCATTTGAGAAAAGAAAAGTAAAGAATTATGATGAAGCTAGAAAACTAATCGGTACTAGTGAACAATCAAAAGGTAACTTATTCTATTTGGATAATGTTGAAACCTTTTGTTTGTTGGCTAAAAAAGAAGATGTTTGGTTATGGCACAAGAGACTATGTCATGTGAACTTTGATAGCATGGTTAAGATCAATAAGAAGAGAAGAGTTAGATGATTACTAAGTTTATCTAAACCTGACCATGTAATGTGAAAATAATGTCAAATGGGCAAAATGTCAAAGTCTAGTTTCAAGAGCAAACATTACTCATCAAATTCTATTCTAGAGTAAGTTCTGTGTGTGTGAAAATTGTACCTGATCTGTAGACACAACACTCAGTAAAACATTAGAGGTTAGTGATAATCAAAATAATGCAAAATTGAAAGCTATCTAACCAAGCGATTTACTGCCTTCTAATAGGTGCGAGATTAATGTTCTCAGATTATTATCGAGATCAGTGACCTAGACGACACCTAAATGAAGGATTTGAATGCAATTCTAGATATGGAATAAATGCAATTAATATATATTTTTGATATTTTCTATGCAATAAGAATGATAAAAACTGATATGATATGAATGCTATTGAAAACTTATATGCTATGAATCTAACAATGATATGTAATATGAATGCAAAAATAAGATTGATCTCACAAAAATGTCGATTCGCAAGAGCTTTGATTCTTCAATTCCAATCCTCCAGCGTGATTGTACAAAATATGAGATGCTTGGATGCAAATTTGAGAGATCATTTATGAAGAGATGAGCCTTGTTTTTATAGAAATCCAGGGCTTTGGAGGTGCATGGGAAAAAGCCATAAATCACTCAAATAACTCAACTTGATTTTTGAGTTATTTTTAAATAAAAGATAATTAACTCACAAAAACATGCAAAAGCTAAGCTTTAACTCAAAATAGAGTTTAGCTTTAATTGATAATTGATAGTTGTCTGCTTTTATGATTGTGCATGTTTTATTTATGAATTAATTTAATAATAAAGTGATTTATCCTCAACTCAACTGATTTTTGAAAATAAATAATTAATTTATGGGTTAATTAACTATTTATTCAAACTTTTATTAAAAATTATATTATTAAATAATGACAACATGCTTTAATTAATTAAATAAGAATTTAATCAATTAAAGATAGGAATTTTGATTTATTGTCAAAATTAAATAATACAATTAATAATAGATAGAATTAAATTTAATTACATAATTAAGTGGCAAATATTAAATCTAATTAATTAAATATGAAAATATTCAATTAATCAAATTTTTAGGATAAATGTGATTTATCGCCAAATAATCATTAAATTAAAGATAATTAAGATAATTAGGAATATTACTAGGAATATTCCCTGATGCAAAATTTAAGATAATCAATTATGATTCGATGATGTTTAGATGTGCCTTAGGTTAGGACTTTGATGTTGATTTTGTTCGAATTGAAGATGTAGGAGATTAATGAACTTATAGCCTATTTTTGGGGTATTACATTTTGCCCCTCTTTGAATTACTGTGCGAAGCGCAGTGGTTCAAAGATAGTCTGTGTTTGATAAAGATATGAAACTGATTCAAAAGATAAACCGATCTCAAGATAGAAACCGATTGAAAGATATTGAGATAGGAGTTGATTGATATTGAATTAAGATGGAGATAATAAGTCTTGAATGACCAAAGATAATGTTCACTGGAGCAGCAAATGAACCTATGATTGCGAAAAAGTGTCAAAATGCCTGATTCTGAACCTTAGGATTGATAAGAAGTGAGTGACCCATTCTAGACTCGATTGTCTTAGCAGAACTAGCAGGTATCACATCCGAATCCTTCAGTTGCTGAAGAACCAAGGAAAGAACACTATGATCCGATGGTTGCAAAAATTGATACAGTTTACAAGATTAAGAAAATATCAGATTGATATGGATCTTGATGAATCTGATATGCCCCAAGTGATGATAGATTTGCCCCGAGCGATGAGGACTTTTGATGAATCAGTAACTAGACGTGATTGTTTGTCTTGATCACTGATGAAAGATATTGATAGACTTGATCGATAGAATTTGATTTACAGACTTTGAATGATGTGCAATAGCATGCCCCCTTCGGGATTAAAATTGAAATCTGACAAGAAAAGTCAGCGTTGATAGTTTAGAAGCATGTTAATTGATCTGAGAAGTGGTTATTTACATCCGAGAATGCATTCTGCATCGTTGGAAGGTCCCAAAAGACCAAGTTTGACTAGGTTTGACCATGAGTTGACCATGGTTGACCAAGTTGAAATTTTGATAGTTTGATGTAAGATAATCAGTTAAGTTGAATACTAGATTTCTGTGATGATTGAAGGTCGAATATGCAAGTAGTTAATAATATGAATGATCTCAGATTTGAATTTTGATCCCGAAAAAGGATTCTACTTGCTATTTCATTGGAGGAACCTTCATGTGAGATTCAGCTCTTGTTAGACTTGAAGATGCGATTTGAAAAATCATTTAAGCATTGAAGTTCGTTTAATCATTGTGAGATCATGTAAACATGCAAAATGCAATGAGACATGCAAAATGAAATGCAACCTAAGACCTAGGACCTAGTCACTGATCATGTGTCGATTTGTTATCATCATTGAACTTTTAGGTAACTGGATAAATCAATACAATGCCCACTAGCCATGAAACCATAGACATATGAATATCGATTTGTATGCGCAAGAATCAATACAACACCCACTGGACAACAACCATGGATATATGAATATTGACTTTATTTTCAAAATGTTGGATTAAATATAAGCATCAAGGCACAAATGCCAGGTTGACCTGAATATCATGTCCATTTTGATATAGGAATTTGTACAAGCATCAAAACATAAACGTCGTGATGACCTGAATACGCCTTGCATTGCAAACACATCAAACAGTCAAGAGATCATTCTAAATCCAATGTGAATTACCCGTAGTGACCCTTTATCGTTCACATCCTTAGGCAAGATTGCGTTCCACAGTAGGAGAAAGAACTTACTCAAAAAGACAATAGTTAGATCAAACTTCCTTGAATTTTTTGGGTATCAATGGTCGAGGTACGCATGGCCATCCAATTCGAGATAGAGGCTCTTACAGTCGGACACCATTTCAATCCAAAATTTCCAAAGCTGTTAGATTTTCACATACAAGCAGAAGACAAAGAAAAGATTATGCCCCCAGTCATCACTCTCTAAATCCTGTAAAGGACATCATTGAAGAGCTCGAAGGGACACAATATGCAAAAATCTCAATGCGAATCAGTAAGCATACAAGGAGATAAAAGCATGAAAAGCACAGATTGTTTTCAGTTGAGTTTTGATGTTTGATTGTTGTTGATGCAAAATCCTTTCTGGAGACGAGACTGACTGACTGACTCAACTTGAAGCTTCAAAGGACTCTGAGTGGATATGACATGTCTAAGATACATGGGAGACCATAGGATATGACATTGATTGCCCCCAAGTGTGAACATTGATAGGATGCAAACGCTTGAGCTAGTTGGTGTACAGGCCGACTTATTGAAAACTGGAAATGCAGGAACAAACCGGGAGATATGTACAAACTAAAGAAAGACTGAAAGCTGGGAAAGACCAAGATTGTGCTGATAGATGGAGCATTTTGGAACAAGTGGTGCCCGTTTGCCGAGTTTTCACCATCTTGGTAGAGATTCTATTTTTGCTACCGAGGTGCCTGTTTCCAGGTTTTCACCAAGGCACTTTTTTTTTTTTTTCTTTTTTTCTTTTTTTTTTTTCTTTTTTTCAATTTTTTTGTACTTTTGAAATTTTTTGATTTTTTTTTGTGAATCATCAAGGTGCCTATTGCTAGGTTTTCACCAAGATGTTCATTTTTTCAGGACTTTTTCTGATTTTTAAGATTTTTTTCAGGACATTTACCAAGCACTGAATGCCTTAGGCGTAGAATTTCTTCAGATGGAGAACGTTGATTGGTTCTCAGAGCTATTCTCCTTTAGTCATTGAGAGTTGATAGGCACCAGAGCCAAAAGTAGCAGTGATTACAAAGGGACCCAGCCAGTTGGGTTCGAACTTCCCCTTGCATTCTCGATGTGATTGATTTTTAGGATTTTCTCTCAACACTAGATCGCCAACCTGAAATTCTCTATGTCTGACTTTCTTGTTGTAGCCTCTAGACATTCTTTTCTGATACACTCTGAGATGATCATACGCTGCTTGTCTGCGCTCATCTAGTAGTTCAAGTTCTTGTAACCTCGACACTCTGTATTCTTCATCAGTGACAAGTCCATTCATTTTGATTCTGAGTGATGGGATTTCAACCTCAATAGGCAATACCGCTTCAGACCCATAAACTAAAGCGAAAGGTGTAGCCCCTGTAGGCATTCTGATACTAGTTCTGTATGCCCAGAGAGCTGGATTGATCATCAGATGCCAGTCTCTTCCTGTTTTATTCACTGTTCTGTGCAAGATCTTCAGGAGATTTTTGTTTGAAGCCTCAGCTTGTCTGTTCCCTTGAGGATAGTAGATAGATGACCAATGTTGAGTAATTTTGAACTTGGCACATAAGTCATCTAGGTCCTTGTTTTTGAATTGTCCCCCGTTATCTGTGATTATAGAGTGAGGGATCCCATATCTGCAAATGATATAATTCAGGATGAACATAGAGATCTGTTTCCCCGTTGCTTGTGTTAGAGGAACTGCTTCTACCCATTTTGTAAAATAATCTGTAGCTGTGATTATATGGGTATGTCCATTAGAAGAGTGCGGATGGATAGCACCTATGAGATCAAATGCCCATTGTTGAAAAGGCCATTGTGTAGTAAAAGGAATCAGATCTCTCCCTGGAGCATGAATCAAGTTGCCATGTACTTGACACTGTTGATAGTTTTTAGCAAATTTAATAGCTTCTTTTTCCATTTCAGGCCAATAATACCCAGCCCTAATAAGTTTTCGAGCTAACATTAACCCGTTCGAGTGTGACCCACATATACCCTCGTGGACTTCCTCTAATGCACGTTGAGACTCTTCTCGTTCTAAACATCTAAGCAGTGTACCATCTAGACCTCGTTTGTACAGATCATTACCAATGATGACATATCGGGATGCAGATCGGATAAGGTTTCGTTTCTCAAAACGGTTAAAGGACTCAGGGATGATTTGGTCATGGAGATAGGAGAACAAATTTTTGTAGCGAGATGAGTCATAACTTACAACAGTGCAGATCATGCGGGTTTCAGGGGAGTCATATGCAGGATAGGATAGGGCTTCCACCAGGAACTCGTAGCGTAGTTCATGTTCAGGCTGTTGTAAAAGAGTAGATAATGTTGCCATTGCATCAGCAGCCTTATTCTCCATTCTGGGTATTTGCTCAAATGTGATAGAGATGAAGTATTTCTTTAGATCATCGACCATTCTCTTGTAAGGAATGAGCTTTTCATCTTTGGTTTGGTACACATCATTGACCTGGTGGATGACTAGTTGTGAGTCTCCATGAATGTGCATCTCTGTAACTCTCCACTGTATTGCCATTTTCATACCATTGAGAAGTGCCTCATATTCAGCAATATTGTTTGTGCAAGGAAACTTTAATCTGAATGCTTTGGGTATCGAGTATCCTTGAGGAGTAATGAACAATATGCCTGCGCCGGATCCATTCTGTGTGTAGGAGCCATCAAAGAATAATTGCCATGCTCTAGAAGAGAGGTGCATAATAGAGGAATCGGGAAATTCCATTTGCATGGGTGTATCATCAAACAGTGGTGCTTCAGCTAACTGATCAGCAATGACCTGTCCTTTGATAGCTTTTCTTTCAACATATTCAATGTCAAATTCGCTCAAGAGCATGACCCATTTAGCTAGTCTACCTGTGAGGGCAGCTTTGCTTAGGAGATATTTCAGTGGATCAATTTTAGCTACCAAATGAGTAGTATGAGCTAACATGTAGTGTCTCAATTTCTGTGATGCAAAGATCACAGTGAGACAGGCCTTTCTCTATCATTGAGTAGTTCTTCTCATAGGCCACTAAAGTTCGGCTGATATAGTAGATGGCTCTTTCTTTCTTGTTCTCATCATGCTGTGCTAGCAATGCCCCCAGTGATGTATCTGTTGCGGAGACATATAATATTAATGGCTTCCCATGAATAGGAGGCATCAATATAGGTGGATTTGATAGATACTTCTTGATATGTTTAAAGGTGTTCTCGCATTCTTCATTCCATGCAAAGGTCACACCTTTATGTAATGTTTTTGTAAAAGGCTGTGAGATGTTTGCTAGCTGTGATATGAATCTTCTGATAGATTGAACTCTGCCTTGCAACGTCCTCATTTGACTAATATTTATGGGTGGTTGCATCTCTATTATAGCCTTGACCTTAGCTGGATCAACTTCAATGCCTTTCTTGGAGATGATGTATCCTAGGAGCTTCCCAGAAGTGACTCCAAAAGCACACTTTTTAGGATTTAGTTGAAGACTAAACTTTTCCATTCTGTCGAGGATCATGCTCAAGTCTGTTAGATGGTCAGTTCTAATCATGGATTTTGCCAAGGTATCATCTACATAATCCTCCATTGTTCTATGCATCATATCATGAAAAATAGATGTCATTGCTCTTTGATATGTAGCTCCAGCATTTTTGAGTCCGAATGGCATAACATTCCAACAGAAAGTTCCCCACGCACATGTGAAAGCTGTTTTCTCTTGATCTTCTGGAGCAATTTTGATTTGGTTGTATCCAGAAAAACCATCCATAAGGGAATACATTTCATAGCCCGCAGTCATGTCCACTATCATATCAATGTTAGGCAGTGGAAAATCATCCTTAGGGCATGCTCTGTTCACGTCTCTAAAGTCCGTGCATACTCTGATTGAACCATCTGGTTTGGAAACAGGTACAATGTTGGAAATCCACTCAGCATAGTCTATGACATGGATGAATCCAGCTTTTAGGAGTTTTTCTAGTTCTTCTTTGACTAAGAGTGCGACATGAGGATGCATCTTTCTCAATTTTTGTTTGATTGGTTTTACTCCAGGAGCAATGGATAGATGGTGCATAATGAGATTGGGATCCAATCCTGGCATATCTGAATATTTCCATGCAAAGTTGATCTTTTTCTTGGATAAGAAGGTAGTGAAGTTTTGTTTCTCTTCGTCTGATAGAGATTGTGCTACATGTACCAATTGTGGTTCCTCTATTATACCCAAATTGATGGATTGAGTTGGCTCAATCAGAATTGGAGATCTATCCTGTAAATGACTTGGAAGGACATCAAATATCTCATCCTTAGGTGCCTCAGAGAGGTTTTCACCTTCAGATACATCTTTTCTTTTTACTTTTGTCAGTTCTGAGACTACCACAAAGTGGTTTTCACCCTTAGAACTCTTTTTCTTTTTCTTTTTACTCTTGTTTTTCTGACTAAGATATTTGATGTCCAACTCGGTCATGCTGACACTCGGTTCACTGATGGAAGTACTCATAGGCTCAACTGCATTGAGGTAGCAGGCAAGGGCATAGTCATTTGGGAAGGTATACATACCATGGTTTGGGTTGGTGGAAGTTTGGTTGATAAGATTAGGGCGTTGGATAGTCAAAGCGGGAAAGGCTTGGGATATGGTGTTCACGGATGTGGATATGTCATCATTGGTCCTAACCTGACGCTCAAGTTCAAAGGTGATATTACAACTCAGAATGTTCAATTCATGAATAGGCTCAACATCATCATAGGAGTCCTCTTCAGCCATAGGTGGATCAGACACGTTAAGTTCATTGTTTTGCTCTAGACCTACGTTGGGTTGAGAGACATATTGGTGAATAACATCAATAGATTTCTCTGTTATAAGCTCATCTTCTTCTGGAATGGCACCCCATTCATAATCATTTGACTCATCTTCTGATTCAGAATCTCTAGGAAATCTTAGAAAGTGCGTGAAATCAGGATGAATACCCCAAGAAGGATTACCCTCAGTCTCTGACTTGAATTCATATTCATGGGAATCAGTGTCAGAATAACTACCCCCTGCTTCTTGATCAGTTTGATTGCCTTCGAGATTGGCTGGTTCTTGTGGTACAACCATCTCTTGCGCTACAGTAGGTTCTTGTGTTTCTACTACATTAATTCTTCTGATAGGATCATCTGTATCATCAAGAAGATCTTTGATCTCTTTAGGAAATTTTTCATAGGGGATAAGCTCAGAGCTATCTAAATCATCATCAGAGGGTTCTGTTTCTTCTTTCTTAAGAAGGGGTTCTCCTGGTGCAATTTGTTCTATGACATGAGAACAACCACCTCTGAGATGAGAGGGTTTCTTTTTAAACCCTATGCCACCAGTATCTTTTTTGGCTCGACCAATATGTGAAATGGGGGTCACAAGACCCTTTCCCCTAATTCCTAGAGGTCCTTGACCAGAATATCCCATCTTGGCTATCAATTTGTTTCCTAGACCATATGAATTAGAAGGGACTGTAGGTGCTATAGATTCACTAGGTTGAACAATTTTAGATTCAGAATCCTCTTTATATAGCCATGCCAGCACAGCTTCATCCTCTTCAAATTCTTGTTTAGATACTTGCTCCACCACAAAATGTCTTTTGTATGCTTCCATAGGTTCCTTAGGTTCTGATTTAGACTGCTTCAAGGATTGGCCATATGACTTAGGTGAGATTGGGAGAGATGTCAGAGACAAGACTGGCTCTATAGTGTATTCTCCCATCCCATTTTCTTTGATATTGATCTCTTTAGCAATGTCATCCATCTTAGATGTGGAAGCCACATTTTGTTGCTTGATGGAAGATTCTTTGTTATCGGGAACAAGTTTATCGGCACTTTCCTTCAATGTATTGCAAGTTGTACTCAGATCAGCTGGGATAGTAACCTCCACTCCTTCATAGGGAAATTTCAAGCATTGATGGTATGTTGAAGGAATAGCCTGCATTTCATGTATCCAGGGTCTCCCTAGAAGGATATTGTAAGCCAATGGTAGATCGAGCACCTGACATGTGGTATCTTTGATGACTGGACCCACCCGGATGGGCAAGACAATGGTGCCTTTAGAAGCTCTTTCTTGTTCATCATAGGCTTTTATGGTGATCTTCTTTCGAGGATCAATAGCCATCTCTGAGAATCCCAACTGTGTGATTAAGTTGTAAGAACAAATGTTGAGGCCTGCACCCCCATCTATCAACACGCGTTTGACTCGACGGTTCTGGATCAAGACTTCTATGTGCAAGGGCTGATTATGTGGGTGACTTAGGGAGTTGTCATCCTCTTCTGAAAAGGAGATATATTGCGGAGATGTTAGATGACCAACCATAGTCTGGAACCTGTCTAGATCTAGATCATCAGGAACATTAGAGCTGAGCAAAGCTTTGTCTAGGATATCTCGGTGAGCTGGAGATATTCGAAGTAACTCAAACATAGAGATTTTGGCATTGGTATGCTGGAGTTGTTGTACGATGCTGTAAGATGTAGGTCTGGTATCCTTTGGATTGGAAGATTTTGAGGCAACCTTCTGTTTAGAAGCAGATGTGAGATTGAAAGGTATCTTAGGGACATCAAATGAATTTGGTGTTTGTCCTTTCAGATGCGTCTGAGCTTGTGATCTGGTAACTGCATTAGCTGAGGAATGATTTCTATCTCTTCGTACAATCGTGATGACATTACAGCTCTCCGAAAGGCATGGTTCCACCATATTGATGACAGCATCGTTTCCAGGGTAGGCATAGTTGACTTTTGCCCCCATGTTAGGCTGAGAAGTGGAAACTCCCTTGCCATGTTGTGGAAAAGGTTCTGTAAATGCTGTGTGATCATTATTGCTGGTAGGATTATCGATTGTGATGTCCCCTTGATCTATCAAGTCTTGAATGGTATGCTTCAAATGGAAGCATCCATTAGTTCTGTGGCCTTTAGTTCGATGGAAAGCACAAAATTCATTATCTTTCCACCAACATGGTTTTGGATCCAGATCAGGTTTTCGGATTGGTGGTAAAGAGATCATGTTATCAGCTATCAGGGTCCTCAGAGCAGATTCCAAAGATTCTCCCAGGGGAGTAAACTTTCATTTATTATCCCATCGTTTGAATGGCTTCTTTGGAGATGGTTCAGCAGATTTTTGCTCTGAAGCTTCAATGGCTTTGGTGGCAAGGGTGAGATTGTAGGCCAGTGCCTTTGATGGGGTGTGGATAGTGTCAACAACACCGTCAGAGATGATACCTTTGTTTCTATTCCAAGTCTTGTTTTTATCTTTTGAGCTAGATCCCGATTCAGACTTGTCCTTTTGAAGTGTGATTTCTCCTTTCTTGACAAGTACTTTCTCAATCTTGATTGCATTATCCACCATTTTATCAAAAGATACATGATCTTGCATTTGCAATGGATAGTTGAGCTCTGGAACAAGGTTATTGATAAAGATTTCAAGTTTCTCCATTTCGGGAATTGGTCTAGCATATAAAGAAAACTTCTTTCGCCACCTCTTGAGAAAAGTTAGGAATGATTCCCCTGGATATTGCTTGAGGTTACAGATATCGATCATGGTAATCGGATGTTGAATATTGTAGGAATATTGTTGATAAAATAATTTAATCAATTCCTCAAAAGTTTTGATCGTAGAAGGTAATCTTGAAAACCACTGAATGGATGCTCCTCCCAAGGATCTAGGAAAAAGACGCATTAGATAAGTCGGTTCATGCATGAATTCCATGGATTGTGTACAGAACTCTCTGACATGATCTTGAGGATCAGAGTGTCCGTCATATTTGTCATACTTTGGTATCTCCACTCTTTTTGGGAATGGAGGCATATACAAGTCTGTCAAAAGGGAAAGGACAAAGGGCCTCCATGGAGAATTCCTTGGGTTCCTTCTCTTTCTCAATTTTATTCATTTTGACCTGCATAGCGTGCAGCTGGTTCATTATGGCCGTCATCAGAGTTTCTTCCTCATGCGTGATGATATCTTCAACATTGAAGTGAGGAGGAAGTTTAGCTCCTTCTTGGGCTAATTGCAAAAAGTATGCCTCTATATTCATTTTCAAGAAATGCCTCATCATTCTTTTGAATTCATCGTCATTCTGACACCGATGGATTTCAGAGGGTGTAGGGTCTTGGTCGGCATTATGTTGAGAATGGTGTCCCTGGGATCCTCCTCCTAGAGAACCATGGTTTGTCCCTGCTTGAGACATGGTAGGAGTTTTTGGGCTCCCTGGAATAGATTGAGGAGGAGTTTGTTGATTACCTCTGTGAGTTGATAGAGGAGGTATGTAACCAGTTTTTAATCGAAAGTTACCGAGACCGTCGTCTTCGTAGATACCTGACTTGATGAGTTGTTCAAGAGTTGGACCTGGGGTATTGGTCAAAAGTAAGTTCTGAGATGTTTCTTCTGATTTCTTGTGTGAAGAAGCTCTGGTCTCCACCATTAACTTTGAATGAAACAGAAGAAAAGGATGAAGACAACTGAAGAACAATTTGATTCGAGAAAATTGGATGACGCAACCTTGTCAAGATTATGATAGTTTTGATGATCTGATGAGATGTGGGTGAAGGAAACTGTGCCCTGGATGTATGGGATAGATCGCCCAAAAGATAGCGGACATGAGTTCTCAACACTTAGTTTGTTTTTGAAGATTGATTGATTGAAGATTGATAGTTATGACAAGGTTTTGACACGAGATAAAAAGGACTCAAATTGATCAAACAGAAGACTAGATCGGATTCAAAAGATCAAACTCAAAAAATGGTAGAATGCTCAATAGCTACTGCTCTGTTCCTGACACAATGATATTTTTGACAGATTCTGGAACTAGGCTGGAAACATTGGATATCTTGCAATTTGACAATTTCTGACAACTTTCTCAAATTTTTCCAAACGACACTCTGCAGACTCGTACGACACTGGGTAGTCTATGAAATGACAGTTGCTAAACTCATACGACAGTTGGGTAATACTGAAATGACACTTGACAAAACTCGTACGACTTTTGACTTCTTGAAATGACTTTTGACTCTAGAAAGAACTTTACGTCAATTTTTGCAAAATTTAAGATTTTCAGTTTTGGATTGTTTGCAAATTGTACTGTCCAGATTTTGAAGGTTATACCAGATTTGATCATTTTTAATAGCCAAGTAGATAAATAAGCACGCAGAATAGCAAGCAAGTGATTCCAAGCACGTCTGAAAACAATGAACAAGGGCAAAAGCAACCTTGCGCATGAACAATCAAGTGACCAAATTGTGCTAATCCCTGAGAGTACTAATTATGTATGTTCTGAAAAAGTTTTGCAATAACGCACATATACCTGAAAGTAAAAAAATTGGCCTCTCTAGGGTTTTTAGTAATGGTTTGACTCTGCAACTTTTATGATTCAAAGGGGTGAACTCCAATCCTGGCGCACCAGGGTTTTGACACAGTCTGAGAACTTAATCTTCAAGAGCTGCTAGGGAGATCTGACAACCCAACAATGAACCATACCCGTGGAGATTTCTTCCACAAGGACATTTATATAGCGGCTGTCACTACCACGGTGAAAATGGCTATGACCGCTTGAGGTTCTGTCAACACAGTTTGCCCTGTGAAGGGATTGTCCACTACGGTTAACCCTCTCTAAAGATGACTCACAGATTTATACCACAAGGGGACTTGGCTCCAGATTCAAGGTTTTGACACCTCTTCACTTTTAACCCAAACAAAGCAAGCAGATTAATCCGACACGCTAAGACAAAGTTTTGTTCCACCAAGGTCTGTGATATCAACTCCACGTGATCTATCAACCTCTCCGGGGAGAGAATGTATCAATCAATAAGAGAAGACGCACTAATCAATTTTGATTCACCAAAGCTTGTGATATCAACCCTACGTGATCTATCAACCTCTCCGGAGAGAGAATGTGTCGATCAATAAGAGAAGATGCACTAACCAAGTTGAATGTGAAACACACTAAGTATCCTCCCTACCTACAAGGATTCTGTCGTCAAGAAGGATTTCGCTGGGAATCCAATCTTTCAAGAATCATGAATAGTGTTCATAGGGCCTAATTACTATGTGAGCACAGATATATGTTCCGAAAGTAAATCTACCAAAAGCATTCAAAAAGTAGAAAGAGGAACACTTAACGCTTAAAGAAAATATGAGATGAGTCCACAAGGTGGAACACTTAACACCTCACACAAGCTAAAAATGAGTCCCCAACTTAGAAAACAAGTGAGTTCCTAAAAGCACAAAAGGGTTGCCAAGTGGAACATTTAACGCTTCTGTCCTGTTGACCCCTCCCCTTTATGGCGCTGAGATTGCAACCACGGGGCAGAAATGAGGGGCCGGTGGATTAGCGAGTCCAATAACCCAAGATAGCAATCAAGATCAATCACAAGTATTCTAAGACTACTTAATGAATCCTTAAGGGTTCACAACCTAGTATCAATTATGCAAGTGTGTAGAAATAGATCAAAAGCATGAAAAGATGCACACAAGCTTGACACATAAGAGATTTATTTTAAGTCCCAAATCAAAATATTATTAGATGAAGGAGAATACCTGGGATCCTTGCAACGCACTTAGTAGATTTTGCTTGATTTTTAGCAATTTTTGTTGAGCTTTTCCATGCAAGCAAGTGACGAACTCTCCAACAAGCAAACAAGCAAACAAGATATGCAAAATATATTCAACTTATGAAAACCATAGGGTTAGCTCTAAAAATAATTATTATCAGTAATAATAACTAGCAATCAACCCAAATGACAACTCATATCATTCATTGAACCATGTAAAAAAATAAGTGCATACCCATCACAAAATTTTATTTTATTTTTTACATTTGACCTAGTCAACAAGATCTAATTTTTTTGATATGATTTTGGCAACAAAAATAGAAATTCAGAATAGAGACCCCTGCTAAAAAATTTAGAAAAACCTCTTCATTTGTGCCCTAGAGACCCATTTTATCAAAAGAGACCAGTTTTTATAAATTGACTATTTGAGCTATGATATCATATCCAAATTTAAAATACAAAGAATGAACCCCCTGTAGAATTTAAAGAGCTTTCCGAAAATATAAAAATTTTCAAAAAATATGCTGATTTGCGTTAGATATTAATTTTTTCCAGAATTTCAAGAAAAAATTATTAAAAATTCAAAACATCTCAGAAAATTCTAAATTTTTTACTGTAGCTTCCATGACATGTCACCAACCTGCAAAAAAAATTTCAGACCAAAATTAGAAGCTATTTTGGAGATAAAATTAAATCTTTAAAACTTTGGGGTTTTAGCTCCCAAAAAAATCAAAACCAGCATGCAAAGGTGGGTTGCCCCACGGTGGGCGCCAGAAATGTGTGTGTGAAAATTGTACCTGATCTGTAGACACAACACTCAGTAAAACATTAGAAGTTAGTGATAATCAAAATAATGCAAAATTGAAAGCTATCTAACCAAGCGATTTACTGCCTTCTAATAGGTGCGAGATTAATGTTCTCAGATTATTATCGAGATCAGTGACCTAGAAGACACCTAAATGAAGGATTTGAATGCAATTCTAGATATGGAATAAATGCAATTAATCTATATTTTTGATATTTTCTATGCAATAAGAATGATAAAAATTGATATGATATGAATGCTATTGAAAACTTATATGCTATGAATCTAACAATGATATGTAATATGAATGCAAAAATAAGATTGATCTCACAAAGATGTCGATTCGCAAGAGCTTTGATTCTTCAATTCCAATCCTCCAGCGTGATTGTGCAAAATATGAGATGCTTGGATGCAAATTTGAGAGATCATTTATGAAGAGATGAGCCTTGTTTTTATAAAAATCCAGGGCTTTGGAGGTGCATGGGAAAAAGCCATAAATCACTCAAATAACTCAACTTGATTTTTGAGTTATTTTTAAATAAAAGATAATTAACTCACAAAAACATGCAAAAGCTAAGCTTTAACTCAAAATAGAGTTTAGCTTTAATTGATAATTGATAGTTGTCTGCTTTTATGATTGTGCATGTTTTATTTATGAATTAATTTAATAATAAAGTGATTTATCCTCAACTCAACTGATTTTTGAAAATAAATAATTAATTTATGGGTTAATTAACTCTTTATTCAAACTTTTATTAAAAATTATATTATTAAATAATGACAACATGCTTTAATTAATTAAATAAGAATTTAATCAATTAAAGATAGGAATTTTGATTTATTGTCAAAATTAAATAATACAATTAATAATAGATAGAATTAAATTTAATTACATAATTAAGTGGCAAATATTAAATCTAATTAATTAAATATGAAAATATTCAATTAATCAAATTTTTAGGATAAATGTGATTTATCGCCAAATAATCATTAAATTAAAGATAATTAAGATAATTAGGAATATTACTAGGAATATTCCCTGATGCAAAATTTAAGATAATCAATTATGATTCGATGATGTTTAGATGTGCCTTAGGTTAGGATTTTGATGTCGATTTTGTTCGAATTGAAGATGTAGGAGATTAATGAACTTATAGCCCATTTTTGGGGTATTACAAGTTCATACTAAATTATGTGGTCCAATGAGAACTTAGAGCTATTATGGAGATAGATATATTCTCTTATTTTTTGATGATTTCTTTAGGATGATGATGATCATGTTCTTAGAAGAAAAATTAATAGATTTCAAAATGTTTAAGTTGTACAAAGAAAAAGTGGAAAAAGAAAGTGGTAAGAAATTGAAATGCTTAAGGTCAAATAGAGGTGGTGAATTAATTTTCAAATGATTTTACTAAATTTTTTAATGATCATAGAATAAAGAGACAGGTATCAACACTGAGGACACACCAGCAGAATGGGATTGTTGAAAGAAGAAATAGATCAATTGTTGATTGTGCTAGGACACTGATGATTGAAAAAGATGTTACACAAATTTACTAGAGAGAAGTTGTTAGTATTGTTGTTTATACACTAAACCGAGTACAACTAAAGAAAGAATCAAGCAAGATACCCGATGAGCTATGGTATGGTTCTACACCTAATGTCAGCTATTTTAGAATATTTGAAAGTAGATGTGTACATTCTGAAAAATGATAGAAATGGAAAATTTGAATCAAAAGGTGATGAAGGGATATTTCTAGGTTATTCTATTAGAAGTAAAGCTTATATATGTTTGAATGAGGCTAATAATAACATGATTGAAAGTGAAAATGTGAGAGTTTATGATTTTTTAGAAAAGAATGATAAAGAAAGTAAAAAGGAACTCGAAGACTAAGGTATATTTTTTTATATTGAAGACCCTGAAACTCTACCTGAGCAACAATCTGGAGTTACCAAGAAATAGAATACTACTACTGAGCAACAATCCTTATAGACCAAGCTATATAAAATAGTTACTGAAGAGAATGATGATCATGCACTAAGTGGAGAACATAGTGAAGAACAGAGATCTGAGCATGTACTAGAAAAATATGTGAGAAGGCACCCTCCACAAGATCATATAATTAGAGTCAAAGGAGTAGGAATGTTAAGTATGTTGGAAAGTTGACTATACTGATGTATATGACTAAGATTTAGTTTTTTCATTATAGAAAAAAATTCATATGGAGTTTTGGAGTCAACACACTTACTCATAAGATCATACAATGGCGAAGCATGGAAGACTGGATGGTCAATGAAGCACCAGATGATCAGAGCATCAACACACATGTGTATGACTGAGTTTTGGTATGTGCCTTTGAAGATAAGCTCTTGGATACATTAGTAAGTTATGTCTAAGAACACATGATCAAAAGAGTTAGTATGAAGAAGTTACAACAAGTTGAAGTGACAGAGTCAGTGAGTAGCAGAGCAGAACAAACTATGCAATCGACAAGAAGTATTTTGATTAGAAGTTGTAATATTGTTTTATAAAGGCTATGCACCTATTGTATTTTTGTTGTAAACATGTAAATCTAATTCTATGTAAACACACTTCAGCCAATTTATTTGGAAGCATTGTATGTAATTACTTATAGGCCTACTTAGTGAATAGTTTTTGTTGCGCCTATATATAAGACATGTGCTTTTGTATTAGAGCATGTGATTGATAGCGAAGATGAAATAAGAAGAGAAAAAGTATATGAAGAGTGGGAAGAATGAGATAAAGCTTTACAAGAGGCTAAAGCATCAGTGCACAAAAGGAACTGATCAGATAAGCAGTATCGCAATAGCAGTTCATCTTGCAGATATAGTGTGTATCTGATATCTAGAAGGTTGTAGCCTTCACCATTTGAGTAGTGAGCTCTAGGGAAGTGTGTCCTCACCCCTAACAAGGTTAATTGTAAAATAATCCTAACAAGGTCTGACCCTTGACAAGGTCATTGTACTTAAATAATTATATTGAAAACTCCTAATAGGGTCTGACACTTGGCAAGGTCATTGTACTTAAATAATTGTAATGAAAACTCCTAACAGAGCTAAGGAACATTAGCAGGTTCATAATACACAAGTACAATTATTAGTGGGTATTGATTCCCACTGAGGTTTTTCCTTTGGCCAAGGTTTCCCCATAACCATATTTGGTGTTATGTGTTGATTACTTTACATTCTTTAATATTTAGTTCATAAATTAAGTTATTGAGTTAAGTTTCAAGTATCATAAAGTAATTACATAGAACATTGATTCACCCCCCCCCCCTCCCCCCTCTGAGTGTTACCATTCCTAACAATTGGTATCAAAGCTTTGGTCCTCTAAAGACAACTTTAACCACTTGAGGAGATCATGGGTTCGAAAGAAGTGAAACATTTGAAGAAGAATCTTGAAGCAGCTCTTGAAGACCTTGACAAATCTGAAAAGGAAATTGAAGAACTTAAATTAAAGGTTACTGGCTCTCAAGTATTCATCAAGAAAATGAGAAAATATTTGAAAGATTGTTCTAATAGTGATTTAGGAAAAATATTCAAAAAGATGAATGAGGAAAACACATCTCTAAAGGATCAGATTGAAGATTTGAATGAAAAGCTATTTAAAAATCAAGAAGCCTATGAAGAATAGGTCAAAGAAAACAAGTAGTTAGATGAAGAGCTGAGGAAAGAAAACATGAAAATCTTGGAGTTAGAGAACATTAAGAAGCAGATGGAATCTGAATTGACTGAAGTAAAGAATCATATTGACAATTTGCACACAAGAAAGGATCTAATAGAGTCATAGTTGTATGCACATAATAATAAAGGAGATGCCTCTAGTATTGGATTCAATGAAGCACAAAATCAAATCAATGACATGTGAGGAAGCATGAAAGCACCAATAGAGTCTATAGTAGCCAAGAAGACTGAAGATCATACTAAAGCTAAAGTAGAACCATCTAAAGATAAGCGCAAGCCAGTAAACAAAACTTGTTATGCCTGTAACAAGCATGGACACATAGTAAGAGATTGTAAAGAGGTAAGATCTTTCAATGGTTATTGTTATTCATCCAATAAGTTTGGTCATAGAGCTATGAATTATAGATCAAATCAAAGAAATTAGACTCAGCAAAATTAGAGAAGTCATCCACAGTAGAATGTTAGAAGTCCTTAGCACATTACTAATGCAGTCAAGGTTGGTGGATCTAATTAAGGACTGACCGACCTTGCAGCCAAACCAATATGCAGTGGAAATACACAATAACAACAATAGATCTAAAATAAAACTGATGTCTTTATTCATCAAAACATCGATTACATGTAATGCGTCGGGCTATAAGGCCTTCCTAGTTATGGCTAGATACAAAGAAAGTAACATTCTACAAGATCTTGAAGGATCCAAATCTCTTCCACAACATCAGTATTCAGCTAGCCCAGGTCTACAACACACAGCACACTGGTAGGCATCCAGGAAAGATCTAAACTTGTACTCACACTTCCAAGAAATCTTCCTATTCCTAAGCTCGCAGGCTACTAAATTTTTCCCCACTATCTGATGCCCCTAAAAAAATACCCAAGCATCTATTAAATATTGATTCCCAGCCAAAAGTTGGTTGATGAAACAATAGACCCTTACAAAAAAATATTAAATGCTAAAACATCAGATGGCCCTCACATAGCCTTACAAAATAGATAAAATCTCAAAGATGGCCCCAACGATCATCAGATCTGCATAGAAGAATGCAATGCACTAGATCTCAGTCACCACACATCCAATGGTCAATCCATAACATGATGAGTGTTACCCAAATCAACAGAATGAGTCAGCCAAGTTGATCTATCCAAACAAACGAAGTCGGTAAGCAAGAACACCAAGAAATAGAGGAAATAATCGAGCACCAATAGACTGACCACACCAAGCATGACCGAGCAATGTAGTTATCACTGAGCACTAGTGAACCAACACCTTCAGTTATCAAGTGTTCTTCAGAGACCGAGCACCCCAGTAACCATAGAAACTAAGCAACCAGTCTCCCAAACTAAGAAAGGACTCTACCAAACCAAGATTGAAACTAACAATCTACCTTCAAAGACAAACATATTTTTGGTTGATGCAAGATTTCCAAGAATCCTAGGATGCTCCTGCATCAATTACATGTCAAATATGCAATTATAATGGTCATATAGCTAGACAGTTTAGTATGGTAACTCACATCAATGCGTTGAGGAATATAAGGCCTCCAATTATTTGTCACACTTGTAACAAGGATGGACACATCTCAAAGTTTTGTAGATCATAAGCACAAAGAAAAGAAAGACCTAATGAGCCACAAAAGTCAATTTTGGATGAATCTAGAGAAGTTAAGTTTTTGAAAGCCACATAGGATGCAAGCTTAATTTGGAAAAAAGTAAAGAAGGATAATATTGATGAGTATGTATTGGATGTATTTGTAATGGATGCACCCTCTACTTTTGGATGAATGACCATCATGGTCATAGGGGGTGCTAGATTATCTCTAGACCCCTACGCGGTTGGTATACTCACCCTCAAAGTATGTGCCTTTGGTTATGACCATTTCGAGACTAGTTGATACTATATGTAATACCCTCTTTGATGATTATACTTTGACTCTTTGATTTGGATATTTTTCATTATAATGATTAGAGCTATGTATTCACATTTATGTTTATGATGATGATATGCTTATCAAATAGTTAGACATACTCAATTATGATTATTGTTTACTATTTATGAAATTGGACATCATTTATCTTGTATATGCTTATGAAGATTCAAAGAGATAACCCAAGGATTTGGAAGCTAACAATTATATGTATATGTGATTGATGCATTTTCATGGCTCAGGAAAAAGTCGTAGTTACTTAGTTGAGGTCCACATGATATATCGATCTTGGTCATCTGTTGCAAATTCCTTACTATATATATTTATGCACATGTATCTCTTCTTGGTAATTCAGGCTTGTAGGTACTGGGCATCATCTCCACCTAGTCCCACAGGTCTGAGAGAGCCCTCAAAATCCTTGATCATTGTTGTTGTTATGGAGATATCACCAAGGTTCCACATGAGAGAACTCTACCTCTAACCATTTTATGTCCCTTAGGTGGGGAGTTTCTGAGTCAGTCCTTGTGCTGATGGTAAATTATTGTGTGGTCTTAGTTGTTAGATTATGTGGAGCACGTTCCTTGTTTCTTACATTTATGGAACATGATATTTTGCGTATGGTGGCTTTAATTAAGTATAATTTATCTTCTATCTTATGTTTGTAGTTACCATGTATATATTGTTATTGTACCATATAAGAGTATGATTTAGAATCTAATTAAATAATGTGTTTATAATATTAATGGTAGTAATATATTGATAATAAGATGATTGATATACTGATTATAATAATGTGCTTGTTTTATGATACATACGATGGTATATGTACACATAGGCATATGGGTGCACACGTATGCATATGGATACATATATTTATAATTGTTTGTGAAATATGAATTATTGCATTTAATTATGTTCATATATATATTTCTTTGTTTGTGGATAATAAATTATTGTAATAAAATATAATTAGTAATATTATCTATGTGGAATAGAAATTTAAATAAATAAATGATAATCCTCTTTACTATAGCCTAGGTAACTAAGGTAATAGTAAATATATTAGAGGTAATATTTACTAATGCTTTCCTTAATAAAGGAGGCATAAATTACATTATTGGTAATATATTAATATATTAGTTTATAATCTCCCTTCCCGAGAATGGCTTTTATTAATAATATATTAAGTGTAAACTATTAACCAACTTTTGGTTGGATAGTTTTTTCGGTTGTTTTTCCCGTGCAACTACTCCCTTAGTTTATATACAGGAAGAATCCCTATGAGAAGGGAGTTGGCGGGTTGTGCTGGAATGATTCATCAAGAAGATTTATTATAGTTTTAGGATATCATCTTGAGATCTTAGTTGGCTAGAGATTTCTTGTATCTTCATTTTGGGAAGGAGTCTCGAGAAGTGCTTGAGGAAGGCTGAGACAGTTGGACCCACCTTCATCAATGGTATCTCCAAAGGACACCGGGTAGGATCTATCCTGGGAGATGATCCTCCATTTGAGTGTTGCCTTGTTCGAATGCTATTATGTTCATCTACTCATTTTCTTATGTGAATCTACAAATTAGTGAATGGTTATAGCATCATGTCTGCATTATTGTGAATTAACCATGGGAGAGAGGATAATATTGCTGCAGTGTTGCATAAATAAGTGTATATTCCTTGTGTGTGTGGATGTTACTTTGTTATTTTTTGGTTGGATGAATGTAGAATAGAAAATTGGATTTGGATTGAGCTATTATTGTTTTTGCAATGGAATAATTGGGATTTACATGTTATAGATGCATTATTATGGTCACAGGATTATATGATCAATTAGGAGTCTGTTGGTTGTCATTTTGGCATTGGATGAAGTCTAAGAAATCCTAAGATCCTTGTGATGCTCTCTTGTATGTCTTAGGGTCCTCTACGAACTTCCAGACCTGAGAAGTTTCTAGTTACCTTCATTTGGTTGCACTCTATCATAAATTAAATCTAAGCACCATTTTTGCATGGAATCTGGGAGATCTCAAATGGGTCTTCCCCAGATTTGGCATGCACAGCCTCTATAATGCGTAGTTTTACCCGCAAGTTAGAGTTGACAATCATTTTTGTAGTTTCTGGCAGTTAGTTTAGTGGTGACCGAGCAAGTTAGTATTGATTGAGAAAGTTAGTGGTGACCGAGAAAGTTAGTATTGACTAAGCAAGCTAGCGGTGATCGAGCAAGTTAGTATTGATCGAGCAAGCTAGTGGTGACCGAGAAAATTAGTGGTGACTGAGGATTTATACAAGTATAACATTTAAGTATAAGTGTACCATGACTTATACTTTAAGTTATACATGTATAAAGGAATTAGGTACCTTTCGGGATGATTGAGATAGGTTTCAACTTCATAGGAGTTAAGATGCAACTTCTAGAATTTGAGATTTCAGAAATTCAAACTTAGCCAAATTTCAAGCACAAGAGGTTTCCATAGACGTAGCATTGTGTTATGCTCATGGGATTTTTTTATAAACTATATATGTTCATTACTTGTTTTTTTAAGGTTATTTGGTGCATTTAGATGCTTGTATAAGGTTTAGGGTTTAGAATTGGGGTTTAGGGTTGTTGGTGGACTAGAACTACCCTAAGGCTTCCTAAACGTTCCTAAACATTTCTAAACTTTCCTATTCTTTGATACAATTTCTCATTTGTCTCTAAGGTATGTTTTACTTCATGTGTGATGTGTTTATGATGTTTGGGTTAAGGGAAGAAAACCTAAGGACACTCACTTATTCTGCTATTTAGAGTTTCTACCCAGCCTAAGAGCCTTTAGGAAATGTTGGTACCTTGATCTTCTTTCAGCTGCTATTCAGGAAAGATTACCCCAAACCTAGGTATGGCCTAGTTGTTATCACTTCCTGGTGAACCTTGGTGTTTATCTCCTAGCACAAGGGAGTGGGCCTTTTGGTATCCACATGGTTGGGTGGTAAATATTTTTATCAAGGTATCTTTTGCGGATGCAGTTTTAAGGATTCATGCTTATACATTGTTCCAGTTTGAAGAAAGAAGACTCTTGTTTATCCTTCATCATTTCTTGTCAAATATAAAGTAAATTTATTATTGTAACCTCATGAGAGGAGGTGAATGTAATATGATCTTCATTGTAAATTCAAAGTGATGTATTTGGAGTGGGTAGAATTAGGAAAAGGGAAATGGGAAAATATGAGTTTTGTGTAAATGATGTGAAAAGGTTTTGTAAGGTTTCAAGTAAAGTAGTCTGTTGATTAAGGAAAATTTAGTGAATCAAATGTAATGATTTCCTATGTGTAATGTTTCAAATGTGTAGATGAACTTATTATGTAGTATTATTACTCTCGCAAATTTGCAGTTGAAGGATCGAGCACTTGCGACAGATGATTTGTGAGATTTTTCATTGTTGGTCATAAGAATTCATAGTTTTTCATATCATTCTTAGATTAATTCGCATATCATTTTGATTCATTCTAGATCATTTTCATATCAAGTTTTTCATTCTAGTTGCATAGAAAATACAAAAATATAGATTAATCTGCATTCATTCTACATTCATCTTTTGCATTCAAATCCTTCATTTAGGTGTTTCATTGTCACTAATCTTGATTTCAATCTAAGAACAACTGACAGTATGTAAAAATAGACAACGGAGACTATAGAGATAAAGGTAAGAAGGCATGCTACCGAGTTGAAGATGAACATGATGATACCGAGACTGAAACTGATAAAGATATAGAAGTGGTGTTTGTTGCATTAAAGGAAGATTCTGAAGAAGAAGAAATCTATGTTAAAAAGGCACTTATTTATAAACTTAGAAAAAATGATAATTGGATTATTGATAGTGGCTGCACACATCATATGACTAGTGATGAAGAAAAATTTGAATATCTTGAACATTATAATGAAGGATCTATGAAAATGGGAAATGATCCACCCTGTCAAGTGAAAGGTAAAGGATCTATTTTTCTGAATAATAGGATTAGATGTGAAAATTCCTATTGGTTGAAAGGGCTTAACTATAATCTATTGAGTGTAGCACAACTGAATTATATAGGTCACCAAGTTGCATTTGAGAAAAGAAAAGTAAAGAATTATGATGAGGCTGGAAAACTAATCGGTACGAGTGAACAATCAAAAGGTAACTTATTACATTTGGATAATGTTGAAACCTTTTGTTTGTTGGCTAAAAATGAAAAATTTTAGTAAGAAAAGAAGAGTGAGATGATTACCAAGTTTATCTAAGCCTAACCATGTAATGTGAAAACAATGTCAAATGTGCAAAATGTCAAAGTCTAGTTTCAAGAGCAAACATTACTCATCAAATGCTATTCTGGAGTAAGTTCATACTAAATTATGTGGTCCAATGAGAAATTAGAGTTATTATGGAGATAGATATTTTATCTTATTTTTTTATGATTTCTTTAGGATGATGACAGTCATGTTCTTAGAAGAAAAATTAGAAGATTTCAAAATGTTTAAGTTGTACAAAGAAAAAGTGGAAAGAGAAAGTGGTAAGAAATTGAAATTCTTAAGGTCAGATAGAGGTGGTGAATTAATTTTCAAATGATTTTACTAAATTTTTTAATGATCATGGAATAAAGAGACAGGTATCAACACTACGAACACACCAACAAAATGGGATTGTTGAAAGAAGAAATAGATCGATTGTTGATTGTGCTAGAACACTAATCATTGAAAAAGATGTTACACAAATTTAATAGAGAGAAGTTGTTAGTATTGTTGTTTATACACTGAACTGAGTACAACTAAAGAAAGAATCAAGCAAGACACCTGATGAGCTATGGTATGGTTCTACACCTAATGTCAGCTATTTTAGAATATTTGAAAGTAGATGTTACATTCTAAAAAATCATAGAAATAGAAAATTTGAATCAAAAGGTGATGAAGGGATATTTCTAGGTTATTCTATTAGAAGTAAGGCTTATAAATGTTTGAACGAGGCTAATAACAAGATGATTGAAAGTGAAAATGTGAGAGTTGATGATTTTGTAAAAAATAATGATAAAGAAAGTAAAAAGGAACTCGAAGACTATGGTATATTTTTTTATATTGAAGACCCTGAAACTCTACCCGAGCAACAATCTGGAGTTACTGAGAAATAGAATATTGCTACTGAGAAACAATCCTTATAGACCAAGCTATATAAAATAGTTACTAAAGAGAATGATGATCATGCATCAAGTGGAGAACATATTGAAGAACAGAGATTTGAGCATGTACTAAAAAAATATGTGAGAAGGCACCATCCACAAGATCATATAATTAGAGTCAAAGGAATAGGAATGATAAGTGTGTTGGAAAGTTGACTATACTAATGTATATGACTAAGATCTAGTGTTTTCTTATAGAAACAAACTCATATGGAGTTTTGGAGTCAACACACTTACTCATAAGATCATACAATGGCTAAGTATGGAAGACTGGATAGTCAATGAAGCACTAGATGATCAGAGCATCAGCAGATGTGCATATGAGTGAGTTTTGGTATGCACCTTGGAAGATAAGCTCTTGGATACATTAGTAAGTTATGTCTAAGAACACATGATCAAAAGAGTTACTATAAAGAAGTTACAACAAGTTGAAGTGACAAAGTTAGTGAGTAGCAGAGCAGAACAAACTATCCAGTCGACGGGAAGTATTTTGATTAGAAGTTGTAATATTATTTTATAAAGGCTCTGCACCTATTGTATTTGTGTTGTAAACATGTAAATCTAATTCTATGTAAACACACTTGTGCCAATTCATTTGGAAGAGTTGTATGTAATTAGTTATAGGCCTACTTAGTGAATAGTTTTGGTTGCGCCTATATATAAGACATGTGCTTTTGTATTAGAGCATGTGATTGATAGAAAAGATGAAATAAGAAGAGAAGAAGTATATGAAGAGTGGAAAGAATGAGATAAATATTTACAAGAGGCTAAAGCATTGGTGCACAAAAGGAACTGATCAGACAAGCATTATCATAACAGCAGTTCATCTTGCAGATATAGTGTATATCTGATATCTAGAAGGTTGTAGCATTCACCATTTGAGTAGTGAGTTCTAGGGAAGTGTCTCCTCACCCCTAACAAGGTTAATTGTAAAATACTCCTAACAGGGTCTGATCCTTGACAAGGTCATTGTACTTAAAGCATTGTAATGAAAACTCCTAACAGGGTCCGGCCCTTGACAAGGTCATTGTACTTAAAGAATTGTAGTGACAACTCCTAACAGGGCTAAGGAACATTAGCAGGTTCATAATACACAAGTACAATTATTAGTGGGTATTAATTCCCAATGAGATTTTTCCTTTGGCCAAGGTTTCCCCATAACCATATTTGGTGTTATGTGTTGATTACTTTACATTCTTTAATATTTAGTTCATGAATTAAGTTATTGAGTTAAGTTTCAAGTATCAGAAAGTAATTATATAGAACATTGATTCACCCCCCCCCCCCCCACTCTGAGTGTTACCATTCCTAACAATTGGTATCAAAGCTTTGGTCCTCTAAAGACAACTTTAACCACTTGAGGAGATCATGGGTTCAGAAGAAGTGAAACATTTGAAGAAGAATCTTGAAGCAGCTCTTGAAGACCTTGACAAATCTAAAAAGGAAATTGAAGAACTTAAATTAAAGGTTAGTGGTTCTCAAGTATTCATCAAGAAACTGAGAAAAGATTTGGAAGATTGTTCTAATAGTGATTTAGGAAAAATAGTCAAAAATTTGAATGAGGAAAACACATCTCTTAAGGATCAGATTGAAGATTTGGATGAAAAGCAATTTAAAAATCAAGAAGCCTATGAAGAATAGGTCAAAGAAAAAAAGGAGTTAGAAGAAGAACTAAGGAAAGAAAATGTGAAAACCTTGGAGTGAGAGAACATTAAGAAGTAGATGGAATCTGAATTGATTGAAGCAAAGAATCATATTGACAAGTTGCACACAAGCAAGGATCTAATAGAGTCATAGTTGTATGCACATAATAATAAAGGAGATGCCTCTAGTATTGGATTCAATGAAGCACAAAATCAAATCAATGACATGCAAGGAAGAATGAAAGCACCAATAGAGTCTACAGAAGCCAAGAAGACTGAAGATCATACTAAAGCTAAAGCAGAACCATCTAAAGATAAGCACAAGCTAGTAAACAAAACTTGTTATGCTTGTAACAAGCATGGACACATACTAAGAGATTGTAAAGAGGTAAGACCTTTCAATGGTTATTTTTGTTCATCCAATAAGTTTGGTCATAGAGCTATGAATTATAGATCAAATCAAAGAAATCAGACTAAGAAAAATGACAGAAGTCATCCATAGAAGAATGTTAGAAGTCGTCAGAACATTACTAATGCAGTCAAGATTGGTGGATCTAATTAAGGACTAACTGACCTTGCAGCCAAACCAATATGTAGTGGAAATACACAATAACAACAGTAGATTTGAAATAAAACTGAAGTCTTTATTAATCAAAATACCGATTACATGTAATGTGTCAGGCTGTAAGGCCTTCCCAGTTATGGCCAAATACAAAGAAAGTAATAGTCTACAAGATCTTGCAGGATCCAAATCTCTTCCACAAAATTAGTATTCAGCTAGCCCAGGTTTGCAACACACAACACACTAGTAGGCAGCTAGGAAAGATCTAAACTTGTACTCAAACTTCCAAGAAATCTTCCTGTTCCTAAGCTTGCAGGCTACTAACTTTTTCCCCTTTAGCTGATGCCCCTAAAAAAATACCCAAGCATCTATTAAATATTGATTCCTAGCCAAAAGTTGGTTGATGAAACAATAGACCCTTACAAACAAATATTAAATGCTAAAACATCAGATGGCCCTCACATAACCTTACAAAATAGATAAACTCTCAAAGATGGCCCTAATGATCATCAGATCTGCATAGAAGAATGCAATGCATAAAATCTAGCTCAGCACATGTCCAACAGTCAATCCATAACATGAGGAATGTGACCCAAATCAATGGAACCAGTCAGCCAAGCTGATCTATCCAAACAAATCAAGTCGGTAAGCAAGAACACCGAGCAAGAGAGGAAATAACTAAGCACTAGTCGACCGACCACGCCAAGCATGACCGAGCAACGTATTTATATCCAAGCGCTAATGAACCAACACCTTCAGTTATCGAGTGTTCTTCATAGACCGAGCACCCCAGTAACCATAGAAACCAAGCAACTAGTCTCCCAAACTGAGAAAGTACTCCACCAAACCAAGATTGAAACTAACAATCTACCTTCAAAGACAAACATATTTTTGGTTGATACAGGATTGCCAAGAATCCTAGGATGCTCCTATATCAGTTACATGTCAAATATGCAATTATAATGGTCATACAACTAGATAGTTTAGTATGGTAACTCACATCAATGCATTGAGGAATATAAGGCCTCCAATTATTTGTCACACTTGTAACAAGCATGGACACATCTCAAAGTTTTGTAGATCATAAGCACAAAGAAAAGAAAGACCTAATGAGCCACAAAAGTCAATTTTGGATGAATCTAGAGAAGTTAAGTTTTTGAAAGCCATAGAGGATGCAAGCTTAATATGGAAAAAAGTAAAGAAGGATAATATTGATGAGTATGTATTGGATGTATTTGTAATGGACACACCCTCTGCTTTTGGATGAATGACTATCATGGTCAATGGGGGTGCTAGATTATCTCTAGACCCCTACATGGTTGGTATACTCACGCTCAAAGTATGCACCTTTGGTTATGACCATTTTGAGACTAGTTGATACTATATGTAATACCCTCTCTGATGATTATACTTTGACTCTTTGATTTGGATATTTTTCATTATAATGATTAGAGCTATGTATTCACATTTATATTTATGATGATGATATGCTTATCAGATAGTTAGACATACTCAATTATGATTATTGTTTATTGTTTATGAAATTGGACATCATTTATCTTGTATATGCTTATGAAGATTCAAAGAGCTAACCCAAGGATTTGGAAGCTAACCATTATATGTATATGTGATTGATGCATTTTCATGGCTCAGGAGAAATTCGTAGTTACTCACTTAGTTGAGGTCCACATGATATATCGATGTTGATCATCTGTTGCAAATACCTTACTGTATATACTTATGCACATGTGTATCTTCTCGATAATGTAGGCTTGTAGGTACTGGGCATCATCTCCACCTGGTCCCATAGGTTTGAGCGAGCCCTCAAAATCCTTGATCGTTGTTGTTGTTATGGAGATATCACCAAGGTTTCGCATGATAGAACTCTACCTCTAACCCTTTAATGTCCCTTAGGTGGGGACTTTCTGAGTCAGTCCTTGTGCTGATGGTGAATTATTGTGTTGTCTTAGTTGTTAGATTATGTGGAGCATGTTGCTTGTTTCTTGCATTTATGGAACATGAGATTTTTTGTATGGTGGCTCTAATTAAGTATAATTTATCTTCTATCTTATGTTTGTAGTTACCATGTATATATATTGTTATTGTACCATATAAGAGTATGATTTAGAATCTAATTAAATAATGTGTTTATAATATTAATGGTAGCAATATGTTGATATTAAGATGATTAAGATATTAATAATAATTATTTGCTTGCTTTATGATACATACGATGGTATATGTACACATAGGCATATGGCTGCACACGTATGTATATGGATACATATATTTATAATTGTTTGTGAAATATGAATTATTGCATTTAATTATGTTCATATATATATTTATTTGTTTGTGGATAATAAATTATTGTAATAAAAGATAATTAGTAATATTATCTATATGGAATAGAAATTTAAATAAATGAATGATAATCCTCTTTACTATAGCCTAGGTAACTAAGGTAATTGTAAATATATTAGAGGTAATATTTACTAATGCTTTCCTTAATAAAGGAGGCATAAATTATAGTATTGGTAATATATTAATATATTAGTTTATAATCTCCCTTCCCAAGAATGGCTTTTATTAATAATATATTAAGCATAAACTATTAACCAACTTTTGGTTGGATAGTTGCTTCGGTTGTTTTTCCCATGCAACTACTCCCTTAGTTTATATACGGGAAGAATCCCTATGAGAAGGGAGTTGGGGGGTTGTGTTGGAATGATTCATGAAGTAGATTTATTATAGTTTTAGGATATCATCTTGAGATCTTAGTTGGCTGGAGATTTCTTGTATCTTCATTTTGGGAAGGAGTCTGGAGAAGTGCTTGAGGGAGGTTGAGATAGTTGGACCCACCTTCATCAATGGTATCTGTAATCACCTAAAAATGGACAAAGACAATTTAATGATAATTCAAAGCAAATCAAGGACATAATTGAATCAATTGAATCACAATGCATAATTAGCCAATCGAAATGAAAATTGAATTCTAAATCAAGACCAATCAAAATTGAGAACATTTTAATCAAGTGCAATCAAATCAAAATATAATTAATTTAATTAATTGTATAGTCTTGGATTAAATTAATTCAACCCATTGAAGGGGTACATGGCTAAAGAAAATCAATTAAATCAATTAATTAAAATCAATTACTCTCAACAAACCAAAAGTAGAGGAAAATCAATCAACCAATGAAATTGAAGGAAAGACACTCACATGGATAAAGTCAAATTGAATCTCAATCACTCAAAGTGAAAGAGAATCTCAACCATCCATCTTGTCTACTTGTCCCAAGCTTTGAGGACACAAACTTTGCTTCATCTTCAAATGGTGGAACCAAAGACTTAACCCCAACTCAACCATGATCAAATGCAACCACACCCCCTCACATTGGGAAAATCTATAAAAGGAAGGCTAAAATCCTTCATAATTCATCAACCACCTATCTGAGAATTGCATCAAACCTCTTGCAATTTGAATTTAGAAAGCATTTTGAGAGCAATTTTAGTATTTCATATTGATAATTGTGAGCTTTAGCATTAGCATTGTTTTATCATTATCATTCTCATATTAGAACTGTCATTAGTGAGCTTGCTGAGAGCTTCATTATTCATTCTAATTAGAGAGCCATAGGATGCTCAATTAGTCTTTGATATTGTGAAATATTATCTCAATTGTGGTTGTATTTAGTTCGTATTTCATTTATTTGTCATTGATTAACCCTAATTCTATGAAGGTAAATTTATTTGTATACAAAATGGTGCCCACCATGGGGCTCTAAGCCTCAATTTATCAATCTTATCATTTAGATCAATTTTTGTATGCTTGTATTTGCTATTTTTTGTGGAATTTTTGCAAGAAATAGGTGAAGTGTCACCTATAGAACATTCAATCATGCCTGTAATAGATTTAATGATGCCTGAAGACTCTGTATTGATGCCTATTTGCTGAATACTCATGCCTGGTGATACATTTTGATGCTATTTTAAACATTCTTCTATCCCCTCAGAGAAAAGAATTCATGCCTCTGCGATAAATTGTGCTAGCCTTTGCACAAAACAGTCACACATATGAGCCAAGAAGTGTCATGCATCAACAATCGATTATTGCTTGTTGTAAAGCTTTGCTATGCAATTGGTTAAATCACTCATGCATGTGAACTTTTATCTTACGCTTTTCATTAATTCATTCTCACTTTGAGTTAATTCATTGTCACCTTGACTATTTTTAATTATGCTTTGAAGTAATTTTCTTATGCCTCTTAAGTTTTTGGTGTCGCCTAGTGAAAGGTTTGGTGTCACTTAAGAACAGTTAATTCATGCTTAAGAGCAATTTAGTGTTGCTTATTTGCTAGACAATGTCACTTGAAGATTTTTGTCTTAATTTGTTAGCAGATTGATAGATTCAGATTTCTAATTCTCTATTTTTGTGTTTTGATAGAAATGCCCAAACATCTGAAGGTACAGAAGCCAGAATCTAGATACAATCAAGAGGAAAAGATAATTGCAAAAAGGATTAAGAAGGAGAATCAAGCACATCTTAAAGTTTTCCTTGAGCAAACACAAGATGAAGATAGTCAGGTATATCAGAAATACCTTGATATAGTTGATGCTTATAAAATAAAATTTGTGTCTATTAATTGGATCTTTAGTCCTTAAATTCATGACAAACGGATCTTAATTTCTTGAGCTTCCTCTAGTAGTCCTCACGGATTGCACAAAATCGTACCTTGGTGTGTGTGGGAAGCCTCCTTGGGGGATGAGAGATTGAAATCTATTTGAATGGAATACTTAATAAAACCTTGATAAAGTAGCAAAGACCACCTTGTAGAGCCATGTTTACAAACCAAATTGTGCTAAGGTAGGTGCTTGAAGTCCTTTCTTGTGAAAAACCCGTGACAACATTCTATACATCAAACATTTGTATTTAAAAGGGTAAAAGAGACAAGTGAATGTGTGGTTGTTGTGTTTGCAAATACATAAACAAGTGAGAGATATCCATTGAAAATCATCTTATCTTTTAAATTTCTTCAATAATAAAATCAACAACTCTAAATATCAAGGATCATTCCAAAAATGAACCATTGTTGGATGTCGGTTTCCATGTGATCCCAAGCATATAGAGTATACTTACAAGGTGATAGCATTCTTGTGGAAAGAAAAGAAGACAAAATTGAGTACCAAAGTGCGTTTCAAGGTCACAACCAAGAGGACCCTTTTCCAAACCTATTTGGACAAAACCTTGATGACTTGGATAGGAATTCAGCATCACATAATTTTCAACAAGGAAATATCAATAACACCAACCAAGATCCAATGGGTACGCTTGAAGAAAGAGTTGACAAGGCTACCCAAGATCTAGACTTCTTAGAAGTTATGGAGAAATTAATAGATAGGGATAGGGAGAAATATTTCCTAAACCTAGCACATAAGGGAGTAAAGCTTCCTCATGACTTTGATATAGACCAGCTTAAGCAAAACCAATAGCCAAAGGATCCAATGAGCACTATGACTAAGAAAATCAAGGCCTTCCAAGACCAAATATATACCCTAAAGAAGGTGACTAAACCTAAAGCCTTCTCAATTGAAGCTTTGTGTCCTTTTCCATTCGACAAAAGCCTAGTTATGGTGTCATTTCCCTTCAACACCATTTTTCCTAAATACGATAAATACATGGGTAAAACAGACCCATAGGATCACTTAAGTGAATTTTGTGCCCTAAGTATAGAGTTCATGCATAATGATACGTACATAATGAGACTCTTTCCTAGAAGCTTAGGAGGACCCGCAATGGAGTGGTTTTCAAAACTACCTCAAGGAATCAAGACTTTTGAGGAGTTGGCCTCAAAGTTTATAACCCATTATTCTTACAACATTGACCATGAGATCATGATGCTCAACTTATGTGATACCAAGCAAAAAGAGGGAGAGTCCTTCTTAGGATTCTTACAAAGGTGGAGGACCATTTTCACAAGGTATCCACGAACTATCCCCAAGAAAGAAAAGATGGAGATTTTCACCAATAACTTGACCACGGAAATGAACTATCGATTACAACTTCAATGTCCTCCAACATTTGACAAAATTATTGAAAATGGAGTTAAGATTGAAGATGGTTTGGTCAAAAGAGGGGAGATTAAGTTATTTAAAGACAATAAATTTAACAACAACAACAGCAATAATAATAATTATGTTCCTAAATATTTAAATCAAGGATCCAACAATCACAATGATAAATCAAAATCATGGAATAAAAGTAATAATAAAAATATTGTGAATGATGGGGTTGTGGAGTCACACAACTTGAAGTCTACCCCTTTTATTCTACCATATGGAGTGAATTCTTCAAACAATGTCAACCAAGAAAATAAAGCTCCATATAATTCCAATAATTATAATAGCAATAATTCAAATACTTCCAACAATAAGACTTGGGATAAATCAAAATCAAACTCCAGTTATAATAAAATGAAATTCACTCCCTTGGAAGAACCTTTGGAGAATGTACTAAAGACTTTGTTGGCTAATCAAGTTATCACACTACCAGATATATCAAATTATGAACCTAAAGTCAAACCTCATTGGTGGAATGCATCTCATCATTGTGAATACCATCAGAAAAGAGGTCATCCAACCAATGAGTGCATGAAATTGAAGAATTTAGTACAAGATTTGATTAATAACAAAATTATCCAAGTTGAAGGACCTCGAAACAATGAGGACCACATGGGCTATAAAAACCCTTTTTTGAATCATGAAAAGGGTGAGTCATCCAATGCAAATCAAAGTCAAAAGAAGAGTAATGAGAAAGTAAACTTTTCCCATACTTATGATAACACAATAAATACCATAATTCAAGAAGATCAAAGCATAAATGTGGTTGTAATAAAAGGTAAATCAAGAGAAGCATCAACAAATGTGGTCACTAGGAGGCAAGCACAAAAAATTGTCATATCTAATAATGCTCCAAAAGTGTTGATACCAAACCAAGCTTCCACATCATCATCAAAACAATATAACTTTGTTGATCAATTGCAAAAGACTCCCACTCAAATCTCTATTCTTGAGCTACTCAAACTATCACCAATCCATAAGGATATTTTGGAAAAAGCCTTGTTAGAAACAAATGTGCCTCTAAATTTGGAGGTGGACTAATTCCAAAACATGGTGGGACACCTAATTGCGCCTCATTGCTTATCATTCTCTAAGCAAGATGATATGTCTCTTATTCATCCTCAAAATATGCCCTTACACATAGAGGTGTTGATCCACAAACATAGGGTAAAAAGAGTCCTTATAGATGGAGGTGCTGGCCTAAATATTTGTACCCTTAGCTTGGTAAAAGCCTTAGGATTTTCTAAGGAGGATATTGACCCAAAGAAAAAAATAACCATAAAAGCCTATGATGATGAAGAAAGAGCATCAAGAGGAGTCATAGTTTTTCCCATAAGAGTTGGTCCCATGAAAAAGGAGACCCTATGTGAAGTTTTGGACCTAAAATTGACTTATAATATTTTGTTAGGAAGGCCATGGATCCATGAAATGCAGGCCGTTCCTTCAACATATCATCAATGCCTTAAATTTCCATATCAAGGGCAAGAGATAATGGTAAGTGGAGACCTCAATCCCTTCCAATATTGTAATAACGTCAAACCTATCAATGACTCATTAGTTCCACATAATGATAAAGGGTCTACATCAAGTCAAATGAAACCAAGTCAAAGTTCCAAGGACATTCCTTTATGGAAAGGAAAAGAAAATATGGAAGAAGAAATTGTTGTTCAAGAAACTCCAAAACTCATTAACCAATCTACATCGACTAAAGGAAAAGAGAAGGTTAGTGAGAGTAACACTTTTAGTGAAGAAGAAAAAGAAGAATCTACCAAGGCTATCATAAGATATCTTCAAGAAACCCAAAAAGCAAAAGAAGAATCCTTATCACAAAAGGTTGTCCAAGTGTTCACCAAAGAAGCACACTACCAAAAGATGGATAAAATGATGAAAAACTTTGATCAACAATGCAAAATCAAATAGAAAGGGGTAGGCAAATACTCCTTATCAATGATGGATTTACCCTTATCACCAAAATCCTTTGGAAAACCTTCAAAACTACCTCATAGGTATAATGATAACTTTGTGAGAGCAAGCACATTATCCGCCATGAATGAAGAAGACAATGAAATTCTGAATTGGCTATATAAAGATGAAGAATCAAGTGCCCATGTTAAACACATTCAAGATCCAACCATCCTTACACATCAATATGGCAAAGGGTTTGCAATCATGCAAAAAATGGGTTATAAAGGTCAAGGACCTTTAGGTACAAGAAATGAAGGGCTAATTGAACCCCTAGAGTCCACATGGTGAGATTCCAAGCAAAAGACAGGTTTAGGATATCTTGAAGAAGGATATACAAAAAAGAATTATCCCAAAGTATATGATCAAATACTCCAATTATAATCTCATAGTGATGAGGATTCTAATGAATGGGAATGGGAGACTCTATCAGATTAGCCATGCCATGACAAAGGCATTGATGTTATTCATATATATGCATCTACCAAAAACAAAGGACTAATGGCTGAATCCACTTCAAATCAAGCATCTAGTTCTAGTCAAGAGATTCAAAATGATGTACCAAGTATAGAAATTGAAATAAACCAATGGATAGGTGAGCCGCATGTTCCATCATGGAGACCTACTATGGAAGAATCAAACGCTAGATTTAATCCGCATGATTTTTATCCAACGGAAACCATAGTGGAGTCTAGTGAGGAGGAGTTTGATCCTTCTTATTTAGAACACTTAGAGGAAGCCCATGTCTAAGATTTTGAAGATACAATGTATGAACCTTCCAATAATGCGATAAACACTTTAAGCCCTATTGAGACAAATCCAAGCATTGACCCATTAATTCTCATTCGCCCGAACCTAATTGAATGGGATGCCATTGAACCTGATACCTTGCCAACTTTCTTGAATGACAACATGCTGTCCTAATACCTCAACATAGTTGAACCTTCTTCTACGAAATATTATCAAGAAGAAATGATCAAAGGGAGCATCCAAACTCTTAATCTGACAAAAAATGAAAAAAATAAAAAAAATAGAAAAGGAAAAGAATTGAGTGTTGAAAACCACTTTGTGGCAACATTAGATCCAAAACAAAGAAAAAAAGAAATAAAGGATGTTTCTAAAGGTGAAAACCCAACTAAGGCACCTTTGGAAGGGAGTTTGGATGTTCTACCAGACCACTATGAAGAAAGGTCTCCAATTCTAATCGAGCCAACATAAAAGATAAACATTGGATCAGATATAGAGCCCAAGATTATTCACTTAGCATCATCCCTATCAAGTGAAGAAAGAACATAATTCATTGAGTTCTTGAAAGAAAAGAAAGTCAAATTTTCTTGGTCTTATGATGATATTCCAGGTTTGGACCCGAACTTGATAATGCATCATCTCAATATAAAGGAAGGAGCTAAACCAGTCAAATAGAAACTAAGGAAAATGCACCCGCATATAGCCCTACTTGTCAAAGTAGAGTTAGAAAAGCTATCAAAGGTTGGATTCATAAGAGCCATTGATTATGCACAATGGATATCTAACATAGTGTCGGTATCAAAAGCAGATAAGTCTATCAGAATCTGCATGGATTTTAGAGACTTAAATTCAGCATGTCCTAAAGATGACTTCCCATTACCAAGCATTGATGCTATTGTAGACTTAATAGCAAGACATTCCATGTTTTCACTCATGGATGGATTTATCGGCTATAACCAGATAAAGATAGCCCCCGAAGATCAAGATAAAACTACTTTTACATGTGCATGGGGTACATTTTGTTGGAATGTCATGCCTTTTGGCTTTAAAAATGCCGGATCAACCTATCAAAGAGCAATGACTACTATACTCCATGACACAATGCATAAATTCATGGAAGATTATGTTGATGACATTCTAGCTAAGTCACATTCAAGGAAAGAACATCTTCCCATATTGGCAAATATTTTTGAAAGATTAGAGGAATTCAAAGTAAGACTTAACCCAAAGAAGTGTGCTTTTAGAGTCCAATCCAGCAAACTTCTAGGTTACATTGTATCCGCTAAAGGAATAGAGGTTGATCATGCTAAAGTAAAGGCCATAATGGAAATGGAAGCACCCAAAATAGTTAGTCAAATGAGATCCCTACAAGGAAGAATACAATCCATCAGGAGATTCATCTCTCAATTGGTAGAAAAGTGCCACAATTTTAATCAACTTTTGCATAAAGACACTATATTCAAATGGGATACCAAGTGTGAGGAGGATTTCAATCTACTAAAGAAGTACCTTATGAATCCACCAATATTGATGCCACCTATCAAAGGAAAACTTTTAATCTTGTATATTTCAACAACAGAGAATTCATTGGGGGCACTCCTAGCACAAGAGGATGAGAATGGAAAAGAAAAGGCAATCTACTACATTAGTAGAACCTTAGTCAAATATGAGCTAAATTATAATTTCATGGAAAGAGAATTCTTGGCTGTAGTTTTTGCTTCACAAAAATTACGCCATTATATGTTAGCCCATAAAATAAGGCTCATTGCTAAAATTGACCCTTCGAAATATCTACTAAGCAAAACTGCATTAAATGGAAGGTTAGCAAAGTGGGTGATGATCCTAAGTGAATTTGATATAGAATATGTTGAAAAAAAATCAATTAAAGGGCAAGTCATAGCAGACCAATTAGCAGAGGCACCACTTCATGATGATCATCCTATACAAGCTGAATTCCTAGATTCAAAGATTGTGAAGGTTGAGTCAAAAACATGGTAGCTTTACTTTGATGGTTCTTACACTCACCAAGGATCAGGAGTAGGCATACTTCTAATCACACCTCAAGGATCTACTATACCTAACTCATACAAATTGCTATTTCCATGTACAATTAATATAGCAAAATATGAAGCCTTGGTTATTGGAATCAAGCTGGCCTTAGAATGGAAAGTAACAGAACTAAAGGTATATGGAGATTCACAATTAGTCATAAATCAAGTCAATGAAGAATATAATACTAAAGATGACAAATTGGTACCTTACAAAATAATGGTGGATAACCTCAAGAAGTATTTCATTATCATCACATTTGAACAAGTGCCAAGAGAAAAGAATAAAGCAGCAGATGCTATGGAAACTTTGGCCTCACTTTTACAGATGCCTGATCAGAGTGCTCGATATGAGTTCTTGGTAGAAGAAGAAACTCAACCTGTGTATGATCCAACCCATCCTTATACCATTTGCCTACTCACTACAACTGAATCACCTTGGTATGGACCAATTTACACCTATTTGAAAGACCAAACCTTTCCTATCAACCAAACATGAAACCAAAAGAAGATTTTCATTAGATAAGCCTCCAAGTACACTATAATTTCTGAAACATTGTATCGCAAAAGTTTGATGGAATGCTCCTTAGGTGTTTAGAAGAGGAAGAATCAAACTTAGCCTTATGAGAAATTCATGAAGGAATTTGTGGATCACATTCAAATGGATTGTCTTTAGCTAAGAAACTTCTTAGGATAGGATATTTTTGGCCTACCATGGAAAAAGATTCTTGTAACTTTGCAAAGACTTGTAAGAAATGTCAATTTCATGAAAATTTGATACATGTGCCAGCACAAGAACTTCATCCAATGACCACACCTTGGCCATTCTACCAGTGGGTTCTAGATCTAATAGGAATGATACATCCTCCATCTTCAAATGGGCATAAATTCATCATAACAGCCATAGAATACTTCACTAAGTGGGTGGAAGTTGTACCCTTATCAACTTCAATAGGAAAATAGATATCCTTGTTTATCCTAAATCATATAATTTGTAGATATGGCGTACCTCATGCCATTATAATGGATAATGCAAGACATTTCAAGAACAAAGATATAATGGAGTTGTGTACCAAATTCCACATGATACATCATTCATCTTCAATCTATTATCCTCAAGATAATGGACAAGCTGAAGCAACAAACAAAAACATATTGAAATTTTTGAAGAGAATGGTGGATAATTTTGGTAGGGATTGGTATATCAAGATAAACCCAACCTTGTGGGCTTATAGAACAAGCATAAGGATGCCGACAGGGGCTACACCCTTCTCCTTAGTTTTTGGAATAGAAGCAGTATTACCTTTGGAGGTAGAAATTCCATCATTAAGGATATCTATGCATGGTTTGATCAATGAAGAGGACTATAGGGTTTCTAGACTACAAGAACTAGAACTATTGGATGAAAAATAGAAAGAAGCCTTTGATCACTTGAAGGTGTATCAGAATAGAATGTCAAGATCTTACAATAAACATGTCAAGCCAAGGATATTCCAAATAGGTGATCTAGTGTTAAGAGAAAATCCCCAGAACCAAGTAGAAAGGGAGAAGAAAGGAAAGTGGGAAGCCAACTGGTTAGGACCATTTCTCATTGTTGAAGATTTTGGAACCAGCACATACAAGTTATCAGATTGTGATGGTGAAGAACTGTAAGAACCTATAAATAGCATACATCTTAAAAGGTTCTATACATGAGGTAGATGGAAGGGTATAAAGAGTATCAGATGGAGAGCATCATATTTATTGTACATAGTTCAATAGAGATCTTGAAAATCCCAAAAACATTGGAAAAGTTGAAAATATCAAAAACATTTGAAAAGCACAAAAGATCAAAAAAAGTGGAAAATTGAGCATGAAGAAAGTTAAAAACATTCAAAAAGATATTGTCTTGGTGAAAACCTAGTAAATAGGCACCTTGATGATGTGGAAAAAAAACAAAAAATTGAAAAAATTGAAAAAGAAGAAAGTGCCTTGGTGAAAACCTAGCAAATAGGCACCCTGGTAGCAAAAAAAAAAGAGAAAAAGCTTTAAAAAAATAGAAAAAAAGGAGCTTGATCCATTCAATTGGTGAAAACCTGGTAAATAGGCACCATTGAAAGTCCAAGTCAGTTGCATACTTAGCAGGTCATCTTGTAAATATTGCATTCACCAGCATTTGTATATATCATAATAAAACCCCACAGTTGCATTTGTGGGTACCTCAAGATTTTGGTCACATAATTGAAAAATTGTCCTAAGTCCCACAAATGAAATCAATATCAAAATGGGGGCAATCTACTCTAAAGGAGAAAGGATTCATCAACAAGCTTTATTCAATCAAAGAATCAATTCATCACACTTGAAAGAGGAACACTTAATCAAATCTACATCCTAATCTAATTTGAACCTAAAATGAAGAAAACTGATCCAAGAACTAAATGACCTTATCTTTATCAAGATTAAAAAAATGAAATGGATAGAACTACACTTCAACTATGGATTTGAAAAAACATGCCAAAATTTTTCTAAGTGTTGAAATAATTGATGAAATTATCTTTTTCTAGCGAATCGATGAAAGTTTTAGACTAGATGAGCTATGATGAAAGGATGATATTTTCTTGATTTCTGTATGACTATCTTAAAATCAACATTTTAAACCATGTAAATTGTCTAAGGACGTGATCATCAAAGAATCATCGAGGACTTGTACATAGAATAAAATGGAGATTTTTGCTTGTTTACGCAAATAGATCTCTTGGTTATTTTGATCTTACATATCATAATACCAACATCCACTTGCAACATAGAATCTGACAAAATTGGTATTCGCCCTCTCATGATTGGCTTCAATTAGTGATAGGTGTACCGAAGAGACCGATGGGAAAGAAAATAAAGAAGCAAAAAGTGTTCATATCATCATAGTTGAAGTAGTGATGATTGTACTAGCAACAAGATTCCAACAATGCTCAATGATGAAAATAAGCTCCAAATCTTGAATAATGACAGTTAGTTGCATCCATGTTAGATTAAGTGCATTGTGTTTTGTTAGCTTTTCTTAGTTTAAATTGCAAGGGGAACAATACAATAGAAGGGGTTTGAATCAAACATCATGATCCGTTATTCCAAACAATGAAAATGAGATTATCTTTTGCATTCATGCATATCATTAATCATTAATCATTATTCATCCAAATGTAGAAAATAGAAAAAGAAATCATTCTTCATATATCATTTACATACATGTAATTAAAGATAGACATTGCATACATTTGAAAAATCAAAGAAAACATAGGATCATCCATTTGGTCATAAAAACAATTTTGCATCCATACATGAACAACAATAGAAAAAATCTCATAAGCATCCATACATCATTGCATTCATCTATCTATATCATAAATATAAGATACGTTGCATCCATCGCATCATCAAAAGTAAGTGCATCCTAAACATCATATAGTTGCATATAAAGATAATCTCATAAAATCAGCTCATCAATGAGACCGAAGAAATAGATCATCATATATCATAAAAAATGTGTTCATCAAGGGATCTAGTACATCAAGTATATCAAGATATAATATCATAAAAATGGTACATCACAAGTTCTGATCGATCAGAAATAGGAAATGGGAAACAAGAGGACATCAATGCAAGATCAATCTGTCAAAAATCAATCATGACCCTGTAGCACCAAAACCATCTGGACCTCTACCATCCTATGAGGGAGAAGCCTAAGAAGTGCTCACTCCATCTTGTCTCTGCCCAATAACTATAGATAGGAACTACTGCATCAAGGTGGAAACCTGATCTAATCGGCCGACAACAATGGATATCTCTGCCCTCATAGACTGTACCTCTCATAGTACTGCATCCTATGAACCCTATCCTTGATACTGTGGTGGCTAACCTGGTGGAGGCATCTGCTATGTTGGAACCTATGGTGCCTAAACCTGAGGGGCACCATCATCTAGCTATGCCAAGGCCACTCTCTGTAACTATACTAAAGGATCTAAACCTCCTGGAACCTGCTAAGCAGCATCAACATGAGCCTGTCTCTGTGCTCTTTGCTGGTGATGTACTCAATCCTGTCTCACTACGGCTCAAGGATGAACTGCAGGGATTGCATCTGCTTGTCTATCTCTGGCCCTATCTCAAATATGTACATCTCTCACATGGCCTCTACCTGCTACACCTCGAGGACCTCTACATCCTCAATGTCTTCGATGTTTACCACCCCCATGCCCATCATCACCATCACCACCACGGTGAGCAGGCATAGGCTTCACTAGATTTGTGAAACGAATGAACTTGTTTCAAGACCACTAGTCTTGATACTTATGGGACATCCTAGTGTCATCTATCCCTGATAACATCGCCCATCTGCAGAAAGGCATCCTGGCAATCTGACTCACAACAAACTAATAACCAATACATGGACCCCATAGAGATCTCTCGGCATGTACTCGAGCATATAAGGCATTTCCTAAAGGCATCTCCTGAATCCTACCATACTATCTGGAGACCCAACCAAAATAGAATCACTCAATAATAGTATCTGACCTGCCAATCATCCAACATGGACAGAACATATATGGTAACTCATCATCATCCTCCCACCAACCCTCGCAACCAAGATAGGGGTGCCATGTCACAACATCTAGATCATCTACCTGATGTCTCCAATAATCCAAGTCACCCAAATGATGTTGAATCACTATCCCAGTATATAGAAAAGCATAAGGATATCCACGAGGTCGTCTCCTATTAGAAATAGGCTTGGTAATGGGAAGATGCTCCCAAATCCATAACTGTAGAATGATAGCACCAGCAGATAATGAAGAACTCCCTCTATACACAACCTCATGAAGATCATGATATAACTAGGCTAGCACACAAGAACCCCAATCAAAATGTCATGGATGTGCTAGTAGATCCTCCAAAATCCTGCCCCAACCCACAGAGAAGCCACGACCTCGTCGATTTGGAAGAAGTAGTCCACCAATCAAAGCACCAAGAACTACTGGAAATATAGGGAATGAAGCAAACTATGGCCAGGTGATCATATCATCATCAATATAGTTGTCTCCGAACACTCGCCAGTAGACAGTTGAATCATACATAGAATCATAATATATAAGATCTCCTCAACAAGGAATCTATAACAAATGATATACATCCTCTGAAGTAATTTTTGTCTCACCATGAGGGAGATGGAAAGTATTGTGGTTAGAGTGCCAACACTCTACCATAGCTATCATCAAGCCATGGTTCAGTTGGAACCGGGGAAGATCAAGAAGAAAGCTCAGACCACATAACTCTACCACACGTAACTCAACAACAATCAATGTTTTCCCAAAGTCAATAACCTAGGATGGAACTGAATGGATATATAATACAGGATCGTTAGCCTTTTTGATAGAAATGAGAGAATCATATTAGCATAATATACCAAGGAATATCTAAAGTCAATCAAAGTTATTACACAATCAATTTTCTCATCATGAGTGCATTAAAACTCCTAACTCTTTATCTTGAGGAGGGAAAATCATTGGTTTACATCTCTAGATCTTGAGGGTAAACTATTAAATCACCATCCTATCATAACAGATTGATAACTAAAATTCATTGGTATTCCTATACTACTATTCTAACCAATTGTTTCAATCAAACATAACTGACCTACTCATATTATTCAAATCAATCATTAGGACGTACTACATTTTTTTATCAAAAATAGTCAAGAACAATTCAAAATTTTGCGCAACATGTTGCAGGTGTGATTTTCATCATCGTAGTTGACATTTATCTTACACGACACAAAAATGTTGACAGGTGACATTATTTTTCTGCTACGTGACAAAAGTTGGATAGGTGACACTCGTTTCAGCTAGGCGACAACTAATTGTTGACAGGCGACATCAAAAAGTGCTAGGGTTTTCAATGTGTAAGCAGATGATAAACTCAATTTTTTACCTAGGTCTACACATGATCAAATTAACCATGAGTGACAATGAAAATGTGTTAAGCGACACTAAAATTTTCTTAAGCGACATTAAAAACCATGGATGCAATAGTTATAAATGCTAAGCAACATTAAAATTTTTGTACGTGTGAATGAAAGAATTCAAAGCGTCACTGAAATTTGGAAAAGAAATAAATGCTACTTAAGGTATAATAAATGCACTATTGAGGGTTGAAAACCACTTACCAAAGCTCCATAGTCAGGTGGTCTAGCATATCTCTGACACTGCTCGAATTGATGCTCCCGAATAGGCACAACCATCATGAAAAATAGCAGGGGACCAAAGAAAAATCACTGAAGAAGAAAGTAAAAATGAATAGTAAAATTGGGTTTTTCAACCTATTTATGCTAATTTGACCTAATTCTAGGGTGAAAATTGAACTTTGACCTATATTAATCTATCCCGGTTAAGAGAGGCAATTTATGAAGTGGGGCATATCAAAAGTGTTTTTCAGAAATGAAAACATATCAATTAATCTATCAAACTAAAAACAAACATATGTTTCATTTCTGAGGGGGCATACCATCACATTATTAGATCAACAACATCAATAACATCAAACAAGATCAATGACCGATTAGAAGATTCAAAGGCAAAAGCTTTTATCAAAAAAAATTTTGTAATAAAAAATGAAAGGGGCATCATATCAAATCAGATCATCAAATCAGGAACCATATCAATCAAGAGAGTTTCATATCAATCATTATCAACATAAATTTCATATCAATCATATCTGTATCAATTTCATATCAAGAAAGTAGGATCGACAATCAAAGAACATCAGAGATTGACCATTGTTGAATCAAGACCTATCAATCAAGTAAGATCAGAGTATTCTTTGAATTGACATGCTTCGCATGTCAACTCAAAGAGGGGCATTTGTAATCACCTAAAAATGGACAAAGACAATTTAATGATAATTCCAATAAAATCAAGTCAAATCAAAGTAAATCAAGGACATAATTGAATCAATTGAATCACAATGCATAATTAGCCAATCAAAATGAAAATCAAATTCTAAATCAAGACCAATCAAAATTGAGAACATTTTAATCAAGTGCAATCAAATCAAAATACAATTAATTTAATTAATTGTATAGTCTTGGATTAAATTAATTCAACCCATTCAAGGGGTACATGGCTAAAGAAAATCAATTAATTAAAATCAATTACTCTCAACAAACCAAAAGGAGAGGAAAATCAATCAACCAATGAAATTGAAGGAAAGACACTCACATGGATCAAGTCAAATTGAATCTCAATCACTCAAAGTGAAAGAGAATCTCAACCATCAATCTTGTCTACTTGTCCCAAGCTTTGAGGACACAAACTTTGCTTCATCTTCAAAGGGTGGAACCAAAGACTTAACCCCAACTCAACCATGATCAAATGCAACCACACCCCCTCACATTGGGAAAATCTATAAAAGGAAGGCTAAAATCCTTCATAATTCATCAACCACCTATCTGAGAATTGCATCAAACCTCTTGCAATTTTAATTTAGAAAGCATTTTGAGAGAAATTTTAGTATTTCATATTAATAATTATGAGCTTTAGCATTAGCATTGTTTTATCATTATCATTCTCATATTAGAACTGTCATTAGTGAGCTTGCTAAGAGCTTCATTATTCATTCTAATTAGAGAGCCATAGGATGCTCAATTAGTCTTTGATATTGTGAAATATTATCTCAATTGTGGTTGTATTTAGTTCTTATTTCATTTATTTGTCATTGATTAACCCTAATTCTATGAAGGTACATTTATTTGTATATAGTATCTCTGCAGGACACTAGGTAGGATCTATCTTGGGAGATGATCCTCCATTTGAGTGTTGCCTTGTTTGAATGCTATTATGTTCATCTACTTGTTTTCTTATGTGAATCTGCAAATTAGTGAATGGTTATAGCATTATGTCTACATTATTGTGAATTAACCATGGGAGAGAGCATAATATTGCTGCAGTGTTGCATAAATAAGTGTATATTCCCTATGTGTGTGGATGTTACTTTGTTATTTTCTGGTTGGATGAATGTAGAACAAAAAATTGGATTTGGATTGAACTATTATTTTTTGTGCAATGGAATAATTGGGATTTGAATGTTATAGATGCATTATTATGGTCACAGGAATATATGATAAATTAGGTGTCTATTGGTTGTCATTTTTGCATTGGATGAAGTTTGAGAACTCCTAAGATCCTTGTGATGCTCTCTCGTATGTCATAGTGTCCTCTAGGAACTTCCAGACCCGAGAAGTTTCTAGTTACCTTCATTTGGTTGCACTCTGTCCTAAGAGCCTATTTTATTTTCTTAGATCTTGAGTAGGTTTAGGTGGCTGGAAAATTAAATCAAAGAGCCATTTTTGCATGGAATCTGGGAGATCTCAAATGGGTCTTCCCCAGATTTGGCATGCACAACTTCTATAATGCCTAGTTTTACCCACAAGTTAGAGTTGACAATTGTTTTTGTAGTTTCTGGCAGTCGGTTTAGTGGTGACCGAGCAAGTTAGTATTGACCAAGAAAGTTAGTGGTGATTGATCAAGTTAGTATTGATCAAGAAAGCTAGTGGTGACTGAGCAAGTTAGTATTGACTGAGCAAGCTAGCGGTGACTGAGCACGTTAGTGTTGACCGAGCAAGCTAGTGGTGACTGAGCAAGTTAGTGGTGACTGAGAAAAACAAGATTTATACAAGTATAACATTTAAGTATAAGTGTACCATGACTTATACTTTAAGTTATACTTGTATAAAGGAATTAGGTACATTTTGGGATGATTGCAATAGGTTTCAGCTTCATAGGAGTTAAGATGCAACTTCTAGAATTTGAGATTTCAAAAATTTAGACTTAGCCAAATTTCAGGCATAGGAGGTTTCCATAGACGTAGCATTGTGTTATGCATGTGGGAGTTTTGTATAAACTATATATGCTCATTACTTGTTTTTTTAAGGTTATTTGGTACATTTAGATGCTTGTATAAGGTTTAGGGTTTAGAATTGGGGTTTAGGGTTGTTGGTGGACTAGAACTACCCTAAGGCTTCCTAAACGTTCCTAAACATTTATAAACTTTCCTATTCTTTGATACAAGTTCTCGTATGTCTCTAAGGTATGTTTTACTTCATGTGTGATGTGTTTATGATGTTTGGGTTAAGGGAAGAAAACCTAAGGACACTCACTTATTCTACTATTTAGAGTTTCTACCCAGCCTGAGAGCCTTTAGGAAATGTTGGTACCTTGATCTTCTTTTAGCTGCTATTCGGGAAAGATTACCCCAAACCTAGGTATGGCCTAGTTGTTATCACTTCCTGGTGAACCTTGGTGTTTATCTCCTAGCACGGGGTAGTGGGCCTTTTGGTATCCACATGGTTGGGTGGTAAATATTTTTATCAAGGTATCTTTTGCAGATGCAATTTTAAGGATTCATGCTTATACATTGTTCCAGTTTGAAGAAAGAAGACTCTTGTTTATCCTTCATCATTTCTTGTCAAATATAAAGTAAATTTATTATTGTAACCTCCTGAGAGGAGATGAATGTAATATGATCTTCATTGTAAATTCAAAGTGATGTATTTGGAGTGGGTAGAATTAGGGAAAGGGAAATGGGAAAATATGAGTTTTTTGTAAATGATGTGAAAAGGTTTTATAAGGTTTCAAGTAAAGTAGTCTGTTTATTAAGGAAAAGTTAGTGAATCAAATGTAATGATTTCCTATGTGTAATGTGTTAGATGTGTAGATGAACCTATTATGTAGTATTATTGCTTTAAATGTTATATTATGGACAAAGGATACTTAAGAATATAGATGGATTCAACAGTCAAGTTGAAATGAAAAAAAGCATTTTGTATATTCCTTATAAAGAATGTTCAATGCTATGAGGTAGTTACTTAATGGATTTAAAATGAATAGTTCATGAAATAGAAGGGAACCTTAGGGGAGGAATCTAAGATAAACTATGTTTATGTTTTTTTAAGTAATTCATTTTAAAAATTCAAAATTCTTCATAAATCACTACTTATGTTTTCTTATCTAAAGAGAATCTTTTTTTTCTTCCCTAGTTCCCTTGTGGGGAATGACACTATATGTGAGAGTGAACTTCCTGATTGATAACAGAAATGGAGATTGAAATTCTTTGTTGCATTATGTGTTTACACAACAAGTATTAATGGTGGAAAGTTTTTTTAAAGTCACCGAAGATCCATTATTCATACATTTTCATTCGAGTTCGAGCCTTTGGAGAGCACAAGAGATCAAATTAGTTTGTGTTGGGTACATGTAGTTGGCTTATCAGCAAATAAGTTTGAAAGTTTTTTGTGAAGCCCTAGTTTAGATGCGACGATTCAGAAACCCTTGGAAACATATTTGAGTGATTTACCAAGTAATAGCCACTCAGTTGTTTTCAATTTTGTTGAAAGGAAGAGATACATTTTTAATAAGCATCCTTTCAAGTTAGTCCTAGAAAACCTAGAAGGAGCATTCTTTAGGACTCCAATGGGATTAATGCATGTAGAAGACATACGCACATACATTTATTGCAAAAAGGAACTAGTAGGATTGGATAGAATATGGTTGCACTTAGAGACAATTATGAAACATGACAAGACATTCTTGGATGACTTTGTGCACCTTGAAAATCACCCAATCATTGAGTATGCGAAAACTTATGAATTCTATGAATCTGAATGGATTAAGATCTTATTGAGTAGAATTCATGATGACCTATTTTGGATAGGAGAAGTTCTAGTTTGCATCACTTCAGATCTCATTTATGAGATGATAGGATTATCTAAGATAGGTGTCATTCTTCCTTTTGGTAAGGATGTCAGAAAATTGGTGGAACAAGCTTGTAAGTCACATAGTGATAAGCATGGTATGACCATTGAGCTGATTAAAGAGAAGGATATCAAACTATCTATGATACTGTACAAGTTGCAACATGAAAATAGGTTAAATAGTGTGTATGCAGCCACTATTTTAGCAGCCATCAAAATTGTGAAAGAAAATGGAGACTTCAACTTGTGTGAGATCTTGCATCCATAGTTGATGGATAATATCAGGGCTATCAAACATGATAAGAATAAGATATTTAGGTTTGGGTCACTTATCATCTATATGTACTTTCATATAGTTGGTAAAGTCTCTAACCTTTACCTTGACAAGAGTCTACCCACAATGCCTCAAATATCATTCAAGGCATCATCAGAGAATACCTTGAGGGACTACATGGACTTAGAAGTAAAGAAATTTAGAATCAAAATGAAAAGAAGGTTTAGGATACCTAATAGCATAGTAGAGAAATACAAGGATGCCATTTGTTTCATGGTTGAGACTGATATAACATGCATGGAAGTTGTAGAGACTAGGACTAAGTGGATCCATCCACTTGGTTATAAAGTGGAAGAACATATTCTAGAAGCATATGCACAATTCTTACTATCAACGCCCAAGGATCCCAATGAACCTAGATGGGGAACTTATGAGGAAAAGACAAGACAACTAGATGCAATCTTGTATAGTGTTGCAACAAAGAGGAAAGCATCTAAAATCCCCTCTGAGATACTAAAGATTCATGGTGTCACTCAATCTAACCTAGATAAGGCAAGGGCACCCTCTTTAGAAGTGAAAATAGAGAAGTCTGATGATCCTAAGGAGAAGCAGAAAAAGATAGAAGAAAACACTCATGTGCACACAGATACAATTGATTTGGAGTCCACATCACCTCCTGAGTATAGAAGGATTCGTAAGAGGAAGAAGTAGACTGGTACAAGCCATCCATCCTCTAGGATAACCAGAAGTCAAAGGAAGAACACTCAAGCACCTCCTGAGATAGGATTCAGACCTAATCTTAAAGCATTGAGGACAAGAATAGTTGATGAAGGAAGAATTGATCAGATAGGAAAGTTCTATGATAAATACAGTGAGATTGATAAATTTGAGATCCATGGTATGATCATAAAACACATGATTAAGTTCAAGAAGATGGTCTTGGAACTTAAGACAGTTATTCTGGATAGTGTATGGAACATCTTAGAATTTTTGAAGAGACAAGCTATAGAAGAAGTATTTAGAATAAGGGAGAAGATACTGGATGAAATCCTCCCTGTATGCTCAATTGAAGAGAAAACACTCTTGTTGGATTTGGTGAAGCTATACCTCAGAACCAAGATAAGAACTCTACAGATCACGAACAAAGACTATGAATTGGTAGCAAAGGAGACTAAAAAAGAATTTGAGAAAGTGTTCATAGATAGACACATGTATCCTCCTACTACGCCTGCAACCCAAGCTCCATCTAAGGAAGAAAAATTAGCTGAGATCCCTAATGCACCTATAACATGTCCACTAAATTCAGCACCCATAGTGACAACATCTAATGAAGCAATGGAGTCTATGCCCATGCCTAAAACAAAAGATGATACAATTATGATTGATGATGTGGAAATATCAATGGTGGCCACAGAAAAAGACTTGGATAAGTTTGAGGAAGCATTTGTGAGTACTGAAGAAGTAGAAATTCTATGCGCTATTAATTCACCCAAGTAGCAAGAAGATGTGCAAATTGAAGATATAACTGGACAAGAAGAAGAATATGAGAAAGAAAAAGAAAAGGAGAAAGAGGATGAAGAGAAGAAAGATTAACCTGGAGATGAGCCCTCTATTAAAATTCCAATGAATGTAAAGACCAAGGTAATGGATGTTAGTCAAATTTCACTCCTTACCCCTAAGACCTCAATTTCATTATTGTCAAGTTTAACCCTTGACATAACAAGTCTATATTCATGGGGAGAAGAAGACCTAATTAAGATTATTGTGCTATCAATGGAGAAGGCAAAGGAGAAACAAGTAATGAGGAATCCATTGTTTGTTGAATCAGTCAACATTCTAAATAGCTTATTGCCTGAGGAAAATAAAGAAAAAATTTCATTCAGTGGATGATGTCAGCACCATCCTAACAAGTTTCAAAGAAAACTTCTCAAGCCTAGAAGAATTAGCATCCAAGGTTGCAGAAGAAAAATATCTTAAGAAGAGGCTAAGTGAATTGATTAGTAACTTCACACTTGACCTTAGTTCACTAAAGGTTGATCAAGCCATAATGAAGGAGATTGTAGCTAAAAGAAGAAAAATAATAGTTGATTGGATGTATAAAAACAAACTAACTGCAAACCTCTCAAAGAAGATTCAAGAAGTTGAATCCATGATAGAAGTTGTGAGAAAGTTAGTGCTAGATCCCTCCACAGATATAAACATGTGTAATAATGTCTACCAAGGACAATTGGATAAGATTGAGAAGGCGGAGCAAGAAATGGCCAAGATAAGGACTAGGCAAGAACATTTAAGACATGCACTTGCACCCTCATTAGATGTACTAAATTAGAATATCAAGGAGATTGATGCCATGATGGTGACATATGATCAAGGTCTGAGTTTAGAGTTGGAGAAGATGGAGATGTTAACTTATGCACTATGCACCCATCTCCAAATAGTAGATGCACTGAAGGAATTTTGGCAACAAGAAATTGAAAACCTTCAAATTGCATACCCAGATGTACTCTCGGTGTAAGTACTTGGAGTTGTATTTTTTAGCACCTTTGTCATTAATGTCAAAGGGGGAGTAGAGTATATAGTAGAAGGGAGAATATGGAGTAGTGTATATGATGTAAAGGGGAGTAGAGTATATAGTAGAAGGGAGAATATGTAGTAGTGTATATGATGTAAAGGGGAGTAGAGTATATAGTAGAAGGGAGATATAAGATAGAGTATATGTTAGAAATTTTTTGTGTAAGATACAGTTTAGTAACTTCTCCATATTCATTTGTTTCCATTAATGAAAAAGGGGGAGATTATTGGTAAGTTGACTATACTGATGTATATGACTAATATTTAGTGTTGTCATTATAGCAACAAAGTCATATGGAGTTTTGGATTCAGCGCACTTACTCATAAGATCAGAAAATGGCTAAGTATGGAAGATTAGACAGTCAGTGAAGCACGAGATGAATAGAGCATTAGCGCACATCCGTATGACTAAGTTTTGGTATGCACCCTAGAAGATAATATCTTGACAATGTTATTAAGCTATGTCTAAGAACCCATGATCAGAAGAGTTAGTATGAAGAAGTTACAACAAGTTGAAGTGACACAGTCAGTGAGCGGTAGAGAAGAATAGAGTATGCAGCCAACAGGAAGTATTTTGATTAGCGGTTGTAATATTGTTTTATAAAGGCTATGTGCCCATTGTATTTGTGTTATAAAAATGTAATTCTAATTGTATGTAAACACACTTGAGCCAATTTATTTGGAAGCATTGTATGTAATTAGTTATAGGCTAACTTAGTGAATAGTTTTGGTTGCGCCTATATGTAAGACATGAACTTTTTTATTAGAGCATGTGATTGATAGCAAAGATAAAATAAGCATAGCAGAAGTATGCAAAGAGTATTAAGAATGCAATAGAGCTTTACAGGAGGCTAAAGCATCAGTGCACAAAAGGAATTGATTAGACATGTAGTGTCACATCAGTAGTTCATCTTGTAGATATAGTGTGTATCTAATATCTAGAAGGTTGTAGCCTTCACCGTTTGAGCAGTGAGCTCTAGGGAAGTGTGTCCTCACCCCTAATAGGGTTAATTATAAAAGACTCCTAACATGGTCTGACCCTTGACAAGGTCATTGTACTAAAAGCATTGTAATGACAGCTCCTAACAGGGCTAAGGAACATTAGCAGGTTCATAATACACAAGTACAATTATTAGTGGGTATTAATTCCCACTAGGGTTTTTCCTTTGGCCAAGGTTTCCCCATAACCATATCTGGTGTTATGTGTTATGTGTTGATTACTTTACATTCTTTAATATTCAGTTCATCAATTAAGTTATTGAGTTAAGTTTCAAGTATTAGAAAGTAATTATATAGAACACCGACTCACCCCCCCTCCTCTCAGTGTTCTGATTCCTAACAGACTAGAAATAAGTTAAGGAATAATACATGTTTGGTTTGTGAATTTGAACCTAAAATTTTTAAATATGCATTGGAAAATGATGATTGGATTAAGGAAATAAATGAAGAGATTGAACAAATATCGAAGAACAAGACATGGATATTAGTACAAAGACCTAAAGACAAAAATGTGATTGGCACCAAATGCATTTTCACAAATAAATTGAATGAGAATGGAGATTTAACAAGGAACAAATCAAGATTATTCCATAAAGGTTATGCACACGAAGAAGGTATTGACTATGGAGAAATTTTTTCACCTATTTCTAGACTTGAAGGAGTAAGAATACTACTTGCATATGCTACTTATAAAGGATTTAAAGTATATCAGATGGATGTGAAATCTACATTTCTGAATGGGATACTTGAAGAATAGGTATACATTGAACAACTTGAAGGTTTTTTTTATCCTAATTAGAAGAACATGGTTTGTAAGTTGCACAAGGCATTATATGGATTGAAGCAAGAACCAAGACCATGGTATGAAAGACTACATTCTTATCTCATAAGAATTGGATTTGTTAGAACAAGTGATAACAACAATTTGTACTTGAAATGTGAAACTAATGATAAGATTCTTATTTCTAAAATCTTTGTTGATGATATTATATTTGGAGGTCATGATACTTTATGTAAGTCTTTTGCTAATGAAATGAGAAAAGAGTTTTAAATGTCAATGTTTGGGGAGATCAAATTATTTCTTGGTTTGCAAATACTACAATAAAAGGAAGGCATATACATAACACAATATAAGTACATTAAATTTTTTTTGAAGACATTAGGTATGGAAGACTCAAAACCAATTAGTAAATCTATGGTAACCAGATGCAAGCTGGCCAAGGATGAAAAGTCAATAGAGGTAAATTAAACCTTATACAAATCTATGATTGGAAAATTGATGTATTTTGTGCACAGTAGACCAAATATTGTACATGTTGTTGGCATTGTAGCTAGATTTTCTACTAATCCTAAAGAGTCACACATGACTGTTGTGAAAAGAATTTTGAGATATCTGAAGAATACTAAAAACTATGGATTATGGTATAAGAAAGAAGGAAATTTTGAACTTAAATTTTATACAGATGTTGATTGGGCTAGAAATATTGATGATAGAAAAAGCACTACATGTGGAGCATTCTTTTTAGGAGAAAGATTAGTAACATGGACAAGCAAGAAATAAGGATGCATTTCTTAGTCCACTGTTGAAGCTGAATATGTAGTTGTTTCTGCTAATTGTTTAAATATTACATGGATAAAGAAATTGTTGGAAGGTATGAATGAAGAAATCATTGATCCAATGATAATATATTGTGATAATACAAGTGATATTAACATTTCAAAGAATCCAGTGATGCATGCAAAGACAAAGTACATATCTATTAAATATCACTACTTGAGGGAGCAAGTTTAGGAAAAATAGATCAAATTGGAATATGTAAAGTCACAAGAGCAAATTGTTGATATATTTAAAAAACCCTTACCAAAGGATACATTTGAGTATTTGAGAAGTAGACTAGGGGTCCATCCCATGTCTAACAGTCACTAAGGTGATATGGGGTTGCATCAACCTGTACTTTATTAGAAGATCTAACTATGTTGATGCATGATGTTCACACTTTGGGATTCCTAAGGTTGTGAAGAAGAAGATGGAATACAAGATAAAAAAGAGAACATTTTTACATGCAAGTTACAAGAATCTGAACATGAGTTGAAAAGATACTTATTTGGTTGTTGAAGAGCTAATCATTCTTTTGGCATTGTTGTCAAAGGGAGAGATGGTTACATGAAATATTCAAGAAATATTCAAAGGGAGAGATGATAATATGGAGAGATGATCATGAAATATTAGTTAGAAATGAAGCTAACCGAAAGGGAGAGTATATATATGTTGTGTAGTGATTAAATATATTAAATTTACAAGCTAAGGAGGAGCTCACCAAGTTACAACATATAAACAGAGTTGTATACACTTAAGATGTTTGGTATTCTATGGCATATTTCATATTATTTGTGTTGCCATCAATGCCAAAGGGAGAGATTGTTAGACTACAACTGATTGACTACTTGAAGAATAGAATGTGAAGATGATCACCAAACTACAAAGGTATATGTAAGACATTAGATTAGTTATTATATTGTCATTGATGTCAACCAGTTTTGACTGTACTTATCATGATAGTTGCAAACATTTGAAGAAGGTAAAATTGGTGAAGGAATGAGATATTAACATGAAAATGAAATGTATGAGTAAGTTATGAATATTGTATTCATTGGGCAACTTATTGATGATTCTATAATAATACGATGGTGATTTGATTGTATTACATGATTATGTTAAGAATTGAAGATCAAGAGTGTAAAATTTTATGTGGTTAGTATATCAAGAACTTAGTATACACTGATTAGATATAGTGTACACCAAGAAAGTGTAGTGTATATCGAGTGTAGTATTATCCAAGGCAAATTCACTGAAACATCACCATATTGACTGAGTAGAAGAAATAATGTGGAACATGTGATTGCTGACATGAGATGATGAGCTAGACAAATTGGGATGATTTTCAGGTTAAAGATAAAATTTTTTATGAAGATCTATGGCTGAAAAAATTCAAGGTTGATTGGATGATCAAGATTGAAAATGTATTAAGGAAAAAGTTTCGAGGAAGGTTAAAGAGGAAAAATCAATGATGGAGATTAAGAGGCAAAATATATGGCTGAGAAGAAAATGGTTTATCATGTCTATTTAAGTGTGTGTGTGAATTTTGTACCTAGCTATAGACACAACACTTCAGTAAAACATTAGAGGTTAGCAAAAACTGAAATCTACAAGTAATTAAAACTATGCTAACCAAGCAATTTACTACCTTCTAGTAGATGTGAGTATGATGTTCTTAGATTGGAATCGAGATCAATGACAATGCAACACCTAAATGAAGCATTTGAATGCAAAGAATTGAAAAACTATATGAATGCAGATTTAATGTATATTTTTGTATTTTCTATGCAATAAGAATGAGAAACTGTATGACTCTAAGCTAGAATGTATGAAATTCAGTTTGAATGCAGATTTAATCTAAGAAATGCTATGAATGAATATGAAACTATGATATGAAACTATGAATGCTCAAAACAATAAATGAAAATCTCACAATAGCCTTGATTTGCAAAAGATTGATTCTTCAGTCACAAATTCGCCAGAGTGAGGATGCAATTTCGAGGTCCCTTTAGCCAAACCCTTGTGAAGAGTTGAGCCTTGTTTTTATAGAAATCTAGGGCTTTGAGGATGCAAGAGAAAAGCCATAAATCACTCTTGATAAACTTAGGTTGATTTTTGAGTTATCAGGAAATTAAGAATATTTAACTCACAAAAATCATGCAAAAGCAGTGTTTAACTCAAAATAGATTTTTAGATAAAATTTCAACTCATCATCAGATGTTGAGTTTCAATTTTAAAATTGATTGTTAATTTCTAGTTGCCTAGTTTTTTGATTGTGCATGATTTAATTATAAATTAATTAAAAATAAAGTGAATTATTCTCAACTTAACTGATTTTAAAATTAAAACAATTCATTTATGGGTTAATCAATTATTAAATCAAACTTTTATTCAAAACTTATATTATTAAATATTGACAATTGACATGAATTAATTAAATACGAATTTAATCAATTAGTTATGGGATTTTTGATTTATTGTCAAAATTAAATAATATAATTAAGACTACATAGAATTAAATTTAATTAAATAATTAAGTGGTAGTATTAAATCTAATTAATTAAATATTTAGAATATTCAATTAATCAAACTTTAGGAAAAATAAGATTTATCGCCAAATAATTATTAAATTAAGAATAATTAAAATAAATAGGAATATTACTAGGAATATTCCCTAATGCAGAGTTTAGGATAATCAATAAAATTCGATAATGTGCAGATGTGCCTTAGGTTAGGACTTTGATGTCGATTTCATTTGAATTGAAGATGTAGGAGGTTAATGAACCTATAGCCCATTTTTGTGGTATTACATTTTGCCCCTCTTTGAATCACTATGTAAAGCGTAGTGGTTCAAAGAATAGTCTGTGTTTGATATATGTATGAAATTGATTTGATTTGAAAGATTAATCGATTCCAAGATAGAAACTGATTTAAAGATTTAAAGATTCAAGATTTAAGATTTAGGTCTTGAATGACCAAAGATAATGTCAACTATAGCAACAATGAACCAATGATTACGAAAAAGTGTCAAAACACCTGATTCTGAACCTTATGATTGCGAAGAAGTGGGTGACCGATTCCAGACCTGAATGTCCTTGTATGAATCATATTGGTATCACATCCTAAAACCATCAGTTACGAAGAACCAAGGAAATAACGCTAATGAACTGATAATTACAAAAGATGATACAGTTTACAAGATAGATTTAGCATACCAGATTGATATGGATCTCAATGAATCTGATATGCCCTAAGCGATGATAGATTTTCCCTAAGTGATGAGGACTTTTGATGAATCATTAAATAGACGTAGTTGTTGTCTCGATCACTGAGAGAAAGATATTGATTACAGATTTAGATTTACAAACTTGAATGATATGCAATGCTATGCCCCCTTCAGGATTAAAATTGAAATCTGACAAGAAAAGTCAATGTTGAATGATTTAGAAGCATGTTAATTGATTTGAGAAGTGGTTATACACATTCAAGAATGTGTTCTGCATTGTTTGGAGGTCCTTGGAGACCAAGTTTGACTAGGTTAAACCATGAGTTGACCATAGTTGACCAAGTTCAAATTTTGATAGTTTGATGTAAGATAATCAGTTGAATTTTGGATTTCTATGATGATTAAAGGTTGTTTATGCAAGTAGGTAATAATATAAATGATCTTAGATTTCAATTTTGATCCTAAAAAAGGATTGTACTTGCCATTTTGTTGGAGGTACCTTCATGTGAGATTCAGCTCTTGTAGTCATGTTTAGCATTTTTTTTTGAAGAATCGTTTAAGTGTTCAAACAATTTGTGAGATCATGCAAAGTGCAAAATGAAATGTAGAATGAAATGCAAACCTAGGACCTAGGACCTAGTCACTGATCATGTATCGATTTGTTCTCATCATTGAGCTTTTAGGTAACTAGTTAAATCAATACAATGCCCACTAGTTATGAAACTATAGACATATGAATATTGATTTGCATGTGCAAGAATCAATACAACACCCACTAGTGAGACAACCATGGACATATGAATATTGATTTTGTTTTCAGAATGTCAGATTAGATATAAGCACCAAGGCACAAATGCCAGGATGACCTTAATATCATGTCCATTTTGATATAGCAATTTGTATAAGCATCATAACATAAACATCATGATGACCTAAATACGCCTTGCATTCAAACACATCAAATAATCAAGAGATCATTCTAACTCCAATGTGAATTACCCATAGTGACCCTTTATCATTCACATCCTTAGGTAAGATCGTGTTTCACAATAGGAGAAAGAAATCACTCAAAAAGACAATAGTTAGATCAAACTTCCTTGAATTTTTTGGGTATCAATGGTTGAGGTACTCATGGCCATCCAATTTGAGATAGAGGCTCTTACACACAGACACCATTTCAATCTAGAATTTCCAAATTTGTTAGATTTTCACATACAAGAAAACAAAGAAAAGATTATGCTCCCAGTCATCACTCTCTAAATTTTGTAAAGGACATCATCGAAGAGCTCGTGGGAAAAAAATATGCAAAAATCTCAATGTGAATCAGTAAGCATATAAGGAGATAAAAGCATGAAGCACATATTGTTTTCATTTTGTGTTGATGTTTGATTGTGTTGTTGTAGATGCAAAATCCCTTTCTAGAGAGGAGACTAACTGACTGACTCGGATGAAGCTTCAAAGGACTCTAACTAGACATGACTCATCTGAGGTATACTGGAGACCATAGGATATGACATTGATTGCCCCCAAGTGTTAGGCATTGATAGGATATACACATGTGAGCCAATTGGTGTACCAACTAACTTATTGAAAATAGGAATGCAAGAACAAACCAAGAGATATGTACAAACTAAAGCAAGACTGAAAGCTAGGAAAGACCAAGATTGTGCTGATAGATGGACCATTTTTTAACAAGTGGTTCCCGTTTGCCAGGTTTTCACCATCTTGGTAGAGATTCTATTTTTTCTACCAAGGTGCTTGTTTCCAGGTTTTCACCAAGACACTTTTTCTTTTTCTCATTTTTTTGTATTTTTATTTTTCCATTTTTTTTTTATATTTTTGGTATTTTTTTATTTTTTTGTGAATCATCAAGGTGCCCATTGCTAGGTTTTTACCAAGATGTTCATTTTTTTAGGACTTTTTCTAATTTTTCTAATTTTTTTAGGACATTTTACCATAGACTGGAATACCTTAGGCATAGAATTTCTTTAGATGGAGAATGTTGATTGGTTCTCAGAGCTATTCTCCTTTAGTCATTGAGAGTTGATAGGCACCAAAGCTAAAAGTAGTAGTAATAACAAAGGGACCCAGCCAGTTGGGTTCAAACTTCCCTTTGCATTTTTTATGTGATTGATTTTTAGGATTCTCTCTCAAGACTAGATTGTCAACTTGAAATTTTGTGTCTGACTTTCTTGTTGCAGCCTCTAGACATTTTTTTTGATATACTCTGAGATGATCATATGTTGTTTGTCTACGCTCATCTAGTAGTTCAAGTTCTTGCAACCTAGACACTCTATAGTCATCATCAATTACTAGACCATGCATTCTGATTCTTAGTGATAGGATTTCAACCTCAATAGGCAGTACCGATTAGTATGTAAAAAGGATGCCCCCAGATAGAATGGGAATCAAACTCTAAAGAAAGATCACATCATCTAGTCCTAATGTCTAGCAAGGTGGAGAACAAGAGAGATTAGCAAGCTAGTGGAAGAGATGGAAGACAAGAGAATGAAGGATAATGAAGGGAAGAAATCTTCAAGGGAAAACTCCTCAAGGGTACCCAAGCTAGGGAAAAAAATTTCATGTAAAGCACATTTGGACAAGCAATGAAAGGCCAGCATAGGATAAGTCACAAAAGTATAATGCTAAAGGACAGGATGTAGTCCAAAGGAGTAGACATGTCAAGAGGTTTTAAAACATCATGTTCTACTTTTTTTTTTATTAGATCAAGACCAAAGGGGAAAAGGATAGTGAAAGGCTAGAATGAATGGAGTAAAATAAATATGAAGGCTAAATAGGAAGGGAATGAAAGCAAGATCATCATAAGATAGCTCACAAGATAGCCAAATGTTCATGTATATATCAACATTGTCAAGATGAAAGAGAGAAGATGGAATTGATGAAATATGTAAAACTACGTATGATGCTTGATTGCTAGGTTTTCATCACGGTACTTATCCAAGGCACCACAAGGGAGTGGTTTTCACCATAGGATGAATTTATTTCTCTTTACTTTTGCTACAAAGGCACCTGTTTCTAGGTTTTCACCAAGGCACATTTTCTATTTATTTTTATTTTTTATTTTAAAATTATTTTTTTGGGAAGAAAGAAAGCTTTTTAGATAATGTTCCTTGAAAGGATAAACTATGATATGCCAAGGATTCAAAATGATATGCTCAAAGATACTGATAGGGAAAGGAAGATGGAAGAGAAAAATGGAGGATAAGTTTTTATGTAAAGCAAGTGAGGTTGGAAGATAGGAGGAATAGGCAAATGAAGAAAAAGGATAGAAGGAAAAAGGATAATGAATGGAAGGATTGTGAAAGGGTAGATGGAAAGGAAGGAAAGACCAACATCAACACACACCTTGAAGGGTGGCAAGAGGATGGAGGAAATGTGAATGAAGCAATACGTGAAGGAATATGGTGAATGGATAGCAGAGGTTGTGGTTTAGGCACATGGAATAGAAGAATATTTTTGGAAGAAGATGAAGTGGAAGCCTTTGGAAGCTTGAATGTCAACTTCACTTGTTGTTCAACACTAGACTCTTTCAAGAGAGACTTTGGAATCCATATAGCCATAGGCTTTTCATTTATTTTTGATGATCTAGAGAGAATATCTTTAATGATGGATTTTGGAACCCATACTTGTCTTGTAGTTTTTTTCTTAGATATCTCTTTTGACTTTATGCCTCCGTGTTGATTAGAGGAGACATGATGATCTTATTTTTTTTATGGATTCTTGTATTGCTTCTTTTCCTTGTATTGAACATCCAAGTTACTTCCAAAGAAATTGGGACTTGTGGAAGAAGATGGAGGATATGATTGGTTTAGATGGGTGGGTGGATGAAAAGGATTCAAGGGTATGCATCCATGTTGATCTTGAGGAAAGATGGGAGATGGAGGGATGTAAGGACCCAAGATGGATGGAGAATTAGGAGAGTTAGGAGGGGAAAGTGAAGGGACATAAGGGCCCAAGATGGAAGGAAGATGTGAAGCCCTTAGTATTGGTGGAGGAGGTCCAAGGATGGATGTCAAAGATACAAAAAGATAATCAATAAGTTCATCAACATCTATATGACAACCAAGGACATCAGTATCTTTAGAGTGAGCATTAGGATTTTCAATAGAATCATGGACATCTTGAATATGAGAACCTTGTTTGATAGGATTGTTCAAAGCTTGCAAAGACTTAGGAAGAGTAGAAAGTGGAAATGAACATGGAGTGGTAGAATAAGAAGATGGAAGACTTTGATCTTGACAAGGATCTTTGGATAGTATAAGTGCATAATTTTTCTCTTGATTTTCAATAGGCTTAATATTGGAAGTAACAACACCATTTTTACCAACCTTAATGGAAGTATCATCTTTGGAAAGCGCAAGTGTAGTAAGGTCATTTTGATTGTCAATAAGCTCAAAAATGTAAGTAGTAACTTGATCTTGCTTAGGAGAAGACTTAAGATAGGGTGGAATGAATGAGAAAGGGCGCGGGGGATCAAAAGAACCATGAAATAGATAAGAGACATCATGAAAAGGATTGGATGACATGGAGTTTTCTTGATCTTGATATTTCTTTATGTTCTTTTCTTTATCATTTTTGGAGTACTCTTGACATGGAGCCACTTCTAAGGACAAGGAAGCATGTTGGAATTGTATGGAAGACTTTGGAAGAGATAGTGAAGGACTAGATGAAGTAGGCATTATATCATATAAAGGCTTAGGCTCTTTAGGTTTAGCATTATTGAAAGTATTTGCAGCCAAGTGAAGGTTAGCTTGAGTATCTTTAAGAGGTGGCCCTTGAGGATAACTATAGGAAACCACATGAAAAGTATGAGGACCTTTGGTGGATGAAGGACTTGTGAAAGATTTGATAGGCTTGGAAGCTTTAGGAAATGTATGGGTATTGGAGGAAGTAGGGGATGGAAGGGAACCACCACAAGATAAAGGTTTGACATTAACATGATCTTTCTTGAGAGTGTAATCTTTATTTTTAGCATGAAGTTCTTAGAGGAGAGATCCTTGTAGTATGCACGTTTACAATCAGCACGGTAAGATTTTTCTTCCTCAATAAAAGTAGATGTATCATCTAGGTATTGTTCACAAAAATCATCAAAGTCTCTTTCAAAATCAAAATCATATGGATCACCATCATGATCTATCCAATACAATGTCCCATTTCCAATCATGAGCACACGATGAGGAGGACTCTTAGGAACAGAGGTGTCATAGGTATCATTATATTGTCCATAATCATAGTCATCATAGTCTTCAAAGATGGGTGTGTCACTCTCTATGGAAGAGGTATCATAAGGGTTATTAGATTTCTCAACATGGTATGTCTTGAGACGAGGAGTAAGACTATTGGGAGAAGTAGAAGAGGAACAAGATCATGGAGAAGAGGAAGGTGAAGACCCAGTGGAGGAAGAAGACTTGGAAGATGAGGAAGAATGAAAAGACTTAGAAGATGAAAGACATTTGGACGGAGATCATGACAGGATCATGTGTATGATCCTAAAAAAGGCTTTTGATTTAATTGATTTTTCTTTTATTTCTATCATAAACTTATCACTCATGGGATTTTTGGAGGAATAATACTCTTCAAATTGAGCAATGAGTTCAAGATCATCCCTTTTCAAGAGAGGTTCCATAACAAGATAGCTGAAATTCATGGTTTTGGAAAAGGAGGAATCAAGCATGGAAGTGACAGAAGAGATGAATAGAAGAAAGAAGACTAGATAATAAGAGGAAAAGAATCAAGAAGACATGAAGAGTTTTAGGAAGAAGAGGAAGAAGTGTGAAGGAATAGGAGAAAGGAAAGAAATGGGAGACTAGGAAGACATGAGAGATGTGGAAGAAAGAAGACCAAGAGTCATTTTGTGCAACTTGGTACCATTTAAGTTCATTTGGATGTTGAGAAACATATCATAGCACCTGAGATTTGACCCAGACCGACCAAGGATGACTAGAAATGACATGAATCAGTTCGCTATTTTGATAGAATTTGGGAATATGCTATAAAAATTAGATTTCTGAAAAATTTGACCAATCTCTAACAACTTTGACTTTGGCTTTGATACGAGTTTTGAAATTTTAGGATGAATTTTGACACCAAAAAAGATTTTTGCTTTAGATTTGTAATTTTTTAGTTTTTCAATATCAGTTTGTTTGCAAATTTTTCTATCCAATTTTTGAAGATCTTTGTAAAAGTTTGTCTCAAGTAACCAAGTAGATATCAAGCATGTAGAATAGCAAGCAAGGGGAGAAAGAAATCATCTGAAAACAATGAACATTGGAAAAAGCAACCTTGCGCATGAATAAGAAATAGTGACTTATTGTGCTAATCCCTAGAAATACTACTTGTGTATGTTTCAAAAAGTTTTTCAATAATGCGCATATTCCTAGAAAATGAAAAATTTGTCCTCACTAGGGTTTTTAGTAATGGTCTAAATCTACAACTTTTGTGATCTCAAGAGGGTGAACTCCAATCTAGGTGCACCGGGGTTTTGACACAGTCCAAGAATTTAATCAATCAAGAGCTGCTAGGGAGATCTAATAGCCCAATAAGAGACCACACCTGTGAAGATTTCCTCCACAAGGACATTTATATAGCATTTGTTTCTACCACGGTGAAAATGGCTATTACCTCTTAAGGTTCCATCCATGTGGTTGACCCAATTAAGGGAATGTCCACTATAGTTAAGCCTCTCAAAGGTGACTCACAAAAGATACCACAGGGGGACTAGATCAGATTCAAGGATCTAGGTTTCTGGTACTATCCAAAAAGGAAGTAGAGCATAATCTCCTAGCCTCTTCACTTCACCAAAATAAAGTAGATAGATTAATATAACATGCTAAGACCAAGATTATCTCACAAATATCTATGATGTCAACTTCTTATGATCTATCAACCTCTCTGGAGAGATAATGTATCAATCAAAAGTTGAAGATGCACAAATCTAGTAGAACGTGAGACACTCTCAGTACCTTCCCTACCTACAAGGGGATCCTTCATTAAGAAGAGCTTCACATGAAAAAAATTGAAATAAGCCCACTCTCTCAAGATCATCCACAAATAGTGTTCATAGGGCCTAATTACTATGTGTAACAGATATGCAAAAGGCAAATCTATGTTAGTTTTAGAGCCCAAAAATGAAGTGTGAATTATGAAAGTTGTAAAGGCACTCAAGCTTGACACAAGAGAGTTTTTTTTATGTCCCAAAATTAAGTGTTATCAGATGTAATATAATACTTGATTTTCTCACAACGCACTTTAGATTTTACCTATTTTAGCAATTTTTGAGCATTTGTCTTCTATCTTTTCTACCCACAGGACGTACTTGCACCTGCACCTGCAAACCACTGTTATAAAAAACTTACCTATTCTTGTAAATGAAACCCAATGTTATAAAAATCCATAAAAAAAGAAACACAAATTTTCAACCCCACATGGTAGAAAATCAGGTTAGTCAAAGATAATGTCATTTGATAATCAAAAAACCTGTTGTCATAAAAAATTAGATTCTGACCAGTCTGTACTAAATCAATAATAATTTTTACAAATAAAAATGAAATTAATCTAAACCAATGGAAAATTAAACCTAACTCAAATACCTTTCTAGAAATATAAATTTTGGATCTGTATCATGTCATATGTGCATGTACCAATAAAAACATCAGTCAGATTTCATAAAATCAGGTTCAGACCAGTCTTCACTAAAATGATCATAAATTTTGTAAATAAAAAAAAATTAATCCAAACCAATGGAAAATGAAAGATAAGTCAAATAAATTTCTAGAAATATAAATTTTGGATCTGTATGATGTCATATGTGCATGTAGCTATAAAAACATCAGTCAGATTTCATAAAATCAGGTTCAGACCAGTCTTCACTAAAATGATCATAACTTTTGTAAATCAAAACAAAATTAATCCAAACCAATATAAAATGAAAGCTAACTCAAATAAATTTCCAAAAATATAAATTTAAGATCTTTATAATATCATATATGCATGTACCAATAAAAACATTAGTCAAATTTCTGGAAAAACAGCCCAGAAATTTATCACAAAATTCATAAAAATTAACCTTGTGGTCATGGGTTCAAGAAAAATGATAAAAATTTGTTAGAATAGAATGGAAACCCATTTCAAGGCCGCACGGTGGGTGCCAAAAATGTGTGTGTGAATTTTTTACCTAGCTGTAGCCACAACATTTCAGTAAAACATTAGAGGTTAGCAAAACCCAAAATTTGCAAGTAATTGAAACTATGCTAACCAGGTAATTTACTGCCTTCTAGTAGATGCGAGTATGATCTTCTCATATTGGAATCGAGATCAGTGACAATGCAACACCTAAATGAAGGATTTGAATGCAAAGAATTGAAAAACTATATGAATGCAGATTTAATCTATATTTTTGTATTTTCTATGCAATAAGAATGAGAAACTGTATGAATCTGAGCTAGAATGTATGAAATTCAGTTTGAATGTAGATTTAATCTTAGAAATGCTATGAATGAATATGAAACTATGACATGAAACTATGAATGCTCAAAACAATAAATGAAAATCTCACAATAGCCTTGATTCGCAAAAGATTAATTCTTCAGTCACAAATTCGCCAGAGTGAGGATGCAATTTTGATGTCCATTTAGCCAGACCCTTGTGAAGAGCTGAGCCTTGTTTTTATAGAAATCTAGGGCTTTGACGATGCAAGAGAAAAGCCATAAATCACTCTTGATAAACTTAGGTTGATTTTTGAGTTATCAAGAAATTCAGAATATTTAACTCACAAAAATCATGCAAAAGTAGTGTTTAACTCAAAATAGAGTTTAGATAAAATTTCAACTCATCATCAAATGTTGAGTTTCAATTTTAAAATTGATTGTTAATTTCTAGTTGCCTGCTTTTCTGATTGTGCATGATTTAATTATAAATTAATTAAAAATAAAATGATTTATTCTCAACTTAACTGATTTTAAAACTAAAGCAATTGATTTATGGGTTAATCAATTATTAAATCAAACTTTTATTCAAAAATTATATTATTAAATATTGACAATTGGCATGAATTAATTAAATAGGAATTTAATCAATTAGTCATTAGATTTTTGATTTATTGTCAAAATTAAATAATACAATTAGTAATACATAGAGTTAAATTTAATTAAATAATTAAGTGGCAGTATTAAATCTGATTAATTAAATATTTAGAATATTCAATTAATCAAACTTTAGGATAAATAAGATTTATCGCCAAATAATTATTAAATTAGGAATAATTAAAATAAATAGGAATATTCCCCGATGCAGAGTTTAGGATAATCAATAAAATTCGATAATGTGCAGATATGCCTTAGGTTAGGACTTTGATGTTGATTTTGTTTGAATTGAAGATGTAGGAGGTTAATGAACCTATAGCCCATTTTTGGGGTATTACATTTTGCCCCTCTTTGAATCACTGTGCAAAGCGTAGTGGTTCAAAGAATAGTCTATGTTTGATATATGTATGAAATTGATTTGATTTGAAAGATTAACCGATTCTGAGACAGAAACCGATTGAAAGATTTAAAGATTCAAGATTTAAGATTTAGGTCCTGAATGACCAAAGATAATGTCAACTATAGCAACAATGAACCAATGATTATGAAAAAGTGTCAAAATGCCTGATTTTGAACCTTATGATTGTGAAGAAGTGAGTGGCCGATTCCAGACCTGAATGTCCTTGTATGAATCATATTGGTATCACATCCTAAACCCATTAGTTATGAAGAACCAAGGAAATAACGCTAATGAACTGATAGCTACAAAAGCTAATACAGTTTACAAGATAGATTTAGGATACTAGACTGATATGGATCTCGATGAATCTGATATGCCCCAAGCGATGATAGATTTTCCCCAAGCAACGAGGACTTTTGATGAATTAGTAAATAGATGTGGTTGTTGTCTTGATCACTGAGAGAAAGATATTGATTACAGATTTAGATTTACAGACTTGAATGATATGCAATACTATGCCCCCTTTAGGATTAAAATTGAAATCTGACAAGAAAAGTCAGCGTTGAATGATTTAGAAGCATGCTAATTTATTTGAGAAGTGGTTATACATGTTCGAGAATGTGTTTTGCATCGTTTGGAGGTCCTTGGTGACCAAGTTTGATTAGGTTAAACCATGAGTTGACCATAGCTAACCAAGTTGAAATTTTGATAGTTTGATGTAAGATAATCAATTGAATTCTAGATTTCTATGATGATTAAAGGTTGTTTATGCAAGTAGGTAATAATATAAATGATCTCAGATTTCAATTTTGATCCCAAAAAAGGATTGTACTTGTTGTTTTGTTGGAGGTGCCTTCATGTGAGATTCAACTCTTGTAGTCATGTTTAGCATTTTTTTTTTGAAGAATTGTTTAAGTGTTCAAGCAATTTGTGAGATCATGCAAAGTGCAAAATGAAATGCAGAATGAAATGCAAACCTAGGGCCTAGGACCTAGGACCTAGTCACTGATCATGTATCGATTCATTCTCATCATTGAACTTTTAGGTAACCGATTAAATCAATACAATGCCCACTAGTTATGAAACTATAGACATATGAATATTGATTTGTATGTGCAAGAATCAATACAATACCCACTGGTGAGACAACCATGGACATATGAATATTGATTTTGTTTTTAGAATGTCATATTATATATAAGCACCAAGGCACAAATGCCAGGATGACCTGAATATCATGTCCATTTTGATATAGCAATTTGTATAAGCATCAAAACATAAACACCATGATGACCTGAATACACCTTGCATTCAAATGCATTAATAATCATGGAGCAACAATGGAAAATCAACATTACACAGAATACAAACATCAATATCAATATTGTATGGTTCAATGAATGCAAAACAACATGAAGACTTGTAAAAGCATAAGTACCTGAGGTAGAGCATAGCATGGCATGGTAAATCAAATGATAAACAAGTATGCAATACAATGATGTCTAAACTCATAGCTCATGGGCCATAGATTAAAAAAATTCCATATACATGCTCACATCAACAATCAAGTAAATAAAGATCTAATCAATAGGACACGGTTCCATTCATCAGGAATAAACCGAATGCAGTGAGTAAAATATAGTGCCATAGAAGGAGAACAGGATGCAATAACATTGTCAACTCATTGCAATAGCAAGAGAAGTGAAGCCTAAGGAATCTACTTGAAATTATGATGCATCAGGTACATGGGCTGGAATGGTTATATGCAACTATGCATGTGAGAGGAGGCATAGATTGCCTTAAATATCACCTTGCACAACTAAGTAATTGAGATGTTGTGATATGTAATGCTACATTTGATGAATTCCACTGAGAGGTAATGGCTCTCCTTCCATTTTATGATCTGAGATTCTGAGGGAAGTAGAGAAAAAGAGGATGGTAGAGGCATTGGTAGCTATCTTGAGTCAGGGTCACTGAGAGATTTAGGAGTTTTTTATATTGGATTGGGCAATGGATGTGAATGTCAAATTCTAGGAAGCTATAGTTCAAGTTTTTTTCCCCTCTTGTAACACTTCTGGTGTATGACCTTTATTTGAAGGTAATGGGTGGAATTATGAAATGTGCCAATTTTTGGTACTACAACAATATAGCATTTAGTTTGTGAGGAGGCTTTACTCAGGGATTGGGTACTTAACAGTATTAGGCAATGTCAAGGAATATGCAGAGAGATGGGTGACTATAATAGTACTAATCACACTCAAGGTAAACCTAGAAAATATCTTTTTTATTTTTGTTATAGTACACTACAATAATTGATACAAAGGTGAACTAATTATTGTGAGAATCTTCTGTAGATTTACCTTTGTGTAATTAGTTCAGTTATATTAGAGTTGTGATCCTGCTGGCCGGTGAATCATGGAGGGTATTTTGAGTAGCTTGACAAAAGCAAAGAGGATAGATTGTTCTATAGACTAATGGAAATCTGGAGAAGCCAATATAAAATGATTGAGCTATGGGAATGCTAGTTGCACCAAAAGAGTAGCATGCAAAATAAATATCAGTTAGAGTAGTTAAAAATACTCCATATGAAATATTGAAGAAATTTGGAAGACTTCATGGCTGCAGTAACTTTTAACAATTATTTGGAGATATTTGGAAAGAGGTCTCAAAATGAAAGAGGCTAGAATAACAAAACAAGAGAATTGAAACAGAAGAAATCTGTACTGCATGTTGAATGAAAAGATTTTCTATTTGAAAGATATACTATAATGTTTACTTGTAGTGTTCAGGAAACCTTTGTCAAGATTTCAACCATTGAAAAGATGGAAAAGTTGCCACATGAGAATAGTAAACAAGGTAGCCTTGTTGATGGGCATAGATCTATGAAGGATTCTTTAGTTTAATCCTGTTTTATTAATAATTTTTATCTTAAGAATTTGGGTGCTGCTACAAAGTGTTTGAAGATTTCCAAGTCAGCAATGGAAGGTGAACATTTTGATTGCCCTTTGGATTACCATTCAGAGAATAAGAAAGATATTAGTAAAGACTTTTTGCATCGGTCTAACACCATGTCATTATAATGCAAGCATTCATAGTGGGAACACACTAGTGAAAAGTATACAATAAAATCCCAACATGCTCTCCAAAAAAGAGGCAAGTGCTAGTTGATAGTGTTTCAGAGTTCATATCAGCTAGGTACACTAGGCCCAAGCAAGTCACAGAAAAGGTCAAACATTAAATCTGCAGTTAATGGATCAGCAGTTGCCACTGCAATGAGCTCTTCAGAAACTTGGTAGGATTCAACAACATACAGGGAGACTGCAGAGAGGCCTGCTAGAGCAATTAATTTTTTACTTTCAAGTGTGGTTATTTGAACATTTTCTTCATCCGTATCTTAAACATCTTGATAAAATTATGCAATCAAGGTAGGTAGGATTATTAGAAGTCAGATTTCTAATTGGCCCGCAAATGCATGTGTATGACTTTGGAAGCCTGTGGTAGAGGAAAAAGCAGTTGTAGTGTAGCAAAAGGAAAAGCTTGTTAGCAATGGAAAATCTACTTCTCCAATTAATGGGCACTTGCACAAGATAAAAACTTTAAACCAAGACTTCAACTCATCCACTTGATGGATTGTGCTTGAGCATTTTGGGCAAACATGTTGAATTCATTGATTCAGTGGAAGGAATCCTTGATGCAATGACAAATAAAACCTGTCAGGCTAAAGATGAGATAACACCAGTAGGCATAGTACAAAGTGTTGTATGATTTTGCTTGGGAAGTGGCTGACATCTAGATTACTCAGTTGTGTTTTCTTTAAGGCAAGAAAATTCTAGGAGGGAGGACTTGTAATTTTTATTTTTAATCTAATAACTGAATGGAATTTTCACCAACAAGTAGTTAGGGAATGAAGGTCCTATCTGTTAAGTCAGATTTATGACAAAGTCTTCAATATTCAGATTGAATATGGCAAACTATTTCCTAGTTAGCATTGTCTGTTTGTTTCAATTAGATACCCAGTTAGTTTTAGTTAGTCACCACCAATGGTGGACCTAAGTACCATTGACTGAACCTAGTTGTAGTACCCATCAGTGAATGAGATAGTAATTGGGTGGTTCATTGTTAGAGATTATGGAGAGATATGTTCAGGAAGTTTTATTAGATAACCTTAATAAAGAATTCTATTAAAAGGTTTTTTAAAATAGATTTTATTTTTCTATTTTTCTAAGTGATGTTTATTCTCAATATTGATTTTCTTATTCTACATATTATGATTTGGTTATGTTATTTTTAATTAACTTTTGATGGTGTTTGTAATGTTCCATTCTCAAGCATAAGCTATTGGTAACCCTTAGCCTCATTTCCTAAAGTTAAATATTTGCAAGTTAAATATTGAGAAGAATCTTAGAAAAGGTGAAGATGAAATTGAAAAAGACAAAGACAGACATGGTAAAGGTGTTGAAAAAGAACCTAAAGAATGGAACAAAGAAAAGAGATAAAGACAAGAAAAGAGAATAGGAAAGGAGACAAGAGGAGATAAGAAGCTTAAGGAAAGCATTATAGGAAAGTACAGAAAGGCAAAGGAATTTGAAAGAACTCATGGAGAAGGATAGGAGGAATACTGATAGGTTTGTAGAAAAATATAGGAACTTAAGAGAAAGGTCATTGAAGGTAGTGAAAATTTGGCATTTGAGTGTCAAGAAGAAGGTGCAATGGTCTGTGCAAAGGCTAGTAGAAAGAGGAAAGTTGGTGGATGAGAAAGACAAGGAATCAAGCAATGAAAATGTTCTTGATGTTGATTCAAAGATGTAAGATGCTACTGAAGATAGCAAAGAAGCAAGTCTTGAAGGGCTTGAGAGTGATGAGTCAGTTGTGATAGGCACTATGTTGTTTCCTTTGGAGGAAGATAAGGGTATTATGAAAGTTACTCCTATGACATCACATAGTGAGGGTAATGATGTGGCCATGGAGGTTGATGATTGTGAGGTATGCCAAGATGAATGACATGAGAGTAAGGATCAATTGGTGAGGGTTGAGTTGGTCTCAAGGGAAGAGACTAAGGATGAGTTAGCTATGATGATGGGCCATGAAATGGCTCAAGAGATTGTTTACTCTCCAAGAATGGAGGCATGGTATGTTGATGGTGTCAAGGAAGAGGATTGTCTTTGGAAACTAGATTTATTGAAGTTTTAGATGTATGCAAAAGTAGAGGTTCAAAATAGGAAGAGGAAGTTGTTGATGGTCAACAAAGAGAAGCAGGTGTTCATGTTGCAAAGAGAAGTCAAGCCAAAATTCAAGATCAAGGATTGGGGATTTGAACATGATGGAAAGAATCACACTACCACAATTTAACCATCACACAATGACATTAGCAATTAAGAGGGAACATAGATCAGACCATGACATGCATACAAGGATACAGACAAATGATTTTGAGATATAGACCTATGCAATCCAATCTCCCAAGAAATAAATAGCACCAGTTATCGCCATCTATGCCAAAACAAGATTTGTCTTCAAGGTCTCTTCATACGTAGTCTAGTTATGCACAGGAGCATATCTGACAATCTCATAGAGGGTCCATCCCTGAAAACAACAGAACCATTTTAGTTTGAATATTGAATATATACAAATATAATGATGAAAGAAAAGTAGACAATCATACGCTCTCTAATTTTGAGGTATAGAATAGAAAATATAAGTTGAAAAGCCAATCAAAAACATAAGAGACAAATCACACTTCAAGAAAGTACAAAAAGAAAAGCAAGATAAGTTCTTATCAAGCCACTAAAAAGCTTTCGATATTTTAGATAAGACATCATAGGTATTTATTTTTATTTTGAAGCCTTGTTATAGAAATTTGTTTTTATTAATCCTCAGAATTAGTTAGTGAATCTTCTTCTTTCTTTCTAAATTCATGGATGATTCTATTTTTCTACAGTAAATAGCATACGTAATAGATAAACATGAAATCAGCAACAAATATCTACCTCTAAATACAACTCCAAATGAATGAATAAAAGAAGAAAATGATAATGCCAATTGGGTATCCAGTCAATTAAATAGTTTAATCATGCAAATAGATGTGGATAGTGCACATCACAGTGATGAGGAAACAATGCTAGTAGGGCAATCACATACAAAGAGACCAGCTTAAGAGGGAACATAGATCAGACCATGACATGCATACAAGGATAATAAATAATTATAGTATGTTCAACTAGAGATAAGAGATCAACCAAGGAACCTACATGAAATAGTCATATATCAAGTGCAATAACATGATCAAGAGATGGTTTAATCATTAAGAGTCACAACTACCAAGAAATAGAGCATCATAATTACATATGGAAAAAAGAGGTGTTACAGGTTTGCATCACACATGCTTAAGGAAAAATTTTCTAATACAACTAAAGAGAGTAATTAATATGGAAAATTAATCAAATGTAAGAAACATATGGCATTAATTTTGATAGTTTGATCAAAGGCCACATTTTCAGGCACCACCCACCAATCCTGGAAAGGAAATAGAGCATGTATACCCATATTGTTTGTCATACCCTTTTCGCCAGGAACTCAAAAGTTATTCAAATTAAACAAGTATGAACTGTAAGAGACTAAGAAAGAAGGCAAAGGTGTTAGCTCACTAGGATGATAGTAATAATGAGACAAAGAACCATGAAGACTAAATCTAAGGAGACCAGATCTGAACATTCGGGTTTGATCAAATTCAAAAATTGGCTTGCCTTCATGGTAATGTCAAGTCAACAACATGAGCATTATTTTGTGTCTAGAGTGTCATCAATGTTTTTAAATGTAGAATGAAATGGTTGTAAGTATGCATTTTTGCCACATGCAAATGATTTTGAGATACAGACCTATGCAATCCAATCTCCCAAGGAATAGACAACACCACTTATCGCTATCTTTGCCAAAACAAGATTTGTCATAAAGCGATGTTAGAATAGTTACTAAAATGGTCATAAATTATGTTCTTATAGTAAAAGAATACTTTGACATAAGAAAAAAACTACACAATATTAAAACATGACATTGTGCTTTAAAAACTAAAAAGATACCTGTAACGAAGAACTTCATTTCAATTTTCTAATTGGTTGTCACTATTAACTCTAAGCTTATCTTTAAAGTTTTAGCTTCACTTGGTTTTGAGAATAGTTTAATATTCTCTACTAAACAAGGCCAACCACATGAAGGTGGAATCTCATTTGGCCCCTCCCCCCCCCCCCCCCCCACCTAACATCACTCTAAATTCCCCATTAACATTTAATAACATTCATTCATCCATTTTTGAAATATAACATTCAATCATTATAATCACATGATAACATTCATTAACACATAAAATTCATTAACATGCAACATTCATGAAGAATTCATTAACACATCATTCATCAACATTAATAGTACAAAATTACATCCATTAAGACAACGTTCTTTCATTAGCAAAAAATGTTAATTATAATCATTTCTTTTTGGGTTTCTTGCTATTTTTTTTAATCATGTAATTTCTAAGAGGAAGATCAATGTCCTCGTCATTCCCCTCCTCTACTGATTCTAATTCCAACGCATGTCTCCTCCTCATCTGTTTAGGAAAATGAGGCCACTACGCCAAAGGGGGGTCCGCTGCAATAACAACTACTTCATGAGTTAAGTTCACACCATTTTATATTAGTGAATTACAAGTATTGATTTAAGTAAAAGAACTATAAATCAAAAAATTAATTTAAAAGAACAAAACATAGATTTTCTTTACCTGAATGTGCCACATGATCTACATGGTGATCAGTCTGAACATCCTCTGACACTCATTCAACATGACATGATTTTGTATCCTCTAAAATATAAACAAAAAGGTTACACCAAGTTCAATTTAAGATGTTAAATTATATTAATAATTACATAATTAGTTTTAAATAGAAAATGAGCACCTCCATCGATAGTATGATGCACATCAAGGGCTTCATCATGTAGCGTATGATCTGTGTCATGATTAAGAGGCTGCATTGCAATGTCATGCACATTATTATCGAATAGATTGTTGCTAAAGTATTCAATTTCTAATATATTTTTTGGCATATTTACCTCTACACATGATGAAGGAGACTCTTCATTTGGGCCAGTGGAAGCTTGTCATAGGTGTTCAACCACGGCTTGATAGCCTTCCTTGAAGGCAATTTTTTTTGTGTTCTACCGTGGCCTCTAAATTAAATTCAGAGCCCTGCATTTTTTTATTAAACAAAATTATTTGTATTTTATAAATAATTTTTCTCTGCAATTCATTTACTACTACTTACAATTCATGCTTAATTTTGGAATATCCACCAGAGCCAATTTTGTGCTGCCCAATATTTTGCAGCCTAGCCTTTGTTGCCTTTGATGTGTCCTGCAACCTATGAAAAGTTTGAAATATGTTAGATGATATAGATATAAAGATCACTAATTAGTGCATTATTACATTGTCCTAGTAGTTAATACTATTGCATACCTTCTTCTCTCATTTTTTGGTGTAATTCCTCTTTGAGCATCCCCTTTCTCCTTTGCATCCAAAATGAACTCATTCCAATCCCTCACTGGAATAAAGGGAGGACACTCGTACTTTGGGTTCTGGACGAGACTCTTTCTATATGAGTCACTCACAGTCTTAAGATGTTTGCAAGCTCTTTCTAAAATTTTCTTCTCATCAAAAATATTATTACCAAACTCATACACTAAATCTTTAATGAGCTGATCTTTTAATTTTTTGTCTTGCAAGTTCCACCTTTTAAGAAAAAACACAAAATTGTTAGATATAGTAAAAGAAAAGACCCGAATGAAAGGAAAAATATTGTACCAATTAATGATATGAAAAAAAAATAGTGGGATAAAGTTAGTTCACTTATGATGCTCCACCTTGTACATATGGTGGGCCCGAATATATGCAGTGTGAGGTCATAAAGAATCTTATAAAATGAATCATTTCCTGCAAAAAAATGTCATGGGATAATCAATCCAAAACTTGTTATGAATAGGTAAATGCATATTACAAAATAAAAAATAATTATTTAAAGTACCTGGAAGCTTAGGACATTTTAAAGGTATCGATTCATTATCATCAATCAATAATGACATCTCCATAACTCCCATGCTAGAAACACGGGTAGATCTAGGAAATGATGGTGAATTATCACCAATACATGTACTCTGATTTGTATCTAGTGTACTAGATGGTGCCGCCGATGTATCTCCTACTCCAAAAAAATAATCCACTATGTGATGCACCTGAGATTAAAGTACAAATTATCAAATCATAATTAACACAAAACCAAATATAGAAAAATAAGGATTTACCAGCTGGCATAGACCGTGAAGGCGTCAATGTTTGCATGCCCCTTGTTTCTGACATTGCACTCGACAATCTCAGATCGACATCCATTGACCTCCTAAGATGAGTCTCCTGCACTTGATGACCTGAACAATACATTGTTAGCAAAGACATTCTAAAATAATAAAAGTAAGTGTTAACTTAAGAAGTTTTTGAATGGTCGAAAGAAAAAATTCCTTGTAACTTGTCAACTAAAGGATTATTTTACCTAAGATGGTCAGAGCTCTTCTAGTACTAGCCTCACCGCGTTGTCCTTGACTAGGTTCTAGATCAGTTGCCAAAATTTCATGTAACAAGAACACATATTACATATTTTACTTCACAACATAAAAGAGTATAAAATATAAACCTTTATTGAAATTTTGTTATAACTAAAGATTCATTACTGCTTACTTCATAATGACATGCTTGTGCTTTCAATTCAGATAGCCTCTTCAGCATCTCCTCAGTTGGAATATTTGCTTCATCCAAAATTCTCATTATTTCTAAATTGATTTTTTTAAATTTTTTCCTCAACATAATTGTTACATTAGGCATTTCTACGATATCATCATCAGAAGGGGTAGCTATTGCCTCTGTACTTACTATAGGTGCTTTTACCCTATCCTAAACATCAAATTATGACAAGAATATCAGTAAAACTATCATAAAAACTCTAAAACCATAAATAAAATAATGTAATAATATAACATTTTTCAACTATCTAATTTGTACAATTTCAATAAGGTTTACCCTTGCTGAAGAATGGGTGGGAGGAGCATCCTTGTGGCCTCTATCATGTGCAGGATCCATATCGTCCTGTGACAAAGATTAAATATAAAAACTTCAATGAACTGAAAGTAATAGACTTAGCAAAAAAAACTTATTAATAAAATGGTATATAGTATTTACCACCCTAATGATAGTAACTTTGTTTGTATCTATGCAATTTAAATGGTAATCTATTAGCAGTTCTTCCCCTGCACTTATTGATTTTATCGCACATACAAAAACTTGATTCCCCTCATGCGCCTCAAATATGCAATTGGGTTGCTTATTAGTTGAGTAAGGTCACGTACTATTTATAAAACCTGCAATATTACCTATTTCTTTTGGTCTCCCATCAATGTACATTGCAAATCTTTTACTTTGATCATTTTCTTTCCATTGTATATAATTAGTTGATAGTGCATACCTACACATACTTTTTAAATATTGAACAATCCACATCCAATCATTGTAATTGTAACACAGACCGACATACTTGAACAATTCAACAACTTTTTTGTAACATACCTTTATCCCATCCATGCAAAATAGGCCCAAACCATGTAATGAGGATGTAGCTATGTGATATATCCTCTCATTAACACAAAAATTAGTGTTGATTAGAGGTAGCTCATTGGGTACCCATTCTTTCTCAATATGTGTGTACCAAAAGGGCACCTTGATGTCACCTTTGGTCTCATCATCATAAGAACATGACTCCCCATTAGCAAGGAAAAATTGCATGCATTTATCAAATTTTTTTCTAATCTTTTGATCTCTAGTTGATCTCCCTATTTTATTTGTACTACCTATAGAACTTTCATCTAGCATTCCCTCATTTCTCTCATTCGATGTAGATAGATCTAACAAGTACCTATTTGGTGGGTCCTACAATCCATCAAATGAGATATTTTCATGTTCTACTTCAAATAAAATTTTGATAATATTTAAATAATATATATAGAATAATCAAGTCATGAGTCATACGTATGGTTCTTCTTTGTCTATACGTGGGAGATATAAAATGTAATAACACTAATACATTTGGGGTGAAATTGCGACGGCAATTTGCGACGGCAGGCAAATGTCATGCGGTTTTGGCCTTTTTTTTTCAAATATAGCCCGACACCGTCGCAATTTGCGACGACAATACATTTGGCACTGTCGCAATTGTGACGTTTTCGGGATATAAGCGCAAAATTAAAAAGGAACGTTGTCATGTGTGTTTTCAACAGCGCCGTAACCCTCCGCGAAATCACATCAGGATATAAGGGCAAAAAAAATAAGAACGTTGTCATTTGTGTTTTCAACAGCGCTGTAACCCTCCGCGAAATCACATTGGGATATAAGGGCAAAAAAAACAAGAACGTTGTCATTTATGTTTTCAACAGCATCGTAACCCTCTGCGAAATCATAGCTACAATTTCTGAGTACGTTGGGTTTATTTTTCTTTTGTCATTATTATGTAATCTGGTATTCAGCTGTTAGAGAGCTAAAATACCCAGAAATAAGGACATATCTATGTTGAATTTATTGTTAGCGGCTTTGGTTATTTAGAAGTTTAATTTTATTTGTTCATCTTTCAAGCACAAACGTTTTGTGGACCGTAACGTCTTCATTGTTTCGGGTATGCAGTGAAACAGCCCTAACTTGCAATTGCGATGTTGTCGGGATATAAGGGCAAAAAAAAAAAGGAACGTTGTCATTTGTGTTTTCAACAGCACCGTAACCCTCCGCGAAATCACATCGGGATATAAGGGCAAAAAAAACAAGAACGTTGTCATTTGTGTTTTCAACAGCGCCGAGAGAGATTCCCTCCGTGAAATCACAGCTACAATTTCTGAGTACGTTGGGTTTATTTTTCTTTTGTCATTATTATGTAATCTGGTATTCAGCTGTTAGAGAGCTAAAATACCCAGAAATGAGGACATATCTGTGTTGAATTTATTGTTAGCGGCTTTGGTTATTTAGAAGTTTAATTTTATTTGTTCATCTTTCAAGCACAAACATTTTGTGGACTGTAATGTCTTCATTGTTTCGGGTATGCAATGAAACAGCCCTAACTTGCGACTACCTTCACGGTACTTGTGTACATTATCATGTTGTCTTTACAGTGACTGTCCTCATTCAAGTGGCAATTACACAAGGGACAGTCACTATGAGATGTCCTCATTTGTGACAAGGACAGTCACACTTAGGACATCTCATAGTGATATTCCCTTGTGTAATTTCCACTTGAATGTATTGCTATTGAACCACATTAATGCTTTTCTTCTTCAACAAATGAGGACAGTCACTGTAAAGACAACATGATAATGTACACAATTACCAAAAAATGATCTTGTTAATTGATGTAACACTTTGTCTTGCTCACTCCCTATCCTTCACTAGGGTCTCTTTAGGCCAATGTTTTGACTTGATAGGGTACTTAACTATCCCTACACTCTTTAGGTATCTCTACCCAAGATCCCACTCCTTCAACTAGTGCACACCAACAAGAAATACAACGAACTCTGCTCAATACCAATCTAGCTACTAGGACACTCCTAGTCTTGTCTTCACAAATTGAAACACATTCAACTAGAACTTTACTCCATGGAGAGGCTGGCCACTAGGACCTCTATTGGTTTCAATATTACTCCTTCACCTATACTTTTCATCAGTACTTCAATCCAGTTCATCAAACCATGCCAATTGCACCCAAAAATAGGCTACTAGCAATTAGGCCTTTGTCAAGCCTTTTTGTTTATATTAAGCCACCTAAAGGGCTTAGGATTCAGATGCCCTTTATTGAGAACTCCAAGATATCTAAGGTCTTCTCCTCCTAGATTTTTTGTACACCAACTGCTACAGCCATGCCTGAAAACAAGTATTTTGACACAACTTGGACAGTCTGACTAAGAGTTTGTTTTCTTAGCAGCCAAAGAAACTCACCCAATCTTCTAATTTGACTTGGGGCTTCTTTAGATGTGTGTCTACCTCTCCATGAGATTTTAGTTGAAGCAACCAATGCATTCAACTTGTTGTAATCTTCTTGTAATGATTTGTCATCCCTAACTGTGCTCAACTGACTCACCTAGGACATCATTGCAAACATAGAAAATGAGCTTCCTAGGGCCCCTCCTTCCAAACATATAGTACATGGAGTCTCCTCACCCATTCCAAGAGCCCATACAAAATTGACAATGGAATGATGAGCTAAGACTCCATTTGTTCAACCTGCCTGGTTCAAACCAATGATAGGGTACTTAACAAAAGAATTAAAAAACTAGTTGGAATGCTTCAAAACTCAAAAAAAACACAACACAGAATAAAAAAACAACTTGTACTAACTTTTCCAATAGACACTGTGAGCTATCTAATCCATTAATCAACTGAAAACAAAGAAACAAAAAAACTCAAGAATTCACTAAAATCGTGTTACTCTACAAATCTTCTTAATTCCAAATGTTTTTCCCCCCCAACCTTTTGCACAGATCAATGGAGGCCTCTTATAGTTGATCTGATGCCTAATTCAATGGTTTCATATAGTTACATAACCATCTTACTCGAAAATGCTCCCTTGCACAAATGTTGTCAATGTTGTGAATGACAACATTGACAACTTGTTACAACCTTTGGGATTTTGGTTCAAAACTTATTGTTCAAACACCATAAGACCCTAACCATGACTTAGTTAGACTATTTAGACCTCACATAGGCCACTTCTACACTTCTTTGCCCAATTTGACCCCTAAATGCTTCATTCCCACTTTTGCCACAATATTGGTAACTTGGGTACAAATTGGCACTTGCCTTCACAAAGGTCACACATGAGGACATCTCACAGTGATCGATTGTCCCTTGTGTAATTGCCACTTGAATGTATTGCTATTGAACCACATTAATCCTTTTCTTCTTCAACAAATGAGGACAGTCACTCTAAAGACAACATGATAATGTACACTCACTGTAAGGACAGTCACAAATGAGGACATCTCACAGTGACTGTCCCTTGTGTAATTGCCGCTTGAATGTATTGCTATTGAACCACATTAATGCTTTTCTTCTTCAACAAATGAGGACAGTCACTCTAAAGACAACATGATAATGTACACTCACTGTAAGGATAGTCACAAATGAGGACATCTCACAGTGACTGTCCCTTGTGTAATTGCTACTTGAATTACACAAGGGACAGTCATTGTGAGATGTCCTCATTTGTGACAAGGACAGTCACACATCAGGACATCTCACAGTGATTGTCCCTTGTGTAATTGCCACTTGAATGTATTGCTATTGAACCACATTAATGCTTTTCTTCTTCAACAAATGAGGACAGTCACTCTAAAGACAACATGATAATGTACACTCACTGTAAGGACAGTCACAAATGAGGACATCTCACAGTGACTGTCCCTTGTGTAATTTTTGCTTGAATTACATAAGGGACAGTCATTGTGAGATGTCCTCATTTGTGACAAGGATAGTCACACATGAGGACATCTCACAGTGATTGTCCCTTGTGTAATTGTCACTTGAATGTATTGCTATTGAACCACATTAATGCTTTTCTTCTTCAACAAATGAGGACAGTCACTCTAAAGACAACATGATAATGTACACTCACTGTAAGGACAGTCACAAATGAGGACATCTCACAGTGACTGTCCCTTGTGTAATTGCCGCTTGAATTACAAAAGGGACAGTCATTGTGAGATGTCCTCATTTGTGACAAGGACAGTCACACATGAGGACATCTCACAGTGATTGTCTGTAATGTCCCCTTTTTGGCTAACTTGGAAAACAGGAACAATTACTCCACTTCTCAGACTTACTCTATCAGATACTTACAATTAAACTAAGTAATGGAGGTTACTTAAGATATCAACCGCTATTTCAGATTCAATCACAATATGTGTGCAAGATGATATTGATACCAATATGTTTAATAGCACTGTTAGATATAATGATATGAAATATGCTATGAATATGATGTTTCCTATCACTTATAGTGATAGTATAATGATGGTATGTCTGATATAAACAATATCGATATACAATCAATAAGTATTGCTTACAGTAATGTATTTGCTGTGTCTAATATGATGATGTAATTATGCAAATGTGTAATATCGCTATGAGTGATATGTTGCTATTTCAGATTCTGAATTATATGCTTGCAACTTCAAATATTGATGTTGTTTCTGACTATCCTTTCTATCTGTGCAATCATGGTGTTGTCTCTGATCTGCAATGATAAACTTGAAACCAAACTGCCAAAGGCAGATGCACTATTGAGTATATCCAAATATGGATAAGTAAATAAAGTTCTAATGATGCCTTGAGTGACTGACGAGAATGCATTCTTATATTGTCTTTAACAAATGAAGAGATGCTATGAATGAGACGTGTCTTGTTTCTTCCTCCATGTCCCTTTGTTCATCACACCTTTCCATAATCCGACAGTTCACATAATATTATTTCATTATTTTTTGATCATAGATAACTCCCAGATTGACTCAATATCAAATCTTTTTATGAAGGTAATCTTCCCTAATTGGTAGTGCAACCAGTAGTTAACATCCATTGTGTTTGTATTAGTTTGGTCTAACTATCATTAGTATTTAGTCAATCAATATTAACTCTTGCCTTATCCCATATTGTTATGATGATATCCAATCTTTCTACTCTGATATAAGTCGATATCATTTTCTGATAATTGTCCATTTATTGGTTGATTGCTGGTAATGGAGTTTGATCTTCAAATTGACTTCCATTCCTGTTAATACTTAAGGATACATTGTACTTATTATCCATGACTGATGCCTCATTCATCAATAGCTTGTGATATAATCACTGATGCTTTTGTGTTTCTACAAGATGTGGTTTATCTCAGACAATCGATAATCTTTCAATCCTTTAGTCGATATCCTCCTATGTGGTGTCTATTGATATAGATAGTAGAATTCAATCTAGTTTATGTTATTGTCATGATAACATAGGAAGTGATGGTGCATATTTGCTAGCGGGTCTTCATGTTTGATAGTGCTTTATCGGATATGTCATTGTCTAAACTTGTGCAATTAATGATTATTTATAATATATGAATGGTTATCCTTCTTGCTTATCAATACATCTTCTGAAACACATAGCGACCTATCCCTTATTCATATCATGTTGATCTTGACTTCATAGTATTTGGTTCATTAATCATCCTCTCATGGTATCGATGTGTAATGACTAGTGATTGTTGTATCACTTCTTCATTCCTCATCGTGATAGATAATGCAGATGTTTAATGTAGATGTATATCGATTACAGATATTCGATATTGCTTTAAACATTATTATTATTATTATTATTATTAATGTTATTGTTATTATTAAATATTATAATTAATGATGTTAGTAATATTAATAATATTATAATAAATATTATTATAGTGATAACATATTGTTTTATATTGAGAGGTTTATTAATATTATTTATATATTAAAATTATTATATCAATAATTGATTTAATATTATTACTTAATATATTATTATAATATAATATATATAATTTATTAATAATTATTTATTATTAATTTATATTATAATTATAATCATAATTATATTATTTATTAATATTTTAATATTATTTAATTAACATATTACTTATTATGCTAACTATATATTATTATTATCTTTTGATAATAATTATATATTATTGTTATATACCGTTAATAATAGATTATTATATATCATCTAATCATTTTATTATTATACTAAGTTCAATATGTCACGGCTCATGACATTGTCCCTTGTGTAATTGCCACTTGAATGTATTGCTATTGAACCACATTAATGCTTTTCTTCTTCAACAAATGAGGACAGTCACTCTAAAGACAACATGATAATGTACACTCATTGTAAGGACAGTCACAAATGAGGACATCTCACAGTGACTGTCCCTTGTGTAATTGCCACTTGAATTACACAAGGGACAATCATTGTGAGATGTCCTCATTTGTGACAAGGACAGTCACACATGAGGACATCTCACAGTGATTGTCCCTTGTGTAATTGCCACTTGAATGTATTGCTATTGAACCACATTAATGCTTTTCTTCTTCAACAAATGAGGACAGTCACTCTAAAGACACCATGATAATGTACACTCACTGTAAGGACAGTCACAAATGAGGACATCTCATAGTGACTGTCCCTTGTGTAATTGCCACTTGAATGTATTGCTATTCAGCCACATTAATGCTTTTCTTCTTCAACAAATGAGGATAGTCACTCTAAGGACAACATGATAATGTACACTCACTGTAAGTGTACATTATCATGTTGTATTAAAAATGGACCTTATGTTGGTTGGGATATAAGTGCAAAAAAAAAAAGGAACGTTGTCATTTGTGTTTTCAACAGCGCCGAGAGAGATTCCCTCCGCGAAATCAAGCGGGTTATCATTTGTGTTTTGAACAAAGTGGGTTGTCATTTATGTTTTGAACAGCACCGAGAGAGATTCCCTCCGTGAAATCAAGCAGGTTGTCATTTGTGTTTTCAACAGCGCCGAGAGAGATTCCCTCCACAAAATCACAGCTACAATTTTTGAGTACGTTGGTTTTATTTTTCTTTTGTCATTATTATTTAATCTGGTATTCAGCTGTTAGAGAGCTAAAATACCCAGAAATGAGGACATATCTGTGTTGAATTTATTGTTAGCAGCTTTGGTTATTTAGAATGCTTCCCCACAATACTTAATTACACAAGGGACAGTCACTGTGAGATGTCCTCATTTGTGACAAGGACAGTCACACATGAGGACATCTCACAGTGACTGTCCCTTGTGTAATTGCCACTTGAATGTATTGCTATTCAACCACATTTATGGGCCTGTTTGGACCACGACACATAGTAGAATCTACAGAGAAGAATATCCCAGGTGTAACAAGTTGTAAGAATATACCAATAGTTCTAAGAAGTTCCCTAGCACGTAGTAGCATCTACAGAGAAGAATATACAACATGAGGGCAGCCACTGTAAAGACAACATGATAATGTACACTCATTGTATGTGTACATTATCATGTTGTCTTTACAGTGACTGACCTCATTCAAGTGGCAATTACACAAGGGACAGTCACTGTGAGATGTCCTCATTTGTGACAAGGACAGTCACACATGAGGATATCTCACAGTGACTGTCCCTTGTGTAAGCCACTTGAATGTATTGCTATTCAACCACATTTATGGACCCGTTTGGACCACGACACACAGTAGCATCTACAGAGAAGAATATCCCAGGTGTAACAAGTTGTAAGAATATACCAACAGTTCTAAGAAGTTCCCTAGCACATAGTAGCATCTTCTAATTGTCTATACCACTTCACAAGGTATTGTTTGCACACATTGTTTTTGGTTCTTTTGATGACCCTTGTTTTGAAATTGCTATTAGGCCTTGTAGCTTATATGTTTTGATTGCTGGAGAGCTTCTAAAGCTAAGCAAGAAGACCATTGCACGAGTTATAGCCACGCGCTCAAGTTTGAAAATTGTATATTTTTTAATCTAATGTATATTTTAACTAGACTTTTAGCTTATTTTTGCTGTATATTTTAATCTAAAGGGAATCATGGATGTGAACTTGAAAGAATTTTGTACTTAGTTCTTATGGAGAGAATAGTAGTAGTTTACGGTCTAATATCAAATAGAGTTTTCCAATTACAGAAAGTTAATGAATTCTAATAGCTTATATGTTTTGATTGCTGGAGAGCTTCTAGAGCTAAGCAAGAAGACCATTGCACGAGTTATAGCCACGCGCTCAGGTTTGAAAATTGTATATATTTTAAGCTAATGTATATTTTAATCCTTTTTCCATGTCATGTAATATGTCTTGCCTTGTAGCTTATATGTTTTGATTGCTAGAGAGCTTCTAGAGCTAAGCAAGAAGACCATTGCACTAGTCGTAGCCGCGTGCTCAGGCATGAAAATTGTATATTCTTTAATCTAATGTATATTTTAACTAGACTTTTAAAATATTAAAGGATTTAACTAGGTCTAAGAAGATTTGTGTACTTTTGACAATTTTGCTTAGTCACTGAAAGTTGTAGACCGAAGTTTTCATAGCCCAATTTTTTCTTCCTGCGAAGAACGATCATGTCAGATAATATAAGTGAAGAACAAAATAGGGAGACAATCGCTAGATTGTGGTCTAACTTGAAAAGAAAAGGTGATGGAAAATGTTATTGTCCCTGCAAAATTTGTAAGGGCTTAAACCGTAGAAGATTGCTAATCAAAACAGTTAAGAGACATTGTAGGGAGAATGGTCACATTGAAGGGGGGCATGACTATCATCCACTGGTAAGTTGTTCATTATATCATTTTAACAATTTATATACATATGAAATCACTTGATGATGAGTTGAAGATCATGGTTTATTTATGTTAATCAATTTTATATAGGTTGATCTCCCCAGGGAAGTACATGATATGGAGGAACATGGGGGTGCGAATATCCAAGGTGAAGATAATGATCCCATGGAAGATGACGATCATGCGCTAGAAAACAGAATTGAAGATGATGGTATAAATACATTGATCCATGACACATTTAGTCCAAGTGGATCTGATCATGATGATGATGATAGCCTTGATGTACCTCTACTTGAGAAGGCATACGAGCCCCTATACAAAGACTCCCAAACAACTCTTCTCTCTGCTATATTGTTGTTGTTGAACTTGAAGGTTATGAATGGTTTATCCAACATAACAATGTCACGTATGTTAAGGTATGTCATATATGTCTTTATAGTTAACAAAGGGTGAATAATGTACCACTAATATTGTTTATATTAACAACTTATATTTTTTGTTGTAGATTGATAGGCGAGTTTTTGTTACCACCATCAAATATTCTACCTCGCTCATATCGAGAATTATTTTCTATTATGAAAGATATTGGAATGGAGTATCAAGTAATACATGCTTGTCCCAATGATCATATTATATATTATAAAGAACATGAATTTGCAACACAATGCCCTGTATGTCATACGAGTAGATATCGAATAGATCGAATAACAAAAAAGGTGCCTCACAAGGTTCTTCGTTACATCCCCATTATTCCACGGATGCGACAATTATTTAGGTGTACTAGCTTGGCACAATTTATGGATTACCATGCACGCAATAGAAGTCGAGATGACATTATTCGAATCCCTGCGGATGGTTTGACATTTATGCACATAGAGGAAAAGTGGCAACACTTCAAAGAAGAACCTCGTAATCTCAGGCTTTCATTAGCAGCGGATGGTGTCAATCCATTTGGAGAGATGAGATCTGTTTGCTCAGTGTGGCCTATTTTTGTTATCAACAATAACATTCCTCCGTGGATCTCAATAAAGAGGGAGCACATTATGTTGGCAATGATTGTTCTAGGTATTTTATCATTTGATAGTTATTAATTTACATGTACTTACAAATCTTATAGTAAAATGGTCACAATAATTATGTAATGTTACTGTTCATTCAAGTAGGTAAATATCAAGTTAAAGATATGAATGTATATATTGAGCCTCTTATTGACGAGTTGGTGGAGTTATGGAACGGTGTCACTATGTATGACGTGTCTAGACCAATAGGACAAAGACAATTTCAATTCCATGCAATACTTGTATGGACAATACATGATGCCCCAGGGCTAACACATTTTTGTGGTATGTTATAGTGAATTCAAGTTGCGCATGATAATTCTAATTATAAAAATCAACATATTTAATAATCCAATTATATCATTATCTTGTAGGTCTTCAAACAAAGGGAAAATTTGCATGTCTAGTTTGTGGTCCAAAGATGAAATCTCGTCATTCAAAAAGTTTAGGAAAGCATTTGTTTGATGAGTATAGACACTTCCTCCATAGGAATCATAAGTATCGAAGTATGGAAAAACATCTTTTCAATGGGAAAGAAGAGACTACATCAAAGCCACGAAGAATGACACCTCGCCTATGGAAGTTGGAATATAATAGAATTAATCGTCGAGGTAATGTCGTTCCACTTAATGGTTTATGTTTGTAATTTATATATTTCTATTGTGATTTTTGTTTACTAATTATGTAATTGATGATCGTGAAGGTCGTCAAGGCACTACTGACAACCTTCCAAAGGGACTAAAAAGCTATCCCAGACAATTTAGTAGGTTGCCCTACTACGAGGACCTACAAATTGTGCATTTGTTTGATCTTATGCATGTTGGAAAGAATATAACAGAGACATTGTGGAAAATACTGGATGGAAGGCGTGACAAAGAAAAAATTGTCAAAATTTGTAATGACATTCATGAATCCAATCATGCACTGAAGAATTTCATTCACTCAAATAGCAATAGAGATCAGATTAATATAAGTGCCCTTCCTTGGTTATTAACGGAGCAGCAAAGTGATGCCATAAAAGAAGTCATACGAAAAATTTGATTTCCCACAGGATTTGCTGGGAACATAAGCAATCTCATATCAAAGAAAAGTGAATTTGGGCCAGGGCTCAAAATGCATGATTGGCATACTTTCATCAAGGTAAGTTATGTTCTTCTGTATTTACAATATATTCATAAACTACGTGTACTATTCATTATGTTATGTTAGAAAATAATGAAATGATTGGTTTATAATTACTGCAGTACGTGCTACCTCTATCTCTCCCAGAGCACTTCAACAATAACATCAAACAAGTGATATATGATCTTGGAAAATACATGAGGTAAGCAGTAATATCTGTTCAATTTGTTGTATATATTTATTATATTCGTGATTTGTTTTTCTTGCTATGTAATCTATTGTATATTATTTTGTAAAGTCTCGTATTTATATATTTTTTGTGACTTGAATCTTTTAATGTAGGTGGTTGTCATCTAAAGAAATCCATAAAGAAGATACAAACTATTGGAAGAGAAGAATTCCTCATTTATTGTGTGAAATGCAAAAGTGTCTACCTCCAACTTTTTTCAATGCACAAGAACACTACCTCATACACCAAGTTGAGGAGATTGAATTGTGTGGACCTGCACACACTAGGTCAATGTGGATGGTTGAGAGGCACTTGAAATCTTTGAAGGCTTTGGTTCGACAAAGAGCACATCCTGAGGGTTCTATGGTAGAGGGATACATGGTATACCAGACTATGGTGTACATTACTGAATATCTTCCTAAGTTTGCTTCAAATATCCATGTAGATCGCATTTGGGATCTCGACCCTTTTAAAAAATTCAAAGGGGAGTACTTGATGGGGAAAGGTAGATTGAGGAAAGTGACAGGTAATAAATTATAAGATGTTATTGTAATAAATTATTTCTTAATCTTCAAAATAAATCAGTTGTAAGTCATCTATTTTTTTTTTGTACAGTTGCTCGAGAGTGGGATGCACTACATTTGTATATTGCAAACAATCTTGATTGGATGATGGTATGGATTGAACGATGTCAACATTCTAGTCACACATTAACATGGGAAGGTGTATCTTCATTGGTTAAAGAAGCTCATCGTAATGGAGATTCTAATGTTACGCAAAGGGAAATAGATTTAGCATATGGTTTAAGAGATTTCCAGGTACGTACAAAATTATTAATCACCCGTATGTTTATCAACTCACGATATAATAATTTTGACATGTTTCACATATTATTGCAGGTTAAACACCACAAGGGTATGTTCTATAATGGTCAAAAATTTTGCGTCAAAGTGTTGGATGACACGAAGAAAACTTGTGATTCTGGAATAACTGCAGTCTTTCAAGTGACTAATATTTCATCTAGAAATGACTTAGATCCTCAAGAGTCTAAAAATCAATACTATGGCATTTTGGATGATATACTTGAGTGCGACTTTAGTTCCTTCAAATTAGTACTCTTCGTTGTCAAATGGTACAGGCTACGACTTAATCCAAATGATCCTAATAGAACTGTTATTGAACATGATAATGGATTTACAATGGTTAATACAAGGTCGTTTGAGCCAGTTGGGGATGAGCCCTATGTTCTTCCAAGCCAATGTGAGCAGGTATTTTACTCAGAGGTTTCACATAAACCGGGTTGGTCATTTGTTGTTAGACATGAACCGAGAGGAAGGCCGATAAAGTATAATGCGATGGAAGAAGAAGATACCGAAGAAGTAGAAGATGATGTAGATGATGATCACGATCGACAATTATTGGATGATGTTCCTGAGACAAATTTTCATGAAGAAGAAGAAGAAGATGATGCTGCTACTGATGATGATGATGAAGATGATGTTGATGTTGATGATGATGATGTTGATGATGACGACAACGACGACAACGACGATGATGATGATGACGAAGATGACAAGGATGATGATGATGATGATGATGATGATGATGATGATGATGATGATGAGGATGATGATGATGAAATTTAAAGGTATGCCATGAATCCTTAATGTATTTAATATTCATTTCTTGATAGAAATATATTTGTCTTAAATGGTTACATAGTTTATTCATTATCTATTTAAAAACTATAAGTGTTATATGTGTACGTTTTAATATTTTTAATTTTTATGTGATGCTTATGATGGATGTGATTATGATTATGATGTGATTATGCTCACGATAATTGAATTACATTTGCAGGAAATTGAACCCCTTTCAAGAGCATCCCACACAGTCTCATGGATCGACAGGTATAAGTCAATACACCTTATAGAAAGTCTATTTAATACACTTATCAATAGTAAGATTGATGTCTTCTAAGATCTCTCCCATTTGCAGGTACCAGCAAATAGGTATTTGTCAGAAGTGTCTTCCTCGAGTGAGGGAAATATAGGAATAGAAGAGGAAAGTGAGACATGCAGTTTATCTGGAATAGGGAGATTAACTAGAGGTCAAAGGACTAGAAGGAAATTCAATAAACACATGAAATTTTTCCTTGCTCAAGGGGGGTCATGTTCTTTTGACGATGAGATGAAAGGTGACATCGAGGTACCCTTGAGGTACCAACATCTACAGAAACATTGGGTACCCATGGAACTTCCTCCAATAAGCACTGATTTTTGTGTTAATGAGAGGATATATCGCATAGCACCATCATCATTACATGGTTTGGGCCTATTTTCTATGGATGGCATAAAGGTGTCTTACAACAAAGTTTCTGAATTGATTGAGTATGTTGGACCATGTTACGATTACAAAAGTTGGATGCATATTGTTCAATATAAAAAAAGTATGCGTAGGTATGCACTCTCGGCAAATTATATACAACAGCAAGACAATAATCAAAGTAAAAGTGTGGCTATATACATTGATGGAAGGCCAAAAGCAACAGGGAATATTGTGGGTTTTATAAATAGTACACGACCTGGGTCAACTATAAAGAAACCCAATTGCATATTTGAGGTGCGTGAGGGAAATCGTGTATTCATCTGTGCGATAAAATCAATACGTGCAGGGGAAGAGCTGCTTATTGATTACAATTTGAACTGCATAGATACAAACGAGGCTACTATCATGGGGGTGGTACATACTATTAAACCAACTTCTAATCAATGACTCCAACATACCATTTAGTTATTAAATTTTTGGCTAACATTTTTATACTTGATCTTTGACACAGGGGCACAATATGGAGCAACCGCCCGAAGGTGATGGTGACGATATTCCTAGCTCATCTACACATGAGCAGGTAAAACTCATTGTAATTGTGCAAACTAGATAGAAGCAAAATGTTATTTTTTTTAATGTTATTTTCTTCATTGTTTTGGAGTAATTTTGATAATACTAATACTATTGTTGTCACAAAGGGCCGGTGGTCAGAGAGAGGGAAAGCAACCTGCAGTCCCTCAGGAGTCCCCCCTTGTGGACCCTTTTTTTATTGATTTAGCAGAGACCGATGAGCCGATCGGTTCCATTAAAAAGCTACTAAAGAAAATTGGGAAAGAACTTCTACGTTTGGTATCCATACATCCTCAGACTCAGGAAATAAAAGACAGGGCAGCTGAGTTGTTGTGCACTTCTGAAAACTTTAAAGTAAGTATTAATGAAATTTTTAATTATTACAAGAGTTCAATAATGGTTTTTATGTTATGCTCTTTTATGACATTAATTAAAATATGGATGCATTGTCTTTACAGAGTTATTTGCGTAATTTTGAACCCCATTCCCATGATGAGGCCGGTATTGCAAGTGGTTCAGGTAGATCACATGTTCCATTCCCCACTTATGTTTTCCACTGAATATATATAGGAATGATCATAATCATTGACAATACATGCTCGAACAATCTTTTTTTTTAATGCTCTAACAATCTTGTCCATGCTAGTCCACGCGTTCTATATTTATGCATGCTCTAACAATTTTATTCTTCAGCTCCTTTCCATGATGATATGACAACGCCGCCTCCATCCAAGACAGCCACAAATGTCTTGCCGGCTGCCATGTCAACAACACACAGCCTAAATGCACCAACTGTTGCACCATCTACTGGTACACAAATCCCTCTTTTTCTCTCTTTTGTTATGTGTTTAAGTGTTATGTGTTTACGATGTAGATCCCTTGATTGTGTTTGTGTCATGGGTGCTCTGCACCAATTTATTTCCCTTGAAGTATTATTTCTTGGAGGCATTTGATAATGGTTTTCATTTTTTGCAATAGGAGATGCAACAAGTCCCGATGCAACATCATTTCCTGGATGTTCCCGTGTTCCTAGTACAAGAATGGTGAAGGATTGCGTATTGATCATCAGCGACGATGAAGGCGTTCCCTTAAAAGTATCCAAACTTCCAGGTACTTTAAAGTTATTATTATTCTATAGTGATATAATAGTAATTTAGTTTTTGATCACTCTTCATCGACTAATGATCCCATGATTATTTTGTAGGGAATGATATTTTTTGGCGAAAACTTGGTGACGAGTGTTTGCGGATATTCGGGCCCACCATACGTACATGGTGGAACATCATATCCTAACTAAAACCCCAAACCACTATTTTGATTTCATATCATTGCTAGAATAGTTTTCCTTTTCATCAATTTCTTGAACTATATTAAAGGTAGCTTCTCTTCATTTATGAGTCTAACATGTTTTTTTTTACTTAAAAGGTGGAATAACCAAGATAAAAAGTTGAAGGATGATCTTGTACATAGTATGACCTAGCTTTTTGGACCTCGTGCATTCGAGAGAAACAAGCTCCTTGAAAGAGCTGGTTTATGTTTGAAGTATATTAGGGACCAGTACAGGAAATATTTAGAGGTTAACCCAAGGCACGAGCGTCCGCCCTGTGTTCTTGAGGCTGAGTGGCAGGGTTTGATTTTGGATGGAAAGTATAAAGCCGACATGAAAAAAGGAATTATGCCAGTAGAGAGTAGAGCAAGGTATGTGATACTTTTGAGAATGTAATTATGTACTAATTAACCTCTAAATTTTTCCTAGATACTTTTGATTATGTAATTATGTAAGAATGTAATTATGTACTAATTATGTACTGGTCTCTAACATATTTCAAAATTTTCATAGATTGCCTGACACATCAAAGGCAACAAAGGCAAGATTAGAAAAGCACGGGACACACAAGCTCGGCTCTGGTGGTTTTTCCAAACTTCAAGCACGAGTTGTAAGTATTAGTAAATGAAAACTTGTATCAATTTTTTTATATATTGCAAGGAAATTTTTTTTGATCAAACAATGCAAGTAAAATTCACCATACCAAGAAAAAATTTAGGGGTCAGAGTTCAATAGATGCCTCACAGAAGAGGACAAGAGAATTGGCTTCCAACAAGGCTATAGAGCTGTGGCTGAATGGCTATGAGCTGAAATCAGCGTGCAAGGTTCAAATAATGATGCATCTGAGCCACAGGTAAATAAGCTAAATGAAATTTATTTCAAATTGAATACTTTACCAATTAGTCTATTTGATGTTAAGTTCTAATATAAAGTGAGTATATCTGTTTTAAGAAAGCAATGATAACAATGTGTAGGATATTGGAATGCAGCCTGAGAATCCTTCTACACAATCTATACATAATGAAGGTTCGCATGATGTGCATCCTAGTGGTGGAGGTATACATTTGCTATTAAAATTTTTATATGTAATTACAATTGGTGTTTGGATTAATGTAACATTTTGTATAGCAACTGTAGAGGATCGAGGGGTCGGTGCTCATGAGCATGTTGAGGTTGAGTCTAGACAAAATGATGTGGCCAGATCAGGTAATTAAAGAGCGCCACAGTTATGTTCTTTAAAATAATTAAATACTTGTAACAATTATAATTAAATATTTTAAATTTAACTCTTTTATTTGTTATTGTAGAGGACCCCCCTTTGCAGCAGCATAGGAATTTGAGATCATCAAGAACAAAGAACAAAACAACTGATGAGGGGGGTATTGATGATAACACTGATGCTCCTCTTAGAGCTTACATAGAAAAAAAAATTAGAAAGAGAAAAAAGAAATGATTGTCATCTAAATACCTTAATTGATAATGACTGAATTTTATGTCTCAATGAATTTAATTATGTGCTAATGAATGTTCATGAATTATGTGTTTATTTTCATATTGATGAATGTTGCGTGTTAACGAATCTAATGTGTTAATGAATGTTATCATGTGATATTGATTGAATGTTACATTTTATTAATAATTGAAAGAATGAATGAATGTTAGATGTTAACGGGGAATGTAGAGTGATGTTAGGGGGAGGGGGGTGGGGCCAAATGAGCTTCCACCTTCACGTGGTTGGCCCTGTTTAGTAGAGAATATTAAACTATATTCTCGAAACAAAGTGAAGCTCAATAAGATACTAAATGAGTCAAAATGGTTATCAAGGTCCTCTATCCATAAGATACTTGTAGTCAAAATGGTTATTAATAAGATACTTGTAGTCAAAATGGTTATCTAGGTCCTCTATCCATTCCATAAGTTCTTCACCATTCAAACTTCCTCCATAACAAGGAATGTGCTCTAGGTTAGTCATGAAGCCTAGCATGGACTCTCTGTCAGATAGAGCCACTATTTCAGAGCCTTTTCTGTGCATTTCCTTCAAGCACTGTACAGTGTACGGATGTGAAAGGGAGGGCAGACTAGTGTGGAAGTTAGAGTATTTATATCTTATGCTTTGAGAGTTTATTTGGTAGATTCAAGACACCTTATATCAAAGTTATTCCTTTTTCTTATCTGTTGTTCTGTCAAACCCTCATTTTTTGGGTTATTGCATTCAAATGGCCTTAACTTGCAAATAAACCATAGGATATCCTCTATTCTTTGTAAAATGCAAGTTAAGGGGATTTATTTTCATATTTTAAAAGCTTTGGAACAGGATACTAAGCCAGAGAATTTCAAGAGCAAGCCCTAGGTCAAGAATCTCAATGTTCTTGACTAGGAGTTGATGGATTATGCAAGATCAGAGGGTAGCGGCAAGTAAAGGACCTCAAACCTTGTTGAATCTAGATCTTTAGAGCATGGTGGACATCTTCAAACTCTGATCTTGGTTTCATGCACCCATTTTCAATGCCTTGTTTTGGAACCCACACCCAAAGGCATGCATTAGGTCTGCGGACTCAATAAGGACATTGATATGCTGGAGTGGAGTCAGGGTCTGGGAGTTGGAGGATTGTTAGAACATCAAAAAGGGTACTCAAAAAACATATAAGTTCATAAGGTCCTTTGTCAAATTGAAGAGTTATTGCTACAGAACAGGTTTTGGAGACCTACTAGAGTCACTAGGTCTATTTGGACCCGTTTGGACCACGACACACAGTAGCATCTACAGAGAAGAAGTTTGGTATGCAATGGTCTTGAAACCTCCTGAGAAATTCTTGGTATGCATTTGTGTGGTGCAAAAGCTTCGTTGAAAGAGAAAAAGAAGAAAAGAATAGAAATGATTTTTTTTCTTTTTATGTCATATACTGTAACCAGCTACTTATAACTTGCAAAAATTATTATAACCATTTGAAATTGAAACTTAGTTTAATGTGAAACTGAGAACTACTTTATTAGAGCTTTCTGTGATTTAGATTCAGACATCAAGAACATTGTTTGCCTAATATTGTAATTAATGTTTATTTATTAATATCTCATACTGACAAACAATTGATAATTGTAGGGAAAACGTCATTGGGGGTCTTTGAGGATCCACCAGAAGCCAAGGAGAAAATGTATTCAAATGCTAAAGATGGTGTAACAGTCCTTACAGCTGTTGAACCTTGCTGTGTAGATCATCTCCGATTCTCCAAGTTCAACAGTGCTGTGGTATTCCTTTGGATACTTCTAATGGTAAATTTCAGACATCAAGTTCTTTTCGTATGAAACTACTACATTTGTAATCTGTAGTTTTAAACTTTTAGTTTATAAATGTTCATCAGCTTTAGTTCATATGCTGCCATTTCAAGTATGATTAATGAAGTTACCTTTATCACAGGATGAAAGTGAGCAGTCAGCATACTGGTACGGAGCTGGCAGCATTGATACGGTGACTAGGGCATCGTTTAATGGTGGTATTGTGTTTTCCCGTATTTAGGGCATCGGACTTTTGAAGCATTGCCTTCATCTTTCTTAAGTTTGAGTTTTAAGTTTGTTTATCTCTCTCGGCGCTGTTGAAAATACAAATGACAACGTTCTTGTTTGTTTTGCCCTTATATCCCGATGTGATTTCACGGAGGGTTACGATGCTGTTGAAAACACAAATGAAAACACAAATCCCTTGTGTAATTGCCACTTGAAGGAGGACAGTCACTGTAAAGACAACATGATAATGTACACTTACAGCCCATGTACATTATCATGTTGTCTTTAGAGTGACTATCCTCATTTGTTGAAGAAGAAAAGCATTAATGTGGCTGAATAGCAATACATTCAAGTGGTAATCACACAAGGGACAGTCACTGTGAGATGTCCTCATTTGTGACTGTCCTTACAGTGAGTGTACATTATCATGTTGTCTTTAGAGTGACTGTCCTCATTTGTTGAAGAAGAAAAGCATTAATGTGGTTCAATAGCAATACATTCAAGTGGCAATTACACAAGGGACAATCGATCACTGTGAGATGTCCTCATGTGTGACTATCCTTGTCACAAATGAGGACATCTCACAATGACTGTCCCTTGTGTAATTCAAGTGGCAATTACACAAGGGACAGTCATTGTGAGATGTCCTCATTTGTGACTGTCCTTACAATGAGTGTACATTATCATGTTGTCTTTAGAGTGACTGTCCTCATTTGTTGAAGAAGAAAAGCATTAATGTGGTTCAATAGCAATACATTCAAGTGGAAATTACACAAGGGACAATCGATCACTGTGAGATGTCCTCATGTGTGACTATCCTTGTCACAAATGAGGACATCTCACAATGACTGTCCCTTCTGTAATTGCCACTTGAATGAGGACAGTCACTGTAAAGACAACATGATAATGTACACATACAATGAGTGTACATTATCATGTTGTCTTTACAGTGGCTGCCCTCATGTTGTATATTCTTCTCTGTAGATGCTACTATGTGCTAGGGAACTTCTTAGAACTGTTGGTATATTCTTACAACTTGTTACACCTGGGATATTCTTCTCTGTAGATGCTATTGTGTGCCGTGGTCCAAACAGGCCCATAAATGTGGTTGAATAGCAATACATTCAAGTGGAAATTACACAAGGGACAGTCACTGTGAGATGTCCTCATGTGTGACTGTCCTTGTCACAAATGAGGACATCTCACAGTGACTGTCCCTTGTGTAATTGCCACTTGAAGGAAAAAAGCATTAATGTGGTTCAATAGCAATGTATTCAAGCGGCAATTACACAAGGGATAATCACTATGAGATTTCCTCATTTGTGACTATCCTTACAGTGAGTGTACATTATCATGTTGTCTTTACAGTGACTGTCCTCATTTGTTGAAGGAAAAAAGCATTAATGTGGTTCAATAGTGATGCAGAGTAGTCAGGGCTTTTAGAATATACAAATATACATCCTTAACTCTCATTCCACCAAGGAAGAAGGAATTCCAATGGTTGAAACGTGAGTTAAGGTCTTTACATCAGTCAAACCCTGAAAATGAGGGTTTGTAAACAATGCATAGAAAATTTGAAATAACTTAGATATAAAATAAAGAGAATCAATCAAACCAACTTCCAAAGCATCAGATGTCACTATTACAACTTCCAGGAAAATTTTATCATCCAACCACCATCCGTACAGCCGTACAGAGTTCATTTTTCACCAGAAATGCACTAAAATAGGGTTATTTTTATTTTTTATGAAAGCAAAATGATTACAATACTGGTTCTCTATCTGTCTTCGACCATTTGAAGCCTAAAATAGGCTCTCCAAATGTTGGTTCAACCATCTAGGTGGTTAGAATAGTTTATCCAACAAATGTCAACTTTGCTAAGCAACTTTTAAAGTTGCATTACAACTTTGCAAACAACTTTGCCGAGAAGGTTAAAAATGTGTTGTGAAACTTTAGGAACCTTATTAAAGTTATTTTGGACCTTCAAACTTCTTAACAACATCTAAAAGACACCTAATAAACACTTACTATGCTCATTTCATCCAAGGACTCAAAAGATGCCCAAGGTTTATAAGTCACCAAGGGGTCTTGTGTCCAACAAGTGGATGTTTATAAGGAGATAAAATCAATCCTTAATATTTATTACAAACCAAGAAAACATCTAAAACTCCTATTCTAATTTATTGTCATTCAAAAAGACTTTGATTTTTCATTCAAAAAGACTCTGATTTGTCAATCAAAAGGACCTTTCACCAGTCAATCCTTCAAAGCTCCAAGGTGAAAATCTTATGTTCCAATTGATAGGATTTGACTCCTTGGCTTCATGGCAACTTCCTTAAATCATGGTGTCTTTGGCTTGCATTAGGGATGCCCCTGCATCAAATAGCAATGCATTCAAGTGGCAATTACACAAGGGACAGTACATGCCCATTAAAGTTGGTGTTTTGTTATCCAGCATGACAATGGAGACAACATACTCTGTGTCAATTTTACTAATCAAATTTCCCTCCGCCAGGCAAAGCAACAATCTGGGTATGATAAGGTGAAATTTTGTAGTCCTTTTGGGTATGATAACAGTTCCAGTTTCCAATAAGATGGTTCATTTTTATAATCTAGCTTCAATTTCTCTTGTGAAAATCTTTTTTTCATTTTATGGGTGGTAAAATATAATTATTATGCTAGAGGTGTGTACTTATGGATGATAATGAAACAAAATGATAAGATTTAAGACTCTTGTTTTTTTTTTAAATAGCAATTTAAGTTTCCTTCTATTATAAATTACTGTTTTTCTATTTTTTAATGTATCTTTCCAAATCTTTTATATCAATTTTATTTATGAAATATAAATATATTAATAATGTTTTAGTATTTTTAGGATTAGTTTATATCAATTCTATGTATCATCATTCGTCATTCAATTGTCAGTATTATTAATTTAGACTGTGCAATTGTAGAACTACTCGAATATGGGTTGGATGGATACTCAAGCAGGGGAACCCTCCTCAAATATCTCAAGCAGTGAACTTGGAAAAATGTGTCCTGAAGGAACCCTTTCCATCAGAGAGATAAAAGTACAAACAAGTAAAAGAAGCAGGCTCTGCAAATATGTTTTTGAGAAGAAAAATGATAGATTATTCGAGTATGGTTCATGAGGTATATCTAAAAAGACATTTTTTTTCTTATTATAATAAAAGAGGAAGTTGTGAATGTCAAAGTTGAGTGAAACAAAAATTATTTTCATCAAATTTTGTTAGGCTTGCTTTTGGGAATAGTTTCTTACAATATTGCTATTAAGATTTTTATTGTGTAGTTTTTAGATTAGGTTTATAAAATTATATTTGATGAGTAGTGATTCATATTAATCAATTAACGATACTTTTGGAAGGTATTTTCAATGTGTCAAATTTTGATATTTTTACAAGAATTAGATTGTGTAATTTTTTTAATTAAAGTCATTGACTCATATTTCATAAATAATAGTTCTCATGAATCCATCTCTTATAAGATTGAATAGTCTATTTAGGAAGTATTTCTGATAGTATGTCAAATTATGATATTACTATTACCATTAGATTACATGGCTTTGAAGTCAACCTCGTTGACCCATATTCTTCTCTGTAGATGCTACTATGTGCTAGGGAACTTCTTAGAACTGTTGGTATATTCTTACAACTTGTTACACCTGGGATATTCTTCTCTGTAGATGCTACTATGTGCCGCGGTCCAAACGGGCCCATAAATGTGGTTGAATAGCAATACATTCAAGTGGCAATTACACAAGGGACAATCGATCACTGTGAGATGTCCTCATGTGTGACTATCCTTGTCACAAATGAGGACATCTCACAATGACTGTCCCTTCTGTAATTGCCACTTGAATGAGGATAGTCACTGTAAAGACAACATGATAATGTACACATACAATGAGTGTACATTATCATGTTGTCTTTACAGTGGCTGCCCTCATGTTGTATATTCTTCTCTGTAGATGCTACTATGTGCTAGGGAACTTCTTAGAACTGTTGGTATATTCTTACAACTTGTTACACCTGGGATATTCTTCTCTGTAGATGCTACTGTGTGCTGTGGTCCAAACGGGCCCATAAATGTGGTTGAATAGCAATACATTCAAGTGGAAATTACACAAGGGACAGTCACTGTGAGATGGCCTCATGTGTGACTGTCCTTGTCACAAATGAGGACATCTCACAGTGACTGTCCCTTGTGTAATTGCCACTTGAATGAGGACAGTCACTGTAAAGACAACATGATAATGTACACAAGTACTGTGAAGGTAGTTGCAAGTTACGGCTGTTTCATTGCATACCCGAAACAATGAAGATGTTACGGTCCACAAAACGTTTGTGCTTGAAAGATGAACAAATAAAATTAAACTTCTAAATAACCAAAGCCGCTAACAATAAATTCAACACAGATATGTCCTCATTTCTGGGTATTTTAGCTCTGTAACAGCTGAATACCAGATTACATAATAATGACAAAAGAAAAATAAACCCAACGTACTCAGAAATTGTAGCTGTGATTTCGCGGAGGGAATCTCTCTCGGCACTATTAAAAATACAAATGACAACGTTTCTCTACATTATCATGTTGCCTTTACAGTGACTGTCCCTTGTGTAATTGCCACTTGAAGGAGGACAGTCACTGTAAAGACAACATGATAATGTACACTTACAGCCCATGTACATTATCATGTTGTCTTTAGAGTGACTATCCTCATTTGTTGAAGAAGAAAAGCATTAATGTGGCTGAATAGAAATACATTCAAGTGGCAATCACACAAGGGACAGTCACTGTGAGATGTCCTCATTTGTGACTGTCCTTACAGTGAGTGTACATTATCATGTTGTCTTTAGAGTGACTGTCCTCATTTGTTGAAGAAGAAAAGCATTAATGTGGTTCAATAGCAATACATTCAAGTGGCAATTACACAAGGGACAATCAATCACTGTGAGATGTCCTCATGTGTGACTATCCTTGTCACAAATGAGGACATCTCACAATGACTGTCCCTTGTGTAATTCAAGTGGCAATTACACAAGGGATAGTCACTGTGAGATGTCCCCATTTGTGACTGTCCTTACAATGAGTGTACATTATCATGTTGTCTTTAGAGTGACTGTCCTCATTTGTTGAAGAAGAAAAGCATTAATGTGGTTCAATAGCAATACATTCAAGTGGCAATTACACAAGGGACAATCAATCACTGTGAGATGTCCTCATGTGTGACTATCCTTGTCACAAATGAGGACATCTCACAATGACTGTCCCTTCTGTAATTGCCACTTGAATGAGGACAGTCACTGTAAAGACAACATGATAATGTACACATACAATGAGTGTACATTATCATGTTGTCTTTACAGTGGCTGCCCTCATGTTGTATATTCTTCTCTGTAGATGCTACTATGTGCTAGGGAACTTCTTAGAACTGTTGGTATATTCTTACAACTTGTTACACCTGGGATATTCTTCTCTATAGATGCTATTGTGTGCTGTGGTCCAAACGGGCCCATAAATGTGGTTGAATAGCAATACATTCAAGTGGCAATTACACAAGGGATAGTCACTGTGAGATGTCCTCATGTGTGACTGTCCTTGTCACAAATGAGGACATCTCACAGTGACTGTCTCTTGTGTAATTGCCACTTGAATGAGGATAGTCACTGTAAAGACAACATGATAATGTACACAAGTACCGTGAAGGTAGTTGCAAGTTACGACTGTTTCATTGCATACCCAAAACAATGAAGATGTTACGGTCCACAAAATGTTTGTGCTTGAAAGATGAACAAATAAAATTAAACTTCTAAATAACCAAAGCCGCTAACAATAAATTCAACACAGATATGTCCTCATTTCTGGGTATTTTAGCTCTGTAACAGCTGAATACCAGATTACATAATAATGACAAAAGAAAAATAAACCCAACGTACTCAGAAATTGTAGCTGTGATTTCACGGAGGGAATCTCTCTCGGCACTATTGAAAATACAAATGACAACATTTCTCTACATTATCATGTTGCCTTTACAGTGACTGTCCCTTGTGTAATTGCCACTTGAAGGAGGACAGTCACTGTAAAGACAACATGATAATGTACACTTACAGCCCGTGTACATTATCATGTTGTCTTTAGAGTGACTATCCTCATTTGTTGAAGAAGAAAAACATTAATGTGGCTGAATAGCAATACATTCAAGTGGCAATTACACAAGGGACAGTCACTGTGAGATGTCCTCATTTGTGACTATCCTTACAGTGAGTGTACATTATCATGTTGTCTTTAAAGTGACTGTCCTCATTTGTTGAAGGAAAAAAGCATTAATGTGGTTCATTAGCAATGTATTCCCAGCATCTGTACCTGCATCTCTCTTATATACTACAAGTTGCTTGCCATCAGAAATTGTAGTTCCCTCACGTGACATTGATGGTGAAGTGTTCTTTTCAAAACCATCATCTGTGGTTACCAATGCTCCTGTTTTAGGCAATAAGTTTGTTGCATTCCATGAGCCATTGGTCAAGTTTCTTCTACGAGCTTCTGATGCCTCAAAATCTAAGCAGTGCCTACGCATGCCTTGTTGTGGTTGATTATCATTTTGTACATGAATTATAATGAGTAATCAGTTTTGGGCCTTGGAATCTTGTATGTAACATGCACAGGCATTTCATGGCTAAATGAATCTATTTTAAAAGCATCAACTTTTCTTACATGATGCTGGATACATAAGTAGAACAAGCGTATATCAAATTGGAAGCAATCAGAACTCCACAATGACATATTATTTAGAGTACTCTTCAGTTTAAGTAATAATGCATATATTGACACTGTAAAGACAACATGATAATGTACACTCACTGTAAAGACAACATGATAATGTACACTCACTGTAAGGATAGTCATAAATGAGGACATCTCACAGTGACTGTCCCTAGTGTAATTGCCACTTGAATGTATTGCTATTCAGCCACATTAATGCTTTTATTCTTCAACAAATGAGGATAATCACTCTAAAGACAACATGATAATGTACACTCACTATGAGTGTACATTATCATGTTGTCTTTAGAGTGACTATCCTCATTTGTTGAAGAATAAAAGCATTAATGTGGCTGAATAGCAATACATTCAAGTGGCAATTACACTAGGGACAGTCACTGTGAGATGTCCTCATTTATGACTATCCTTACAGTGAGTGTACATTATCATGTTGTCTTTACAGTGGCTGTCCTCATTTGTTGAAAGAAAAAAACATTAATGTGGTTCATTAGCAATGTATTAAATAAAAAAAAAAATTTAATCCACCCACGGGCGTCGCAATTGCGATGGCAATCCATCGCAATGCGATGCAGGCACCCATCGCAACTGCTTGGGAGGTCCGTCGTGATTGCGATGGCCCTCCGAAGCCATGCGACGGGGGGGTGACACCCATGCCGCTAACAAATCTTAGTCACATTGCGACGGGATATGTGTCACAATTGCGACGGCTACCCATAGACGTCACAATTTGTGACTAAAAAATAGCGACGTCTATGGGTGTTGCTATTGCGACACATAGCTATCGCAATTGCGACACATAGCCGTCGTAAAATGCCCCCAAATGTATTAGTGTAAGTTGAAAGTGATTATATAATTATATTTCTATACGGTTGTTCTTTGTCTATATATACATTATATGATTATATAATATGTCTATTTATAACATAGGTGCTCAGTGATAAACAAGAAGAATATAAGAAAATTATGTCTATTTATTGACTTATACCTGCTGATCCATGTCACTGTGCATGATCCACGCCAAAGGGGTTAAATTTCCTGCATATGTTAATCATTTATCTTAAGTTAGCTAAAAATTACATGATACGTATGCTACAAATAACATAGAAGAAAACATGAACAAATTTACCTTATATATGGAATGCAAGATCATCAACAGAAGGGGTGATGATGTCTGTAGTCAATTTCCTATTTGCAAAAAGGGTGGTAATTAAACACAATATATACATGTATCAGCAGTAATTAATTGAGCATCATAAGAAAAACATTGGTAATTATAAATCACATATGTTGTACTAATCATTAGAATTGAACACAATAAATATGTAATCATTACAACTGAAATCAATAAATCATGTCAATCATTTCATTGATCATTTCAATCATGTCATTGATCATCATCATCATCATCATCATCATCGTCGTCATCATCATCATCACCACTACCATCATCGCCATCATCACCATCATCATCGCCATCATCACCATCACCATCACCACCATCATCATCATCATCATCATCACCGTCATCATCATCATCATCATCATCATCATCATCATCATCATCATCATCACTATCATCTTGATCTTCATCATCTACTTCTTCATCATCTTCAATATCTTCTTCTTCCATAACATTATATTTTATCAGTCTTTCTCTTGGATCATGTCTAACAACAAATGACCAACCCTATTTATGTGGAACCTCTGAGTAAAACACTTGCTCACATTAGCTTGGAAGAACATAGGGCTCATCTCCAACTGGCTCAAATAACCTTGTATTAATCATTGTAAATCCATTATCATGTTGAATAATAGTTCTATCTAGATCATTTTGATTTAATCGTAGCCTGTACCATTTGACGACGAATAGAACTAATTTGAACGAGTTAAAGTAGCACTCAATTATATCATCCAAGATGCCATAGTATCAATTTTGAGATTGTTGAGGATGTATGTCATTTCTAGATGATATATTAGTGACCTCAAAAACTGCAGTTATCCCAAAATCACAAGTTTTCTTTGTGTCATCCAACTTTTTTATGTAAAATTTGTGGCCATGATAGTACATAGTTTTGTGGTGCTTGACCTGCAATTTTTCAAGCGTGTGTAAATTATTTGCATCATGAGTTGATATGAAACATATGAGTCATGATCATTAATAAATTTTTACATACCTCTCTACCTCTTAAACCATATGCTAGATCAATTACCATTGGCGTAACATTAGAATCTCCATTACGATGAGCTTCTCTAACCAATGAAGAAACACCTTCTCATGTTAATGAGAAACCATTTTATTGACATCGTTCAATTCATACCATCATCCAATCAATATTGTTTGCAATATACAAATGTATTGCATCCCACTCTCGACCAACTATATAAAAAAAAATACACCAATTATAAATAACTTATATTGAAGATTTATAAGAATTAATTAACTACAACATCTTAGATTTACCTCTCACTTTCCTCAATCTACCTTTTCCCATCAAATACTCCCCTTCAAATTTGTTAATGGAGTTGGGATCCCAAATACGATCTACATGGATCTTTGCTGCAAACTTAGGAAGATATTCACTAATGTACACCATGGTCTAGTATACCATATATCCCTCCACCATAGAACCCTCAGGATGTGCTCTCTGTTGAACCAAGCCTTTCAAAAATTTCAAGTGTCTCTCAACCATCCACATTGACCTAGTTGGTACAGGTCCACATAATTCAATCTCCTTAACTTGATGTATGAGGTAGTGTTCTTGTGCATTGAAAAATGTTCATATATAACTTGTTTGACACTGTTGGCGAAGTGGTGTGGGAGAGATAGAGGTAGAATGTACTGCAATATTTGTAAAATGATCTTGTCAATATTTTATAAAAGAATGCAATGAAAAATACATGCACTATACAAATATATAGTGAATACAAAATAACATGAATTACCTTAATAAATGTATGCCAATCATGTTTTTTCATCCCTGGCCCAAATTCACTTTTCTTTGATATGAGATCATTTATGTTCGCAACAAAAACTATGGAAAATCATATTTTTTTTATGACTTCTTTTATAGCATTGCTCTACTGCTCTAACAATAACCAACTAAGGGCACTTGTATCAATCTAGTCTCCATTGTTCTTTGATCGAATGACATTTTTCATTGCATGGTTGGATTCTTCAATGTCACTATAAATTTTGACAATTTTTTCTTTGTCACACCTTCCATCCAAGATTTTTCATAATGTCTCTATTACATTCTTTCCAATATGCATAGGATCAAACAAATGCACGATTGGGAGTTGCTCGTAGTACGGAAACTTACTAAATTGCGTAGAATAACTTTTTAGTCATTTTGGAAGTTGGTCATTGATGCCTTGATGACCTTCACAAGCATCAATTACATCATCAATAAACAAAACACAATATCAAAATATAAATTTGAAACAAAAACCATTAGATGGAATGACATTACCTTGATGATTTATTTTATTGTATGCCGACTTCCATAGGTGAGGTGTCATTCTTTGTGGCTTTGATGTAGTCTCTTCTTTCCCATTGAAAATATGTTTTTTGGTAATTTGGTACTAATGATTTCTGTGGAAAAAGTGTCTATTCTCATCGAACACCTACTTTCTTAAACTTTTTAAATGACAAAATTTCATCTTTGGACCACAAACTAGACATGCACATTTTCCCTTTGTCTGAAGACCTACAAGATCATGTATAATTGGATTAAATATGTGAACTTTGTGTTAGCACTATAACATACCAAAAAAGAGGTGTTAAGAAGAGAACATACCACAAAAATGTGTTAGCCCAAGGGCATCATGTATTGTCCATACAAACATTGCATGGAATTGAAATTTTCTTTGTCCTATTGGTCTAGAGCTGTCATACATAGTGACCCCATTCCATAACACCATCAACTCATCGATAGGGGGATCAATATATACATTGATATCTTTAACTTGGTACTTACCTAGTTGAATGAACAAAAATATTACATAATTATTATGACCATTTTGATGGATTATTTATAATAAATTAATTTAGATGACTATTAAATTAAAAAATACCTAGAACAATCAGTGCCAACATTATGTGCTCCCTCTTTATGGACAATCAAGGAGGAATGTTATTGTTGATAACAAAAACAAGCCACACTGAGTAAGTAGATCTCATCTCTCCAAATAGATTGACACTATCCATTGCCAATGAAAGCTTGAGATTACGAGGTTCTTCTTTAAAGCATGGCTATTTTCCTCTATTTCCTTAAATGCCAAACCATCCGCAGGCATTTGCATAATTTCATCTTGACTTCTATTACATGCATGGTAATCCATAAATTGTGCCAAGCTATTGCACTTGAATAATCATTGCAGATGTGGAATAATGGGAATAAATCAAAGAACCTTGCGAGGCACCTTTTTTGTTATTCGATCTTATTGATATCTACTAATATGACAAATAGAGAATTCTATTGCAAATTCATGATGTTTATGATATATAATATGATCATTCGGACATGCATGTATTGCTTGATACTCCATTCCAATATCTTTCATAATGGCAGATAAATCTCGGTATGAGCAAGGTAGAATGTTTGATGGTGGTAACAAACACTCACCTATCAACCTACGACCAAAAATATAATTTTTTAATTTAAAGAGTATTAATTGCTACATGATTCACCCAATGTTAATTGTAAGGGAATTATGACTAAAATAATGAAAAAAGATGACATACCTTAACATACGTGTCATTGCTCTGTTGGATAAACCATTCATAGCCTTCAAGTTCATCAACAACAATAGAGCAGCAAGAAGAGTTGTTTGGGAGCCTTCATATAGGGGCTGATGTGCCTTCTCAAGTATAGGTACATCAAGGTCTGCATCATCATCATCATCATCATCATCATCATCATCGTCATCGTCATCATCATCATCATCATCATCATCATCATCATCATCATCATCATCATCATCATCATAATCATCTTGATCATCATGATCTTCTTCATCATCATGGTATTCTTCCATGGGATCATTACCTTCTACTTCTATATTCACACCTCCATGTTCCCTCATTTGGAAATCCACATTCTCCAGATTGTCATGGTCCATAACATGAAACCTAGGGAGGTTGACCTATATGAAAATGATGACCTTATATTAATCATGACCATGATGTCATCATCAAATCATGTCTTATGTATTTTATAAATTATTAAAATACATACCAATGGATGAAATTCATTTCCCCCTTCAATGTGACCATGTTTCCTACAATGTTCCTCAGCTATTTTGATTAGATATCTTTGAGTCTTTAAGCCCTTACAAATTTTGCAGGACAATAACATTTTCCATCACCTTTTCTTTTTAAGTTAGACCACAGTCTAGCAATTGTCTCCCTATTTTTTTGTGCATTGATATTATCAAACATGGTCTTTCTTGAATGGAATGACTCATTGGTGGAAGAAGGATGATTTTTTTGGAACTTGCAAATACAAATCGTTACTGAACAACCATTTTCTCAACTATAATTTTCTCAACACAAAGGGACATTTATCATACCAAATCAATGCTTAGAAATGGATGGTTCTGATGCTTTTCCATTACAATAATTGAGCATTCATCATTTGGCATTGTGTATTCCATTTAAGTATGTCAACAATGTTCAAAATGTTGTCACCAAGTACAGACATAGGAAATAAAAAAGGGACAAAAGACAAGAAATAAGAAAAATCATTACGACTATAGAAAATCTGCATGTTCACAATACTACATGTGCATATAAGAGTCGATTAGAGAAGATATATGCACAAGTGAAAAACATGCAGATTTATCGACCAAGCAATACTGGGAGCTTGACCCTGCAACAAATGGACTTGTGATGATATTTCACAATAGTACATGTGTTGCAGGGTAAGCTCCCAGTAGTGCTTATGCAAATATGCATGTTCATTACCTATGCATATGAAATAGCTCTAATGGTTACTTCAAAGAGTGGCTTAATATAAACAAAATGGTTACAAAGATGAGAATATGTCAGAATAATGGAAAAGAGAAAAAATATAAAAATACCACTATAATCCTTTAAAATATTAGCATAAAAATACAACTATAATCATTTCATTTCACAAAGGTAAAGATAAATTTTAGTTAATATTACTGACTTGATAGTGTATGTCTACTATGTCCTTGATCACAACCTCTTCCTTGCTTGATAGTGTATGTCTACTATGTCTACCTAATACATGGCATTTAAAATTAAGGGCTCTCTAATAATAACTTAGATAAAAAAAAACTATAAACTAGAAAACCATCATGTTTGAATGCTAAACAAAACCAATTCAGAAAGATACAATTTAAGAATACTTGTCTATTTTGAAGTATACTTGTTAGCCATGCAATAACCAATCCCCTACATCATCTAATGTCATCTAAAACAACATCATCAAAATCTATTTAGTTTGGAAATTATAAGGATCTTAGTATGCATGAAAGGCTCCTACCTAAAATTCTACAGTTGTATGGTGTTACAATAATTTGAAGGAGATGGATAGCTACTATTTGTGTGTCAGAATTTGTGATACTTCACTTCCAACAGTTATTTGGATCACTATTCTAATGATGGATCATAGACTATTTTGATGATGGATCACATACTATATTCCAAGATAGAGTAAAGAGTCTAAGAGGACAAGTTGCTTTGCATTTCATAATAGTGAGAGACATGGTCATGCAATTTTGAGGACATGACCAAAGAGGTTTGAGGTGTATTCTGTTCAAGTTTCAAAAAAATTTGCATATCACAAGTTTAATCTTCAAAGTGTTAGTATGATACAATTGACTAGTATGCTTTATTTTACCTATATAAGTGGTTTCCATACTTGCACTAGCATGTAACAAACATATACTATACAAGAAGCTTACAAGGACAATTTACAAGGCTAGTAATGCATAGATATTGATCCACATGATAACATTTACTTCTCTTCAATAGAACAAGATGACATAAGCTGTCAAATTTTAATGTTTGTTGTTATTTGGACCAACAAGGCATGTTCTACCAAGATCCTAATTATTTGCAAATCTTGTTTCATTTGATATGGTTAACAAATTGAATCTAACAAGAATAGCACATGTTAGGCCTTACAAAGCACAAGGATTGGATGTTGGATTGTGTGTTGATGTGAAGGAGCAGGCTTATGTCCCCTTCACCATTGGATCATATAAAGATATTGTACTATGTGACATTGTACCTTTGAATGATTGTCATGTGATTTTAGGAAGGGCTTGGCAGGTTGAGAAGAGATCCCTACATGATGGCAGCAAGAACACCTACACTTTCACAAATAATGGAGAGAAGATGGTATTAATACCATTGGAGGAGCGCAAGATAACTTGGAAGGTGTCAGCAAACATTGGCATCTTTGAGAAGGAAAGGTTCCTAAGAAAAGAGGAACATGGTGAAGTAATGGAAGATGCTTGGATAAAGAAGGATGATGCTTTGAAACAAGTAGATAATAAGAATGTAGATGTGTATGAGGTTGAGGAAAAGATCCTAGAAAAGGATGAGATGAAGACAAGTTCTCCATTTAGAGGACAAATAACAAATGAGCACCAGTCAAGTGTTGAAGAGAAAGGAGAACCTAATGCCAAAAATGTTCAAAATGTTATAGTAGAGGTAAGGAGAAGGGATGCTGATGCAGATAAAGAGGAAGTAAATTTTGATGTTGAAGGAATGATATTAGTAGGTACTATTCTATGTCCATTAAAGTTTGGGAAAAAAAATTTTACAAGGACAACCAAGAAGAAGAGGAGCAAGGTAGACACCAAGGGAATGGTGAAAAGTCAAAAAGGAAGACAAAATGCTGATAAGAAGTTGCTGACAGAGGCAAAGGTATTCAAGCATGAAGAATCTAAAGATGATGACATTATGTGAAAAATATGTGTATGGGGACAACCTATACTAGTATGAAGGTATTGCTTTGGTTTTTGGTACTATGTATGGTTGTGTTGCAGGTATATTCTAATGTACTATAGATTTATAGCATGATAGATTTCACAAGGTTGTGTCAAAGCCCAATAATGGTAGGGTTGTGTTATGTCTTTTTCTTTCTAATGATGTGGTGTCTAGAGCTTAAGCATAAAAAGAAGAAGAAATGAAGGTGTAGAAGGAAGGTACAGGGTATACACTTCCAAAAGGTGTATGAGCACATGGAAAATAAGTATGGATAGCAAGTTGCAAGTATGGATACACATGGAAAGGATAAAGATACTTACAAAAGGCATTCAAAAAGGCAAGCAAGTATAGAGCATCAAGAGGCTGAGTACCAGTGTGCAAGAGACATGAGAGAACATGGAGATCCAATTGGATGAGTTTTTTTTTTGAGCATTCCAAGAGGACTTGGAACAATTTCAAAGTTGGAGAGTATGTGCAGGAGCACCAAGGTCACAAGCAAGAGTTATAAAGAGCACCAAGATCTTTGATGGATCCTTAGGTGGAATGGAAGCCAAATGGCCTTCTAAGGTCATTAAAACATGTAATAGGAACAATCATGGTCATGGAATGTTAATTGGATCATACATTGATCACATTGTAACAAAAAAATCCTAAATGTAAGCCTTTTTGGCATTGTTAAGTCTACAAGGTACCTAGGGGTCACTAGGAAGGGTGATTAATTTAATCCTAGGTTAATGGGATTGGTTTAATGACCTATACAGGTCCATGGAGTTATAAAATGGCCTATATAGCGATTAAAATTGATGTAAATGCACTTGGGGTGCCAAGTTTGTGATTTTCCTTAATATGGCAAAATATGGTCTAAAGGACTAAAGATATGAGTTTAGGGATACATAGGAGTTTTATAGTTTCAAATAAGTTATAAAGACACCTTAGGACCATCCTAGGTGATAGCGAGTCTAAAGTTTGAGGGGTTGTCAAAAGTTAATAACTTTTGTCAACATTGTTTTTGGCAAAATGCAATATTGTTATAATAGTTAGTTAGAATAGTTGGTTGGTCAGGTTTTTGAAGAGTTAGGGTCTATTTCATAGACATCCATGTGAGTAGATAGGGGAGATCATCACTGATATGTAATGGCACAAATTTGAAAGTGTTGGCATTAAGCAGAATTACCACTAGTGACAACACTTATTTGCATTCTGGATGCAAACCGAGCAGACAGTGCAAACCGAGCAGACAGTGCAAACCGAGCAGACAGTGCAAACCGAGCAGACAGTGCAAACCGAGCAGACAGTGCAAACCGAGCAGATAGTGCAAACCGAGCAGACAGTGCAAACCGAGCAGACAGTGCAAACCGAGCAGACAATGGAAACCGAGCAAGTTAGTACAAACCGATCAGGACAATGTAAACCGAGTAACATCTTGTCTACCAAGTCACCAATGCTTACCGAGTTCAATACCTACCGAGTGATCAGTATGAACCGTGCCTTCACTTCTACCGAGTGCATGACGATGCTGAGTAATGCAGTGGACGCCGAGTATCAGAAAGTCACCGAGTCAGTGTGAAGGAACCGAGTAACCATATTTGAGCCGACTTAGTAGCACTTATGTTTATTTGTCAAGCCGACTGTGCAATTGTAATTGTAATTAATTGTTTGAGACCTGTATATAAACAATGATGTAGAAATAAAAGAAACATGCACAAGTAATGAAATATATAAAAGAGTAAGAAAGGCAGAAATAAGCGAATTGCAGAAGGCTTCAGAAGTATAAGATACAGCAAAGACAAATTCATCACAGAAGGTGATCAGTACATCAGCGAATCTCATTCAGCAATCCAGTTGCAAAGCAGAGATCTACTGTTTCATTCTAACAGGTGAATCAGTACTAAATCCTTTAACCGGGTAGACTTAACAGTCTTTGTATAAATCTCTTTACCGAGTGCATACTTCACTGTATGTTTGTAAATCCTTTAACAAGGTGGATTTAGCAATCCTTATTGCTCCTAACAGGGCAGATCATCAGAAGTGATCAAATTGTAAGCCTTAACCGGCCAACTTTATTCTGCAGTATTAAAGCTTTGTGGGTTTCATCCCCACCCCAGTTTTACTTTCTTTTGGAAGGTTTCTGGGTAACCAAATCCATGTGTCATTATTGTGAATGTTTTTAAGTTTCATGCTTTCTGTATGCAAAGGTTAAAAGTAAAATACATGTTAAAATTAGAAGAAAATTTGGAGTTACTGATTCACCCCTCCCCTCTCAGTAACTTGGTTAATTCCTGAATATTTCCAACAATTGGTATCAGAGCTGCATTGGTTCTCAAGACAAAGCTTAACTAGCTTGAGCAAAGATCCAGGACAATGGAGGTATTCAAACTGAACAAGGTGATTGAAAATGAAAAGCTAGATCTGGAAATGGCCATAGCTAAACTCAAAGAAGCAAAAGAACATCTTTCCCAATCCCTAAGAAGAAGGAAGGAACTTGCAAATCAGATGAATGATCAGAATTACATTGAAGAAAAGATTGAAGATCTTCTTCCCTCAAATAACTCAGATGAAGCAAACAATGCTATCAAAGAACTCCTAGAAAAGAATGGGTCTCTGCAGGAAGAAGTGAGAAAATTGAAAAGAGAACAAGAACTACACTCTACAAGATTCTGTGAGATCTTGGAACAGAAAAAAAAGTTGAAAGATGAATTAGATGAAAGAAACATTGAAGTCCAAAACAAAACCCTTCAGCTAGAAAACCTAATTGATCAGATCTCTCATACAAATGAAGAAATTCTAAATCTAAGTTCAGAAATAGAAAACACAAAAGAAGAACTAAGATCTGAAAAGGAAATCAATCTAAGATTGATAGATGACCTAAATGCTGAAAAACAAATCAATGAAGGAATGCTGAAAAGTCAAGAAGACTTGAATCAGCTGTATGAACGAAATCTTCATAGGCAAAAAGGAAAAGCAGGACTTGGATACAAAGAAGAAGGCGAATCCTCTAAGCAAGGTACAAAAAGAAATCAAAAACCTACTTGTAATCATTGTGGTAAAATAGGACATACTTCAAATAAATGTTGGAACAATGAAAAAATAGAATTCAATGGAAAATGTTATAGCTGCAATCAACCTGGTCATAAAGCAAATGAATGCAGGGAAAAACCTAGATTCAGAGGTAATTGTCACAAGTGCAACAAACAAGGTCACAAGGCATCCGAGTGCAGATCCAAGATATTTAATCCAGTAGAACAAATTGTGAAAGCAATGTTTGGATGGGACTACAACACCTGGTGTAGATGTCATTACTGTGGAGAATATGGACACATTGGCATGAATTGCATAAAACATCATCTAAGGAAAAGAGATACTACCATAAGATGTTTCAAATGCACTAAACTCGGTCACATAGCCAGAAACTGCATGAATGCTAGTGAAATTGAAGAAGGAAAGAAGAATGAAGCAACTAAGGTCAGGAAACAGGTCAGACAAAAATGGATTCCTAAAGCTACCGAGCAATCCAGTCCAAGTAATGGAATGGATGGCTCTACCGACTCAGACTAAATTTCCAAGGAAGCACTGGAACTGTATTCTCATAGATCAATCTCAAGCAGTTCCAGAACCGAAATTAAAAGAAAAGTCTAAATCAGCATGCAAGATGCAGTGAGATCACAGCAAGGTCGGTATAGTCTTCACCGAGCAAGGTCGGTATAGTCTTCACCGAGCAAGGTCGGTATAGTCTTCACCGAGCGAGGTCGGAGCATCATGAATTCTCGAGTTCACCGAGTTGCGAAGTCTTTTCCGAGCAATTAATTCTTGGTGGGTGACAGTCTGTCAGAATTCCTACCCTAATTTGAAATGAGCATTAATGACAGAATTGTAAACAAAAAGCAAGTAATCGAACTCATTCTTCACCGCGAATCTTTAAGCACTTTGAGAGCAGAAAACTTCAAGGGCAACCCGGCGATTTAATACTCTTGTGAAAGGAATTTTCTATGAGCTACCATGGCATCATCCAGCACCTCAGCGAAGAAAGGATCAGACATGTTAGTCCAAGGGGAGTGGAAAGCACCAGATTTTAAGATCATGCCCGCAGTTGCAGCCGCCCTAGATCCGAACGGAGCTCAATCTCAGATTCCTCCTAAGGTACTACTTATCAACGATATCCGTAATCATTTTAACTATTCTATTCAAGAAATGGGAAACCTAGAACTAGACATTGTGCGTGAGGAACTATGTGTGGATGGTACTTTGAAACCCGAGCACAAACATCTGGAAGATAAGGGTTTAGTCCACATTGCACATCTTCCTCGAAACTTTCGAGATAAATGGGCCAGGTACATTCTTAGCCGAGTACATGATGGCAAGATTTGGCTTGAGCAACCTATTGAGATCACAAGGAAAATGATTCATCAAGTTACCAGTCTTCCCATGTTGAACAAAGCGAAAACTACCAAAACCCTAGGTCGGACGGAACTAGAGAAGAAAACCCTAGCCGAGTGGGATGGTAGAGGCATGAAGGTTAGCAGCATTACCGACGCCGAACTGAAGTTTGGTACACATATCATTGCACACAAGATTTACAGTTCTAGTCGACAGAACAGTGTCTCATGTGACGCTGTTGACCTAGCATACAAAGTGGTCAAAAACAACTTGACATTTGACCTAGCAGACTTATTGTTGAAATAGTTCAACAAGAACATGGAAAGCATCAAAACTTCCAAAAACAATCCATGTAAGTTTGGATCCTTGATAGTCTGTTTATTCTTCTATGTTCAGAAATTCTTCCCTTCAAAAGGAAAAGTTGTATGGAGAAAAGATGTGCCTGTACTTTATGAAATTAATGAATACATCGCAGAAATGGGTGAAAACTTTGAAAGCATCATGGATAATTATTTTGAGTCTTTCAAAGAGAAAATGAATGATAGATTCCGGATTCCACAGAAGTTGGTGGAAGATTACAAAGATGACATCTGTTTTATGGTAGATTGTGATAATGTGTATATTCAAGCAGTTAAACCAAGAACTGTGTATGCAAAACCTCTTCCTTATGAGGTAAATATTGATGAAACCAAGAACATTATTGAAGTACTTCTAAATCAGCCTATCAATCCCAAAGCCCCATATTTTGGAACATATGATGAAGCTAAGATGAGAATTGAACTAAGCATAAAGCTTCCACAGGCGGTAAACAAAGGAAAGAAAAGAATAGCTAAAATGCAAATGATAACCGAGGAGAAAGAAGAAATAGGTGAAAAAGAAGAGGAAAAGGATGAGAAAACAGAGGAACCAGAACCTGCAAAGAAGAAAGGAAAAGTTTTTATCACTAAGGCATCTGTGCCTCCCACTGCTGTGTTTACAAGGAGAAATACAAGAGGAAAGGCAGAAAAGGCAGATAAGGACATAGTATTCAAAAGGCCTCCTCTAACCCTTCAAGAAAAGCTCAAACTCTTCAGAGATGGATCAGGATCTGGAGTAAGTAACATAAAATCCTTGAGATATGAAACCAGATCGGAAGCAGAGCAGAAGGAAATAGAAGATGCTGTTGTTGAGAAGATGGGACAGTGGAAATACTCTCTTGAAGAAATTACCCCACAGGTTCCAGCAGTTCTATTGAATCCGATAAGAATGAGATGGAGCAATGCAAGGCAAACTGTAATAGACATATTTGATCAAAACCTGAGACAGTTGATGCCGAGCCTGAACAATGATGAAGTAAAGAAGGCACTAAAAGAGAATGAAAACAAGATGACACTGAAGTTCAATACTTGTTTGATTTTGATCAACAATATTGAATCGGTTGTGAAGGCTGCAAAAGCCACATGGAAGAACATTTACCACCTTCACCAACCGAGCATTGAAACTGTAATAATAAAGGATATTGAAGATGACAGCGATGAGCAAGAAGAAGACACCGAGGTAGATGATACTGTAAGGATAGCAGCAGAAGTCATTGCATCCCTTCCTACCTCTCCAGTGAAAGTCTCTACATCCAGCCCAGAGACACCTTCAAGCATGGTTGTGACAACTTCCACATTTGTCCAATCATCCCTAGCAACATCAGAGGCAGCTACCATTTCTTCTACCGAGCTGCAGTCTCCTGTACCAGTAAGTTTTCCAGCTTTTGAATCATCAAGTGTAAATATTTTAAGTTCTCCAGTAGAAAGTATACCAGTGTCAATAGCCAGCCCTATTTTATCTACTGTCACTAATACAAGAGCATTAAGTACAGATAAGCCTAAGGCTCTACCGAGTATAAAATTTTTGGGTAAAAATATAGTTGAGGATATAGACCTAGACGAAGAGATAGAGATTCCTACACTAGATTTTGCAAATCTCTCAGCAGACCAGATGCAGAATATAGGTGAGATCCTCCAAAGGAAAGCAAAACAAAAGAAGCTTAAGGAGGAGAGAGACAAGGAGTATCAAATCATCAAGGATGCTAAGGACATTTTGTCTGATGCATTAGGCATTAAAGTAGACTCCTCCCAGCATGTTTTGTTACAATTGGCAGAAGCAGTTGAGAAATACAATGAGGACTCATCCGGGATAGAAAAGTTAGTTGAAAGAGCCGAGAAGAGATTCAACAATAAAGTGCTTGAGCACATTTCTCAGCACATAGCTATTAACCAAGTGGAATTGTCTTCAGTTTTGTCTAATACAGAGTCTATTTATTCGAATGCTACCTCTCTTTTGGCCAGACTATGCAATTTTGCCGAGTTCACAAAGGATGTCAAAGATAAAATGAATAAAATGGATGAGGATATGAAGATTAGGATACAGAAGCTGCAACTTGAACCAAGTTCAAGCTCTGCTCATCACATGAAAATTTCACATCTATCCAATATGCAGTCTGATCTATTGAAAGAAGACTCAAGGATCCGGTCCACACTGCTAGACATCCAACACATGATCCTTCCCATCATGAATACAATGTATAAGCACATTGAACATTCCAGAACATTGATTCATGACAATCAGTTCTCCCTAGCAGATCACATGATTGAACTCTCTGCAGAAATCCAAATTGCCATACAAACATGTAAGATTCTGCAAGAAAGTTGGGACAGAACCCTGGCACTAATAATGAAGGTACATTCTGATTTCTTTTCAAATTTTGGATTCTCTCTGTAAATAAATTGTATATGCACCTTTGGCATTATCATCAAAAAGGGGGAGATATGTATAGAAGGATATGTATACAGTTATAGATTTGTATAAGAAACAGTTAGCACATTGAAAGGGGGAGACAATGTATAAAGCCCTATAACAAAGACAAATTTTGAAAAATCAAAATAAAACTCAGCATGATTCGGTGTATATAAATTTTGGCCAATAAGTGTTTTTGTCACTAATGCCAAAGGGGGAGATTGTTGGCATTAAGCAGAATTGCCACTAGTGACAACACTTATTTGCATTCTGGATGCAAACCGAGCAGACAGTGCAAACCGAGCAGACAGTGCAAACCGAGCAGACAGTGCAAACCGAGCAGACAATGGAAACCGAGCAAGTTAGTACAAACCGATCAGGACAATGTAAACCGAGTAACATCTTGTCTACCGAGTCACCAATGCTTACCGAGTTCAATACCTACCGAGTGATCAGTATGAACCGTGCCTTCACTTCTACCGAGTGCATGATGATGCCGAGTAATGCAGTGGACGCCGAGTATCAGAAAGTCACCGAGTCAGTGTGAAGGAACCGAGTAACCATATTTGGGCCGACTTAGTAGCACTTATGTTTATTTGTCAAGCCGACTGTGCAATTGTAATTGTAATTAATTGTTTGAGACCTGTATATAAACAATGATGTAGAAATAAAAGAAACATGCACAAGTAATGAAATATATAAAAGAGTAAGAAAGGCAGAAATAAGCGAATTGCAGAAGGCTTCAGAAGTATAAGATACAGCAAAGACAAATTCATCACAGAAGGTGATCAGTACATCAGCGAATCTCATTCAGCAATCCAGTTGCAAAGCAGAGATCTACTGTTTCATTCTAACAGGTGAATCAGTACTAAATCCTTTAACCGGGTAGACTTAACAGTCTTTGTATAAATCTCTTTACCGAGTGCATACTTCACTGTATGTTTGTAAATCCTTTAACAGGGTGGATTTAGCAATCCTTATTGCTCCTAACAGGGCAGATCATCAGAAGTGATCAAATTGTAAGCCTTAACCGGCCAACTTTATTCTGCAGTATTAAAGCTTTGTGGGTTTCATCCCCACCCCAGTTTTACTTTCTTTTGGAAGGTTTCTGGGTAACCAAATCCATGTGTCATTATTGTGAATGTTTTTAAGTTTCATGCTTTCTGTATGCAAAGGTTAAAAGTAAAATACATGTTAAAATTAGAAGAAAATTTGGAGTTACTGATTCACCCCTCCCCTCTCAGTAACTTGGTTAATTCCTAAATATTTCCAACAGAAAGAGTTTTGATAAATAAAAGTATACTTCTCTGCACATTTGTAGTTCACTATCCCAGGGTACAGTCACTGTGTTTGTGACTTAACATTCATTCCATGATGCAATATTGATTGGGAGATGGATTAGATTGATATTATATTTTTATTTTTTCATTTCCTTGTAGATAGATTGTTATTTTATGAAATTTTGGGACAGTAAATCCAAGTTATTCGTGACTGTCTTGAACAAGGATTTTGCAAACAACACTTTGTTTATTTTGAAAGTTTAATGAATGGATTGACTCCCCCACCCCCTATGGTCAATGTGATTGGTGGGAGGAGTCATAACATGTATATAATCCTTGTATAGAAGTTTAAATGCAGGGATGGGTAGGTATTGTGGAGGAGAGATCACAAACATGGAGAGTAAAGTGCTGATTGGGGGTTACTAGTGTTGGGACCAGTCATGGTCTAAGAGATTCATCCATCAGAGGGCCATATTTTATGGCTTGGATGGTCATATTATGTTTTTTAATGGTTTTTAAACCCTTATTTTGATTGGGAAGTGTGTGGAGGTGTTAGATTGGAGAAGCCACATGTGTGAAGGCCTTAAATAGAGGGTTTTGTAGTTGGGTGTTTAAAACTTGTTTTCTATTCTTGCAAAGTGGAAAATCCTTAGTTTAGGATCATAATAAAAGACTTTTTTTGGTCATGGAACCCTGGAAGTAAGTGGGTGATAGGGTTGCTTTGTTAGGAGGGGCTAATTAGGTCTAGGAGAAGGGCACTTTAAAAAGGAAGTCTTCACCAGTAAAAGAGTTAAAGTCTGAGATTGATATCAACTTAGGAACTCCAAAAAGGGTACTCAAAAATGTACAAACATTCATAGGTTGTTTGGGAAGTTTTGGAGAAAAATGTTGATTTCAATTTTGGTAGGGCTATTAGGCAGGCCTGGAAGGCTATAGTGGAAGAATGGTGAAAGATGAGTGGATAGGAGTGAAAGGGGAGTTGTAAAAAATTTTAAGACCCCCACTACCATAGAAAATAATTTGATGAGTCCACAGTTGTTAGTTTTTGGTATCCAACCTTCTCATACCCACATGAATGGACTAGTCAATCCTCTATTGCAACAGACTCATGTAATAAATCATCGAGATAACACTGTGACATACTTAGTCTGGAAGAATAGTCTAAATTTGAAAACCCCTTCAACACATAGCATGATACCTTGACACAACATTCATACACTTGAACAGTCTTGCTGCTACATTGGCATCTTAATTGGTACTTCCAAACAAGATCTCTAAATCTTATTCACATTTATATAGGAAGACACAAATAAATGTTAGAATTTACTAAAATACATCCATAAGGTTATTGTGAATTCCTTCTATCATTTTAGGAGAGATAGAAACATTTTTTTTTAAAAGTTGTTGATGTTTTCTAGGGTGGAGAGAAGCTAGAAATGTAACGGTAGATTTATTGCTTTCCCAAACTAGAAAAAAATTCAAATTTAATATTAAAGGTTTAACAATCAAGAATAAAGGTCTTACAAGAAGAGAAACAATCCTCAAAGAACACAACCCTTGTGTCAAAATAGTGTAATTTATCTTCTATAAATTCACAAATTATAATGAAAAATTCCTTGACATGGGATGCTTCATGATCTAGGTTCCACAAGTAAAGCTTTTTAGGAATTAGTTACCCATTGATGAAGCTTACCTAACCTAGGTGAAAAATTGTTGAGCTTGGAAATCAATTCCATTTGAGCAATGCTTAGTTTTCATGATCACATCACTACCTAATTCCAAGAGAAAAATATTCCAAGTTAAATTTGACATCTAGCAAAATCACCTTCTCTTTCCACCTAGAGTTTTAATGGGAGAAAACTTCCTATCCTTTGGATTTACATTTGCAACAAGTTGAGCTCTAGTATTCTCCTCACTCACAAATACTAAGTGGGAATACACAATGTCACACTTTAAGAGAAAAGGTCAAGAGCTAGTGATATAATTACTTTTATTATTCCACTATACACTTGAAATCTACTATTTACCTAATAAATGAGATTCAAAACACTCAAAGATTCCCCTTTCCTCACAAGGGATGAGTTGAGATACTTTTTTGTTAGTTCATATACATGAGCCAAATTGGATGCTTCACCATTAAGGATTTTTGTATGCATAGTAGTACCAACTTTCCTTCCTTTAACATAGCAATATTATAGGTCTAAAGAACTAGTACTTAAAAAGAGTACAATTTGACATAAAATATAAGAATAATCAAAATATTTCTAGAGACAACCCATGTAGGGAAAGTAGTAAGAAAGGAAAAAAGAACACAATTATATGTGACCTAGTAAGACTAAAACTTGATCTAATGGAACATAGTAGGCTACAATAATTTTAGAAAAGTCTAACAAATCTTAGTCATATCAACTTGTAGGTTATCAAAACCATGGTATTCTATCAGGGAATTCCTTGACTGTGTTTAAGGAATGTCCATTTGTAAATTTGGGGTCGAATGGGGATTTCACTACCCTTCTCAGGCTTCAAGAAACACTCTTGAACAATCAATCTAGGGCAGTGAGGAAGGCTTTGACAACACCACTGCTTGACCGGGACAGTGAGGACTATATTTTGATCGTAGTTGACACTCCCATTGCCACGAGCCCTGAGCCTCAATGGAGATATGAGGGAATGTGTGTAGGAGTCTTCCCCACTGGGTTTTTCTCTGGTTTGCATTCATTAACCTAGACATTGTCAATAACAACCAATGTATTGAAAAATGGAAAGGTTCCAACTCACTCATGAGAAAGATTTAAAACATGCCATTGTATGGAACCAAATACAAGGAAATTGAATTGTTTTATTGAATGGCTCAGAGAGATACTATTTTATGGCTACAGAGATTGTAGGTTAACAGTTTGATAGAATGTCGCAGGGACAAATCATCTCATGAAATGTAATAATTATAGGGTATCCACAAAATGGATTTATTGATAAGGCTTTAATAAATTTCATGTAAATGCAATTAGTGGGTGTAAAGATAGGTTTGACTACTTTTTTCATCATCCTCATTGCCCATGTGTACAAATGGGAGCCACAGAGAAGATTGAATACCACCACCAGAGCATGACTATGAACTGATTTTTAACCAAGTGCAACTATTGGGTGTAAAGTTCCATCCAACACTTTGTTAATACCAGCACTCATTAAAACAAAAATAGATGAATTGCAGAATTGGGGGAATCTAATTGACAAATAGAGGCAAAAAATAGGCTAAGGAAACTCCAATCAGAAATTATACAACCAAATTGAGTGCATTCAGAATCCTCTAGGTTAGCGATAACATGAAGAAGCATGTGATAGAATTGTGAACAACCGATGAAGTATAGAGGATAATTCCTTATCCAAAACTAATTTTTTTATTACCACGGGTGATGGGAATAAAACCAACTTCATACAACATTTTCTATTGTTCAATGTGCCCATGCCAAAACATGGATTCATGGATAGAGAGGCCACTCTATTTGAATAGAATGCTCGAAATGAATATGCAGATATCAAAGTGCAAGTAACATATAAAGTGTTTGACTAACTGTGAGTTGGAGGTTGATTTTTGAAGAAAAACAAGATACACAAACATTTTGTAGAATATGCTCGAATTGAATAACAACGTTAGCTCTTCAAATATTTTGTTTAATGAAAAGCTCCAAATCACATGAACTGTATAGTGATGAGGATAGACAAATGGATATTTTCATATGGCATGCCACAATCTTAAAGTTATGAAAATTAGTTGAGTGAATGAAGGTAATAGGAATATAAAGAAATGAGATATTATAGCATGTATTGTACATGATAAACACAAAAATACTTTGGAAAAATCCCCTGTAGAAATGTGGTTTTAGCACGTGCCATGAGTGCAGATATACACACCAGGAAAATATTTGACAAGATGTCTTCTCATCTGATGCCATGATTATAGAATACTTTTGAATTATTTCTTGAAATACAAGTGCCACAAGGAACGTAATTTAATGATTGCAAGAGATGCACACAATCTATTTTTCCAAGTGATTCTAGAAACTCTCAAGAGAATGCTTCAAATAAATTTGGTGTCAAGACAAATGAAATGGGTGGGAATAGAGTGATGTAAAGGAAGCCATCAGAGGATAATAGAAGGCATGATTTTTGAAAGATAATATAGATGGAAATGTTTTGGTAGATATGTGTACATAATGCAAGGGTATATATATATATGACATCCATGAAATAGACTCGTGGGAAAGGTCATGGAAAGTTTGAGATAATTTGATTTGCAGGTGTAACTCTATGTTCCACAAATATTGTTAGCATTCATCTTGACTATATAGGCCAAAATGGGAGGTTTTGAACTTTAATATGGACTCCATTAAATCATAAGGATTAATGGGAAACTATCGAATGTTTATATTGTAACTTTGCTAGTAGATTTGTGTGTATGTGGAAGTGTAGAAAATGCATATGAACTACTTGAAAAATTCTCTCAAAGAATGTGTAGTTACTGGTGATCTATATGCAAAATGTGCATATGCAGAGAAGGCATGATAATTATTAGAAAAAATTCCACATAGAGATGCAATCTCATGGCAGGTTATGAGGGCTTGAACAAGTGAAAATAAGTGAAAGTGATAAACAAGGATTATGAAAACGAGCATTTGGAAAGTGCATTTTTTTTTCATCTGGTTGAAGTGTAGTAAAATATAATAAGTATAAATACCAAAAACCTGATTATTCCCCCATTACTCTAGTGCACGATCGCATATATAGGCGATACAGTATTGGGAAATGTTAGCATCCAAGATTTTTATAAATCTATAGAAAAGGAAGAAAGGACCACAATGGCATCCTGGATCTTAGACAGTGGTTTATCTCATGCAGGAGGCCATCTCATACCCATTAGGGCATCAATCTAACCATTGGCAGAATCAAAATCAAATCTCTTAAAACCAAGTTCCCACGAGAACCATTTAGGCGTCAATTAACACAATAGGAGAACAAAAAAATTCATTGAAAATCTATTCTGAGGCCATTATAACAAAAAAGCAAAAAAAGAAAGTGTGTGCTAACCTTCTAGGCACCACAAAATCAAATGTGAAATTCACCAAAACATCTCTCAAATTTACCCAGGGCATGTACCTCCTTTGCACATGCTACAATTATGTAATAATGAAATGAGGTTTGAAACCCATTTTTTTAACTTTAAGTTATGCCCGTGTTGGTAACAATTTTGACCAACATGGTTTAGTCAAAATTTTGACCAACACAGGCATGTATTAAAAAAAAAAGGTTTTCCTTCTATAATCTGACCAACCTAAACATTTTTATTTGCTGGTCGAATTGTTTAGTCAAAAAATAAGGTCAAATGTACTAGTGTTATGATGGTCAGAGGTATATTGAGATTATCATAGATCTAAATATCTGCAAAGGAAGTTTCATTTGAATGAGGTCATTCATTATTGTATTCTAACCATTACTACAAACAAAATCTCTTAACCGAGTGGGACTTAACAATCTTTATTTATTTCTTTATGACATTCAATGAATGTTGATTGGTTTCTTGTTGACTCAAGTGAATGTATAGTCACAAAGAACTGTTAGTGATAAATCCTATCGAAAGGTCACACCTTACAGTCTATTTTGTAACCTTTAACAAGGTTGGCTCTTAACTGAGCTCACTTCAGAAGAGTGAAAATATTTTGGGTATCGTTCCCAGGTGGTTTTTCCCCTAACAAGGTTTCCATGTTAAAAATAAAAGTGTTAAATGTGTATACGTGTGATGATTTGTTATTTTACTTTACACATTACAATTACTAGTTTGATCGATATATACTAGTTTAATTAACTAAAAATTGGTAAATGAATTAGGAAGAGACATTCAAGTGTTTACCGAGCTATTTAAGTTTATTTGTTGAATTGGTTTTATACATCAGAGAGTATTTGGGATTGTGGGATAAATGGACTTAACTAATTACCCCCCCCCCCCCCCCCCCCTCTCATTTATCTAACAGTTGGTCCTGTAGTTTGGACAATTAATAAGAACCTATTCCATATACTATTGTGATGATGTAAGGACCCAACCAATTTGGTGCAAACATTTTGGGTTTCTCTCTATCAACCAAGTTTCTCTAATTTTCCTTTAATACCAAGTCTCCAATATTAAAGAACCTAACCCATAATTTCTTATTGTAACTTCTATAGAGACATTTCTAATACGTCAACAAATGATTCAAGGTGTTCTTTCATTTCTCATCAAGAAATTCCAACTCATGTAGTTCAGACACACAGTAATCTCCATCTATTATAACACTTCACAATGATACACACAATGAAGATAACTCAACCTCAATTAGAAAGATGGCTTATTCTCCACAAACTAAGGAATGGGGTGTGGTTCTAGTGGGTGTGTGCAAGATAGTATGACATGCCAATAAGGTTGGATTAAGTTAGAGGTGTCAGTGACCACCAACGTCACTTATAGTCTTCTTAAGGATTTTTAATATAATTCGTTAGACACCTCATCTTGATCGTTACTTTATGAGTACTATCATGAGGCAAAATTTTGTTAGATGAAAAATTTCTGACACAGTTCATAGATATTTTGATTTTCAAATGGGGTACCATTATCCATGATGATGGTTTGGGGTATTCTGTACTGGAATATAATATAATTTAAGACAAAATTAGATGTGTTTTTGTCATTTATGTATGTCATGGGTATTTCTTCAATCCGCATCATTAAATACTTTGTGGTTGTGATAATATATTTATTTCATGGAGGTGGGGTGGATTTTACTAATAAGATCAAGTCCCCATTGTGAAAAGGGCCAAAGTGGCATGATAGGTTGCAAATATTGTGCTAGCACATGAATTAGATCTCCATGTAGATGACACTTCTGACACTTATGTACAAACTTATATGCATATTTTTCATATTATGGCAATAGTACCCAACTCTAAGGTGTTTCTTAGCCAAGGCAGGACCACTAGAATGTGCAACACAAATAGCTTCATGGACCTCGCATAGGGTTGTTTGTGTCTCATCAAAATCAATACATCCAAGGACTGTACTATCTAAGCCTTTCATATAGAGGGTATTGGAAATGATAATGTAGTGGAAGGCTTTCCTAATAAAGGTTTTCTTTTAGTTTGAATATAGGTCAAGAGATATACATTGGTCTCGTAAGTATTTATATATGTCTTAGCACAATAGGGAGTTACATCCAAAATTTTCACATACAAACTCAAACAATGGGACCTAAAAAGTGGGAACCATAAGGTGAACTCACAATATGTAATATTATTAGGCATGTCTAGTAGAGAACCCATAGTTTCCATAGTTTTTGCTACTTTATTTTTTCCTTTGGGGAATTTCTCTAAGATGGTGGAATCAAAATATTTCTTGAAGTCTTCTACCATTACTTTGTATGGTAATATTTTCTCATCTTTTGTATCATAGCTTCCATTTACTTGATTAATGATAAGTTTTGAATCTCCATATACATGAAATCCTTGATTTTTCATAGAATAGTCATTTTTAGTCCTATCACAAGAGCTTTGTATTATGTAATTTTATTGGTATAGTCAAAGTTCAACCTATATGATCTAGGAATGACATCTCCTTGGGTTGTAATGAGTACTACTCTGACACCTGATCCATTCTGATTATAGGAACCATCAAAGTAAAGTTTCAACTATGTTTATTCTTCTATGGAAAATATATTTTCATCTAGAAATTCAATCAATTAAGGATGTCCAACTAGTATCAGTGCATCTTCCAACTAATCTAATATTACCTAGCCTTCAATTTCTTTTTTGTCAACATATTCAATGTCAATTTCACTAATAATAATCATCCAATCTAATAATCTCCTATCCAGTGGATCTTTTTTCAAGAGATATTTTAATGGATCAATATTTGCAACAAGCAATGTCTTGTGACTCAACATGTAATGTCTAATCTTTTGAGAAGAAAATACTACCAATAAGAATTTTGTCTCTATTACACTATAACTAATTTCATAAGCCACAAGTATTCAAATAATATGGCATGCTCTTTTCCATACGAATCATGGTGTTCCTATTATACACTAAGTTTGCACCCTGTTTCAAGCTCTCTTGGTCTTGATAACCTAGTATAACATGGGAATCATCTCCAGGTGTGGGACCTATGCTAACTAAGATGAGACCTCTAGGTTCTAGGCTGGTTCCTCTTGGATAATCACCTTAATTTTCTTCTTGACATGAAAAGTAAATCTTTGGGGAAAGGGATAGATGGAATGCTAAAAGGGAAATGATTGAAAGCAAACTACCTACTAGGTGATACACCAAAAATATGGTATGAATCACAGTATAGAGGATGAAATCAATACATAAGCTTAGGTCTAGGAGATCACAACTCACTAAATAGGCTTGCATCAATATTTTATGGAAGGGTCTGCAATAGAGAGATGCTATGTAGGGAAAGAGAGAATTTCACAAGGCAATAGCACTCCCAAGAGCTTAGACACAAACTATAACCTGCAAACAGACATTCACCTCTACAATTGGGTATAAGAATGAGATAGATTTCTAGGGGTGGAAGTATACCCACAAGAACATTCAAATCAAATCATTCACAGGCATACACATAAACTACAGAAAGAAAGAGGGATCAAGAACCCTAAGATATTACTGAAAACATACATATAATAAATTCATTTAGAGACAATTCAAACAAGAAGCATAGGGACATGAAAAAATGTCACAAAGTACATTGCAATATTTGAAAAATCAATGAAAGTTCCAAACTATAGAAATCAGAGGGCAGAAAGAATTCCATAGATAAATTCAAAGAAAGAAAAATCCTTCTTTTCAATTGTCAACCCTTCAGCTCTAAAAAATCTCCCAAAACAATATATACATCTCCTTTTGCACGCAGGCAGGAGCAAAACCTAATTAGGGTTACAAATTTTCATGATAAAAACCCTAATTCTATCAACTCTGATCATAAATGTCATGGAAATACCTCAACCAATCAGATATCATTTTGCGTACCCATCCCTGTACTGCATCTACCTATGGACAAGCCACCTTGATCTATCTACCCTTCTGCAAATTGGAGCTGTCATGAATGTTTGCAATTTGAAGTACAAAAAGCCATAGGTGGTGCATACCTCTTATTATTTCTTTGGCATAAGAACATCAACATGGTACCCTAAGAAATCATAGGGGATAGCCACCAAATCTTTCTCAACCTTCCCCCAACTGCAACTATCCTGAAATCATTGACTATGAGCTACCCGTGCCATGCCATCGACCAACTGCAATGAACTGGCAAGAAAACCTCGAAAGATATAAAAAAATTTAAAAAACAATGGCCAGCTGATCCAATTTAAAATGTGGCCATCAGATATCAATCTTTCTCAGTAGATGAACAACCCAGATCAACCTTGTAATAGTCAAGAGACCCTTTGAAAATTCAAGCACCAACTCATCAGTCAGAGGCCAATAAAAAATGAACACCTCAGCAACATGTAGCACATCAGACCCACAACCCACTAAGATTCTCATCAAACGGTTGTCGCATGATCACAAGGGCTCAAAAGATTCCTTGCGATCAAGCGACAACCATAGATCTTCATCAACTACCACCTCACTTAAGATACTCAGACCCATGACCCAGATGCCACCTATAATACTCAGTGACCAATAAGAACTCATCACATCAGACAAACCCACAAGATAGAGCCTGAACACTTGGAAGATCGAATGATCGTCGCATGATCTCATAGGGTCAGAAGATTCTATGAGATCATAAGACAACCATAGATCTTAATTATATTGACATACCTACAGCTCCTCTAACAACAGTCCCACTGATAGATCTCAGTCATCACTCCATCAGCCAATGAAATGCAAGCACATCAGAATGTGAGGACCCACCTAACAGAGCCGTGATGATAAAGAAAGATCAATGACTAGCGTATGATCTCATGGGCCAGGAATATTCCATCAAATCACGTGGCAATGGACCCACTAAAAATTGAAATACTATGCTAAAGAGGAGGATTGATGGTCATCATTATACCATGATGCTTAAAGAGACATCATCTTCACCCAATGGTATAACAAGAGCCATCGATCATGCACGAACTTTAACTTGCCAAGAAACTAAGACCGCCAAACAAACCATAACCACTCATCAGGTCATTGGGTGTTAAGGAATTAACCATGGAGAATCTGAGAACTCACAACCAGTTAGAAAAAAAGTCACGTGGAAAAAGGGATCACTTAAGTGACCAAAAAGGTAACCATGAAAAAGAAAGGTTGTACAGTTTTGAGGGTTTTTGGCTCCAACAGCTAGATTTTTGAATTTAAATTTGTAGACTAGGGGCTAAAAGAGATTGCAGAGGCTAGAAAACAAGACACAGGGCCATGAAAATTTTAGAGGCCAACAAGGTAAAATATGCAGACCTTGGGATGGAGTTCGAACTAGCCTATGACCAAAAATGGATGGGTAGGGAATTTGTGGGCAACATTTTGGTGATTTTTGCTAGATGTCAGCCTACTAGACATTGATCAGTGGCCTTGAGAAATTCATTGGGCATAGGAGTCATCACTTAAATACACATAACCATTCATGATAGAGGGAGAGAGAAAGAACAAAAGACAAAACTATGCACGGGCACTTCTTGGAAAGCAAGAGAACTAAACTAGAAAGTAGGGATAGAAAATAGGAAACATATTTATAGATATTTACAAGGAGGGATTGATCTCAAAGCAAGGCTTCAAGTGGAATCTATTAACTGAAATAGGTAAGGCATTTCCTTCTAGAGTTGATAGTTGAAAAACATTAGGTTCCTTGCAATCTGTAACAACAAATGGTCCACCCCAAAAGGAATCAAACTTTGTATGTCTGCCAGGCCTTGATCTGAATTCATCCCATTTGAGAACTACATCTCCAACCTTGAAGTCCCTGACCCTGGCTCTTTTATCAAAAATTTTCTTTGTCTGAACTTGATGGAACTCCATATCTTTAATGGATTTGTCTCTAAGTTCCTCCAACTCCATCATCTGAGCATACCTGATTTGTAAGGGATCTCCTTCTTCAAACAGGGCATATTGAGTAGCCAAGTCTAAAGCTGGCAATTCAGTTGAAATGGACAACTTAGCCTCTCTAATAACACATAAGGAGAATTCCCAATGATCTTTTTTGGGGTAATCCTATCTAACCATAAGGAAGACTTCAATTTGGTATGCCAATCCCTTTGATTATCTTGTAGATTTTTCTTGATTATCCTAATCAAGCTCTTGTTAGTTGATTCAACCAAACCATTTCCTGAGGGTAGTAATTTGAAATTTTATTCAAATAAATTCCATTTTTGATTGCCCATTCTGAGACTTTAAGGCCTGTGAATGCCAATGCATTATCTGATATGATGGAGTCTGGAGTGCCAAATCTATGAATTATATCATCATAAAAACTTAAGATAGCACTCTCATTTGATTCTTTTAAGACAACTGCCTTTGTCCATCTAGTGAAATAATTTGTTGCAGTGATTATCCACTTGTGTCCTACACTATATGGAGGGTTGATCATGCCAATAAATTCTATGCCCCACCTCATGAATGGTTTCTCTTTTCTAATTGGCTGAAGGGACAGAGATGCAAGCCTTTCTTTTCCTACAAACATAGCACATTTGATGCATTTTCTCACATAATCATGACTATCCTTGAAGATAGATGGCCAATAGTATCCAACCCTCATGATTTTAATAGTGGTATTCCTAGGGGAAAAGTGACCTCTAGAAGGTCCATCATGAAATTCAAATAGGACATTAGCTATCTTTTCTGAATCAATACATCTCAAAAGGACACCACTATGATCCTTTCTAAAAAGAACCTCATCTATCAGCACAAAGGGGACAAATTGTAACCTATAATATCTTCTTTTCACTGAATCTAGGCTTGCAGGACATTGTCCTATCTTCAAGTAATGAATCATGTTAGGCAACCAACCTAATGCCTTGGCATGTTCCTCTATAGAATGCACAACTAGAGATGAATCTATTTGTTCTGATTTCTTTAAACTTTCATCTCCTGCCAAATGCTCACAAAGACCTCTTCTTCTAACTAGCTTGGTGGTTTGGACATCAATGTCATATTCCATTACCTTGGTAATCCAACCAACTCTTTTTTCATTTAGGTCTTTGGAAAGAAAAAATTATTTGACACTTGGATGAGTAACCTTCAAATGTACTTTGTTATGGGTCAATAAACATCTAAACTTTTTAAGGCTCTTCACCACAACAAGTACATATTTTTCTACAAAAGAGTACCTTTGTTCATACTCTTCTAAACCTTTGCTGAAGAAAGCAATAGGCTACTCCAACCCTTTTGAATTTTCTTGAGTCAACATAGCAGATATAGCATCATGACCTCCATAAGCATAAAGGAAAAAATCCTTACTGAAATTTGGGTTTAATAGAGCAGGGGCTTCAGTCAAGGCTTCTTTGATAGCTTGGAAATTGGCTTTGCCTTCTTTAGTCTAGCTAAAGGTTGAAATCTTCTTTAACATGGTTGTTAAAGGCTTCAATAACTCTACAATATTAGGCAAGAAATGCCTAACAAAATTAATCTTTCCTATGAAAGATTGGAGACTTTTCTTATGATGTGGCAATGGTAGCTCTAGAATGGCTACAATCCTCTCAAGATCTACTATAATTCCTTTCTTGGATACTATATATCCTAGCAATTTTCCTTCATGCACTACAAACACACATTTATTGGGATTAAGAGATATCCCAAATTATCTACACCTTTCAAAGATTTTCCTCAGATGTTTGATGTGGTCTGCTGCATGTTTAGAATAGACAGTTATGTCATCTATGTAGACCAGTACAAATTTGTACATGAGGCTTTTAAAGGCCATATCCATTTCCTTTTGAAATGTAGCACCTACATTTGACAAACCAAAGGGAATCTTTTGATAAGCCATGGTTCCCCACTTGGTTGTAAATGTAGTCTTATATTGATCCTCTTCATTAACTAAGATTTGATTGTATCCTGAATAGCCATCCAATAATGAAAATCTCTCGGATCTAGAGACACATTGTAAGATTTGTTCCATAGAAGGTAATGGATGGCAATCTTTTAAAGAGGCTCTATTAAGATCCCTAAAGTCAACACACAACCTCAACTCCCCATTCTTCTTCCTTATAGGAACAAGGTTGGAAACCCAACTAGTATGTTTGATGGGGTAGATGATACCACTTTCTATTAATTTGAGCACCTCTTTATGCATAAGTGGCTCAAGCTTGGGATTAACAGGCATTTGTTTTTGTCTTACTGGTTTGGCATTATGTTCTAATTCAATAGTGTGTTGAGAAAGGGCTAGATTAAAACTTTTGAGGTCCTCATATTGCCATGCAAAAACATCACTAAATTCTCTGAACAATTGGGTGTAATCTTGCTTTTCCAAATCAGTGTTTACCTTTCCAAATTGTAAAATTTTACCTGGTTCCAACTCTAATTCAACACAATGTTCTTGTTGAACTACCAGGATAGATTTATTCTTCTTAACTTGATCATCCTTATTGAAGATAGTCTCTAAGGTGACAAGACCTCTAGGCATCTTATTAGACTTAAGTTGTATCACTTGGTCACCATAGTTTTGTGATAGCCTATCTTGGTTATGTTTTGAGAAGACATCTTCTTCAAACAAGAACTACAAAATTTGCTCATCATTGTCAAACACTTGCCAATTAGTATCATTGTCAGGGATAGAGGGTTTGACAATCAGTTTGATATGTTGTTGGTCTATTTCTTTTGAAATGCTATTGGGGATGTCATATTGAGACCCAACAATAGCTAATCCATCTACATTTTGATTTAGCTTCCTAGGGATAGCAACAATATTGAAAGCACAAAAGTCTTCAATCGCATCCCAAACTCTATGTTTGTATGCTCTCAAGGTTTCATTTTTGGTTTCACTTATCCCTCTCACTTGGCTAACTACTAACTCACTATCACCATAAACTTTTAGGGCCTTACGACCTCTTTTTCTAGCCCACTCCAGTCCATTGACTAGGCTTTCATATTCTACAATGTTGCTAGTGCAGGAGAAATTGAATCCGAAAGCTGTATAATATCTTTCTCCTTTTGGGGACACTAGCATGGCACCACCACTGGAACCATGTCTACTTCTAGCTCCATCAAAAAATATTTCCCAAACGTGATTTCTCTAATCCTCTGAATCAGTGTCTTCCTTGAGAAGACTTGGCTCTATGGATCCACTTTCTTGTATCAAATAACTCCCCAAACCAGCATCCCAAATGACATTCTCTTGGGCTTCAAAAACCTTTTCTAACTCTAGTTCATCAAGGAAAATATCAAGGATACTTTCTATTTTAGTGCTTTCTTCTTTGATAGTTGGGAAATCACTGTCATCAACTATAGGGCAGCTTGCATTGATGGTATTGGACACATATGGTTCTATGTGGTGTGCTGCCAATGATTCTGATTTAATGGTAACCTTGGTGCCATATCTTGTGTGAAAAAGCATGTGGGACTAGTCAGAAGAAAGGTAGCCTCCTATTTTGGCTGTGAACTCCCTTGATAGACATATGGAAAATAAAGCAGGGAGATCTATGATATAAATATCAAGTAGGATAGAGAAATTAGGACTAGCATGAAGGATCAAACTGTTATCCTTAGCCACACCTATAGTGTTAACTGAGGATCCATCAAGTTGTGTAACCTTCTTTTGGAGGGGTTCATATTTTAGTCCTAATTGGTCAGCCACCCTTTTGGGCATTATAGTACTAGTAGCTCCACTATCTACCATACAATTATGTACTAAGGATTTTCTAATAATTAAGGATACATAAAAGGGAGGTGGTTTTGAGTTCCTACCTTGCATGGGATTGGCTTTGGAGTCACAACTTGGAGCCTCCTTTTCTTGATCAGTGTTGACCAACACTGGCTTTCCAACTTCTTTTGTATGCTGAGGAGTTGTCATTTCAATCATAGCTTTCTTCAAAATCTCAAGTTGCCCTGGAATAGCCAAAGAGTCCCACATAGACATAGTAATGCTCACCTTCTTCATGTTGTCTAAAATGTTGAAAGGTGTCACAGTGTGTACTCTTTGTTGTGTTTTTACTATGATGGACTCCACCTCTTTGAGAGTATGAACTTCTTTACTTGTAATGACAGGAGCCTTCTTGAATGCGATGGGAGTAGCTGGATGCTTTGGCTCTACAGATGTAGTGGCTTTAATCCCAGAGTTTGCTCACTCCATGTCTTGAGCTCTTCTCTTTGAACTTGTGTTGGCAGCAATGGAAGGTTCACCAATGACTCCATTGAAGTCTTTCTACTCCCAACTGAAAAGAGCAGTCTCATTATCTTGTGGTTCTTGTTGAGGAACTGATCCACTGGAAGAACCTTCTAATTGAGCTTGTAAGGCATTTTGAACCATTAGTGCTTGGTTCATCCATCCATTTGAACATGTAGCCTGATTATGAGGCTGATTGCAAGGGAAACACCATTCATTGTCCATAGCCATATTATTTTGACTAGGAACCATGTCCCTAACTGGATTTACAGAATTGAGAGGTGCAGGGTTATATGGTTGGAACGGTCTTTGATTAAAAAAATTTCTTTTCCCTTGATACCCTCCTTGGTATGGTGGCCTATTTTGTTGATAAGGCTATCCCTGACTTTGATATTGCTGATTAGGACCTTGGCCTTGTGGCTAAAAGGGTGGTCTAATTCCTTGCCCTTGCCTCTTTAGATTTGTGACCTCTTTAGTCAAAGTTTGTAGCAAATTTTCCATTTCTTGCTGACTAGTTTGTTGACTATTCTTTATTTCTTACAACTCTTGAGAGAAACTTGTTTTTAACTCTTGACCACTAGTACTAGCTTGAGGTGCTAATATGGTGGGAATAGGGGTAAATGGGGGTCCTTGTGTAGGTGTAATAGGTTGAAGGCTAGGAAAGATGGGCATGGGTGGCCTTCTAGCTATCATACCTACTTAGATTAAATAATTTTTAGCTCTAACAGCTATGTCAAAAGCTTGGGGTAAAGAGGTACCACCAATAGATTAGATCATGAAAGAAATTTGACCATTCAAACTTTGTAGGAAATATAGGAAAGCATGGTCAGCTGATGGCCTTACTAAGATTGGAATTCTATTCCATATCTTGAGGAATCTATTATTATAATCTGTCATTTGTTCTTGAGGGTCTCTTTTAATGGTTTTCAACTATTCAACCAAAGACAAATTGTCTGATTTATCCTCAAAATGTTTACTTAATGCATCTTCTAATTCATCGCATGAAGTAATGGAGCCAACAATTAAAGTTCTAAACCATTCAAGAGCCTTACCTTTTAGAGAGGCTGCTAATAATTTGGTGGCCACATCTTCCTGAGTTATATTGTGTATGCTATAGATAGTAGTCACATCTCTTATATGCTCAAAAGCAGTAGTTTGTCCTTCACCTGTGAAATTAGGTAGACTCTTTAGTGCCACCAAGGGCACATCATGATGTTGAGAAAAGGCTAATGGACTCCCTTGGTTGAAAGGTGCAAAAGCAAACTATCTAGCCATTGTAGGGACTGAAATTTGTTGAGCAACAACTATTTGAGTTGTATTTGATGCTAGATTTGAATCTTCTTCTAGATCTCTGGTTAGAGATCTTCCTCTTCTTCTGAGATGAAAGGGAAAAGGCCTCCTTTCTGAGGTATCAAGAGGTGTAGACTGTACTCTCCTTGTAGGAGATGTTCTCTGAGTTGATCTACCTTTGTAGCCTCTTTTTAAGGGCAAATTTGAAAATTCAGTAGGCTTTGAGCTTCTAGTCTCAATCTTTCTCATAAACTTTGAACAAGGTTAGCCCTGAATCTATGAAAATAGTGGAGTCGCCAAATATACTTGATATGAAAAACTTCTAAAAGTCTGTATTATGCAATCAGTATATCAAAAATAGCATAATCTTTCAAAGATGAACTTCTTTTGATGTCCCATCGGGCGTGCCAGAAATGTTATACACTAAGTTTGCACCCTATTTCAAGATCTCTTGGTCTTGATAACCTAGTATAACATGAGAATCATCTCCAGGTGTGGGACCTATGCTAATTGAGATGAGACCTCTAGGTTCTAGGCTGGTTCCTCTTGGATAATCGCCTTAATTTTCTTCTTGACATGAAAAGTAAATCTTTGGGGAAAGGGATAGAAGGAATGTTGAAAGGGAAATTACTGAAAGCAAACTACCTACTAGGTGATACACCAAAAATATGGTATGAATCATAGTATAGAGGATGAAATCAGTACATAAGCTTAGGTTTAGGAGATCACTACTCACTAAATAGGCTTGCATCAATATTTTATGGAAGAGTCTGCAATAGAGAGATGCTATGCAGGGAAAGAGAGAATTTCACAAGGCAATGGCACTCCCAAGAGCTTAGACACAAACTATAACCTGCAAATAGACATTCACCTCTATAATTGGGTATAAGAATGAGATAGATTTCTAGGGGTGGAAGTATACCCACAAGAGCATTCAAATCAAATCATTCATAGGCATACACATAAACTAAAGAAAGAAAGAGGGATCAAGAACCCTAAGATATTACTGAAAACATACATATACTAAATTCATTAAGAGACAATTTAGACAAGAAGCATAGGGAGATGAAAAAATGTCACAAAGTACCTTGCAATATCTGAACAATCAATGAAAGTTACAAACTATAGAAATCAGAGGACAGAAAGAATGCCACAGATAAATTCAAAGAAAGAAAAATCCTTCTTTTCAATTGTCAACACTTCAGCTCTAAAAAAGCTCCCAAAACAATATATACATCTCCTTTTGCATGCAAGCAAGAGAAAAACCTAATTAGGGTTATAGATTTTCATGATAAAAACCCTAATTTTGTCAACTCTAATCATAAATGTCATGGAAATATCTCAACCAATCAGATATCATTTTGTGTGCCCATCCCTCTACTACATCTACCTGTAGACAAGCTGCCTTGATCTATCTACCCTTCTGCAAATTGGAGTTGTCATGAATGTTTGCAATTTAAAGTATAGAAAGCCATAGGTGGTGCCAACCTCTTATTATTTCTTCAGCATAAGAACATCAACATGGTACCCTGAGAAATCACAGGAGACAGCCCCCAGATCTTTCTCAACCTTCCCCCGACTGCAACTGTCCTGAAATCATTAACTCTGAGCTACATGCGCCATGCCATCGACCAATAGTAATGAACCAACAAGAAAACCTTGAAAGATATAAAAATTTAAAAAAATAATGGCCAGCTAATCCAATTTAAAACATGGCCATTAGATATCAATCTTTCCTGACAAATGAACGGCCCAGATCAACCTTGTAACAGTCGGTAGACCCTTTGAAAATTCAAGTGCCAAATCATTGGTCAGAGGCCAATAAAAAATGAACACCTCAACAACACATAGCACATTAGACCCATGACCCACTGAGATTCTCATCGGACGATTTTCGCATGATCACAAGGGCTCAGAAGATTCCTTGTGATCAAGCGACAACTATAGATCTTCATCAACTACCACCTCACTTAAGATACTTGGACCCATGACCCAAATGCCACCTGTAATACTCAGCAACCAATAAGAACTCATCATGTCAGACAGACCCACAAGACAAAGCCTGAACACTTGGAAGATCGAACGATCATCGCATGATCTCATGGGGTCAGAAGATTCTATGATATCATAAGACAACCATAAATCTTAATTCTACTGACATCCTTGTAGCTCCTCTGACAATGGTCCCACTGATAGATCCCATTCATCACTCCATCAACTAATCAAATGTGAGCACGTCAGAACATGAGGACCCACCTGATAGAGCCCTGGTGATAAAGCAAGATCAATGACTGGTGTATGATCTCATGGGCCAAGAATATTCCATCAGATCATGTGGCAATGGACCCACTGACACCTGAAACACTACGCTAAAGAGGAGGATTGATGGTCATCATTATACCATGATGCTTAAAGAGACATCATCTTCACCTAATGGTATAATGAGAGTTGTTGATCATGCATGAACTTTAACTTGCCAGGAAACTAAGACTGCCAAACAAACTGTAACCGCTCACCATGTCACTGGGTGTTAAGGACTTAACTGTGGGGAATTTGAGAACTCGTGAACAATTAGAAAAAAAAGCATGTGGAAAAAGGGATCACTTAAGTGGCTAAAAAGGTAACTGTGAAATAGAAAGGTCATAGGGTTTTGAGGGTTTTTGGCTCCAACGGCTAGATTTTTGAATTTAAACTTGCAGACTAGGGGCTAAAAGAGATTGTAGAGGCCAGAAAACAAGACACAGGGCCATGAAAATTTTATAGACCAACAGGGTAAAATATGCAGACCTTGGGATGGAGTTCGAACCAGCCTATGACCAAAAATGGATGGGTAGGAAATTTTTGGGCAGTTCAGTTCCAAAAGGGATCCTAAAGAATATGGTGGAGTTGATATGTATAGTAGGAGAAATTTATCTAGAATAGGTGACATAAATATTGGAGCTAAGAAAAGGTAATACTTGATTTCTTGAAATGTTGTCAAACATTTTTTATTCTATACAAATGGAACTCCTTTTTGTAGTATATTATGGAAAGTATCACACTTATCTACTAATTGCATTATGAATCTTATAATAGAGTGAAGTTTTCCTTGTAGATTCCTGAGTTATTGAATATTTTTGGGAGGTGGCATATCAATTATTACTTTGAAATTTGCATAGTCAACTTCTATTCCATGATGTGACACTATGAAACCAATGATTTTTCCTAATGTTTCCCCAAAAACATACTTCTTAGGGTTTAAATTGAATTTATATTCATATAATCTATCAAATACAATTACTAGCATTGGAAAGTGTTCATCTCTTTCTTCTAATTTAGCAAGAATATCCTGTACATAATCTTCCATAAGATCATGCATTATGTCATGGAATATTGTAGTCATCAACCTTTGATAGGTACCTCCTATGTTCTTCAATCCAAAAGGAATTATATTCCAACATTAAATTCCCTTTGCACATGTGAAAGTTGTTTTATGCTAATCCTCTGGTGCAATTCTTATTTGATTATATCCAGAGAAATCGTTCATCAATGACAATGTTTTGTATCTCGTTGTTAATTCCATGATAATATCTATGTTTAGAAGAGGAAAGTCATCCTTCATACATGCCAGCTTGTTAAGATCTCTAAATTCAATGAAAATTATTATTCTTCTATATAATTTTTATACCAGCACTAGATTATATATCTATTCTGCATAGTCTAAGGGCCTAATGAAACCCACATCTAGTAGTTTGTTCAACTCTGCTTTGACTAATAGTGCAATCTTGGGGTGCATATTGCAAAGTTTATATTTTTTTGGTTTTTCCCTGGGTTGGAGTGGTAAATGATGTAGTACCAATTTTGGATCTAGGCTAGGAATGTTTGAATAAGCCAAAGAAAAATTAATTTTTCTATCTCTAAAGAACTGGATAAATTGTTCTCTTTCCTTTGGTGTCAATGATACTGCCAAGTGGATAACTTAGTTTCCTCAATACCCAGGTTGACCTTTTGTGTCTTCTCTACTAATAATGGTGATCTTATTCTTTCATCTTCAAGAACCTCAAAGAGGTTTTCATGTTCAAATATATCCTTTATTTTTTAAGTTTTCATGGTTTAGAGGTGCCTTTTGATTTTCAACTAGAGATCTTATATTTTCCTTTTTATGACTTTACTGACTACAAGATGGAAATGACTCACCAAAGTATGTTTCTCAATCAAGATAAATGAATAATATATCTTTATGGTCCCCAATAGGTCAACCACTTTGAAGTCATGAGAATTTAATGATAGCCTCATCATTCTCAAAAATATATATGCACATTGGACTTTGGTGTTCCCAATTTATTAGTTCAGGGTATATGAGGGAAATGTTATCATCACCTTGGGCATATGAAAAAAAGAGAAGTATGACAATGTTGATATAGGATTCAAACAAGGACTTGTGGTATTCTTGTGATGAGGTTTCAGATATCTCAGATCAGTTCCAAAAAAAATTTATCCAAACATGTCGATTTGTGGGTCTATTTTGTAGGGATAGGCTATCAAATTGGACAAAGACATTATTCAGATAGTAGGCACTTGAGTTTCATGGGGTATCCCATTCATAATCATTGGAATTATTCTCATATTATTACTCCTTATATGTCTCAAATTCATCAAAGGAAAATGTGTCATCTTGGTGAGACAACTAAGTATTTTCGATACTTTCCTCGGGTAGTTGGTACTCTAGACCTTGAAACTTAGGAATAGCTTTAAAAAATATTGGTTCTAGTACTCCTTCATTCTATTTTTTTAGACCACTACATCTATTGTACCCTTTTTTCTGCATGATGATATACCCTCTTCTATATTGATAGATACTTGGTGTGACAAGAAGGGGTTATTCCTCTCTAAATAGCCAATTAGATAAGTCTTCTTCTAAAGACTCTTTGTATAGCTCCTTCCATTTTGTGAACATGGTAGGTTGTTCATACTGAATATATACTTTCTACTTTCTCTTGAGGGTTTTTTTAGGTTTTCCATAGGTTCTCGATGAGATAGGTAAATTTCCCTCTTTGTATGCTCAACAACCCTTATCTTGAACCATATTCTCAAGCTCAAACATTAATGAAGAAGTGAATTTGGAAAAATTAGATGTGTCAATTTAATTAGAATATGAGATCATATATTTCACTTGGTTAATAGGGACTTGGTTTATAATGGATCCCTTGAGATTAATACAATATAGAAACATGTATCTATTGTAATACCCCAAAAATGGGCTATACATTCATTAACCTCCTACATCTTCAATTCAAACGAAATTGACATCAAAGTCCTAACCTAAGGCACGTCTACACATTATCAAATTTAATTGATTTTATCCTAAATTTTGCATTGGGGAATATTCCTTGAGTATTCCTACTTTATCCTAATTATCTTTAATTTCATAATTATTTGGTGATAAATCTTATTTATCCTAAAGTTTAATTAATTGAATATTCTTAATATTTAATTAATTAGATTTAATACTACCACTTAATTATTTAATTGGATTTAATTATATTTATTCTAAATTATATTATTTAATCTTTACAATAAATCAAAAATCTTATGACTAATTGATTAAATTCCTATTTAATTAATTAAAGTTAGTAGTCAATATTTAATAATATAGCTTTTGAATAAAGTTTGATTTAAGAATTGATTAACCCATAAATCAATTGTTTTAATCTCAAAAATTAGCTAAGTTGAGAATAAATCACTTTATTTATTAAATTAATTTATAATTAAATCATGCACAATCTGAAAAGCAAGCAACTAGAAATTAACAATCAATTTTAAAATTGAAACTCAACATTTGATGATGAGTTGAAATTTGATCTAAACTCTATTTTGAGTAAAACTCTGCTTTTGCATGATTTTTGTGAGTTAATTATCTCTAATTTCCTGATAACTCAAAAATCAACCTGAGTTTATCAAGAGTGATTTAAGGCTTTTCTCTTGCATCCTCAAAGCCCTGGATTTATATAAAAACAAGGCTTAGCTCTTCATTTTTATCAACACTCAAATTTGCACAATTACTCTGGCGAATTGGCGATTGAAGGATTGAGCACTTGCGATAGGCGATTTGTGAGATCTTTCATAGTTGATCATAATATTTCATAGTTTTTACAGAGTTTCATATCATAGATTTCATCTTCATACCATTCTTAGATTAAAATTGCATTCCATTTCAATTCACATTAGCATAGATTCATATAGATTTCATATTATTGCATAGAAAATACAAAAATATAGCTTAATCTGCATTCATAGTCTTTCATACTTTTCATTCAAATCCTTCATTTAGGTGTTGCATTGTCACTAATCTCAGTCTGATTTGAGAGTATCATACTCACATCTACTAGAAGGTAGTAAATCCCTTGGTTAGTTTAGTTTCCATTTCATTGCAGATTTTGGTCTTTTTGCTAACCTCTAATGTTTTACTGAAGTGTTGTGTCTACAACTAGGTACAAAATTCACACACACATTTTTGGCACCCACTGTGGGGCCCTGAAATGGGTTTCCATTCAATTTCTACCAATTTCTATCAATTTCTTGTCATTTTCTTGTTAAAACTGTGATCTTTTATTTTTTGTCCATACATTTTTCATACGACTTTTGTTAGAAAGTCATACCAGTAGGTACCCACTATCATACGATAGGTTCAAATTTCAAGGATCATGCCAGACTCTGTCCATCATTGATTGGAAGCTCGATTATCATATGAGAGGACACCCACTATCATATGAGTTTCCAAACTGTCATATGAGAGGTAACCCACTATCGTATGAGTTTGGACTCTAGGATTTGATTGTCGTTTCAGAATTTTTGTTATTTTTTTAGATTTGATTCCCAGATTTGGACTAGTAGCTAACCCTAACAATTGAAACCTTCTATTTTTAATGATATTTTCTGAATCTGATTGGAAAAAGTGCAACTAAATTGTAAAACAAGTAAAAATCTACTAAGCGCATTGTGAGGAATTCAGGTATTCTTCTCAAGCTGATAATATTTTGATTTGGATTAAAATGAACTCTCACATGTCAAGCTTGTGTGAATTTTCTTGCTTTCATATCACATACTTCATTTTGGGTTACAAAATGAACATAGATTTGCTTTTTGCATATCTGTTACACATAGTAAATAGGCCCTATGAACACTATTTGTGGATGATCTCGAGAGAGTGGGCTTCTTCCACTTGTTCATGCATGCGAAGCTCTTTTGGATGAAGGATCCCCTTGTAGGTAGGGAGGTTACTGAGAGAGTCTCACGTTTTACTAGATTCGTGTGTCTTCAACTTTTGATTGATACATTCTCTCTAGAGGGGTTGATAGATCATAAGCAGTTAACATCATAGATCTTTGTGAGATAATCTTGGTCTTAGCATGTCAGATTAATCTATCTGCTTTGTTTTGGTTAAAAGTGAAAAAGGCTAGAGGACCATGCTCTACTCCCTTTTGTGAGTCACCTTTAGAGAGGGCTAACCATAGTGTACATTCCCTTAATTGGGTCAACCACATGGATGGAACCTCAAGTGATAGTAGCCATTTTTGTCATGGTAGCATCAGCCGCTATATAAATGTCCTTGTGGAGGAAATCTTCAGAGGTGTGGTCTCTTGTTGGACTATCAGATCTTCCTAGCAGCTCCTGATTGATTAAATTCTTGAACTATGTCAAAACCCCGGTGCACCTAGATTGGAGTTTGCCCTCTTGAGATCATAAAAGTTGTAGAGTCATACCATTACTACAAACCCTAGTGAGGCCAAATTTTCATTTTTCTAGGAATATGTGCGTTATTGAAATTTTTTTTGGAACATACACAATTATCACTCCTAGGGATTAGCACATTTAGTCACTTGATTGTTCATGCACAGGGTTTCTTTGTCCCCTATTCATTGTCTTCAAATGTGCTTGGAATCACTTGCTTGTTGTTTTGTGTGCTTGTTTATCTATCTGGTTACTGAAAATGAATGATCCCAAAATAATCTTCAAACCTAGATAGAAAAATTTGTGAACAATCTGAAATTGAAAACCAAAAAATTTGCAAAATCTGAAGTTAAATTCCTTTCTGGAGTCAAAATTCATCCCACAAGGTTAGAAAGTCATATGAGTTTTGGCAATTGTCATTTCAGAACCCTTGTATTGTCGTATGATAGCTTGTATAGTGTCGTACAAGTTTTGCCACCAGTCAAAAACTAAAATTCAAAATCATGCTATCAATTGGCGTGCGAGCTTTGCAATTGTTGTATGATTTTTTCAACTTCTATTTCATACCATACCCACTGTCGTACGATCCTGCAGAAAGTCATTTGAGAAATCTTATTGCCAAAAAATTGTCAAAATTGTTAGAGACCCAATTTTTATAGCCTATTTCCAGAATCTGTCAAACAAATCATTGTGTATCATTCACTTTCCTCAAGTAGGCCTTTGAGTCTAATTTTGCCTTCTAATTTATTGATTTGAGTCCTTTCATCTTGTGTCAAAACCTTGTCAAAATTATCTTGAAATTCAGTCTTCTTGGTAAAATGGTTAAGTGTTGTGAGCTCATGCCCACCATTTGCTAGGCATCTACCCACACTACTGTGGCATAGTATCCTTCATTTATGTTCAATCTAATCTTTAATCAACTCAATCTTGACAAGTTTGCATCATTTGGTCTTCTTGAATCAATTCATTCTTTAGTTGTCTTCATCTTATTCTTTTTCTTCATCCAAGGTTAATGGTGGAAACTAGAGCTTTGTCACACAAGAAATCTGGAGAAGTATCCCATACCATACCTTTGAATACTCTCCAAGCTCCAACTCTTGAGCAACTCTACAATTCTAGTCTTTATGAAGATGACAGTCTTGGCAATTTTTGATTGAAAACTGGTTACATACCCCCTCCATCAACTCACAGAGGTAATCAACAAACTCCACCTCAATCTAATCCAGGGAGTCCTAAAAATCCTAACATGTCTCATGAAGGGACACATCACAGGTCTCAAGGACATCAATCTCAACAAGGTATGGATCAAGAACCTACACCTTCTGAAATTTCCCAATATCAAAATGATGATAACTTCAAAAGAATGATGAAGCATTTCTTGAAGGAAGATAGAGAAGCATACTTTATATAATTATCTCATCAAGGAGATAAACTTCCTCCAAACTTTAATGTGGAAGATATCATCACACATGAGGAAGAAACTCCTATCATGGCTATGATGAAACAGATGCATGCCATGTAAGTCAAACTTAACAAACTTGAAAAAGAAAAGGAACCTAAGGAGTTCTCCATGGAAGCTCTATGCCCTTTTCCATTTGATAAAGACTTGTACATGCCGCCATTCCCTAAAAGAGTGGAGATGCCTAAATATGATAAGTATGATGGAAACTCTAACCCTCAAGATTATGTCAGAGAATTCTATACTCAATCTATGGAGTTTATGCATGAAACAACCTACTTAATGTGTCTTTTCCCTTGATCTCTGGGAGGGTCAGCCATTCATTAGTTCTCTAGAATGCCTCCTACTATCAAAAATTTTGAGGAGTTAACCAAATTGTTCTATCAACAATACTCCTATAACATCAAGCATCTGGTCACCATGATCGACATTTGCAATCTGAAACAATACTTAGGAAAACCATTCCTGACTTTTCTCAAAAGATGGAGGAAGAAGTTTTCTCTATATGCTAGACCCATTCCAGAAATTGAGAAGTTGGAAATCTTTATCAACAATCTTGCTCCAAAAATCAACTACCCTTAACAAATGCAAAATCATACATCTTTTGATAAGATGGTAGATAATGCGATCAAAATTGAGAAAGTACTTGTGAAAAAAGGAGACATCACACTTCAAAAGGACAAGTATGAATCTGGATCTAGTTCTGAGGACAAGAACAAAAAATGGAACAAGAATAAAGGCTTTGTCACATATGACATTGTTGATAATATCCATGCCCCATCTAAGGCACCCACTTTCAATCTCACTATTGGTACCAAAGCCATCAAAGCTTCTGAAGCTAAAGCAATAGAGTCCAACAAAAAGTCATCCGATTACAAACCTTGGGCTACAAATCCTAATTGCAAATTCACTCCTCTTGGAGAATCCTTGGAATCTGCCATGAAAACTCTATTGGCAAAAAAAATCATCTACTTTCCTAAGATGAAAGTCTTTGATCCTGAACCTAAACCAAAATGGTGGAGAGAGAACGATTTCTATGAATTCCATCACAATAAAGGTCGTAAGACTAATAACTACATTCGCTTGAAGCACATCATACAAGACAAAATTGATAATGGAGACATCATGATTGACAATCATAAGAGCAATAATGATCATACAACATTCACAGAACCATTTCCTAAACATGGTAAAGAAGATTCTTCTTCTTAGCCTAACATGGGTGCTAAAGTCAATTATGCATACTCTGGGAATAATGATGTCATCAATATGGTTGAACCATGTCTATCAGAGCATTACAATGTCATCACAATTGTAAGAAAAGATAGAGAAAATCAATCAGCTAACACAGTTACTCGATCACAAGCTCAGGCACACCTACAAGGACAAATACTAGATTCATCTCATGTCCCTAAGGTTCCTTTCAATCTTTGATCTACTTCTAAACATAAGGCTACATCTAAATCTTCAAATCCTAAAGATACAAGACCTACTTCATACAATATTGTCCAACAACTCCAACACACAAATGCAAAAATCTCCATGTTTGAGTTGCTTCGGATATCTCCAGCTCATAGAAATATTCTAGACAAAGCTCTGCTCGGATCCATTGTCCCTGATGACCTTGATTTAGATAGATTCTAGACCATGGTTGGTCATCTTACATCCCCATAGTATATTTCCTTTTCAGAGGAAGATGATAACTCCTTGAGTCATCCGCATAACCAGCCCTTGCATATTGAAGTCTTGATCCAAAACCATTGAGTCAAACATGTGTTGATAGATGGGGGCACTGGTCTAAACATTTTTTCTTTCAACTTGATTACACAATTGGGATTTTTAGAAATGGCCATTGATCCTAGAAAGAAGATAACTATAAAAGCATATGATGAGAAAGAAAGATCTTCAAAAGGAATAATTGTCCTACCTATCAGAGCAGGTCCTCTCATCAGAGATACTATATGTCAAGTTCTTGATCTACCTTTGGCTTACAATATCCTTCTAGGGAGACCCTGGATACATGAAATAAAAGCTATTACTTCTACATATCATCAGTGTTTGAAATTTCCTTATGAAGGGGTAGAAGTGACAATTCCATCTGATCTATATACAACTTGCAATACATTGAAAGAGAGTGTTGATAAACTTGTTCCTAATAACAGAGAATCTTCCACTAAGCAGCCAGATGTTGCTTCAACATCCAAGATGGAGGACATTGCTAAAGAGGTTAACATCAAATAAATTTGTATGGGAGAATATACTATAGATCCAGTCTTATCTTTGACATCTCTCCCTATCTCACCTAAGTCTTATGGACAAACTCTGAAATAGTCCAAACTAGAGTCTAAAGAACCTCTTGAAGCATATAAAAGAAATTTTGTTGCAGAACAAGTATCTAAGAAAGAGTTTGAAAAAGATGAAGTTGTGCTTGCATGGTTGTACAAAGATGAACCTAAATCTCAAATTTTTTAAAAATGTGATGCTAAAATACTGAGTATCCCTTCTAAGTCATATGGACCAGGAGATAAATTGATCACAAAAATTGGATATAATGGAAAAGGACCTCTAGGACTATAAGGTAAAGGTCTTCTATCACCTCTTGATCATCATGGCTGAGCTAACAAGAATACAACAGGTTTAGGATATAAGAAGAAACCTTTCTATCCTAGCAAGAACTCCCCACATGTCTTTGAACAGATTGAGCCATACACAAAAAATTAACTAAAGGGAGAAACAATAGAACAATCCGATAGTGATGATTCAGACACCACTAAAGATCTCATTCCCTATGAGCATTTGCCTAAAGAAATAAAAGACCTCCTTGATGCTGAAGATGTGTTGGAAATTTGGTTGAGCTGAGTACATAGATGTTGTCATTATGGAAACATATGATCCACATGAAGAGCGCAAATGTTAGAGAGCAAGTATAGTAGAACACATTGCAAATTTGTCTAAGTGTGAGATAACATTTTCACCAGTGTACCTAGACATAGTTTTTGTTTGCGACATTGAGTAGAGTAAGTTCAATGCTTGTGCACTTTAACATATACTCTATGATGTCTAATGATGACCCATCTCAGAGTGCAAGTCAGTATGGCATGCACGGAATTAGTTATGATAGTTTTACTGAAGACAATGTTAAGTCGACAAGACAGTTTTGAAGACAGAATTGGTAAAGAGTTAAGGGATTATTTTGTTTATCAAAATAATGTCTTAACAATATAAAGGGATGACATCCTAGATGTTAACCCTTATAAAAATATATATGGAAGCCAACCATGTAAAGTTATTAGCCTTAATAACTTGTATATATGTAATTGTAAATTAGAAGAAAAGAGGATGCGGTAATATTATAATGATATGATAAAGTGATATGATGGGAATGTAAGAGCAGTGAAAAGATATTGATGCAAGAAACATAAGGTTATGTACCTTAGTCCATTTTTGTAATCAGTATACATTATACATTACTTTTTTGGGTAGTGGGCTCATCTGGTAATCAGATTTTGTATTAACAACTTCTAACAGGGTTGAGGCTTCTAACAAGGCCTATAGTCCCTCAATCAAGACTGATACACTATATGCTTGTAATAGACTCCTAACAGGGTCAATATCCTTAACAAGATACTTTTTATTAGTGGATCTTTGTGGGTACCATCCCCACCAGGGTTTTCCCTTGGCCAAGGTTTCCTCAAAAACTTATCATGTGTTATGAGTTCTTTAGTTTTATTGCTATGCATGTTGTTTAGCTTCTTATGTTATGCATGTGTAAAGATAATATGTTATATCCATATTTGGGAAAAAGATAAAGTTTGTAGAATACTGATTCGCCCCCCCCCTCTTAGTATTCTCTATTTCTAACAATTGGTATCAGAGCTTAGTTACTTAGAAAAGAATCATTCAAGGAAAGCCTAGAAACTTGAGTAAGATCTCTATGGATATGGATCAACTACAAAGAATCTTGAAGAAGCTCTTGAACAGATTGATATGCTTACTGATGAAAGAGACACTCTGAAAGGGAAATATGATGATGCAAAGAACCTCATTGAGAAATGAAAAAGAAGTTGGATGATCTAAAATCTGAAAAGGAATCCAAAATTCTTATTGAAGATTGTGATGAAAATTTAGAAAAAGAAAATGTGATCCTTAAGCATGAATTGAAGATAGCAAAACTAAAATTAAGTTTGAAAGATGGAAATAGCAAGAATGAAGAAAATCTGAGATCTGAGAATGAAAAGTTGAAGATTGAAAATGAAGAAGTAAAATCTAAACTTGGCAATGTAACATCTGAACTTGAGAAAGTCAATTTGCAGTATGTTGAACTTGAGAAATACAACAAGATTGTGAAAGGTGAACTGAATCAATCCAAACAACAACTTGAAAGGCTATATTCAAATAGTGAGAAGATCGATGAACAAGTATCTTTTGGGAAACCATCCTATGATAAGACTGGACTTGGATTTAACATATTCAGAACAAATGATAAGAACAAGGAACCAGATCTGAAAATATCTGAAAGTCTAGATGAGAAGAAGTCTGATGAGATCAACAAATCAGAAGAACCACCTAAAGGAGAAGAACCACCTAAGAAAGAAGAATCACCCAAAGGTATGCAAAGAGAATTCAAAGGTAGATGTTTTGGTTGTAATACTATTGGTCATATGAAGAGAGATTGCACAGGTAAGTAATTTAAACCTCTTAATGGTTATTGTTATAATTGTCATGGTTTTGGACATAGAGCTATTGAATGTAGAAAACCTAAAGTTATTGAAAAAAATTATGGTAGTAGAATGTTTAGGAATACTAACAATGCAGATAAGAGACCTACTAAAGATATGAACAGAAGAAATGGAGTAGTATGTTATAGATGCAACAAGGTTGGACACATTGCTAGAAACTGCAGATCACAAATCAATCAGCAAGGACCAAGATATGGAAACAATGGAACTATTTGTCAGATATGCAACAAGATTGGATATACAACAAGATTTTGTAGAATGAACAATGGAATTTTTCATCCTAACCCTAACCCTAGAAATCATGAAAGAAGAAATAAAGATGCAAGAAATAGACATAAAGGTTGTTGTAGTAATGCAGATGAAGTAAAGTTTGTTAAAGGCACAGATCAAGGAGACATATTCAACATTGAAGGTAATTAGAAAGGTGAAGTATCAAGTGGTAAGAATGAATCCTTACCTGACCTATCTGGAAGCACTTGATTTATGAAAATTACAGTAGATTAGGAACTTAGAATTAGTGTAGAAGTAGATTTATGATGAATTAAGTCTTGCATAGTTAATGTAAGGTATTTTATGATGTACTGATGCTATGGTTAAGAGTGCAAAATAAAATATTATGTTTTGCGAGATCCCAAGAAGTTTTAAGTTTTTGCAAGTTAACAAAAATAGCTTTTTGGAAAGAAGCGGCAAAAGAATTGAACGCGATGTCAGACCTAAGTGAGATTGAAGTAATAAAAGGTTATGATCAATGTTATTTGATCATCAAAGTGAGTTGAAGTGTTTAGGAGAGAAAAGAGCAATGATTGGAAGCATTTTGTAATGATTTGGTGAAGGATTTGAGTGCCGAATCTACGCAAGCCCTAGAATCATGAATTTGAGGCATTTTACTTGGCAGATCTTTGAATCGGTATAAAGAACTAGAAGAAATCATGGATGTATCTTTAATTCATAATGTCAAAGACAAAAATAGACCTAGAATGAAGAGGGAACTAGTAGAACCCTTGGAAGAAGATAACCCTAGTTTAGCATTATCATCCGTACCAGATGGAGTTTTGCATTTGGAGAATGTGAGAAGTTATCTTGGATGCAAGTTAGAAACCATCAGTGATAGTGATTTTACCAATGAATATCAGAAGATTTACAATCAGGATATGACATTGAAACAAGGATATGAACATTTGAAAGACAACGAGATTGTTAAGTATGCATTGCAGTATGAATTTGACAATGAAGAATGCACTAAGATTATTTTGAGCAGAATTCACAATGGAAAGTTTTGGCTAGAGGATAGAGTGATAGACATTACAGCTGACTTGATTCATGAAGTCACTAGACTATCTAAAACTAGTTCTATTCCTTTAAATGAAAAGAATATGAGGAAAATAGTCATGGACAACACAGAATCAACCTATAATGGTAGAGGAATTGTGATTAGCAAGATCAAACAACATGATGTTAGATATTTATGCAAGTTTCTAACAACTAAGTTTTGTGCAAATTCTAGAGAAGATGACATGGCAGCTGGAATTGTACACATAGCCTACTTAATGTGTATTGACAAGGTACTAGTTGATATGTGTGAAATTCTGAGAATACAATTGTTTGGAAACTTGGAGAAGATTAAGAAAACTAAGTATGCACAATTTAGATTTTCATCCTTAATCACATACATGTTTTCCCACCTATTGAGAAGATTTTCATACACCATTGCAAATGATTGGAATGATGGTCAATCTACTATGGAAAGGATAAATAAAGTATATATGAAACATGTTATTGACAAAGTGAATGAGAGTGCTATGTTAGTGATGAAGACATTTCAGAAATTGGTAATCAACAGATCAAGGATTCCATAGTCTATTGTGGAGAAATATAAAGATGATATATGTTTTATGGTTGACACTGACTTTACCTATATTGAAGTAGTGGAGCCTAGAATTGAGTTCATAGACCCTCTTGGCTATGAGATATCTAAGACAGAAATAGAAGAATATATTGGCAGGTTACTTAAGTGTAAGTTGGACACTCAGTGCAAAAGGTTTGGAACTTTTGAAGAGAATTTCAACTCTGCAAAAGCTACAATTGAGGAGAAGTAGTCTAAGAAGAGAGTTGACAACACTATAAAGAAAATATTGAAAGATTCAAGATTGACACAACATGAGTTTGAGATAGAAAAGAACACAGCAGAAACAATCAGAATGAGTGAATAGAAAGAAGGTTTGTCTACCCCACCAATTGCAATATAGCAGAAAGAACCTCAAGTCAAGGTGAAAGTAGAGGAACCAGAGATGGAATAAGAAACAAGCAGACCTACTAGGTCTACCTCCTCCACTCCTAGCAAGAGAATGAAAGAAATTTTTACTGGACCTAGTAAGAAGCAGAAATTTTTGGTGCCACCAGTTCCTAGGAAAGTTGCAATAATTAAAGATGATGACACTACTTTGGTTAAGAAGAAAGATTGGAAACCTAAAGTTGAAAATCTTAATGAGAAGATTATTGACGATGGCGACTTTACTAGAATGAATAAATACTACAGTCTTTATGATTATTTAGACAGACTTAACTTGGAGAATGCAATTGTAAAGCACATGGTTTTTGCAAATAAGAAGTTTGATACTATTCAGGGTCAGATACCTGATGACTTGTATAACAAACTTGTAAATAGAAAGAAGAGAGCACAAGAAGAAGACACTTCTATCAGAGAGAATCTAGTAAGAAAGCTTTGTGATGTGAGAGATGATGCACACTTGAAGTAGATATTGAAGGCCTTAAGAAACCATCTAAGAACCAAAAGGAGAACCATTCTAATTATGGGAGGAAGATATGAAGAAGTTAATTCTGATACAGAGCAGGCAATAATCAAGGTTATTGTAGAAATTGTTGGAGAACCATCAATTGCAGTAGATCAAGCAGGTGAAGTAGAACAAGAGGATATTTCCTTACCTTTAGCTATTAGCATTGAAGATGAATCAATGAATGTAGAAGGTACAAAGTTCACCTTGGATACTGATGACAATGTATTCAAGAATTTAGGAAACATTATTGACAATTCAGCTCTTGATGAATCAGATACAGAAGTAAAGCAGACACAAACCACTATTGAAGAACCTAAAGCAATAGAGATTCAAGCACCTATTCCTACCAAAGAAGACATCAGTCTTACTCTTGAGATTGGAAAGAAGGAAATTAGATCTTTATTTGAGGATTTAGGAAAAGAAGTTGATGATGATGATCAGTTGGAACTGATCACTTCTTTGAATAAGATTATTGGAAAGAACAAGAAAGTGAAGAATCTTGAAGGGAGTCTAAAGGAACTAACTGAGAAGTTACAAAGCATTGTCACTACACAAATTACATAGGCAGACCCTTTGGAGAAAGCTAAGAAGGTAATGAGCACTTTTGATAATGAATTCACTAATCTATCTGATATTGCAAAAGTGAGAGATCAAGTAGCTTATGAAGCTGAAATGCTTTTGAATATTAGCCAGAATATCAAGAATGATATTAATAGTCTTGATATTTGTATCAAGGACTTTAGGAAGCATGTGGGAATAGGGAAATCTTTGTACATACAGTGTACAAAATCAGAGACCTTAACAGCATAAGAAGATCAAAAGATGAAGTTGAAAGAAGTAGAAATTCAGAATGAATGTAACCTTCTTTCTAGCCCCAATATGAGGGTATTAGATATTGAGAAGAAAGTTAGGAAGCTTTATGATGAAATTAGATTTTTGCAAGATGAAAGGAACAAAAAAATGAGAAGCTTTACTCTTTTGAGAGAGCACACTTCTATGAAGTTATGTGTAATTGAAGAACAGTTGGAAGAATGTCTTTTGGCAAAGGCATCTTTTCAGAAGTTTAACTTTGAAAACCTTCAAGCATGTCAAATAGCAGCTTATGGACTGAGCACTTTACTCAATGTGGCAGATTCCATTAAGAAATCATGGGAGAAGGAGATAGAAGAAATGAAAGTTGATTTTTTATATTGTGTTGCAAGCCTACCGGATTTGTAATAAGGAACTAAGGTATAATCTTTTTTGTGACACAATTTTGTAGCCCTCCCTACTTTATTTTGTCATTGTTGTCAAAGGGGGAGAGATATAGAGTAGAAAATTATTGTATATGATATGGATTGGTACTCTTAGGGGGAGTATTGTATTAGAAATTATATTTTGAGGAGTTATAAGGATAGTATATGTAAATGTTATACTATGGCCACAATTTTGAGACAATTTTGAGATTTTGAGTTGTACACTTAGCCAATTTTCTCATATGTTGCCACCAATGACAAAGGGGGAGATTGTTGGCAATTTGGCTGAGCTGAGTACATAGATGTTGTCATTATGGAAACATATGATCCACATGAAGAGCACAAAGGTTAGAGAGCAAGTATAGAAGAGCGCATTGCAAATTTGTCTAAGTGTGAGATAACATTTTCACCAGTGTACCTGGACATAGTTTTTGTTTGTGATGTTGTCTAGAGTAATTTTAGTGCTTTCTCACTTTAACATAGACTCTATGATGTCTAATGATGACCCATATCAGAGTGCAAGTTAGTACGACATGTACAAAATTAGTTATGATAGTTTTACCGAAGACAGTGTTAAGCCAACAGGATAGTTTTGAAGATAGAATTGGTAAAGAGTTAAGGGATTATTTTGTTTATCAAAATAATGTCTTAAAAATATAAAGGGATGACATCCTAGATGTTAACCCTTAGAAAAATATATATGGAAGCCAACCATGTAAAGTTATTAGCCTTAATAACTTGTATATATGTAATTGTAAATTAGAAGAAAAGAGGATGCGGTAATATTGTAATGATATGATAAAGTGATATGATGTGAATGTAAGAATAGTGAAAAGATATTGATGTAAGAAGCATAAGGTTATGTACCTTAATCCATTTTTGTAATCAATATACATTGTACATTACTTGTTTGGGCAGTGGGCTCATCTGGTAATCAGATTTTGTATTGACAACTTCTAACAGGGTTGAGGCTTCTAACAAGGCCTATAGTCCCTTAATCAGGATTGATACACTATATGCTTGTAATAGACTCCTAACAAGGTCAATATCCTTAAAATGATACTTTTGATTAGTGGATCTTTGTGGGTACCATCCCCACCAGGGTTTTCCCTTGGCTAGGGTTTCCTCGAGAACATATCATGTGTTATGAGTTCTTTAGTTTTATTGCTATGCATGTTGTTTAGCTTCTTATGTTATGCATGTGTAAAGATAATCTGTTATATCCATATTTGGGAAAAAGATAAAGTTTTTAGAATACTAATTCACCTCCCCCCCCTCTTAGTATTCCCTATTTCTAACAAGATGATCCAATAAAAAGAATTAATGTAGTAGAAACACAAGAACCTACTATAGAGCAAGAGATAGTTGCACCACAAGAACCAGCTAATCTCAGAGAAAATCAAACAAACAAAGAGGAAGGTGGTAGTTATTTTGAGATAGATTCCCATGAGTATGAATTCAAATCAGAATCTAAGGGTAACCCTTCTTAGGGTATTCATCCTGACTTTACTCATGTTCTTATATTTCCTAGAGGCATAGATGAAGAATCTAATGACTGTGAATGGGGAGCCATTCCAAAGGAAGATGAGCTTATTATAGAGAAACATGTTGATGTTATTCACCAATATCCACCTAAACCCAATGTAAGTCTAGAGAAAAATGATGAACTTATTGAGTCTGATCCACTAATGGCTGAAGTGGACTTCCACAATGACATTGAGCCTATTCACAAATTGAATGTCTTAAGTTGTAATATCACCTTTGATCTCAAGTGTCAGGTTAGGACCAATGATGATAGATCCATATCTATAAACACTCTTTCCCAATCTTTCACAACTTTGACTATCCAACGCCCTAACCTTCTTGACCTAATGTCCACAAACTTGAACCAAGGTATTTATACCTTTCCCAATGACTATGACCTTGCTTGCTACCTCAATGTAGTTGAGCCTATGGGGACTTCCATCAGCAAACCAAGTGTTAGCATGATGGAGTCAGACATCAAATATCTTAGTCAGAAAAATAAGAATAAAAATAAATAGAAAAGGAGTTCTGAGGGTGAAAACCACTTTGTGGTAGTCTCAAAACCTACAAAAGTAAAAATAAAAGACATATCCAAGGGTGAAAACCTCTCTGAGGTGCCTAAGGATGATATATTTGATGTCCTTCTGAGTCATTTATAGGATCAATCTCCAATTCTAATTGAGCCCACTCGATCTATCAACTTGGGAACAATAGAGGAGCCATAGTTGATCCATGTAGCACAATCTTTATCAGAAGAAGAAAAACAAAAATTTACTACATTCCTAATAGAAAAGAAGATCAATTTTTAATGGAAATATTTAGATATGCTAGGGTTGGATCCTGATCTTATAATGCACCATTTATCTATTTCTCCTAGAGTAAACCTTGTTAAACAAAAATTGAGAAAGATGCATCCACATGTTGCACTCTTGGTAAAAGTTGAATTAGAGAAGCTACTAAAATCCAAATTCATCTGAGTTATTGACTATGCTAAATGGATCTCTAATATTGTACCTATTTCAAAACCAGATAAATCTATAAGAGTATGCACAAATTTTAGAGATGTAAACAAAGCATGCCCTAAGGATGATTTTCCACTACCTAACATTGATATGATAATGGACATGATTGCAGGCTTTGAGATGTATTCTTTAATGGATGGTTTTTTTGGATATAATCAAATCAAAATTTCTCTAGAGGATCAAGAGAAAATTGCTTTCACACGCGCATGGGGTACTTTCTGTTAGAATGTCATGCCATTTGGGCTTAAAAATGCTAGTGCTACATATCAAAGAGCTATGACATCTATTTTTAATGACATGATGCATAGAACTATGGAGGATTATGTTGATGGTACTTTAGCAAAATCTATGATTAGAGCTGAACATCTAAATGAATTGAGCAATATACTTGATAAAATGGAAAAATTTTGTCTCAGACTAAATCCTAAGAAGTGTTCTTTTGGTGTCACTTCTAGAAAACTCTTAGGATACATTGTTTCAAAGAAATGAACTGAAGTAGATCCAGCTAAAGTTAAAGCTATCATGGAGATGCAACCTCCCAAGAATATCAGTCAAATGAGAACATTGCAAGGGAGAGTTCAATCTATCAGATGCTTCATATCGCATCTAGCAGACATATCACAACCTTTTACAAAGACATTACATAAAGGTTTGACTTTTGCATGGAGTGAAGAATGTGAAAAGGACTTTAACCATATCAAGAAATATCTATAAAATCCTCCTATCTTGATGCCTCCTACCCAAGGGAAGCCTTTGATCTTATATGTCTCCACTACAGATACATCACTGGAGGCATTGCTTGCACAACATGATGAGACCAAGAAGGAAATGGCTATGTACTATATCAGTAGAACATTTGTGGCATATGAAAATAATTATTCTATGATTGAAAAGGCTTGTCTAGCTATGATCTTCGCATCACATAAACTAAGACATTATATGTTGGCTCATACCATGCATTTAGTAGCTAATATTGATCCACTAAAGTACCTACTAAGAAAAGCTTCTCTCACGAGTAGATTAGCTAAATGGGTCATGTTCTTAAGTGAATTTGACATTGAATATATTGAAAGAAAAGCTATTTAAGGCCAAGTTATTGTTGATCAATTAGTAGATGGACCTTTGTTTGATGACACACCAATGCAAATGGAATTTCCAGATTCCTCTATCATGAATCTTTCTTCTAGAGAATAGCAATTGTTCTTTGATGGCTCCTATACACATAATGGATCTAGAGCAGGCATCTTGTTTATCACTCCTCAAGGATACTCCATTCCTAAGGCATTCAAAATTAAATTTCCTTGTACAAATAATATTGCTGAATATGAAGCCCTTTTGAATGGTATGAAAATAGAAATTGAGTGGAGAGTAACAGAATTACACATTCATGGAGATTCACAACTTGTAATCCACCAAGTCAATGAAGTGTATCAAATGAAAGATGAAAAGCTTATTCCATACAAGAGAATGGTAGATGATCTTAAGAAATACTTCATATCTATCACATTTGAGCAAATATCTAGAATAGAGAACAAGGTTTCTGATGCAATGGAACTGCTATCTACCTTATTACAGTAGCCTAAACATGAGCTATGCTATGAGTTCCTGGTGGAGGCACTATCTTATCCTGCATATGATTCCCCTAAAACCCACATGATTTGCACTATTGTAAGTAATGATTCATCTCAATACAAAAACCTATTCTCCTATCTCAAAGACCAAATCATTCCTGATACCTTTAACTGCCATGAAAAGAGATACCTTATCCAAAATGCCTCCTGATATGTTATCATTGGTAACAATCTATACAAACAAGGTCTAGATGGTACACTACTTAGATGTTTAGAATGGGAAGAGTCTCAATGTGCATTGGAGGAAGTCCATGATGGTATTTATGGGTCACACTCAAATGATTTAACACTAGCCTGAAAACTTATTAGGGCTAGGTACTATTGGCTAGAAATGGAGAAAGAGTCTATCAAGTTTGCTAAGAACTATCAAAAGTGCCAAATACATGGTAACTTAATTCATGCTCTAGGGAGAGATCTAATTCCCTTTACCACACAATTTCCTTTTCACCAATGGGCATTTGATCTTATAGGATCCATACATCCTCATTCTTCTAATGGACATGCCCATATAATCACAACTACATATTATTTCATGAAATGGGTAGAAGCAGTCCCTTTAACACAAGCAACTAGAAAAAAAATATCTATGTTCATCTTGAACTACATCATTTGTAGATATGGTATTCCACATTCTATAGTCATAGATAATGGTGGACAATTCAAGAATAAAGACTTGGATGATTTATGTGCCAAATTCAAGATTACACAACATTGGTCTTCTATCTACTATCCTCAAGGGAATGGACAAGCAGAGGCTTCTAACAAGAATCCGTTGAAAATCTTACACCATACAGTTAATAAAATAGGAAGAGACTAGTATCTCATGATCAATCTAGCTCTCCGAGCTTACAGAACAAGTATTAGAATGCCCACTAGGGCTACACATTTCACTTTAGTTTATGGGTCTGAAGTGGTAATGCTTATTGAGGTTGAAATCCCATCACTAAGAATCATAATGCATGGTCTAGTAACTGATGATGACTACAGAGTGTCTAGGTTGCAAGAACTTGAACTACTAGATGAGTGTAGACAAGTAGCATATGATCATCTCAAAGTGTATCAGAAAAGAATGTCTAGAGGCTACAACAAGAAAGTCAAACACAGAGAATTTCAGGTTGGTGATCTAGTCTTGAGAGAGAATCCTAAAAATCAATCACATAAAGAGTGCAAGGGGAAGTTTGAACCCAACTGGCTGGGTCCCTTTGTTATTACTCCTACTTTTGGCTCTGGTGCCTATCAACTCTCAATGACTAAAAGAGAACAACTTCAAGAACCAATCAACATTCTCCATCTGAAGAAATTCTATGCCTAAGGCATTCAGTGTATGGTAAAGTGTCCTGAAAAAATCTAAAAAATCTAAAAAAGTCTTGAAAAAATGAACATCTTGGTGAAAACCTAGCAATAGGCACCTTGATGATTCACAAAAAAAATCAAAAAATATCAAAAGTACAAAAAAATTGGAAAAATAAAAAATACAAAAAAATGAGAAAAAGAAAAAGTGCCTTGGTGAAAACCTGGAAACAGATGCCCTAGTAGCAAAAATAGAATCTCTACCAAGATGGTGAAAACCTAAAAAATGAGTGCCACTTGTTCAAAATGCTCCATCTATCAGCACAATCTTGGTCTTTCCCAGCTTTCAATCTTGCTTTAGTTTGTATATATCTCCTAGTTTGTTTCTGCATTTCTATTTTCAATACAGGTGGTTTGTACACCAATCAGCTCAAGCGTCTGTATCCTATCAATGCTTAACACGTGGGGACAATCAATGTCATATCCTATGGCCTCCAATACATCTTAGAGGAGTCATATCTAGTCAGAGTCCTTTGAAGCTTCATCTGAGTCAATTAGTCTATCTCTTCTCCAGAAAGGATTTTGCATCTACAAAAACGCAATCAAACATCAAACACAAAATGAAAACAATCTATGCTTTTTTACATGCTTTTATCTCCTTGTATGCTTACTGATTCACATTGAGATTTTTGCATATTGTGTCCTTTCAAGCTCCTCGATGATGTCCTTGATAGGATTTAGAAAGTGATGACTGGGGGCATAATCTTTTCTTTATTTTCTACTTGTATGTGAAAATCTAACAACTTTGGAAATCTAGATTGAAATGGTGTTCATCTGTAAGAGTCTCTATCTCGAATTGGATGGCCATGTGTACCTTGACCATTGATACCCAAAAAATTCAAGGAAGTTTGATCTAACTATTGTCTTTTTGAGTGAGTTCTTTCTCCTACTGTGAAACAGGATCTTACCTAAGGATGTGAATGATAAAGGGTCACTACGAGTAATTCACACTGGATTTAGAAGGATCTCTTGACTACTTGATGTGTTTGTAACACAAGGTGTATTTAGGTCATCATGATGTTTATGTTCTGATGCTTATACAAATTGCTATATCAAAATGGACATGATATTGAGGTCATCCTAGCATTTGTGCCTTGGTGCTTATATCTAATCCGACATTCTGAAAATAAAATCAATATTCATATATCCATGGTTGTCTGGCCAGTGGGTGTTGTATTGATTCTTGTGCATACAAATCGATATTCATGTCTATGGTTTCATAACTAGTGGGCATTGTATTGATTTATATGGTTACCTAAAAACTCAATGATGACAAATGACCGACACATGATCAGTGACTAGGTCCTAGGTCTTAGGTTGCATGATTGCATGATCTCACAAATTGCTTGAAAATATTCAACAATTCTTCTAAAAACTATACTTAAACTAAAAATGAAGAGCTGATTCTCATACAAAAGTCTCCTCACAGAAACGTGAGTAGTCACAATCCTGGGTTAAACATCCTTTTTTACATAAGACTGATTACTTGTCTTCATCAATACCTGCAAAACATATCATGTGTATCATTGCATTTGCACTTACATTACATATTGATAATCATTCATTCCATCTATTGCATTACATACATTTCCATACATATACTTTCCATAATTGATCACATTTGCATAACATTCATACATATGAAAAGAAACCATTGCATTGCATAAATCCATACATTTATTCTACTCTACTCATGGCATTTACATCACATGATATCATCATAAAATCAAAACATGACAAGTACAAATGAAGTCACAACCAAAAATCTTGATCTCATATATATATCATAAACTTGACATAGTCAGGAGTGCACTACTAGCACATTGTACAAAAGAATGAGCTCATGTGAGCTATCAGAAGTCATAATAGTATCAAAACCAAAAGAGAAAAAGTATTAGAATATATCATAACAGATCAGCTATCTGCATGCTCCTCTACATCTGGTGGAGGTGGTGATGGTGCATCTGGCACTACCTCAGCTCTAGGTGCCCTGGCTCCCTCTAATGCTAACATATACTGAGAGTACAAAGGAACTCTCTGAGAAAGTGGTACAAAAGCATAGTATGCATAAACATAATAGGTAGATCAGGAGGCTTGATGAATAACCTCTGCCTGTAATCTCTGAACCTCACCACAAAGCTCAGCATGGTATCTATTTGCCTATAGAAACCTCTCCTCCTAGCGAGCACTGTGCACCTTTAGGTCCCTGACCTATAATCTAAGTCTCCTCACAACCTCCTCTGGAGTAAGTGGTACACTAGGATTAGTATCTACCACCGGCATGTCAATATTAGCATCTGGTTGCTTTGTGGTTGTGGCTCTCTATGCCTTACAATGTCTAACCTCTGCACCAAGATCAAAACTAGTATCCTCCTGTAATGGATCAGAATCACCACCTACAACCTGCTCTACTGCAAGTACCTCCTCAGCATTACCAACACTACCTAAATTACCACCCTCTCCCCCAGCCTATCTCTATGAACCTGTATGCCTATCTTTTGTAGAACTAGTGGGATGAGGGGGCCTCATTTGTCCTATTGATCTCTGGGGAGGAGCCATCACTCTCAGCCTCAGAGGTGTGGGGTGCAAATAGGAACCTGTGCAGGTCTCAGGCCCTATCTCATTGGAGCCCCAATAACATCCATCACCTCCTCCATGGAGGGTATCAGCTCTATAGGATCAAAGAACCTATAGATAGGGTGATCTACAAGCCATGATATGAAGCCATATGTCACTCTAGCATCCATGACCTATGGTCTGTACTCCTAGTCCCTGCCAATAATACCATTATACTCCTGTGAACACAAGGCATATGAAAGTGTTACGGTCCATCCAAGTCTAAGCTCATGGGCTATCCGAGTGTAAGTGGCATAATCTTGAGGTGCATCCTACACTTTTCCATACTGTCACCACACCTTGGTAATAATGAATCAATCAAGTATAGAGGATGATCGTCCAATCAACACATGGCTCTAGAAGAAGAAACTGAACTACTCTCATGTAGTAGGCCAAGGCTCAATATCTACATGAACACATGAACATTGGGATATATGACCTACACAGCATAGAAACAGGGAACCCTATCAGTAATTTGGTTGAAATACAGGCTAAAAATGCAAGAATTGAACAGTTTACTATTTCAGAAGGTAGATCAAAGACTCAATAATCAGGCTAAAAGATCAGAAAATTCAAAAAATTTACCTAGAAATGAGTTTTTGGCTCACTATTTTTCATACGACAAAGCAGACTGGCATTGAAAATCATACGAGTTTTCACCAGTTACCATATGACAAACAATGATGATATGACACTTTATATCTCCTCGTATGAGTTATGAGAGACCACACAAAATGTTGTACGACTCTTGGGGGATAGTGATACGACAACCTAACTAGAATTGAAAATTTGTACAAGCCCAAAAGGACAATCATACGAGTTTTCATGCATGCAAAAATTAAAAATTAAAAACATATGAAAAATATGCTAAAAATGCAATAAACAAAGAAAAATTGACTTTTCAGTGAGGCATAGAAGTCCACCTACCGGATGTCCATACTGTCGAGGTCTCTAATGCCTCCAGTTGTGCTCAAAATGGTGAGAAGACACAAGTACTTTCATTTCTACCATTTTCTCACTCAAAGGGCTCCACAAGGTTTTCAAAAGTCAATGGTTAAAATGAATTGAAAATGACCCTTCTTACCTTTATATAGCTTTTGACCTAATTTTCAAAAGTGCCCTGTTCTTTGCAAAAATTTCACCCCTGACTAATTTTGATGTTCTAAACCCATTTTTGGGATCAAAATTGAAATCTAAGATTATTTACTATGTCAAAATCACAATTTAAACTTTTCAGACCTAGGATGTCTACTACTTGCATAATCAACCTTCAATCATCATAGAAATCTAGAATTCAACTTAACTGATTATCTTACATCAAACTATCAAAATTCCAACTTGGTCAACTATGGTCAACTCATGGTTTCACCTAGTCAAACTTGGTCTCCAGGACCTCTAAATGATGCAAAATGCATTCTCAGACTTGTATAACCACTTCTCCAATCAATTACCATGCTTCTAAACTATAATGCTAACTTTTCTTGACAGATTTCAATTTTAATCCCGAAGGGGGCATGGTATTGCACATCATTCAAAGTCTGTAACCCTCAATTCTATCAAATCAATCTTTCTCTTAGTGATCAAGATAACAACTATGTCTAGTTGTTGATTCATCTAAAATCCTCATCGCTTGGGGCAAATCTATTGCAATCTGGTATCCTAAATCTATCTTGTAAATTGTATCAACTTTTTGTAACTATCGGTTCATTAGCGTCATTTCCTTGTTTCTTCATAACTGATGGTTCAAGATGTGATACCAATGTGATTCATACAAGGACATTTAGGTCTAGAATCAGTCACTCACTTGTTCACAATCGTAAGGTTCAGAATCAGGCATTTTGGCACTTTTTCATAATCACCGATTCATTGTTGATATAGCTAGCATCATCTTGATTCCTGGTCATCCTGGACCTGGGTCGACACCTTTTTCCAATCTTTCAATTGGTTTCTATCTCAGAATTGGTTAATCTTTCAAATCAATTTCAATCTCTGATGCAGGAGCATCCTGGGTGTAAGAGCAATCTTGCATCACCCAAAAATATTATGTTTTTGTATTCAATAAGGGCTATTTTGTGCAGAGCTGCTATTTATGAAAAGTTACTATTTTTGGTAATTTTTGTATGTGCTCAGAATGATCTGATTTTTTCTTGGAGGTTGATTTTGGTCATATAAGTCTGCCAATAAAGTTTCATTGCCAGATCAAGTGTATATTGGAAGATATTGAAGATTTTCGGTATGGGCAGCAGGGTACAGAAACTTTGAACTTAGTTTTGAAGGCTTTAGAGGCCCCGGATGAGGTTAAAAATTTGAGTGATGGGCGCTTGCGTGGGGCAAGCCTGTAGAACACATCGTGGCATTTCCGAAATGGGGTTATAATAGCCGATCGGGTCAACTGGTGATGACTTATGGTCTTCGGAAGTTGGGCCTCTCGAAATGGCGAAAAATAATTTTTTTCAAAATTTCTATTCGGGTTTCAAACGTTATCTTGAGCCGACTATGATGTAATAAAATGTAAAATAAAATAATTCTAAGTTTGGTCGGCCTTATTGGCTAAAATTTTGGAACCTTCCCAGGTGGTGGAAAATTGCCTATATAAGGAAGGCTGTATTATTGTCTTAGGCAGTTCGAAATAATTCTGGGTAGTAGATCTGGGTATTGATTCGAGGCTTTGTCCTACAAAATATTGTAAGGGAATGCCCATGTGGCTTTGCATATTGTAATTCTAAAAGTTTGTAATTCCACATTTGTGGAGATAATAAGAAGCCAATTTTCCATTCTTGCATATTACTATTATTGTTTCTCTATTTCTGTTATGTGTTTATGGTATTAAGGGGAGCACCCTTCATCAAGTGGTATCAGAGCAGATTTTCTTGAGTGTGTAAACAGATCGCCGACTGTGAGGCAGTTTGCACCAGGACCGTGGTTAGGGTTTCAGCGCGCATTGTGAAAATGCCTCCACGAAGAGAACATGGCGGAAGAGCTGGTGTTGTGACACCTGAGGTTAGAGAGCTGCAGAGACAAGTGCGAGCATTGCAATAAGAGATTCACAGAGGAATGAATCTTAATGTTAGAGATGAAAGTGAGGATGAAGCCGAAGAAGAATATCAAGAAGGAGAAGTTGAAATTGTGAACCAGGAGGAAGAAAGACTTTTTCGGGCGATTTCCAAGATTGGGAAAAGACCTAAGATTGAGGTTCCTACATTTTCTGGAAATCTTAACCTAGAGAAATTGATTGACTGGATCAATGAATGTGAAGAATATTTTGAGTATGAAGATGTTGAGGATCCTGATAGGGTCAAATTTGTGAAGGCCAGACTGAAAGGTCATGCGAAGATATGGTAGCAAGAGATTCAGTTGGAGCAAAATAGAAGGGGAAAGGAGAAAATCATGAGATGGGATCAGATGGTGGATAAATTAAAGCGACAGTTCATTCCTATTGATTATGAGCTTGACCTACTGAAGAAAATGCAAAGTTTGAAGCAAGCAGGAAGATCTATTCAGGAGTATACAGAGGAGTTCTATCAACTTCTCATCAGAACAGGCCATGCAGAAGCTGATAAAGAGAAAGTTGCCTGATACCTTAATGGGTTAAGGCCAAGCATTTAGGAGGAGCTGAATCTGGTTCCAATGAACAGTATTGAAGAGGCATACCAGTTTTCCCTAAAAGTAGAGGAAAAGCTGAACAAGAAGTTTGAGAGCAGACAAAACGGAAGAGGTCACGGTGGACAATCTAGTGGACGGTCATATGGTGGCCGAAATGAAGATCCAAAAAAGAAGGATGAGGCAAGTAGCAGTCAGAATCAGTGCGGAAATAATTCCAATCACTTCCAGGATCAGAATAATAGAGATCAGAGAGGAAGAGGAAGAGGACAAGGATCTGGAAAAGGTGGCTTCCGTGGAACATGTTTTCACTGTGGAGAAGAAGGTCATAGGGCATTTGAATGTCCTCAGCGCCAAGGTAGAATGGACAGGAGAAATGAAAGCCAGGCCAGAGTTGCACATATAGATGAAGATGCCAGATCATCAAATTCTAAAGATGCTGAGAGAGGAGAAACGTTGATTAACAGAAGAGTCCCGTTGAGTGGTGAGAATGAACCTGAGCAAAGGAGGAGCCTGTTTCGCATTAGATGCAAGTGTGAGGGTAAATGCTATGATGTGATTATCGATAGTGGAAGCACTGACAATTTGGTGTCAGAAGAGATGGTGACAAAGTTGAAGCTCAAGAGACAAAAACACCCACATCCATATCGGATTGTCTAGGTGCAGGATGACCACAAGGTCATGGTCAGTGAACAGTGCCTGGTAAAGTTCAAGATCGGCGGGTACCAAGATGAGGTACTATGTGATATCATCTATATGGATGCATGTCATATGTTGTTAGGTAGACCGTGGCAGTTTGACAGATGTGCTGTACATGATGTTCATGCGAATACCTATTCCCTGACAAAGGATGGAGTGCGACATAAGCTAAAACCATTGAAAGAGACTGAAGAAAAGGTATGTGGTAATGCAAAGATAACTTTTGTTGATGGAAGAAATTTCCTAGATGGTATGAGGCATGAGCATGTATGTTTTGCTTTAATTGCAAAAGCTAGTAAAGAGGAAGTAGAAGATGTTCCTGTAGAAGTTGCAGATTTGTTAAATGAGTTTCAGGATATTGTATCCGATAACGTGCCTGATGGATTACCACCAGTCAGGAAGATCAGTCATTAGATGGAATTGATCCCAGGAGTGAGTTTACCGAATAAGGCAGTGCACAGAATGACACCTGTAAAAAGTGAGGAGTTGAACAGACAAGTACACGAGTTGTTACAGAAAGGATTGATTCGAGAGAGTCTGAGTCCCTGTGCTGTACCTGCGGTATTAGCACCAAAGAAGAATAGAGAGTGGAGGATGTGTAGAGATTCCAGAGCAATTAACAAGATCACAATCAAGTACAGGTTTCCATTGCCATGAATGGATGATATTATGGACTGTTTGAGTGGAGCTGTGTATTTCTCACAGATAGATCTGAAGAGTGGATATCATCAGATTCAGATCAGAGAAGGAGATGAATGGAAGACTGTCTTCAAGACAAAAGAAGGACTATATGAGTGGTTAGTCATGCCTTTTGGGCTAACCAATGCACCGAGCACTTTCATGCGGCTCATGAACGAGGTTCTGAAAGAATTTTTGGGTAAGTTTGTCATTGTTTACCTAGATGATATTTTGATCTTTAGTAAGACATTAGATGAGCATATGATGCATATTTGTATAGTATTTGAGAAGTTGAGAGAAGAGAAATTATTGATTAATTTGAAGAAGTGCAGTTTTGTGAAGAAAGAGTTAGTGTATTTGGGATTTGTAGTTTCAGCAGAAGGTCTAAAAATAGACCCAGAGAAGGTACAGGCTATCCTTGGATGGCCTACTCCAAGGAGTGCTACTGAGGTAAGATCTTTTCATGGTCTAGCTAGCTTTTATAGAAAGTTTATCAAAAATTTTAGCAGTATTTGTGGACCCTTGACTGAAACAATGAGAGGGGATAGGAAAGAGTTTAAGTGGACTAAAGGAGCAGAAAAGAGTTTTCAATTATTGAAACAAAAAGTTACAGAACAACCTGTTCTAGCACTTCCAGATTTTAATAAGGTGTTTCAAGTAGATTGTGATGCTAGTGGTACTACAATAGGAGCTTTTATGAGCCAAGAAGGTAAACCTATTGCTTATTTCAGTGAGAAGTTAAATGATGCCAAGAGAAAATATTATATTTATGATCAGAAATTTTATGCTATAGTTCAGGCATTAAAGAAGTAGAGACATTATCTGCTTCCTAAGGAGTTTGTTTTTTATACTGATCATCAAGCTTTGCAATATTTGAATAGTCAAGGAAAATTGAATCAAAGGCATTTAAAATAGGTTGAGTTTTTGCAGAGTTATACATTTGTTTTGAAACACAGGAGTGGAAAGTCTAATAGGGTTGCAGATGCTCTTAGCAGAAGGCAACTATTACTGACAGAAATGAAGATTGAAGTGGTTGGGTTCAATGAACTCAAGAATTTGTATCTAGAGGATCCTGATTTTGGTGAAGCTTGGAAAGCTTGTACAAAACTTGTTACTCTAGACAGGACAAAATGGTTGGATTTCATCATCTAGGATGATATGCTATTCAGAGGGAGTCAGTTGTGCATTCCATGAAGTTCTATGAGGGAGAATCTCATCAAGGAGAAGCATAGCGGAGGATTGGCTGGACATTTTGGTCGTGATAAAATCCTTGGTTTGGTTAGTGAGAATTATTATTAGCCACAGTTGCAGCAAGATGTGAAGAAGTTTGTACAGAGTTGCAGAGTATGTCAGATGGTGAAAGGAGTGAAGCAGAATATAGGGTTGTATCAGCCATTACCTGTACTAGACAAGCCTTGGGAGGATATCAGCATGGACTTTGTTCTTGGTTTACCGAGGACATAGTGGGGACACGATTCAATTTTTGTGGTAGTTCACAGATTTTTAAAGATGGCACATTTTATTCCCTGCAAGAAGACTAATGATGCTGTTCATGTAGCAGAATTATTTTTCAGAGAAGTAGTGAGACTTCATGGTTTGCCAAAGACCATAGTTTCAGATCGGGACACTAAATTTGTTGGATATTTCTGGCGTACATTGTGGAAGAAGTTGAAGACAGATTTGAAATTTAGTTCATCACATCATCCACAGACTGATGAACAGTTAGAGGTGGTGAATAGAACTTTGAGAAATTTGCTAAGATGTTTGGTTGGAGATAAGCCAACAGGATGGGATTTGATTTTACCACAGGTGGAATTTGCATACAATAATTCTGTCAACAGGAGCACTGGTAAATCACCATTCCAGATTGTATATGGAAGTAGTCCAAGAAATGCATCTGAATTGAGGAAGATAGATAAAGGAGAAATAAGTAGTGTTGAAGCTGAGGATTTTGCAGAACACTTGAACAACATCCATGAAGAGGTGAGGAAGTATATTACCAAGATGAATGCACAGTATAAGGCTAAGGCAGATGAGAAAAGGAGGTATAAAGAATTTCAAGTTGGTGACAAAGTCATGGTTCATTTGCGGAAGGAGCGGTTTCCAGTTGGTACATATAACAAGCTGAAAATGAAGAAGTTTGGACCATGCAGGATACTGAAGAAAAATGATTCAGGAAATGCATATGAGGTAGAATTGCCTACTGAGCTAAATATTTCACCAGTGTTTAACATTTCAGATCTGACAGAGTATCATGAAGGAGGTGTTGAAGATGAGATCACAGCAGCACAGTGGAGTATTCTAGCAACTAGTTCAGACACTAAGGAGATCGAAGATATACTGGACAGTCATGTTGGTAGAAGCACAAGGAACATGACATATGAAGAATATCTGGTCAAGTGGAAAGGATGACCTGTTGAAGATTCATCATGGCTGACAAAGGAGGAGGTTAGCCGTCTTGGTTTTCCTCTGCACACTTGAGTCGTGATAGAGTCACTTCTCAAATTACCCCGGGTGTCCGATGCAGGAGCATCCTGTGTGTAAGAGCAATCTTGCATCACCCAAAAATATTATGTTTTTGCATTCAATAAGGGCTATTTTGTGCAGAGCTGCTATTTATGGAAAGTTACTATTTTTGGTAATTTTTGTATGTGCTCAGAATGATCTGATTTCTTTCTTGGAGGTTGATTTTGGTCATATAAGTCTACCAGTAAAGTTTCATTGCCAGATCAAGTGTATATTGGAAGATATTGAAGATTTTCGGTATGGGCAGCAGGGTACAGAAACTTTGAACTCAGTTTTGAAGGCTTTAGAGGCCCCGGATGAGGTCAAAAATTTGGGTGATGGGCGCTTGCGCGGGTCAAGCCTGTAGAGCACTTTGTGGCGTTTCTGAAATGGGGTTATAATAGCCGATCGGGTCAACTGGTGATGACTTATGGTCTTCGGAAGTTGGGCCTCCCGAAATGGCGAAAAATAATTTTCTTCAAAATTTTTGTTCGGGTTTCAAAGGTTATCTTGAGCCGACTATGATATAATAAAATGTAAAATAAAATAATTCTAAGTTTGGTCGGCCTTATTGGCTAAAATTCTGGAACCTTCCCAAGCGGTGGAAAATTGCCTATATAAGGAAGGCTGTATTATTGTCTTAGGCAGTTCGGAATAATTTTGGGTAGTAGATCTGGGTATTGATTCGAGGCTTTGTCCTATAGAATATTGTAAGGGAATGCCCATGTGGCTTTGCATATTGTAATTCTGAAAGTTTTTAATTCCACATTTGTGGAGATAATAAGAAGCCAATTTTCCGTTCTTGCATATTACTGTTGTTGTTTCTCTATTTCTGTTATGTGTTTGTGGTATTAAGGGGAGCACCCTTCATCAAGTGGTATCGGAGTAGGTTTTCTTGAGTGTGTAAATAGATCGCCGACTGTGAGGCAGTTTGCACCAGGACCGTGGTTAGGGTTTCAGTGCACATCGCGAAAATGCCTCCACGAAGAGAACGTGGTGGAAGAGCTGGTGTTGTGACACCTGAGGTTAGAGAGCTGCAGAGACAAGTGCGAGCATTGCAATAAGAGATTCGTAGAGGAATGAATCTTAATGTCAGAGACGAAAGCGAGGATGATGCCGAAGAAGAATATCAAGAAGGAGAAGTTGAAATTGTGAACCAGGAGGAAGAAAGACTTTTTCGGGCAATTTCCAAGATTGGGAAAAGACCTAAGATTGAGGTTCCTACATTTTTTGGAAATCTTAACCTAGAGGAATTGATCGACTAGATCAATGAATGTGAAGAATATTTTGAGTATGAAGATGTTGAAGATCCTGATAGGGTCAAATTTGCGAAGGCCAGACTGAAAGGTCATGCGAAGATATGGTGGCAAGAGATTCAGTTAGAGCGAAATAGAAGGGGAAAGGAGAAAATCATGAGATGGGATCAGATGGTGGATAAATTAAAGCGACAGTTCATTCCTGTTGATTACGAGCTTGACCTACTGAAGAAAATGCAAAGTTTGAAGCAAGCAGGAAGATCTGTTCAGGAGTATACAGATGAGTTCTATCGACTTCTCATCAGAACAGGCCATGCAGAAGCTGATAAAGAGAAAGTTGCCCGATACCTTAATGGGTTAAGGCCAAGCATTCAGGAGGAGCCGAATCTGGTTCGAATGAACAGTATTGAAGAGGCATACCAGTTTTCCCTAAAAGTAGAGAAAAAGTTGAACAAGAAGTTTGAGAGCAGACAAAATGGAAGAGGTCGCGGTGGATGATCTGGTGGACGGTCATATGGTGGCCGAAATGAAGATCTGAAAAAGAAGGATGAGGCCAGTAGCAGTTAGAATCAGCGCGGAAATAATTCCTAACACTTCAGGGATCAGAATAATAGAGATCAGAGAGGAAGAGGAAGAGGACAAGGATCTGGAAGAGGTGGCTTCCGTGGAACATGTTTTCACTGTGGAGAAGAAGGTCATAGGGCATTTGAATATCCTCAGTGCCAAGGCAGAATGGACAGGAGAAATGAAAGCCAGGCCAGAGTTGCACATATAGATGAAGATGCCAAATCATCAAATTCTGAAGATGCTGAGAGAGGAGAAACGTTGATTAACAGAAGAGTCCTGTTGAGTGGTGAGAATGAACCTGAGCAAAGGAGGAGCCTGTTTCACACTAGATGTAAGTGTGAGGATAAATGCTGTGATGTGATTATCGATAGTGGAAGCACTGACAATTTGGTGTCAGAAGAGATGGTGACAAAGTTGAAGCTCAAGAGACAAAAACACCCACATCCATATCGGATTGCCTTGGTGCAGGATGACCACAAGGTCATGGTCAGTGAACAGTGCCTGGTAAAGTTCAAGATTGGCGGGTACCAAGATGAGGTACTATGTGATATCATCTCTATGGATGCATGTCATATGTTGTTAGGTAGACCGTGGCAGTTTGACAGATGTGCTGTACATGATGGTCGTGTGAATACCTATTTCCTGACAAAGGATGGAGTGTGACATAAGCTAAAACCATTGAAGGAGACTGAAGAAAAGGTATGTGGTAATGCAAAGATAACTTTTATTGATGGAAGAAATTTCCTAGATGGTATGAGGCATGAGCATGTATGTTTTACTTTAATTCCAAAAGCTGGTAAAGAGGAAGTAGAAGATGTTCTTGTAGAAGTTGTAGATTTTTTAAATGAGTTTCAGGATATTGTATCCGATAACGTGCCTGATGGATTACCACCAGTCAGGAAAATCAGTCATTAGATGGACTTGATCCCAGTAGCGAGTTTACCGAATAAGGCAGTGCACAAAATGACACCTGTAGAAAGTGAGGAGTTGAACAGACAAGTACATGAGTTGTTACAGAAAAGATTGATTCGAGAGAGTCTGAGTCCCTGTGCTGTACCTACGGTATTAGCACCAGAGAAGAATGGAGAGTGGAGGATGTGTACAGATTCCAGAGTAATAAACAAGATCACAATCAAGTACAGGTTTCCATTGCCACGAATGGATGATATTATGGACTGTTTAAGTGGAGCTGTGTATTTCTCAAAGATAGATCTGAAGAGTGGATATCATCAGATTCGGATCAGAGAAGGAGATGAATGGAAGACTACCTTCAAGATAAAGGAAGGACTGTATGAGTGGTTAGTCATGCCTTTTGGGCTAACCAATGCACCGAGCACTTTCATGCGGCTCATGAACGAGGTTCTGAAAAAATTTCTAGGTAAGTTTGTCATTGTTTACCTAGATGATATTTTGATCTTTAGTAAGACATTGGACGAGCATATGATGCATATTCGTATAGTATTTGAGAAGTTGAGAGAAGAGAAATTGTTGATTAATTTGAAGAAGTGCAATTTTGTGAAGAAAGAGTTAGTGTATTTGGGATTTGTAGTTTCAGCAGAAGGTCTAAAAATGGACCCAGAGAAGGTACAGGCTATCTTTGGATGGCCTACTCCAAGGAGTGCTACTGAGGTAAGATCTTTTCATGGTCTAGCTAGCTTTTACAGAAAGTTTATCAAAAATTTTAGCAGTATTTATGGACCCTTGACTGAAACAATGAGAGGGGATAGGAAAGAGTTTAAGTGGACTAAAAAAGCAGAAAAGAGTTTTCAATTATTGAAACAAAAAGTTACAGAACAACCTATTTTAGCACTTCCAGATTTTAATAAGGTGTTTCAAGTAGATTGTGATGCTAGTGGTACTGCAATAGGAGCTGTTATGAGCCAAGAAGGTAAACCTGTTGCTTATTTCAGTGAGAAGATAAATGATGCCAAGAGAAAATATTCTGTTTATGATCAGAAATTTTATGCTATAGTTCAGGCATTAAAGAAGTGGAGACATTATCTGCTTCCTAAGGAGTTTGTTTTGTATACTGATCATCAAGCTTTGCAATATTTGAATAGTCAAAGAAAATTGAATCAAAGGCATTTGAAATGGGTTGAGTTTTTGCAGAGTTATACATTTATTTTGAAACACAGGAGTGGAAAGTCTAATAGGGTTGCAGATGCTCTTAGAAGAAGGCAACTATTGCTGACAGAAATGCAGATTGAAGTGGTTGGGTTCAAGGAACTCAAGAATTTGTATCTAGAGGATCTTGATTTTGGTGAAGCTTGGAAAGCTTGTATAGAACCTGTTACTCTAGACAGGACAAAATGGTTGGATTTCATCATCCAGAATGATATGCTATTCAGAGGGAGTCAGTTGTGCATTCCATGAAGTTCTATGAGGGAGAATCTCATCAAGGAGAAGAATAGCGGAGGATTGGCTGGACATTTTGGTCGTGATAAAACCCTTGGTTTGGTTAGTGAGAATTATTATTGGCCACAGTTGCAGCAAGATGTGAAGAAGTTTGTACAGAGTTGCAGAGTATGTCAGATGGAGAAAGAAGTGAAGCAGAATACAGGGTTGTATCAGCCATTATCTATACCAGAGAAGCCTTGGGAGGATATCAGCATGGACTTTGTTCTTGGTTTACCGAGGACACAGCGGGGACACGATTTAATTTTTGTGGTAGTTGACAAATTTTTAAAGATGGCACATTTTATTCCCTGTAAGAAGACTAATGATGCTGTTCATGTAGCAGAATTGTTTTTCAGAGAAGTAGTGCGACTTCATGGTTTGCCAAAGACCATAGTTTCAGATCGGGACACTAAGTTTGTTAGATATTTCTGGCGTACATTATGGAAGAAGTTGAAGACAGATTTGAAGTTTAGTTCATCACATCATCCACAGACTGATGGACAGACAGAGGTGGTGAATAGAAGTTTAGGAAATTTGTTGAGATGTTTGGTTGGAGATAAGCCAATAGGATGGGATTTGGTTTTACCACAGGTGGAATTTGCATACAATAATTCTATCAACAGGAGCACTGGTAAATCACCATTCCTGATTATATATGGAAGTAGTCCAAGAAATGCATCTGAATTGAGGAAGATAGATAAAGGAGAAATAAGTAGTGCTGAAGCTGAGGATTTTGCAGAACACTTGAAGAACATCCATGAAGAGGTGAGGAAGCATATTACCAAGATGAATGCACAGTATAAGGCTAAGGCAGATGAGAAAAGGAGGTATAAAGAGTTTCAAGTTGGTGATGAAGTCATGGTTCATTTGCGGAAGGAGCGGTTTCCAGTTGGTACATATAACAAGCTGAAAATGAAGAAGTTTGGACCGTGCAGGATACTGAAGAAAAATGATTCAGGAAATGCATATGAGGTAGAATTGCCTACTGAGCTAAATATTTCACCAGTGTTTAACATTTCAGATCTGACAGAGTATCATGAAGGAGGTGTTGAAGATGAGATCACAGCAGCACAGTGGAGTATTCCAGCAACTAGTTCAGACACTAAGGAGATCGAAGATATACTAGACAGTCGTGTTGGCAGAAGCACAAGGAACATGACATATGAAGAATATCTGGTCAAGTGGAAAGGATGACCTGTTGAAGATTCATCATGGCTGACAAAGGAGGAGGTTAGCCGTCTTGGTTTTCCTCTGCACACCTGAGTCGTGACAGGGTCACTTCTCAAATTACCCTGAGTGTCTGATGCAGGAGCATCCTGGGTGTAAGAGCAATCTTGCATCACCCAAAAATATTATGTTTTTGTATTCAATAAGGGCTATTTTGTGCAGAGCTGCTATTTTTGGAAAGTTACTATTTTTGATAATTTTTGTATGTGCTCAAAATGATCTGATTTCTTTCTTGGAGGTTGATTTTGGTCATATAAGTCTGCCAGTAAAGTTTCATTGCCAGATCAAGTGTATATTGGAAGATATTGAAGATTTTCGGTATGGGCAGCAGGGTACAGAAACTTTGAACTTAGTTTTGAAGGCTTTAGAGGCCCTAGATGAGGTCAAAAATTTGGGTGAGGGGCGCTTGCGTGGATCAAGCCTGTAGAGTGCTTCGTGGCATTTCTGAAATGGGGTTATAATAGCCAATCGGGTCAACTGGTGATGACTTATGGTCTTCGGAAGTTGGGCCTCCCGAAATGGCGAAAAGTAATTTTCTTCAAAATTTCTGTTTGGGTTTCAAAGGTTATCTTGAGTCGACTATGATGTAATAAAATATAAAATAAAATAATTCTAAGTTTGGTCGGCCTTATTGGCTAAAATTCTGGAACCTTCCCAAGCGGTGGAAAATTGTTTATATAAGGAAGGGTGTATTATTGTCTTAGGCAGTTCGGAATAATTCTGGGTAGTAGATCTGGGTATTGATTCGAGGCTTTGTCCTACAGAATATTGTAAGGGAATGCCCATGTGGCTTTGCATATTGTAATTCTGAAAGTTTGTAATTCCACATTTGTGGAGATAATAAGAAGCCAATTTTCCGTTCTTGCATATTACTGTTGTTATTTCTCTATTTCTGTTATGTGTTTGTGGTATTAAGGGGAGCACCCTTCATCAATCTCAAACATCTTTATCATACAAAGACTATGCTTTGAAACACTACGCTTTGCACAATGATTCAAGGAGGGGTAAAATGTAATACCCCAAAAATGGGCTATACATTCATTAACCTCCTACATCTTCAATTCAAATGAAATCAACATCAAAGTCCTAACCTAAGGCACATCTGCACATTATCAAATTTAATTGATTTTATCTTAAATTCTGCATCAGAGAATATTCCTTGAGTATTCCTACTTTATCCTAATTATCTTTAATTTCATAATTATTTGGCGATAAATCTTATTTATCTTAAAATTTAATTAATTAAATATTCTGAATATTTAATTAATTAGATTTAATACTGCCACTTAATTATTTAATTGGATTTAATTATATTTATTCTAAATTATATTATTTAATCTTTACAATAAATCAAAAATCTTATGACTAATTGATTAAATTCCTATTTAATTAATTAAAGTTAGTTGTCAATATTTAATAATATAGTTTTTGAATCAAGTTTGATTTAATAATTGATTAACCCATAAATCAATTGTTTTAATCTCAAAAATTAGTTAAGTTGAGAATAAATCACTTTATTTATTAAATTAATTTATAATTAAATCATGCACAATCTGAAAAGCAGGCAACTAGAAATTAAAAATTAATTTTAAAATTGAAACTCAACATTTGATGATGAGTTGAAATTTGATCTAAACTCTATTTTGAGTAAAACTCTACTTTTGCATGATTTTTGTGAGTTAATTATCTCTAATTTCTCAATAACTCAAAAATCAACCTGAGTTTATCAAGAGTGATTTAAGGCTTTTCTCTTGCATCCTCAAAGCCCTAGATTTATATAAAAACAAGGCTTAACTCTTCATTTTTATCAACACTTGAATTTTCACAATTACTCTGGTGAATTGGCGATTGAAGGATTGAGCACTTGCAACAGGCGATTTGTGAGATCTTTTATAGTTGATCATAATCTTTCATAGTTTTTGCATAGTTTCATATCATAGATTTCATCTTCATATCATTCTTAGATTAAAATTGCATTCCATTTCAATTCACATTAGCTTAGATTCATATAGATTTCATATTATTGCATAGAAAATACAAAAATATAGCTTAATCTGCATTCATAGTCTTTTATATTTTGCATTCAAATCCTTCGTTTAGGTGTTGCATTGTCACTGATCTCGGTCTGATCTAAGAGTATCATACTCACATCTACTAGAAGGTAGTAAATTGCCTGATTAGTTTAGTTTCCATTTCATTGTAGATTTTGGTCTTTATGCTAACCTCTAATATTTTACTAAAGTGTTGTGTCTACATCTAGGTACAAAATTCACACACACATCTATCACCTAGGATGGTAATTTTTGTTCCATTGTACGGGAATTTTAGGCATTGGTGATATGTGAAGGGTATGGTGTAGATCGAATGGATCCAAGGTCTTTCAAGAAGTATGCTATACCCAATCTCAAGACCCAAGACTTGGAAAGTAATCTCATGAATGATTGGTCTTATCCTAAAATGTAATGTAATGACACTCTTGGAAGAATGTTTTATAATGTCATATGCTCTATGTTAGCACTCTAAAAAAATTTCATGGCTCTAGCCCTTTTCTCCTGGTCTCTGCAGTTGCTTTTAGGTCTCTGGCACAAGCCCTCAGTTCAAATTTTTGAAAAACTAGTCATTGTATGAGAAATCCTTTGCAAAAACCTGGCCCTATTTTACTTTTGTGTTACCTTTTCGGGCCACTTAAAAGTCCTAAAATGCATGTGCTTTATGTTTTTGGTCAGCCCCTGTTTAAATTCTTCCTAAGTTTTTACCCTCGGCGGTTTTTAATTTTTCCTATAGTCCCTAGCACCTAATTTTTCCCTAAAGCCTAAGTCCTGCACTTTAATTTTTTCTATGTTTCGGCTTAATATTTCCTGGGCCTGGCTTTCTGACACCATCTTGATCCAATAGTTTTCATGAAAGCACAAGGGTTTTTTTAGAGGCTTGCACTTGTGCAATGGTCGTTGATTCTCTTTATGACATGATGCTTTAAACTGTGGGTCCAAGGGAACTCCCAACAAATTGGCGACTCTGCTGGGGAGAGTCTAGAGATAAAAAGTTTTCAAAGTGCACTCTTGTTTTCCTATCTGTATTCAGTTAAATATTTCCCAATTTGGTGGGTGGTGACTCAAAGGGTTAAAACTAGTGTTATAGACTGCAAATCATGGAAAAGAGGAGGAATACTAGGTCCCTTGTCAGAAAAAATTTCAGAGGTCACTCTGGAGTAGTTACCTAGACAGGAGAAGAAGAGTTGGCTCAGAAGGAATGGTGAGTCTACTAGTGCTCCCATAAGAGAACAAAGAAATACCAGAGGTAGAGCACCACATGTTTCCTCAGGTGAGGAAGGTTCACAAGATAGAGTTTCTAGATTAGATGGTGGTCGCTCTGAAGATAAATTTTATGATACCCCAGAGGCTGTATTTCAAGACAAGGGTTCATTACTTGCAGGTTAGGATGAAAAAGCCAGAGAGATGGGTTTGGAGATTGATTTAGATCTTGATGAGGATAATTTCAGAAGGGAGCCCATGAGACCATGACAATTCCATTTCCCATATCAAAATCTCACTGATATGGATGTGTCATCAAGTTCTGATGACATTATGATAGACCCGGATGATTTAAATGCACTTAGGTTGTAGTTGGCAGAGCAAGATGCCATACATAAAAGGTTACAAGAGGAGAGAGAGGCTGAAAAGGTGAATGCTCTAATATAAAGATAGTCTCTCCTTAGAAAGATTAATGAAATGAAGGAGAGAAACAAGATGCTTTCTTTTGCTCCTAGGGTGTTGCAACATGATTTTTTGGTGATCTTGAAGCTCTAAGAAGTGAGCAAGAATGCTTGTTGCAAGACCATGAGTTTGATGAAGAGGGCCCTGTGATCAGAAAAGTGCAAAGTTATGCTCCATTGCCTAAGGGTGGGAATGGACATGAGATCACTAGGCCTACTATAGTTATTAATGAAAAAGGAAAGCAGAAGATGGTGGGTGTCCAAATAAGCAAACTAGTGACAATACCAGGTATCCCACCACCTAAATCAAATAGGGAGACAGAGATAGAAAGAAAAAAAAAAGAGGATGAAGCTCTTTCTCAAGAGTTGGAAAGAGCTGAAGTTGATGCTACTATTGTAGAGAAAAGAAGAAAGATCTAGTTCTTGAAGGCTTCATTAGCTAATGTTCATGGCCCTTTTGCTACTGAACTAGGTATGCCATCTATGAACACTACTATTCCACTTAGCAATGCTACTAATAGTAATCTAATTCCTGATGTATCTACCAAATCATTTGTTGATCCTAATAGATAGTCAAATGTGCAAGTGGGTGGGAATGTAGATAAAAATAATAATTCTAGTGGGAACACTAGTTTAGGATTTCAAAGAAGACCTATGCAATTAGAAGGCTATAGGCAAATTAGTTTTGATGGGATACCGAGCTACCCAAATGCTTTTCCAAATGATATAAGAGATAGGGTACCTAAGTTTGCTGGTAATAATGCTATTAGTTGTGAGGAGCATCTTAGGCTATTTGTTGATATGCTTAATGATTATGAGGTAGAGCATGAGGATGTAGTCATGAAATTGTTTGTTCAATCTCTAATGGAGGATGCTAGAGATTGGTTTAAGAGACTTCCTGATAAATGTATTGACACTTGGGATTCTTTTCAGAGATGCTTTAAAGAGTAGTATGGTGATAGGCCTAATGCTAGTTTCATGTTGAATGAATTCAATACCATAAGGAAAAACCAGAATGAGTCTGCAGCTGAATTCAACATGAGATTTTAAAAGGGTATGCATAAGTTATTTCAAGTTATGTGGTTAGATGACAATGTCTATCTGACCACATACTTCAATGCATTTGATGGAAAGATGGGATACTTGTTGAGGGACAAAGAACCAAGAACTCTTAGAGATTCTTTTAGGATTGCTATCAATATTAAGAACAATATGAAGATATCAGGGAAATTGGGTGGGAAAAGAGATGATCCAAAGTTGTTTGGGGACAAGAAATACAGAAAAGAAAATGATAGGAATGTGGGAACTAGGAGGCAAGAAGAAGATAAATTGGATAAGGTGCTCAATGCATTAAAGGATTTGAAGACACCTACAAATAGGAACATTAGTGTTCCTACCAATGAAAGGCCTTAGTTCAAAAATAATTTTAATAAGCAGAATAGATTGCAGAACTACCCCTACAACACCCAATGGAAGGGTGGCAAGCTTGTCGTCCCTGTTGCGAGAGGAAAAAATGACAGAGGTGTCCCTGACCCTCTACAAAAAGCTTCAATAAATTTTATGGAGGACATACCTCGGTGTGTTGCATGCCAGTCCCCTCATTCTACAGAGCATTATGTGGTTGCACATTCTATGGCTGCAAATCAAGATTGTGGCAATGAGGAGATAGATCAAGAAGAAAATCAAGATGATCTTGTATGAAACATGGCTACTTCATATCTAGGATATGAAGATGATTCTGATTTAGATGAAGAAGTAGATGTAAATGTGAAGAGACACAATCAGGCCCTTTTTCATCAAGAGGTTTTTTCTAATAGCGAAGACATAGATAAGAAGACATGTAACATGAACTCTTCTTTTGAGCCAGTAAATTTAAGAAGACCTTCTAGAGAAGAGATGGATAGGATTATTGCAGAAATGATTGCTTAAGTGCAAATCTTTCTCAGGCATGGCCGACTGGTTTTCATCCCCTGCATTTAATTCTTGACTGATTCAGTTGGTCTGGTGGGTGAAAACCCTAACCCTAGTCATTTGTAGCTTGTTGCATCCTATTTTGGGGATTCCAAGATGACTAGTGGTGGTATATATTGAAAAAAGTGATATTTTGTAGGGGTTCCAAAACTTTCTTTTGGTCCCTGGTTGTTGTTGATGGTATTATACTGAGCAAGGAGAGCCTGGATTTTGGGTCTATTTCTATGGCATTTTGTTGTTTGATAATGTATTGATTCTAAAAAATTTAATAAGAATACGTTTGGATTCCAATCTCATGTTTGTGTATGTCTTCTTATTTTGATCTTGAGCTCATATATATTAATTTCACAAAGTGGGTTATCATATGGTAAACAAAGAGTATTTTGAGATTATCTTTGAGTTCCTAACAAAGTTACGATTAAAGTCTTTTAGGTAGTTTTAGTGAGTTCATGGCTAGATAAGGATTTGATGTCCTGATGTGTGAGGGAGAGGGATAATAGGCAAAGCACTTATCCTAAATTCAAGTGTGTTTAAGTTAGGGTTCAGTTGATATATGTTGGTGGGTGACTCTATGCCCTGGTTAAGGTACTGATCCCTTCTCTAGAGGCAGTCCATCATCATCAATCACACACACAAATTTAAATGATAATATATTTTAGTCAGTTAGTAAAGGATATAGTTGCATATTGTTTTGAGACTCCTTTGGAGAAGTGAGTCAAGGGTACACCCGCTTGAGCATTGAGGCTCAAAGTGTAGGAGGACCTCATTGTTGATCTTTGTTAATTGGCCCTCTTCCTTGTAGACTTTGGAGTGGTGATAGAGTCAAAGTATCATTAAAGTTATCCATCAAAGTATAAATCTACAAGTTGAAGATCAAAGGGAACTCCCAACACTCTAATAATAATTTTCTTAATTATGGTCCACACAAATCTCAGAGTATCCTAGTGTTTGAACTAATTTCAAAGAATAAATATTAAGACCAGATCTATCTTCTATGATCAATCTTCTGATTTTATGTAGGTGGACATAGAATTTGAGGTAGATAAGATCATTATTGTAAGGCTTATTCATGGGAAGTTCATATTCGGTGAATGCAATGTGATGGGTGGTAGCCAAGTGTCCAACCAAGGCTTGAAATTTATCAACCTCAATGTCTAAAGAAATGGATGAATCCTATAAGGCCTTATCCAAGACTTCTTTATGATTGGGTGAGATATGTAACAAATAAAAAATGGAAATGTACATGGAGGTCTTCTTAAGATGGTCTAATAAATTGTACTAACCTACTGTGAGGATAGAGGACTTGGACAGTAGTGACAATTTAGAGGGAGCACCTTGGACCATGATTTTTTTTTCTACAGGTAGCTATAGCACATTGAACATCTTTGCCCCTAATTGTGATAGTGTTTATGGTATAATATGAATCAAATATGGTATGATTAAAAACATGTTGATGGGAACCATAAGTGTATTTAGGCTTGTTATATTTTCCTAAAGAGGAGGCTTTTCCTTTATCATGATCCTATATGGTTTCTTGAAAATGGTGCAATCCTTATTAGATGTGTTGGGATTATTAAGGACTTCAATTTTACCACATTCAATCAATTCTTGGACTATATTTAATTTGATAATAGTTTTTAGTTTTATGTACCTTGGTGTGGTGGTATTTGCAAGAATCATTATCATTCCACCATGCAGGATTGAAAGGACCTAGCTCAAAGTGTCTGATTTCTAGTAGCATGATGACACTTGATTGGACCAATTTCCTTAGGATAACCTCAAGAGCTTATACGAGAGTCATATAGTTTCATCTTGGATTCAATCATCTTCAAGTATGTTGTTGGTCAATAGTGACATTTGATGAATGACTCCTCATTTGATTCATCTTATTACTGGTATTGGGAGTATTTATGTTGGGTGTCTCCTAAAGATGTTGTATCACCTAAATTGTAGTTTGAAGGAATACTAAATAATGAAAGCATTCAACAAAAAAAATAGATAAAAACTTATGAAAATGCCTAAAAATGAAACCAAACATCAAAGAAGCATGCAAACCTTCAAACACCCAATAGCTCCAAGTGTAGTTGGATTTGTCCATGATGGATGTGTGCTCAATAAACTTAATCAAGCTTCAATGATTTGGGAGGATTTTGGTATTATGAGATTATTTGCCTTATGGATTTGGAGATAAAATGGTATTATAACATTGTATTAATGGTGGATGAAAATGAAAGAGAAGAGGGCTCAATTTATAGGCACAAGGGAGGATAGAATGGACGGTCAAGATGAAAACCTGAGGAAGGGTGGATATGCATTTGGGAGAGAGAACATGGATTGTGATTTCTCAAATGCCTCTCATTATGACAAGTGTCACAAGGAGAGATATTTGGAAGAATAGGGGAATGTGACCATTTTGGGAGATGTGAGAGGGGACAAAAGTGTAATAGATGGGTGGAGTGTGTAAAAGGAATTAGTAAATTTTATCTTGAATTTCGATGACGATTAGTCAATTTTTTGATGCAAATATTTTGACCAAACGACCATTATTGTTGTTGAACTTTCTACATTAATTATTTGACACATTATATGTTTGTCGCATATTCAACCTTTATAGTTGTCGAACTATCGATTGATCCAATGTCAAAATCATCACTTCAAGCTGGAAGAATGTCTGACATATCTTTCATTTTTTTCAACCAATATTGATCGTATTTTCAACCACATATGGTTGGAAAATTGATCGATGAAATATGTCAACTATATAGCATTGTAGTCGAACTTAAGGTAGTGTAGTCAAAATTATTGTCGAAATATCGATGACCGATGGTTGAAAAATTTATCGAGAGTATAGGATTCTCATCAAATGTACAGTCTTTGGTGGTCAAAATATCAACCACAAATTAAGGTTTTTTTTTTTTTTTTTAAATATTATGAAATCTATTAATATATTATAGTGATTTATGGGTGCTATCTATACATGATTTGGTTGTTATGGGTGTTGTTAGTGATTTTTCTTGCAGGAATCCTAATACAAGCCCTGAGTGCTTAAATGGAACTCTATGATTCCTAAACTCCTGATTCAAACAAGAAAAGACTAATTAACAAGGACCAAGTCCTTCTTCACTTCAAGCCCTTGGATACAAGCGGCTGTACCTATCAGATCTACTTCTTCAAAGTATTACAACAATAGTTGATATCCTTGATACAAACCTAATCTTCTCAGCTCTACAACATACATGAAAGTAAATAGTCATTGATTTTGATTTGATGATGAAAGATTGCAGAAACAAATAGTCACCAGTGCCTTATTAATTGGGTAATAGAGTCAGATGAAAGTAAATCCCTAGAAATATTATGATTTCAAAACAAATAAAACCTAAATGAAATGCCTTATAGATTATTCTCTCACTCCCCTACTTAGACATTAGATTCATACACCCTGTTAAACTCTCAGAATTGTGCCAAAGATTTATTCACTCCTTGAGAGAAACTAAGAACATTGATTCACTGTCACCTTGTAACCAGCATATTAGAGTGCCTTACAAACTAATACACAAGAATTTAAAACAATATACATGAAGACATCACCGATACATGATTGGGATTCCACTATTTTTCATTCAAAAATCCCTGGTTCATTACAATCAAGAAAACTATGAAAACCTCAAAAAACAAAAGCCCCTAAGCCAAAATACTACCTCTCGAGTGATTATTCCATCATCCCTCTAACAATGGAGAGAAAGGAAAGATAAAGGAAAACATCAAAGCCAGTCCTCACTGACAAGTGCCAATTTTCCAAAATATCTTCTCTTCCCTCCAATTCTGATCCTCTTTCACTTGGTCATCTACAATTGCCTTTGCAATCATTTCTCCCTCCAAGTGATTTGATTCCAAAAATGCCAGTCCATACTGCTCTTTCCCGCTACTTTGAAATTGAAAATAAATATTGCCACTGAATTCCTCATTTCCTGTCATTTCTGAAAATATATAATATGCCTATATTTGGATAAAAATAAAAGCTCCAGACATTATTTTCTGTGAGAAACTACAATCTCTTCAAAATTTCAAAATTCTCCTATAGTCTAGACTATGCAGGCCTTGTAAATCTTTCTGCAACTTTTAAATCTGGGTGGGCCCCACATATGCCATGTGGCATCAGCTGATTGGATGCTCCAATTTAACCCTTTCTTAACCACTGGAATCTAGAGACTTGGAGATTAAGTTGTCTCATGATCTCTAGATGTTTCTCACTTAACCATTTGAATCTAGAGACTTGGAAACTAAGAAGTATCATGATCTCTAGATATTTCTCACTTAACCATTTGAATCTAGAGACTTGGAGACTAAGTTGTCTTGTGCTCTCTAGATGTTTCTTAATTAACCATTTGAATCTAGAGACTTGGAGACTAAGTTGTCTCATGATCTCTAGATGTTAGTGACTTAACCACTGGAATCTGGAGACTTGGAGACTAAGCAGTCTCATGATCTCTAGATGTTAGTGACTTAACCACTAGAATTTGGAGACTTGGAGACTAAGTAGTCTCTAGATCTCTAAATGTTAGTGACTTAACCACTAGCATTTGGAGACTTGGAGACTAAGTGGTCTCTAGATCTCTAAATGTTAGTGAATTAACCACTAGCATTTGGAGACTTTGAGACTAAGTGGTCTCTAGATCTCTAAATGTTAACAGTCCACTTTTCTGCAAAATTTAGTACTTTTTGGTTGCTAGCACACATCCCAATGCACTAGTTGTCCACACACTTGAGAGCCTCTTTCTCTTTCTTCATTTCATTATCTGAGAGTTTTGTCTTATAAACATTTGAAATTCCCAAATCTTGGCCAATGTGGGACTAAACTTCTCAATATTTTTAAATATTTTAATTTAAAATTTGTATGTGCAACTAGATGGCAAGCATATAGTCCATGCCCAGAAGTCCAAGAGGTAGCCTTGCCTCTTTTTACTTCACTTTACTTATAACTTGACTGCCTTTTCTTTTAAACACTCTTTTAAACCAAATCGGGGTGCATGTGGGATAAACCCACATGCAACCCCCTTTCATTTTTCTCTTCTTTCTCTACATGTACATGCCCAACTCTCTTTTCCTTATTTCTTCCTTGCATGTGGCACTTGTTCTTTCCTCTTTCATTTTAATAATAGTGCCATGTTTCTTTGTTCTTCATTTCCCCCAAATTCATTTGTTTCTTTTGTCTGCAAGCATGCATCCATTTGAAAAACACATATCTGCAAATTTTCTAAAGCATTGTGCCAATAATACTTCAAATTTGGTGTGAGACAGCAAGTCATGGCATCAAGGCTTCATTCTGAGTCTCCAAATTCAACTCCAGAAAGTGAGAATGCTGACAAAGACTTTAAATTACAACTGGAAGAAAATGGAGAAAGCTACCATGCATAAACCAGGAAGCTTGGAGCCATGAAAATTTTTAAAAGTTTAAGATAATTCAAAATATTAACTGGGTCATTGTCATATTTCGAGCAGCCCATAAAATTTTAGTACTTCCTTTGTAAAATGGCCTATTCTAGCTCTTTTGGCAAACACAAAATAATCACTGGGAACCACCTCTTAAAAGGATGCAATAGAATACCAAACAAAATGTTGAGGTTGAACCACTGATGGTGAAAGAAGATTCATCTACAAAGATTAAAAAAAAATGATCCTCAACTCAAAACAAGCATCTAACATAAAGTTATGAATTTTGAAAAATGGTTACTTTGAAGATTATTCTAGCCACACTATTCATCACTATAAAACACTTTTTGTCTGACCTTGCAAACCTGTCAAACGGAAACCTCATGGTTTGAAACCTTGGATAAATGATTTCTCTCATATATACAAAACAAGACTATAATCAAATTCAACAAATAATCAATTGGCTATCCAGAAGTAATCCTCAAAGTCAGGCCTCTAGAACATCCTAAACTGAAAGACAATGAAATTGTAGAAATTGCATTTGGAGCCAGCTGAGGAAAGGGGTCAAACAGATTGATCATGATCTGAAAATCATCAGGGGGAATCATTTCCATGTCTACAATATTAATCAACCTTCAATTCCTCTTGATTATTGATTGGGTGCAATTTGCATGATCTCAAAGTAGGCCACTTAAAAATGACATTCCCACATTCAGCAAAACTGAATAAAATGCAATCAAAAGTGCCATTGTAAACTGATCATACAAACCTTTAGGAATCTGAAAATGGGCATGGAGACACATTCTCATGCCTAAAATATGATGCAATATTCCTTTCATCATGACTATCAACTTGGTGTTAGATACAAACCTCTGAAGTAGGCCATTCAGTGAAAACCAGATAGAATACAAAGTGCAAATTCTGGGCACTGGCCTCCAAAAGACCACTTCAAAAACTTATCAGATCTAAAAATTAGGACCTCAAACCTATTATATATATCCAATGATAGGTGATGAACACCCTATCCAAGTGACGCATCATGAAAATCAATAGGCCCTTATTTTAAATGCACTCAAACTATGCATCTTTTGATGAATTTTAAATGCACAATTCCAACACTTAGACAAATTTTTTGAACATGGACTCAAAAATATTCTAAATTTTTGAGCTCCAAAAGGTGCCATCTAATTTTTTCTTCATGGGTACCATATAATTTTTTCTTCTTGGAATAAAATTATCTTAAGTCTATGAAAGATCTCTCAAAATAACATATGCAACCCTTGAACTAAAGATAGTGAAAACTACATCCTCAAGTCAAAAGGTTGAGGAAGTGAATGCATATGTATTAAGAAACTCTACTTATTATCATAGATTACAACTCAAAAAATTTACTTTAGTTCATGATATGCAATTAAAATGATACTTATCTTCTCTTAATCACTTCCCCAAAACATTATCTATCCTTATACCTTGCACATATTTGTTTACTCTTAATAGTCATTGCTTGCTTTGCATCCACTATTTAGGTCTTCATTGTGAGTGATGAGTACATCACTTTCATATTGATATTTACCACTATCATATCACTATCAACTATCATGCCCTTGGTCCTCGTGTCCATAATATATCTATTTCCATACAATGTTGGTGGTCTTTGTTGTTTGTGGCAATGATCCCTATATCATAGAACCATTATGTTTCCTTTAATCGTCCATTATTTGAAGTATTTATCTTTATTGTAATAACAAAATTCCCACATATCACTATTTTCAAAAAATGATGTCACTACAATGTCTTTCCTTTTTTCTCTTGACCTTGGGTCTCATTGTGCATCTTCGCTTGGACTATCCAATTAATTGATGGCTGCAATCTCTATATGCTTCTTTACTATTAATGGATACTTAGGACCATTTTTATCATGGTTGTCTTTAACTTTGTCAAAATAGTGCTTTGATGCTCTGTCCATGTTTCCATACTCCTACCATCAAAAATACGCGAGGATCATATCTTTGATATAAAAAATCATATTGCACTATTCTTGACCTTGTACTAATGTAGCAATGTTACAATATTTATTTGGAATGCTATCCTTCAATAGCTATGGCTCTCATTTTCATGAGGCATTAGAAATCCATTTTTTGATCCATCCCACTCTACACAATTATTCTGCATCAATTGATGACTGTCATTTGACATATGATTGATGCTCACTATTACACTTCATAGTTTATCACTATCCTATCATCGTGTTTATATTGAAATCACCATTTCTTTCTCATAAATCATGCTTTAATTGTAATCATTATCTTTGTCTTTGTTATTCAATGATAAAATAACATGTGGCATTCTTTATTCTTTGTTATTTTTATTGATGTCATTGTTTTGCTTGTTAGACTACATATAGGACATTTGGAAACTAAAAATGAATTGAAGAGGATTAAATACCTAAAGAGTGAATAGGAATCTCCAAGGACCAAAACTTGACATGTGTGACTCAACTATAGTTTCCTTAATCCTCTAATCTCTACCATTTGTATGAACCTCTGTTATTCCTAACACTATCTTCTCTTGGTTCATATCTTTCTATTGGACTGCGTGTGGCACATGTTGGTTACCATTGGTCATTTTCATTTCATTATAGCATGCCTATTGGTTTTTCACTTGTTCCTAGCCTTTAACTATGACTATCCTCATGAAAACATCTACAGATGCCTCCACTTTATTCTTATAAAAGTTCCCTTTCTCTTATTGGCATTTTGTCCTCAAACAATATAATAGTCATGTTCAGTGCTATTGATCCATTACAACATCTTATTACTATAGTGTTGCTCTTTATTTGTGCATTGAAAACTCTTTTTGGAAATGAATGTCTTCACACAGTCATACAAATGCCTTTGAATCCTTATCATGAATAATATTATTGTTGTTATCATTATACCTATCATATAATTATCATTTGATGTTTTCAAATCTTGCAAGAACTATCACTTTATGTAACTAGCAAATATTATATGACTAAGATTTGGCTTCTTTCTCTCTTGCAAGTATTTGTGGGTAGCAGAGTGGAAGGATTTGAAGACATGCAATAGTTTGACCTTGGGATTTGTTATTCAGGAAATGACATATCCCTTTTCTTTTCATATGCTTTCTTATTTAAATGCATGTTGGGGACACTATACTTTTGACATTTATTAATAAGGAAAGCAATTTCCTATGGAAATCTATGTGATTCTTCTTTCTTTTAAACACTTGCATTAAATCTATTGTTCACTTGATAACATCTCTTTCTCATAAAGAAAAATTAATAGAATTAAAGCCATTTTCTAAAAAACTTAATGTCAAATAAAATATAAATTTATACAAATCTTAGATGCAAAATGAAGGGTTAATTAGAATATATGAGTACCAAAAGAAGGTAGACCAAACTAATCAAATAGAACCAAAAAATTCAACATGATGCCAAAGATATGTTTCTTAATGGTACTCATCTACAAATATCACAAAGAGGATTTTTTTTATGCCTATCTCTTTTCCAAATGTTGACAACTAACTTTAAACTACTTAATATTCACATGGATTGATGATTTCATGACACTCAAACTTGAAATGAATTCTAGATATGTGAGTCAAGTATTCAAATAGAAGATGGATCTCCCCATTCAAAGCCAATGGATAGCTTTGTTAGGAATGGGAACACTGAGAGGGGGGGTGAATTAGTGTTCTACAATATTAATTTCTGATCACTTGAAACTTAACTCTATTATTTAAATGTTGAACTAAATATTAAAGCAATTAAAGTAAACAATCATAAGACATAACACCATATATGATTATGAGGAAACCTTGGCCAAAGGAAAAACCTTGGTGGGAATTAATAACCACTAATAATTGTACTTGTGTATTATGAACTTGTTAATGTTCCTTAGCCCTGTTAGGAGCTATCATTACAATGCTTAAGTACAATGACCTTGTCAAGGGTCAGACCCTATTAGGAGTCTTCAGTAACAAACCTTGTTAGGGGTGGTTGGCTCACTGCCAAAGCTCACTTCTCAATAGAGAAAGCTACAACCTCTTGGATATTATATACACACTATATCTGCAATGGTGAAGTGCTGCTATGACACTTCTTGTCTGATCAGTTCTATTTGTGTGTTGATGCTTTAATATCTTGTAAATATCTATATCATTATGACTGCTCTTCGCATACTTCTTCTCTTCTTATATCAACTCTATATCTCATGCCATATCCCAAATACAAAGGTGCATGTCTTATTTATAGGCACAAACAAAACTATTCACTAGGTCGGCCTATAACCTATTACATACAACACTTTTAAATGAATTGGCTCAAGCGTGTTTACATATATTGATATTAATAAGTCTATAACATAAATACAATAGGTGCATATCCTTTACAAAACAATATGATACATGCTAACCAAAACACTAACAGTCAGCTCTATGCTCTATTTTGTTCTGTCGCTCACTGACTGTGTCACTTCAACTCACTGTAACTTCTTCATACTAACTCATCTGATCATTCATTCTTAGACTTAGAATGATTACATACTCAAAAGCTTATCTTCAAGGGCACATGCCAAAACTTGATCATATGCACGTGCGCTGACGCTCTATTCATCAAGTGCTTTACTAACTACTATGTTCTTCATACTTAGTCGATTTCTTATCTTCTAAGTTATTGCGCTTACACCAAAATTCTATATGACTTTGTTTCCATAATGACAACACTAAATCTTAGTCATATACACCAATATAGTCAACTTTCCAACAAGCTTGACTTGGTAGCAATAAGTGTAGATTGATTTAATTGAAAAAATTAGGAAAACCAACTCCATTGTAAGCTTGTTTTAATCTTCCTTTCCTTTGTCACTTGACAAACCAGTAGATTTACTCACCACAAACCTCATCTTAAAAGAAACAAAAGAGCATTGAAATGAATCAAGGTGATAAGAGGCCAAAGTGGAGTAAAAGAGAATATATCAAATTTGAGTTTTACATAAAAAAATACCAAGGTTGATGTAGATGCATTAAAATTCACATTAGCTTTTAGATATAAAACTCAAAATTACAAAAGTAATATAATGACAACTTTTATGGACTAATACAAAAGTAAACATATGCACAAAAAGATGAAATGGAAATAAAGAAATGGAACATGTCATTGCCTAGAGGACAAATCCCATAGCTGTTGGAATCGCCCCTAGTTTCCTCTTTAGCTTCAACTCCAGTTACTTCACCATCCAAAAGGCCTATAGGGAGAGTTAAAAAATGATGTTAGAGCTCAGGGTCACATTTATTTATCTATATTTTGTACCAAAAAGAGAGATAGTCAATGAAAAATACAGAATATATTTATTGTACCAAAAAGAGACATACTAATTCCAAAGGTCACATTTTAAATCAATGATATAAAGGTCAATGATCATAAAAAGACAACAAAAGATCATCAATTAAATATGTACAAGAAGTATAATAATGACTACCCAAACAACAGCATGAATGAGACATAACATTAATCTTTCAAAATGATTTTCATTAGGTGAATAGAATATTGATATGGAAACAGTTCTACCATGTTGCCATAGAAAATAGATCAAAATGGCATAGGAATTTTTAGTGAAAGTAGAGACAATAACTCTTATTTGAGAAAGGAAGCAATAAAAGTCACAGTATTAGATCATGTTCATTATATGTCAATCAAAAGAAGATATGTAGCATTCATAGGCATGGAGGTACAGAATATCAAGTTACAAATCACCAATATGAGTACTAGTGATAAGAGAAAAAATATATAATACTCAAGGACATGGTATGATTAGTGTCAAAAAGATAAAATTCATAATACAGTCATGGCATGGTTAGAAGATGTATTTGTCTCAAGTTCAAAGGAAAAAAGGCTACTATAAGAAGATGAAGATGCAATCATGACTATCAAAGGAATCTAAAATAAAAACTATACCCATACAGTCATATAGAACAACACTAAAAGAAAAATGATGCACCATCACAATGATACACATTAAAGTAATAAGGACACTATATTCCACAATCACAAGGACAATCCATACAAGGTACAAAAGAGTGGTAAAATTATTGTAATCAATCATGTACAATGCAATGTTAATAGTGGATTAGAAAGAATGCTCAACACAAAAATAGAAAAATTAGTAGATCTACAACATGGAAGAAGAGAAAAGAAGTGTGACAATGCAAAATACCTAGCACCTTATATAGAGTTTCTTTCACAATGGGTTTGGAGTATATATGAAAAGAAGTGAAAGTATTAGACTTTATCTAGGAGATTTGTATTCTAAATAGTAGACATAGATTTCAATGGTAGTACATATTACCTTTATTTTCTTTTAAGAAAGGAATCATTTTAAAGGAAGTCGTTATTGGAAATACTTGATTACATAAAGTATAACTTCTATATGTCCTTATGTATAACTTAAAACTATCCAGTTTATTTGAAAAATGAGTCAATACAAAGCATTAATATCAATATGGAGGTCCATAAACCATACCTAAGGAGTGTTATCAATATGTGTGGTGCATAATAGATCAAGTTAAAAAATATTTAAATCACATATTATTGAGACAATCAGTTTTATACTGTTTAGGGATAGTTTTGGGGTAGTTAGAAATAGTTGCAATTGGTTTTAGGGAATTAGAAGTCTATATCAATTTTGATCCACGGGTTTGGAGACATGATGTAGAGTTGGTGATGTAAGGGGACATTTTTGTAATGTATCAAATAAATAAACACCAATTATTCTTGCAACTATGTCTCTGCCCGTGGGTACAGTCCACCATAGCAAGGTAACAGTGAATTCTCATGTTCATTTAAAATGTGACCTTGATGGGATGATAATGTAGAATCATGTACTAGTGTTTTATTTACATGTTTAAGCAACTATATCATGTTTGGATTGTTCTTGAGATAGAGAGATTGACTGGAATTTTGGTTTGTGACTGATTTTTGGGTACAATAAGCATTGCTAGGTTGAAATCCTTTAAGTTGATGTAACTCTCTAGTGCAAGGCACCTTGGCAAAGGCATGAAAAGAGATTCATTTAGACTCATGAAGGTTGAATGATCTAGAAGGATCAAAATATGGATGTAATTGGACTTATGGTCCATTTTTTATTTGATGCATTTGAATGTAATAAGCCTAAACATATAAAGGCATGTAATAGGAGGTGAATGGCATTATAAGGTCAAAATGCACCTAGGAGGGTCATTAAGGGTCATTATGTTGATCCTAGCCTAGTAGAGGGATCTAAAGACCTATAAGGTCTATAATAAATGTAATGTGGTCACTAGGGCCAATAAAATGTTGTAAAAGCACTAAAAGTGCCAAAGTGTGTAATCTGCCTATAATGGAAAAATAGGCCTAAACAAAGGCTTAGTTGGGATTAGAAAGGGTTTAGGAGGGTAGTTGAAGTAGGATAACCTTTCTAAAAGGTTGATATGAATTAAAATGGGTATAATTTGTTGAATTTGACAACTTGTTGTCAACTAGACAACCAACATAAACAAAAAACTAATTATAACGGTCATAGTAACTGACTGTGTGTGGTTGACAAGGAAGTTAACCATCAACCAGTCTTTGGTGTTTCTATTTGATGGTGTAGTCATGATTTAGGAGAGGGGATAGGAGTAAGAAGATATTTTTAAGAGTTTTGTGTCACAAAAACATTATAACATATGCCTTGATACAATAAAATGTAAATACATTTCAAAAGACCTTGTCATTGCCCGTGAGGGTACATTTGGTGTATTTGATGCTCAAAACTTCTCTTTCATGGAGAATATAAATAGAAATAGATGGATTAATATTATTTTATGTTCCTTAATACATTCAAATGGTTTTGGAGAAGTTTTAGTGTGTTTGAAAACCGCATAAAGGTGACTGTTCCTGTATAGTCAGAGTATACATTGTGTATTATTTGGGTGTCATGACAGGTTATGAACAAATCCTCTCAACCAAGGGTGATATGGGATATTAATAAGGATAAATTGGTGTTATAAATATTTTTCCTTATGTTTTTATTTTATGACATGCAAGGGATGGCAGCGTTTGATCTCAGATTGATGAGAATCACTGATTGAAGCGTCACTGGAATTAGACCAGTCATGGTCTAGATGATTAGTCCATTTGAGGACCACTTTTATTTGTTTGGATAGTCATGATATGTTCAAGGGATGATGTTAGATCCATTTAAGAGATCTAGAAAGGTGTAGAGGTGTTTATTTGAGCAAGCCTAGGGTATATGACCTAAAAGAGAGGGTTAGGTTGTTGGGGTGTTAAAACAAATTGAAACTTCTTACAAAGTTGAAAATATTTGGGTTGGAAATACATATAGATTTTGTGTATGATTAGGGAAGTCTGGGTGGATGAGTAGATAGCACTTGCTTTATAATAGGAGGCCTAATGGAGGGGTAATTACAATGTACCAGTCATTGTTTGGACAGATGGTCCAAAAGAGTTGTACTTGATTTCAAGATATGTTGTATAACTCTAAAAAGGGTATCCTAATATGTATTTTATTTCCTAAGTGTTTTGGGAAATATTTTCAAGAACCTAGGAAAATTGGTCTGGCAGGGCTACTAGGGGAATAAGCCTAGTTTAGCACCCGGTTTGGGATCTTGGCAAGTGATAGAGTGATTTGGTCAAATCTACTAATTGGATTGAGGGACATTGAGGTGTTTTCCATGACATGGAGTGGTTGGTGGAACCATAAGTTGTTTGTGCACTCTGATTGGTCATAGTGTGTGGTGGATCAAAGGAGATGATCCTTGTGGAAGTCTAGTGGATAAGTGGTAAAATAAATTGTGAAGTTCCTCATCATTTGCAGAATGAAGACCACCATACCACCTCTGCATCACTCTCCCACCCTTGTGGCCATTGTAATTAGTGGGAGAGGTTTAAAAGATGTATACTATCCTTGTATTATAATTTTCCTATGTAGGGATAAGGGGTGTTGATGTTGAATGTTGGAAATATTCAAGACTACCTAGGTTACTGAGAGGGGAGGGGTGAATCAGTAACTTCAAAACTTTTAAAAAAGTCAGATCTTAACCATATTTCAAATAACATTAGATTGATAATTTGACTACATGTATGAGTAACAGAAAAAATAAAATATTCATAACACTTTGAACACAGAGATTTGGTGACCCAGAAACCTTCCAAGTAGAAATTAAAACTGGGGTGGGGATGATACCCACAAAACTTCAATACTGCAGTATAAATTTTTATGGTTAAGGCTTACAATGATCACTTCTGATGATCTGCCTTGTTAGGAGCAATAAGGACTGCTAGGTCCACCTTGTTAGAGGATTTACAAACATACAATAAAGTATGCACTCGGTTAAGAGATTTTACAAAGACTATTAAGTCTACCCATTTAAAGGATTTTAAGCTGATTCACCTATTAGGATGAAATAGTAGATCTCTTACTTGCAACTGTACTTGCTGATTGAGATTCTCTAATGTACTGATCACCTTTTGTGATGGATAGATCTTTGCTTCTTCCTATACTGATGTAGCCCTTTGTAATTCACTTATCTCTACCTTTCTCTCTTTTTCATTCTTCGCTACATCACACCTTGGATATGATACAAAACATTGTTTATATATAAATCCAAAATAATTACAAAATAATTACAAAGTTGGCTCTTAACACAAATATTACTGAGTCAGCCCAAATATAGTTACTCGGTTACTGCAAACTAACTCAGTGACTTTCTGATACTCGGCATCCATTGTGTAACTCAGCATCATCATGCTCTCGGTAGAAGTAGAGGCTCAGTCCATACTAACCACTCGGTTGTAGTTTCAAACTCGGTATATACTGGAGACTCAGTAGATATAGTGTCACTTGGTAGAAATTGAATTCCCTATTTACCATGCTGGCACTCGGTAAACACTACTCATTTCATCACTCGGTAAACACTATCCTATCTGCTCAGTAAATACTGTCCTGTCTACTCGGTAAACACTGTCCTGTCTGCTCGGTAAACACTGTCCTGTCTGCTCGGTAGACATTGTCCTGTCTACTCTGTAAACACATAGAGTCTAAATAAGTGTTGTCACTAATGACAAACATACTTAATGCCAACAATCTCCCCCTTTGGCATTAGTGACAAAACACTTATTGCCCAAAACTTATATACACAATCATGCTGATATTGGTTTTGATTTTTCAAAAATTTATCTTTGTCATACTGTTGTATATACATGTCATGTCTCCCTTATACAGTATATATACAAATATCTTATTTCACCTCATACTCATATTTCCTATTTCTCTCATATACTTTCTCCCCCTTTCATATCTCATATACTTTCTCCCCCTTTTTGACAATAATGCCAAAGGTGTATATACAAATATTTTACATGGAGATACCAAAATGTGAGAGAAAATTAGAATGCACCTTTCCAATTAGTGCTAGAGTTCTATCCCAATTCTCTTGTAGAATCTTGCATGTATGGAGTGCAACTTGGACTTCTGTAGAGAGTTCAATCATGTGATCAACAATTGAAAACTGATTGTCATGGATCAATGTTTTTGAGTATGCAATATACTTCTGCATTATATCCATGATGGGAAGGATCATGTTCTGAATATCTATTAATGTTGATCTGATCCTTGCATCTTCTTTCAATAACTCTGACTGCTTATCAGAGAGGAATCTGACTGTCATATGATGTGCAGAGCTTGATCTAGGTTCAAGTTGCAACTTCTATGCATTGATCTTTAGATCCTCATCAATCTTATTTATTTTGTTTTTAATCTCCTTTGAAAACTCGGCAACATTACATACTTTGACAAAAAATGATGTTACCTTGGAATAGGAGGACTCAATGCTAGTCAAAATTGAAGATAACCCTGTCTGATTGATAGCTATTTGCTGAGCAATGTGCTCAAGCACTTTATTTTCAAACTTCTTCTCAGCCTTCTCAAGTAACTTATCTGATCCATAGGAATCCTCGTTGAACTTTTTTACTACCTCTGCCAACTGCAACAAAATGTGTTGAGAGGAATCAACTTCAACACCTATTGTTTCTACCAAAATGTTCTTGGCATCCTCAATGATCTTATATTCCTTATCTCTTTCTTCTTTTAGTTTGTTCTGCTTTGCTTTCTTCTGGAGGAGTTCACCAACTATTTGCATTTGGTCTACTGTGAGGTTTGCAAAATCTAATTGGGGAATTTCTATCTCCTCATCTAAATCTATATCTTCTACTACACTCTTACTCAAAAATTTTGTACTCGGTTGAGTCTTTATACTTATTGCCTTTGTAGTAGAAATTATTGTAGACACAGTAGGACTTGTAGTGAAAATTGATAAACTTCTGACTGATGGGATGCTAACTGGAATACATGATAAATCAAAAATTGAAGTATTTACAACTGTAGAATCTAAAATACTTATTGCTGAAAAACCCAAAATTGAAGAAGGTACTGAAGACTGCAACTCGGTGGAAGAAGAAGGCTGAAGCTCGGTAGATGAAGTGGTAGCCACTTTTTTCATTGATACATTGAGCTGTGCTAGTGATGATTGGACATTTGATGTATCTGAGGGAGTTGTCACAATCACACTTGAAGTTTTCTCTGGGCTAGATGTAGCAATTTTTACTGGAGAGTGAGGAAGTGAGGCAATTACCTCTGCAGCTATCCGAATTGGATCATCTTCCTCAACATTCTTTTTAGCTTCCTTGGTGACTTCTTCTCTCTCAACATTATCAATCTGAACTGCTTCTTCTTCTTCTTCATCACTGTCATCTTCAATATCTTTAATTATCACAGTTTCAGTACTCAGTTTGTGAAGATGATAGATGTTTTTCCAAGTAAAATTTGCACTCTTCACAACCGACTCTATATCCTTGATCAAAATCAAACAACTATTAAATTTTAGTGTCATCTTGCGCTCATTTTCTATCAATACCTTACTTATTTCAGCATTTTTCAAACTTGGCATCAACTGTCTTAAGGTTTGAGCATATATGTCCTTGACAATTTTCCTTGCATTGGACCATCTCATCTAGACTTGGTTTCATAAAACTCCTAGGATTTTAGAAGCCATATCCTCAGGTGAGTACTTCCATTTTCCCATTTTCTCAATAACAGCATCTTCAATTTCCTGTTGCTCTGCCTGTGACCTTGTTTCATATTTGAGAGATTTGAAATTTGCAATTCCAGATCCTTCTCTCAAATCCTTAATCTTTTGTTCAAATGAGGGAGGAGGCCTTTTGAGTACTATATCATCATTGACTTTACCTTCCTTGTCCCTTGATCTTTTCCTTGTGAATACTATAGTGGGTTGCTGAGGTTCCTTGGTGATAGTTACCTTTCCTTTCTTCTTTACAGGCACTAGTTCTTCTTTACTCTCATCCTTTTCTTCTTCTTCTACAATATCCTCTCATATGCCCTCGATTAACATTAGAGGTGTGCTAGATTGCATCTTGGCCATCCTCTTTCTACCTTTGTTAACTACCTGTGGAAGTTTTATGCTTAGCTCAATTCTTATTTTAGCTTCATCATATGTTCCAAAGTATGGAGCCTTTGGATCAACAGGTTGATTTACTAGGGCTTCAATTATATCCTTTGTTTCATCAATGTTTACCTCATAAGGAAGAGGTTTCACCCATACAATCCTAGGCCTTATTGCCTGAATGTATACTCTATCACAATCAACCATGAAACAAACATCATCTTTATAATCTTCCACCAACTTTAGTGGAATCTAGAATCTGTTATTCATCTTTTCTTTAAAAGATTCAAAATAGTTATCCATTATGCTTACAAAATTTTCACCCATTTCTGCAATATACTCATTTATCTGATAAAGAATAGGCACATCCTTTCTCCATTTTACCATGCCTTTAGATGGGAAAAACTTTTGAGCATAGAAAAATAAACAAACCAACAGCGAGCCAAACTTACATGGATTGTTCTTTGAGGTTTGAATGCTCTCCATATTCTTGTTGAAATGTTTCAACAATAAATTTGCTAGGTCAAATGACAGATTGTTCTTCACAATTTTATAAGCTAGGTCAACTTCTTCACACGGAACACTATTCTGTCAACTTGAACTGTATATCTTGTGAGCTATGACATATGTGCCAAATTTTAGTTCTACATCGGTAATACTATTTATTCTCATACCTCTATCATCCCATTCAACTAGGGTTTTCTTTTCCAGCTCTACCTGACCTAGGGTTTTTGTAGATTTAGCCTTGGAAAGCATGGGAAGACCAGTGATTCGGTGAATCATCTTCTTTGTTATTTCCACTGGTTGCTCAAGCCAAATTTTACCTTCGTGCACTCGGCTTAGGATATATCTAATCCATTTTATCTGGAAACTCTAAGGCAAGTGGGTGATATGTGTCAAATCCTTATCTTCCAAATGTTTATGTTCCAGTTTGAGAACACCATCAAAACACAGTTTATCACGAACAACATCTATCTCTAGGGTTCCAAGCTCTTGAATTGTACCTTTAAAATGACTGCGAATGTCATTTACAAGAAGTACCTTTGGAGGAATTTGAGATTGAGCTCCACACAGATCTAGGGTTTTTGCAATCGTGGGCATGAGTTTGAAATTCGGTGCTTTCCATTCTCCTTGAACTAACATTTTCAAACCTTTCTTTACTTTGGTGCTGGATGATGCCATGGTAGCTCGGTAGAAAAAGAAAAATTCTTTGAAGAAATTTCTGTTGCAAAATTTTGCTTCGAATCATTTGATCGCACTAGAAATTTCTCTGCTCAATATGCTGATATTCGCGGTGAAGAATGAACTCGATTTCATGCTTTTTGTTAAAATTTTATCATTAATGCTCCATAGGAATTAGGGTATTGAATTTGATAGACTATCATCCACTATGCATTAAATGCTCGGTCAAGATTTTGCAACTCAGAGAACATACGAATTCATACTACTCCAACCTTACTCGGTAACCAAATGAAATTAGGTTACTCCCAACCTTGCTTGGTGGTAACTGATACCGACCTTCTTGTGATCCTGCTACATCTTGCATACTGATTTGGATCTTTCTTCCTTTCAGTTTAGGAACTGTTTGGAACATGTCTATGAAGATATAGTTCTAGTGCTTTCTTGAAGACTTAGTTAGAGTTGATAGAGCCACTCACTTCATGAGTGACTTCATTACTTGGACTAGTTTTCTCGGTAGGTTTAGGAATCCATTGTTGTCTCATCTGCTTCCTGATGCTATTTGATTTTTCTTTCTTTTCATCTTCAACTTTGCCTAAATTTATGTAGTTTTTAGCTATGTGACCAAGCTTAGTGCATTTATAACATCTTATGGTAGCATCCCTTTTTCTCAAGTGATGTCTTACATAATTCATGCCAATGTGCCCATATTCTCCACAGTAATGACATCTACACCAAGTGTTGTAATCCCAACCAAACATTGCTTTCATAATTTGTTCTGCTGGATTGGGTGTTTTAGTTCTGCATCCTGATGCCTTATGACCTTGCTTGCTACATTTGTGACATTTGCCTTTAAATCTTAGTTTATCCTTGCATTCATTTGCTTTATGACCATGCTGATTGCAATTGTAGCATTTTCCATTGAATTGTGCTTTTCCATTGCTCCAACATTTGTTTGAAGTATGACCAATTTTTCCACAGTGATTACAAGTGGGTTTCTGATTCTTTTGAGTACCTTGTTTGGAGGATTCACCTTCCTCTTTGTATCCAAGTCCTACTTTTCCTTTTTGCCTATGAAGGTTTCGTTCATACACCTGATTCATATCTTCTTGAGATTTTAACATTCTCTCATTGATTTTCCTTTCAGTGTCTAAGTCACTCATCAATCTTAAATTGATTTGCTTTTCAGATCTCAGCTCCTCTCTTATATTTTCATTTTCTGATCTCAGAGTCAAGATTTCTTCATTTGCATTGGAGACTTGATCAATAAGGTTTTCTAGCTGAAGGGTTTGATTCTAGATTTCATTGTTCTTTCCATCTATTTCATCTTTCATCTTGTTTCTTTGTTCCAAGATTTCACAAAATCTTGTTGACTGAATTTCCTATTCTCTTTTCAATTTTCTTATCTCTTCTTGCAGAGATCCACTCTTTTCTAGAAGTTCTTTGATTGCATTGTTTGCTTCATCTGAGCTGTTTGAAGGGAAAAAGTCTTCAATCTTTTCTTCAACATACTGGTGGTCATTAATCTGATTTGCAAGTTCCTTCCTTCTTTTTAGGGATTGGGAAAGATGCTCTCTTGCTTCCTTGAGTTGAGTTATGGCCATTTCCAGATCTAGCTTTTCATTCTCAATTACTTTGTTAAGTTTGAATATCTTCATTGTCCTGAATCTTTTCTCAAGTTGTCAAACTTTATCCTAAGAACCACAATGCTCTGATACCAATTGTTGGAAATATTCAAGACTACCCAGGTTATTGAGAGGGGAGGGGCGAATCAGTAACTTCAAAACTTTTAACAAATTCAGATCTTAACCATATTTCAAATAACATTAGATTGATAATCTGACTGCATGTATGAGTAACAGAAAAAATAAAATATTCATAACACTTTGAACACAGAGATTTGGTGACCCAGAAACCTTCCAAGTAGAAAGCAAAACTGGGGTGGGGATGATACCCACAAAACTTCAATACTGTAGTATAAAGTTTGCCAGTTAAGGCTTACAATGATCACTTCTGATGATCTGCCCTGTTAGGAGCAATAAGGACTGCTAGGTCCACCCTGTTAGAGGATTTACAAACATACAATAAAGTATGCACTCGGTTAAGAGAATTTAAAAAGACTGTTAAGTCTACCCGTTTAAAGGATTTTAAGTTGATTCACCTGTTAGGATGAAACAGTGGATCTCTTACTTGCAACTATACTTGCTGATTGAGATTCTCTAATGTACTAATCACCTTCTATGATGGATAGATCTTTGCTGCTTCCTATACTACTGTAGCCCTTTGCAATTCACTTATCTCTGCCTTTCTCTCTTTTTCATTCTTCGCTACTTCACACCTTGGATATGATACAAAACATTGTTTATATATCACTCCAAAACAATTACAAAATAATTACAAAGTCAGCTCTTAACACAAATATTACTAAGTCAGCCAAAATATAGTTATTCGATTACTAAAAACTAACTCAGTGACTTTCTAATACTCACAATCCACTGTGTTACTCAGCATTGTCATACTCTCGGTAGAAGTGGAGGCTCGGTCCATACTAACCACTCGGTTGTAGTTTCAAACTCGGTATATACTGGAGACTCGGTAGATATAGTGTCACTTGGTAGAAATTGAATTCCCTATTTACCATGCTGGCACTCAGTAAACACTACTCATTTCATCACTCAGTAAACACTGTCCTATCTGCTCGGTAAACACTATCCTGTCTGCTCGGTAAACACTGTCCTGTCTGCTCGGTAGACATTGTCCTATCTGCTCAGTAAACACATAGAGTTTGAATAAGTGTTGTCACTAATGAAAAACATACTTAATGCCAACAGAAGACCACATAATGGTGGAATTTCTTGAGTGAAGGAGATCTAGTTTGACACCAATCACTTGGGAAGCATTTTCCATTAAGAATAGTTGCATTAGATTATGGAATATGGATGTTTGTATCCATAATGATGTGTTAGAACCAATGAATTGATTTGGAGATGATTATGAAGTTGATTTTGCATAGGCCCTAGATAAATGACCCTAGGAACAAGGGTTTTATGATTAGATGAATAGGTGGAGAGTAGTTTTCATTTAGCAACTTTTGCAACAAATGTTGCTGACAACATTTTGCAATTTTGTGAAAAACTTGATAGAATTACTCCTAGGGTCTACCCATGGTGGATCTAACATATTTTGATGTTAATAACATAAATTCCACCATCCTTAATACAATTCTACCCATCCACTGTCCTATCAACCTTAGCGAGCCATAGAATTCATAAAATGTGATTCTTTGTTAGGTGTATATTTGAGATTTTCTATCAAGCTTTACTTTACAGTTTTCACTCTCTTATCTATAAATCCAATTTGATGAACATGGTGATGTAGATCGGTTGATGAAAATTTTTAAGAAGTAAAATATTTCTTAAAGTGAATGAAAAATAATATGGAATAATAAGTAGGTGTTTTTGACCATTGAATCTACATCATTGGTTTAGTTTGAGCTTCACTTGGTTTCAAGAATAATTTAATATTCTCTACTTAACAAGGCCAACCACATGAAGGTGGAAGCTCATTTGGCCTCTCCCCCCCCTAACATCACTCTAAATTCACCATTAACATCTAATAACATTCATTCATTCATTCATCCATTTTTGAAATATAAAATTCAATCATTATAATCACATAACATTCATTAACACATAAAATATTAACACACAACATTCATGAATAATTGATTAACACATTATTCATCAACATTTACTAGTACAAACTTACATCCATTAAGACAACATTCTTTCATTAGCAAAAAATGTTAATTACAATCATTTCTTTTTTTGTTTCTTTCTTATTTTTCTAAGGTAACAGCTAAGCGGAGCATCAATATCCTCGTCATTCCCCTCCTCTACTAGTTCTAATCTCAACACATGTCTCATCCTCATCTATTCAGGAATAGGAGGATGTTGCACCAAATGGGGGTCCACTACAATAACAACTATGTCATGGGTTAAATTCATACCATTTTATATTAGTGTTACAAGTATTTCATTAATTAAAAGAACTATAAATCAAAAAATAAATTTAAAAGAAAAAAAATAGATTTTCTTTACCTGAATGTGCCACATCATCTACATGGTGATCACTCTGAACATCCTCCACTCGTTCAGCATGACGTTCTGTATGCTCTAAAATATACACAAAAAATGTTACACCAATTTCAATTTAAGATGTTAAATTGTATTAATAATTACATAATTAATTTTCAAAAGAAAATTAACACCTCCATCGACACTGCAATGCACATCAGGGCCTTCATCATATGGCGTAGGTTCTATGTTAGGATTACGAGGCTGCATTGCAATGTCATGTGCATTATTATCATTGTTTTCTTTTTAAAAACAAAATTAGTCAATTTATGTTTGAAATTAACATCAAATAGATTGTTGCTCAAGCATTCAATTTCAAATATATTTTTTGGCATATTTACCTGTTCAACAGATGCAGGAGACTCTTGGGTTGGGCCAATGGAAGCTTAGCGTAGGCATTCAACCACAGCTTGATAGCCTTCCTTGAAGGCAATTTTTTTGTGCTCTGTCATGGCCTCTAAATTAAAATCTGAGCCCTGCATTTTTTGATTAAACAAAATTATTTACATTTTATAAATAATTTTGATTTGGAATTCATTTACTACTACTTACAATTCATGCTTTAATTTTTGAATATCCACTAGAGCCAAGTTTGTGTTGCCCAATATTTTGCAGTATGGCCTTTGTTTCCTTTGATGTGTCCTGCAACCTATGAAAAGTTTGAAATATGTTAGATGATATAGATATAAAGATCACTAACTAGTGCATTATTACATTCTACTAGTAGTTAATACTAGCGCATACCTTCTTCTCTCATTTTCTGGCATAATTCCTCTTTGAGCATCCCCTTTCTCCTTTGCATCCAAAATGAACTCATTCCAATCCCTCACTAAAATAAAGGGAGGACACTCGCACTTTGGGTTATGGACAAGACTCCTTCTATATGATTCCCTCATAGTCTTCTGATGTTTGGTAGCTTTTTCTAAAATTTTCTTCTCCTAAAAAATGTTACTACCAAACCCATGCTCTAAATGTTTTATGAGCTGATCTTTTAATTTTTTTTCTTGCAAGTTCCACCTTTTAAGAAAAAACACAAACTTGTTAGATAGAAAAATTAACTAAAGTTGTGTACCTTGAATATAATTAAATAGAATTTTGATAATAATTAAATAATATATATAGAATAATGAAGTCTTGAATAGAGTCATGACCCATATAGTTCTTCTTTGTCTATACATGGGAGATATAAAATGTAATTTGAAAATGAAGGAAAGGCACAAAAAAATAGGAATCATATAAAAGGATAAACAAGAAGAATATAATGTGTTGAACTTTCTGCATCAATTATTCGACACATTATATAATTATATAATATATGTCTATTTATAACATACGTGCTCAGTGATACACAAGAAGAATATAAGAAAATTATGTCTATTTATTGACTTATACCTATTGATCCATGTCACTGTGTAGGATCCTCGTAAAAGGGGTTAAATTTCTTGCATATGTTAATCATTTATCTTAAGTTAGCTAAAAATTACATGATACGTATTCTAAAAATTATGTAGAAGACAACATGAACAATATGCAAGATCGTAAATATGAACAAATTAGCTTTACGTTATATATGGAATGCAAGATCATCAACAGAAGGGGTGAAGATGTGTGTAGTCAATTGCCTATTTCCAGAAAGGGTGACAATCAAAAAAAAAATATACATGTATCAGAAGCAATTAATTGAGCATCATAAGCAATACATTGGTAATTGTAAATCACATATGTTATAACTAAACTAAGGGATTTTCACTAATGCATATGTGAATCATTTATCTTACGTTAGCTAAAAGTTACATGATACATATGCTACAAATTATGTAGAAGACAACATGAACAATATGCAAGATCATAAACATGAACAAATTACCTTTACCTTATATATGGATTACAAGATCATCAACAAAAGGGGTGATGATGTGTGTAGTCAATTGTCTATTTCCAGAAAGGGTGACAATCAAACAAAATATATACATGTATCAGCAGTAATTAATTGAGCATCATAAGCAATACATTGGTAATTATAAATCACATATGTTGTAATCATTCAAATTGAACATGATAAATATGTAATCATTAGAATTAAAATTAATAAATCAATATTAAATATATATACTAATCAATATAAATATATATAAATAATTAAATCACATACCTTGTACATTTCAATCATGTCATTGATCATCTTCTGCATCCATTTCATCATCATCACCATCATCATCATCATCATCACCACTATCATCATTGCCATCATCATCATCATCATCATCATCATCATCATCATCATCATCACCATCACCATCACCACCACCACCACCACCACCATCTTCTTCTTCTTCATCATCTTCAATATCTTCTTCTTCCATCACATTATACTTTATCGGTCTTCCTCTTGGATCATGTCTAACAACAAATGACCAACCTGGTTTATGTGGAACCTCTAAGTAAAACACTTGCTCACATTGGCTTGGAAGAACATAGGGCTCATCTCCAATTGGCTCAAATGACCTTTTATCAATCATTGTAAATTTATTATCATGTTGAATAATAGTTCTATCAGGATCATTTTGATTCAGTCGTAGCCTGTACCATTTGACGATGAATAGAACTAATTTGAAGGAGTTAAAGTTGCACTCAAGTATATCATCTAAGATGCCATAGTATCAATTTTTAAATTTTTGAGGATGTATGTCATTTCTAGATGATATATTAGTGACCTTGAAGAATGTAGTTATCCCAGAATCACAAGTTCTCTTTGTGTCATCCAACTTTTTTATGCAAAATTTGTGGTCATAATAGTACATAGCTTTGTGGTGCTTGACCTGCAATTTTTCAAGCATGTGAAAATTATTTGCATCATGAGTTGATATGAAACATATGGTTCATGATCATTAATAAATTTTTACGTACCTCTCTACCTCTTAAACCATATGCTAGATCAATTACCATTGGTGTAACATTGGAATCTCCATTATGATGAGCTTCTCTAACCAATGAAGCAACACCTTCTCATGTTAATGAGAAACTATTTTTTTGACATCGTTCAATACATACCATCACCCAATCAATATTGTTCACAATATACAAATGTATTACATCCCACTCTTGACCAACTATATAAAAAAAAATAGACCAATTACAAATAACTTATATTGAATATTTATAAGAATTAATTAACTACAATAACATCTTATAATTACCTCTCACTTTTGTCAATCTACCTCTCCCCATCAAGTACTCCCCTTTGAATTTGTTAATGGAGTTGGGATCCCAAATATGATCTACATGGATCTTTGCTGCAAACTTAGGAAGATATTCACTAATGTACACTATAGTCTGGTATAACATATATCCCTCCACCATAGAACCCTCAAGATGTGCTCTTTGTCGAACCAATCCTTTCAAAAATTTCAAGTGTCTCTCAATCATCCACATTGACCTAGCTTGTACAGGTCCACACAATTCAATCTCCTCAACTTGATGTATGAGGTAGTGTTCTTGTGCATTGAAAAAAGTTGAAGGTGGACACTTGTGCATTTCACACATAAGATGAGGAATTTTTCTCTTCTAATATTTTATATCTTCTTTATTGATTTCTTTTGATGACAACCACCTCATATATTTTCCAAGATCATATATAACTTGTTTGACATTGTTGTCGAAGTGGTGTGGGAGAGATAGAGGTAGACCATACTGCAATATTTGTAAAATGATCTTATCAATATTTTATAAAATAATGCAATGAAAACTACATGCACTATACAAATATATAGTGAATAAAAAATAACATGAATTACCTTAGTAAATGTATGTCAATCATGTGTTTTCATCCCTGACCCAAATTCATTTTTCTTTGATATGAGATTGTTTATGTTCGTAGCAAATCCTATGGGAAAATATATTTTTTTATGACTTCTTTTCTAGCATTGCTCTGCTGCTCCAATAATAACCAAGTAAGGGCACCTGTATCAATTTGGTCTCCATTGTTATTTGATTGAATGACATTTTTCATTGCATGGTTGGATTCTTCAATGTCACTATTTTGACAATTTTGTCTTTGTCATGCCTTCCATCCAATATTTTCTATAGTATCTCTGTTACATTCTTTCCAATATGCATAGCATCAAACAAATGCACGATTGGGAGTTTCTCATATTATGAAAACCTACTAAATTGTGTAGGATAACTTTTTAGTCCTTTTGAAAGTTGGTCATTAATGCCTTGACGACCTTCACGAGCATCAATTACATCATCAGTAAACAAAACATAATATTAAAATATAAATTTCAAACAAAAACCATTAGATGGAATGACATTACCTCGATAATTTATTTTGTTGTATTCCAACTTCCATAGGTGAGGTGTCATTCTCCATGGCTTTGATGTAGTCTCTTCTTTCCCATTGAAAAGATTTTTTTTGATAATTCAATACTTATGATTTATGTGGAGAAAGTGTCTATGCTCATCGAACACATGCTTTCCTAAAAATTTTGAATGACGAGATTTCATCTTTGGACCACAAACTAGACATGAAAATTTTTCCTTTGTTTGAAGACCTACAAGATCGTGTATAATTGGATTAAATATGTTAATTTTGTGTTAGCACTATAACATACCAAAAAAGAGGTGTTAAGAAGAGAACATACCACAAAAATGTGTTAGCCTAAGGGCATCATGTATTGTCCATACAAGCATTACATGGAATTGAAATTGTTTTTGTCCTATTGGTCTAGAGATGTCATACATAGTGACCCCATTCCATAACACCATCAACTCATTGATAAGGGGCTCAATATATACATTCATATCTTTAACTTGGTACTTACCTAGTTGAATGAAAAAAAATATTACATAATTATTATGACCGTTTTGATGGATTATTTATAATAAATTAATTTAGATGACTAATAAATGAAAAAATACCTGGAATAATTATTGTCAACATTATGTGCTCCCTCTTTATGGACATCCAAGGAGGAATATTATTGTTGATAACAAAAATAGGCCACACCGAGTTAACAGATCTCATCTCTCAAAATGTATTGACACCGTCTGCTACCAATGAAAGCTTGAGATTATGAGGTTATTCATTAAAGTGTGGCTAAGTTTCCTTGATTTCCTTAAATGTCAAGCCATCCACAAGAATTTACATAATTTCATCTCGACTTCTATTGTGTGCATGGTAATCCATAAATTATGCCAAGCTATTGCACCTGAATAATTGTTGTAGACATGGAATAATGAGAATATACCGAATAACCTTGCGAGACACCTTTTTTGTTATTTGATCTGATCGATATCTACTAATATGACAATTAGGGCATTCTATTGCAAATTCATGTTGTTTATGATATATAATATGATCATTCAAACATGCATGTATTGTTTGATACTCTATTCCAATATATTTCATAATGGAAGATAATTCTTGGTACAAGCAATTTAGAATGTTTGATGGTGGTAACAAACACTCACCTATCAACCTACAACCAAAAATATAATTTGTTAATATAAATAATAATAATTGCTACATGATTCACCTTTTGTTAACTGTAAGGAAATTACAACTAAAAAAATGAAAAAAGATGGCATACCTTAACATATGTATCATTTATAAGTTGGATGAACCATTCATAACCTTCAAGTTTACCAACAATAATACAGTGGCAAGAAGAGTTGTTTGGGAGCCTTCGTATAGGGATCGTATGCCTTCTCAAGTATAGGTACATCAAGTTCATCTGCATCATCATCTTGATCATTGTGATCATCTTGATCATCATGATCTTCTTCCATGGGATCATTACCTTCTACTTTGATATTCACACCTCCATGTTCCCTCATTTGGAAATCTACATTCTCTGGATTTTCATGGTCCATAACATTAAACCCAAGGTGGTTGACCTATATCAAAATGATGACCTTAAATTAACCATGACCGTGATATCATCATCAAATCATGTCTTATGTATTTTATAAATTATTAAAATACATACCAATGGATGAAATTCATTTCCCCCTTCAATGTGACCATGCTGCCTACAATGTTCCTCGGTTGTTTTGATTAGATATCTTTGATTCTTTAAGCCCTTACAAATTTTGCTAGGACAATAACATTTTCCATCACCTTTTCTTTTAAAGTTAAACCACAATCTAGCAATTTTCTCCCTATTTTATTGTGGGTTGATATTCAGACATGGTCTTTCTTGAATGGAATGACTCATTGGTGGAAGAAGGATGATTTCTTTGCAATCTACAGATACAAATCGTCACTGAATAACCATTTTCTCAATGCAAAGGGACATTTATCATAGTCATAGAAACCTAATTATTTTTAAATAGAATACACAAAGGAGTACCATCAGAAATATTAACCATTTACAATCATGGAAAGTAAACCTAAATCAAATAGCTCTTTTTTTTATCAGCATGTGTAACTTCTCTGTGTATATGAGAAAAGAATGAAATATCAAGTTGAAATAAAATAGTGAATAAAATAGTATTCCACATAGAGTGAATGAAATATACCATCAAAAGAAGGTGACAAAATCTTGTCACCAAGAACAGACATAGGAAATCAAAAAGGGAAAAAAGACAAGAAATAATAAAAAACATTACGACTATAGAAAAATCATTAAGACTATAGAAAAATCATTAAGACTATAATCACAAAAAGAAACACTCTTTGTCAACAATGTTCAAAATCATTAGGACTGTAGAAAAATCATTAAGACTATAGAAAATCAATTTCTAGAAATGGACATTCTGATGCTTTTCTATTACAACAATTGAGCATTCATCATTTGGTATTATGTATTCCATTTAATTATGTCAAGCACAAAGTATTCCATTTAGATTGGACAAAAATGCAGATTTAACCAAGCATTACTGGGAGCTTGACCCAGTAGCAAATGGACTTTTCATATGATTTTTACAATAGTACATGTGTTTTTGGGTAAGCTCCTTATAGTGCTTAGGTAAATCTGCATGTTCACAATAGTACATGTGGATATAAGAGTCGGTCAAAGAAGGTATATGCATAGGTGACAAACATGTAGATTTGTCGACCAAGCATTACTGGGAACTAGACCTTGTAACAAATGGACTTGTGATGATTTTTCACAATAGTCCATGTGTTGTAGGATAAGCTCCTAGTAGTGCTTACACAAATCTGCATGTTCATCACCTGTTCTTATGACATGGTTCTAATGGCAGATACAATCACTGAACAACCATTTTGTTAACTCTAATTTTCTCAACAAAGAGGGACATTTATCATAGCCATAGAAACATGATTATTTTTAAATGGAATACACCAACGAGTACCATCAGAAGTATTGACCATTTACAATCATGAACAGTAAACATAAATCAAATAGCTCATCTTTTTATCAGCATGTGTAGTCTCTATGTATATGAAAAATGAATGAAATATCCAGTTCAAATAAAACAGTGAACAAAAATTCAAATTGAAGGCCTAATTTATCAAGAGCAACAAACAATGTGGAACCCCATGAAAATCAAAAAAATAAACATGCTTTGTGAACAATGTTTAAAATATTGTCACTAAGCACAAACATAGGAAATCAAAAAGGGACAAAAGACAAAAAAATAAGAAAAATCATTAGAACTATAGAAAAATCATTAAGGCTATAGAAAATCAAGTTCTAGAAATGGACAGTTCTGATGTTTTTCCATTACAACAATTGAGCATTCATCATTTGGTACTTCTTGGTGTATTCCATTTAAGTATGTTAGGCACAAAGTATTCCATTTACATTTTCCTAATCATTACTAGGAACTAGACCCGACAACAAATGAACTTGTGATGATTTTTACAATAGTACATGTGTTGCTAGGTCAGCTCCCAGTAGTTCTTAGGAAAATCTACATGTTCATCACCTGTTTCTTTGAAAAGTTTCTAGATTCTAAGAAGAGGTATGAGTGGAGGCCAAAGAAGGGATATTTGTGAAGGTTTCATAGAGCTATGTTACTTTTTCCCCACCTCAACTCAGTAAAGAAGATATTCTATAGAATTTTAGAGATCTAGAAAATCTTCACAAATATCCCTTCTTATAGCCTCCACTAAATATATGTGTTCTTAGAATCTAAAAACTCTGATCATTGATATATTTGGTTTTGACAAAAGGCAATGATCTTACATAACTATTCACTCAAGAACACATTTCCATAAGCAATTTAATTCACTGTTGTAGTGACTGTACCCACAGGCAGAGATTTACTATTGCAAGGATGATTTTTATTTATTGATTGGAATTATTACAAATTTGGTCGCTTACACATCCCACCCTACTTCTCTCCTTCCACTCATGGTACAGGAGCACCAAGGTCAAGGACATGACCTAAGGAGTGCACCAAGGTCACTGATAGATCATTGCGTAGAGGTGAAGACAACATGGCCCTCAAGGGTCATTTGATGATGTAGTAGACCAATAATGGTAATGCAATAGAGGGGAGGGGTGAATTAGTGCCTTCAAAAACTTTACTTGTAAACCTTTCAGATCTATAACTATAAACAGTGATAACTGACCAAAACAATTTGAATCTAATTGCATGAATCAATCATCCATTTAACTTAAGTAAGTAAAAAACATGAAATCAATATCACAATCACATGACATAAGTATTTTGGTAATGCAGAAACCCTTGTTAGAAGGTAAAAACTATGGTGGGGATGACACCCACAAATTCTTCACTACTATAGATAGAAAAGGTTTGCCTGTTAGGGCTACAAGTTTTGATCACTTATGGTGATCTCACCCTATTAGGAGTGACATGTTAGATCGGCTAGATCTACCTAGTTATAGGATTTTAACAACACTAATGAAGTGTGCACTCAGTTAAGAGATTTACATAAGACTGTTAAGTCTACTCTATTAAGAGATTTTATCCAAAAACTCTATTACAATTGTCAAAAAGAAATAGGTAATTATTTGCTATTTGACACTCAATTGTCTGATACAGATCTATAAGCTCTGATAAAGTATCACCTTACTTGTGATGAATCTTTTCTCTGAACTACTCAGTAGCCTCTATTGATTCTACTCAATTTGAATTCCTCTGTACTCAGTTCTGCTCTGTTAACTGATAGACTTGAAGATATGACAATTGCTTCAAGTGCTCCGTGATTCATATATCAGCTCACTCCAAAAATTATGCGAACACACAAATATATAGTGTTCTATTTTTTCCGCTTTAACAAAATTAGGTTACACAATATAGTCATAACCCTAAGATCTACGGTGTACAATAATAAACTAGATCAACTATTACAAAAGATATACATTGTATTTAATGAATATCATCACATTAAATGTTCCTCAATCTTGGTGACACATTTTATAAACCATTGTAACCATTTTCATAAAAGAATGTGTCATTCTTGATTACTATGTCATTTCCTATGATCCTTGATAAACACTGTGTAAACTGATCGGTGTATATTGCAATGCTAAGTGTTTACTGTCTGTCAGTGTTGGTGTTTGTTGGTGCTCGGTATACTGCTTTACCGACTAGTCTATTCTACTTTATGTTACCGATTAGCTCAGTGTAAGTAACCGACCGATATCTTTACAAACCTTTGGTACTAATGAAAACCTTAAAAGCTCAATAGAGATAACAATCTCCCCCTTTGGCATTAGTATCAAAACTCCGAATGTATATAGACAAAATTTTCTGTATAACTTATATCTCCACCATATACATATACTCATCAAAAGTTTTCTAAGAACTAAGTACTCCCCCTCGGTGCATGCTCCCAGTAATATGTAGTATACATAACATCTATGTACATATTTGGCATAACAGCGAATACATTGTTTTCCCCCTTTTTGATAGTAATGCCAAATACAAAATTTGAAGTAGTATACTCACAACTTGTCAAAAATGGACTGATGGGTTTTCTTCACTGACTCCAAGAGGTTGTCCCATTCCTCCTTCAATTTGGTGGGAGTGATGTGCTTAAGAACAACTTGTGCATGCATGTCAAAGATGTTATCTAACATCAAAATTTCTGGTGTTGTAACTAGTAGCTCGGCTTTGACAATATGTGTTTAAAAAAATTTCAGGTACGGAATGAGTTCGGTTTGCAACTCAGTAACCTAATCCATTATGTGCTCTTCTTGTTTCTTCAAAGATGCTATCAACCACTGGAGCTCCTGAACTTGGTGAATATGCTTTAAGAAAGCATGAGGCTCGGTTATAGCTGCATTTGTACTCAATTGTATTTCTACTTCCAATCCTTTGATCTTTTCACTGACTTCAACAATGAAGGCGTTTGTAGTACAAAGTTTCAATAAATATTGACAAATTAACTAAGTGATGGATTTCATTTTAGTAATTACCTCAGCTAATTTGACCTTCTGTAATGTCACTTCTAGGCTGATTTTCTCTGCTAATTTGTGATGTATCCTAGATTCTACCCTTTCTTCAATTCATTTATCGATATCAGTGTTTGGGGTGTTGATCTTCTCAGCAAGTGTAGCAAGTTGATCTATGATAGGTGCATCCTCATCAATATTTATCTCAGGTACTATCTGTTGGGGGATATCCTGCACATCGATTAATACTTCTTTTCATTTGTGTTCTTACTTCAACTTCTCTTGCACTACCTTCCTTGAACATAATTCTCCATATTTACTCAAGTCTTCAGGGCTTAGGGTCCTTGGGTCACACTCAGGTATAATAATCACTTCATCTAGGGTGACTAGCCCTTTTCCTTTCTTCTTCTTCTTTAGTGCTAGAGGTGATTTCTTCTCAATAATAGCAATAGTTTTTGTTAGAAAGTAAAGATCCCCAAGATAACTGAGAGGGGGGGGGGGGTGAATCAGTTATCTGATAATTTATCGATTCAGCAGCTTCAAAAAATATAATCAATGTACTGATCAACCATAGAAAGATAATTATACACAATTGCACAATAACACAAGATATGTTAACTAGGGAACCTCTTAAAAAGAGTAAACCCTAGTGGGAATGATGCCCACAAAATGATGCACTAATATGAAAGTTCCTTGTTAGAGGATGGACCCTGTTAGGAGTCTTATGAAATACATTTAGTACATATAAATCCCTGTTAGGAGATTTTGAATCCCTATTAAAAGATTCTAACCCGGTTAAGAGTTTATGGAAGACAGAAGGACCCACTGCCCAAACAGCTTCAAGGCAAGATCTCTGAACCCACTGTCCAAAAGATCTTAGAATTATTCAATAGAATAATATGAAATATATTACCTCCTTCACACTGTGCCAAAACTGCACTCTTTGCTACACAAGATCACAATTCCAGATCTCTGTACTCACAAGTCTTCCTTCATCACTGAATTTGCTCTTTTCTTCACTTCATGCATATATTTGCATCTCACTCTTCATAGTACACACTACAATAAGGAAAAAATTCCTTCCTATATACCAAACTCAAATAATTACAAATGAGTCAGTCCTCAATTACAAAATAATAAATTCTACACGCTACACACAGAATTCACATAAAACTTTCAGCTTCCAGTTACTGTAACTTTCTCCAAACATATCCTCAAAGTTTGCACTATGAACCACATCATCATTAATGAGTCTCCAACATCCCTTTAATTGTGAAAAATCAGATTCCATCCCAGCTAAGAGATATCCTCTGATTTCAGAACATTGCTACACAGAAACACTATCTAAACACTGCTTTCACCAAAATGCTCATAACTCTTACAAATGAATGAATTTATTTTTGCGCTATTAACCATAGGTTAATAACACACCAAAGAACATACCATCAACTACACAAAATCCAATCTGCAATAAAACATGTGTGCAAAACAAAATTGTACCTTCTTTTCTGCTAATATCCAGAATATCACTGTGTTGACATCAATGATAATCCAAGTCATGAATGCAACAACAACTGCTACAGAATGACTGCCAAAACACTTTTCATTCATTCCTAACAATCTCCCCCATTGGCATTGATGGAAACATAGATGAAAAACATCCAATGTTCCAAAAATCCAATACTGCAACATCACTGCAAAATATCAAATCAAATCTTGCTTCATTTTCCTATATAATCCACAATGTTTTTCATGTATATCTCTCCCCCATTGACATCAATGATAGAAATTCCATCACTAAGTCAACAACAACTTAATGTCAAAAGACACTTTTTAGAAAAATACAATAACAAGAGTCCTCATGACTCAGCTCATAAACTCCCCCATAGAGGAAGTTCCAACATCCAATCCAGAAGAAAGATAGGGCTCATATACCACTGGACGGATGCAATCATCTACATCAATTCTCAAAAATAGGTTGGGGCATAACCCCAAGCATACCTCTCAGATACACAAATGTATCCTTAGGTAAAGGCTTTGTAAATATATCTGCTATCTACTCCTTTGTACTTATGTACTCCAATCTTACTTCTTTTTCTGCAACTTTCTCTCTTACAACGTGATACTTGATCTCAATATGTTTAGTCTTAGAATGTAAAATAGGATTTTTTGACATACTCACTGTACTGGTGTTATCACAATGTATAACAATAGGCTCATCAAACTATATTCCAATATCTTTCAACATCTGCTTCATCCAAATAATCTAATTACAATTATTTGCTGCTGCAACATATTCTACTTTTGTTGTGCTTTGTGAAGCACAATTCTGCTTCTTACTTAGCCAAGAGACCAATTTACCTCCAAGAAAAAAGGCTCCACCACTGGTTCTTTTCTTGTCATCAATGTTGCCTCCCCAATCTGCATCAGTATAGGCACATAAGGTAAAATTATCAGAATTCTCATACCATAATCCATAATCCATTGTTCCTTTCAGATATCTCAGTATCCTCTTTACTGCTGCATAATGTGATTCTCTAAGTTCTACTTGAAATCTTGCTACAATCCCCACTGAATGTGCTATATTAGGTCTTGTATGTGTCAAGTACTACAATCCTCCAATCATAGATCTATACTTTTTCTGCTCAACTGCTGGTGTCTCATCTTTGCTAGATAACTTATGTCCGGTTACCATAGGTGTTCCAACAGGTTTAGAATCTTCCATTCCAAATCTTTTCAATAATTCATTTAAATACTTAGTCTGACTTACAAATATACCTTCCTTACTTTATGTTATCTATAATCCCAAAAAATATTTCATTTCTCCAATCATGCTCATCTCAAATTTAGTCTTCATTTCATCTACAAATTTGTCACTAGCTTCATCTTCTCCTCCAAAGATAATATCATCAACAAATATAACTATAACCAAAAAACCATTCTCAATTTCTTTTGTGTATAATTTACTATCTATTGTTCCTTTTATAAATCCCAATTTCAATAAATACTTATCCAATCTTGCATACCAGGTTCTAAGTGCTTGTTTTAATCCATATATAGCTTTCTTTAACTTACATACCATATCTCCTTCTTGTGTCAAAGGAAAACCTTCAGGCTGCTCAATGTAGACTTCTTCTTCCAATTCACCATTCAAAAATGCTGACTTCACATCCATCTGATACATTCTAAATTTCTTGTAAGTTGCATGTGCTAGAAACATTCTCATTGCTTCAAGTCTGGCCACAGGTGCAAAAGTTTCTTCATAGTCAATTCCTTCTTATTGTGAATATCCTTTACATACCAATCTTTCTTTGTTTCTTATCACTTCTCCTTGTTCATTCATCTTGTTTCTGAATACCCACTTTGTTCCAATCACATTCTTGTCTTCAGGTCTAGGGACCAATTCCCATGTCTTATTTTTTTCAATCTGCTCTAGTTCTTCTTTCATAGCATTGATCTAATGTTCATCTTCATAAGCTTCACTAGTAGTCTTAGGTTCAATTTGAGAAATCAAACATAAATGTACCTTATTTCGAGTCAAAACTCCTCTATCTAAACTTCCAATAACTTTCTCAATAGGGTGATGTCTTGAAGTATACCTATTAGGTGTCATAGTTACTGATCTTGTTCCGACTGTAGATTCTTCTCTGCTCTCTTCTCTATTTTCTTCTTTGTTTTCTTCTCTGTCTTCTTTAGTATGACTTTCATTCAGCAAATCACTATTAGTTTCAAAAAATAATTCTGCATTTTCAATGTTAGGCTAAGGTTGTGCTTCTCCATCAGATTCATAATCAAGCATTCTTTCAATAATTTTAAACTTCTTATCAACTTTTACATTTGCACTTTCAACAATAGTCTTAGTTCTTTTGTTATAACATCTATATGCTTTTCTTTTTAAAGAATATCCAAGAAATATTCCTTCATCACTTCTAGGATCAAACTTTCCTATATCATCATCTCTCTTTATATAACATTTACTTCCAAAAATTCTAAAATACTTAACTGAGGGTGTATGTCCAAACCATAATTCATAAGGTGTCTTGTTTGTATCTGCTCTGATTTGTACTCTGTTCATAGTGTATACTATTGTGTTCACTGCTTCTCTCCAAAAAGTTTTCACCAAATCATTTTCAAACAACATAGCTCTTGTTGCTTCAGTTATTGACCTGTTCCTTTTTTCTACAATACCATTTTGTTCTGGTGTTCTAGGGGCTGAAAGTTGTCTCTTAATACCATTCATTTCAAAAAAAGTGTTAAAATCTCTAGATGTAAATTCACCACCTCTATCAGATCTTAGACACTTAATCTTCATTCCAAATTCATTCTCAATTTTTCTTTTAATCATGATCTTAAATTTATCAAATGCTTCAGATTTTTCTTTCAAAAATGCAATCCACATCATTCTTGTAAAATCATCAACAAGAATGATAAAATACCTTTCACCATAGAATCCTCTAGTCCTAGTAGGACCACTCAAGTCTGTATGAACAATCTCCAACTTCTCTACTGATGTGAACTTCTTGTTGGGAAATGAACTCCTTTTCTTCTTTGCCATCATACATTCTTTGAAAATCATGTTAGTAGGTTTCATAATTCTAGGTAAATCTCTTACCGCAAGTGTAGTGCTCACCTTGACAATATTATCAAAGTTTATATGACAAAACCTTTTATGCCATAACCAACTATCATCAATCCTAGTTATCAAACATGTCATCTTAGTAGGATTCAACTGAAATACATTACCTCTGGTTCTGGATCCTTTTCCAATCAGATTTCCATCTTTATCTTTTATCACACAAGTTTTCTCAGAAAACCAAACTTGATAACCCTTATCATCCAATTGTCCAACGCTTAGTAGATTATGTCTTAGTCCATCAACAAAGTAAACATCATCAGTGTTAGTCTTTCCATCAAGAGTAATAGATCCTATACCCTTAATCAAACAAGGTGCATTGTTACCAACCCTAACAATTCCTCCAACATAATTATCTAACTTAACAAACTTTCTTTTATCTCCAGTCATATGATGTGAACAACCACTATCTATAATCCAATCAAATTTCTTTTCAACTTGTGAAACTAATGCTTTTTCTTCCCTTTTATCAGATTCAGAACTTTCTTCTTTAATTGCTACAAATCCTATTTCCTCAAAGTTATCATTATCACTATCACTTAAATTTTTTTCAATTCCTGCTTCAAAATCTTCATCATTTGCATAATAACATTCTTTAGATCTCCTAGGTTTAAAGTTGCTTCTATACTTCTTAACTCTTTTAGGACATTTATATGCAAAATGACCATATTCTTGACAAGTCCAACATTTAAAGATTTTCTTACCATATGGTTCTCTTTTTACAAGTAATGCAATACCTTCTTCAATCTTCTTATCTTCCTCAGATCTGCTACTGCTGGCATAATATCCATTCACACTAGTACTTCTTGTAGGTCTAATGCTAAGAGCACTAAATGTTGTTTCCATTCTAGGTAGCTCTCCTGATAATCTCAAGTTCATCTCTACTGTTTCTAATCTTCCAAGAAGAGTCTCTCTTGAAAAGTTTGATGTACAAGGTATCACTTGTTCAATCATCTGCGTTGTCTACTTGAATACTGGTGTCAAAGTTCTTAGAATTTTCCATATCACTTCATTCTCTATCTTATCACCTCCACAAGACTTTATTCCTGTCACAATCTCAGACATCCTACCAATATAACTTCTAATAGATTCATCTTCCATCATTCTGATATCTTCAAATGCACAAATCCAATTATGTAATCTAGCCTTCTTTGCATGTTCATCACCTTCAAAAGTAGAATGTAAAGCTTTCCAAATTGCATGAGATGTTTTCAAACATCTTACCTGACTATATTCATTCTCTGGTAGTGCTGATAAAAGTGCTTCTCTTGCAAGTATGTTACACATGACTAGATCTAGTTCATCTTTAGTTCCTGCTTCTAGATTGTCTTCCTCAATGATAGTCTTCTCATTCTTTGTAATCAAACAATAACTTGGTCCTAAACACAATAGATGTGTCTTCATCTTTTCTTTCCAGCTGTCAAAATTTACTCCATCAAACTTAGGGCTTTCTTTTCTGAAATTCACCATGGATCTCCTTAAATTGTTAAACTTTTCTTTCAAGGACCTGCCGCTCTGATACCAATTGTTAGAAAGTAAAGATCCCCAAGATAACTGAGAGAGGGGGGGTGAATCAGTTATCTAATAATTTATCCATTCAATAGCTGTGAACAATATAATCAATTTACTGATCAACCATAGAAAGATAATCATACACAATTGCACAATAACACAAGATATGTTAACTAGGGAACCTCTTGAAAAGAGTAAACCTCGGTGGGAATGATGCCCACAAAATGATGCACTAATATGAAAGTTCCTTGTTAGAGGATGGACCCTATTAGGAGTCTTATGAAATACATTCAGTACATATAAATCCCTATTAGGAGATTTTGAATCCCTGTTAAAAGATTCTAACCTGGTTAAGAGTTTATGGAAGACAGAAGGACCCACTGCCCAAACAGCTTCAAGGAAAGATCTCTGAACCCACTGTCCAAAAGATCTTAGAATTATTCAATAGAATAATATGAAATATATTACCTCCTTCACATTGTGCCAAAATTACACTCTCTACTACACAAGATCACAATTCCAGATCTCTATACTCACAAGTCTTCCTTCATCACTGAATTAGCTCTTTTCTTCACTTCATGCATATATTTGCATCTCACTCTTCATAGTACACACTACAATAAGGAAAAAATTCCTTCTTATATACCAAACTCAAATAATTACAAATGAGTCGGTCCTTAATTACAAAATAATAAATTCTACATGCTACACACAGAATTCACATAAAACTGTCGACTTCCAGTTACTATAACTTTCTCCAAACATATCCTCAAAGTTTGCACTATGAACCACATCATCATTAATGAGTCTCCAACATCCCTTTAATTGCACAAAATCAGATTCCATCCTAGCTAAGAGATATCCTCTGATTTCCAAACATCACTACATAGAAACACTGTTTAAACACTACTTTCACCAAAATGCTCATAACTCTTACAAATGAATGAATTTCTTTTTGTGCTATTAACCATAGGTTAATAACACACCAAAGAACATACCATCAATTGTGTAAAAGCCAATCTACAATAAAACATGTGCACAAAACAAAATTGTACCTACTTTCCTGCTAATATCCAGAATATCACTGTGTTGACATCAATGACAATCCAAGTCGTGAATGCAACAACAAGTGCTACAGAATAACTGCCAAAACACTTTGCATTCATTCCTAATAGTTTTATCTCCCATCTTCAGAGTATCCTTCCTGGTTAACACTTGTTCTTCCTTCTTTTGCTCCTCGATAGTTGTATTCTTAGTTGATATAGTAGGAGTTTCAGATGTGGTGTTAAGTGGGTTCACCTTTGTGTCCTTTATTTCTTTTGTTTCCTTTACTTCTTCTGTTTCCTTTGCTTTAGTGGAAGGTACCTCTATATGTGTAGGCTCATCTATCTTTGCAAGTTTCTCTGTGTTTTGATTCCCTATGATATCTTTGTTTGGTGCAATAGTTACATCTTCATCATCTTGGTCATCAGGATCACCATTTGTGATGTCTTCAACGAGTACATCGTCATCGATTTTCTTCTCCGGTTGAATTTCAACTTTATCCAGTGCATCCTGTGAAACACTTATTTCTTCCTTGTCCTCAGTGATATCAATTGCCTTGGTAACTGATATACCGATATTCTTTGATTTCTTTGTTGTTCCCTCATTAATACAAATACCTTTACCTTTAGAATTTTGTCTCTTCTTAGACAGGTTCAAGAATCCTTCTTGCTTAGCTTTTTCTTTGGCCTTCAAAATTGATCTCCATATAGAATCTGTTGTGATATCCATATCTACTACATTGTCATCCATGATCATTAAGGCTCTATTCTTGACCATAAAGTTTTCTTGGTATTTGGTCAAGTATTCACTAACTTCTCCAAAGCTTAAATGTGTGGTTGCCCAAACTAGAGAGTGTTCTCTCTTCCTCTTCTCAGTTTCTAGTGCAATAGCCCATTTTTCATTAATCGTATCATCCAATTTCTTCGGTAATGCACAGGAAAATTCCATTAGAACTTTCTTGAATTTTATCATCATTTGGATGACTGCCTCTTCAATCTTGGTTTGATCTTCTTTTGATATTTTGTCAAATCTGTCTAGTAAGGGATTAGTGAGGTCTCCATGTTCAATTATGTCTTCAATGATTTCATCTATTGTTTTTGCCTTGTTACTGACCACTTTGAATTAATTGACATCATCTTTTGTCTCAGTATCCTCAAGATCTTCCTTATTTCTTATGAATTTTCTCCTTTTCTTTGGTGCCTCAGCTACAGCCTTTTTCTTTCTCTTAATGTATTTCCTTGTCGGTGTAGCTGCTCTTCTTTTTGTTACTTTCTCTGCTTCTTCCTTATCGGTAAGTGGTGCTACAGTTGATAATCATGTCTTCATACCTTCATGTATAGGTGACTGCTTCTTTATAGGAATTTCAAGTGGAGGAACCAGTATAGGATCTACTTCTTTGTCAGACTTGGTCTCCTCACTATCATATGGTTTGTTAGCTAACTGTAGCTGATCTTCAGTTGCCTATTCAACCGGTGACTCTTCAGATGTGTTAGACCCATCTCCATATTTAGTAGTGAGATTTTTCTTCATCTTCTTTACCTTTCTAGTTATTTTACCGATCTCAATATTTGTTGAAATTCTAGATTTGGCTTCTTCATATACTTTGAACCTAGTGGCAATGGGATTTTTAGGTAGTGCAAGTAGTGCATTAATAGATTTCAGTGCAAAATCATGGTTTATTTCATATCCCATCAATGCCAACCATTTTAGCCTAGGCTCAACTATTTTTATCAAAGTATAATCAATGTTGACTACAAAACATATATCATTCTCAAATTTTTGAACTAATTCCCTCAAAATTCTGCTTCTTTTATGCATTTTAGATTGAAATTTTGTGAAGTATGCATTAAACTCTACATTCAACTTATCTCCTAGCTTATTCATCATTTCACCAATCTATTTTGTTATTGGTACATCCGGTATCCAATTTACTTTACCGGTGCCAGGCACATACTTTTGTAGATAGAGGAATATGCATGCAAGTAGAGGTCTGAACTTACATGTGTTAGACTTCATTTTCCTTATGGTCTTCATATTCTCCTAAAGTTGATGAATCAGTACCTTGGCAAGATCAACCTAGTGACCTTTTACTACAATTTTTTGCACCATGTCTACTGCATTGTAGGGTACATTGTTGAGTTTGCTTGATTAAAATAACTTGTACCTGATCATGTGTGCTGCAAATTTGACTGTTGGGTCCTTGATTGTCTAAATCTTCAATGCCTGACTATCCCATTATGCTCCAAACATTTCTCAACATCTAGTCATGATGAACTATAGAAGACCTTAGCCTTGTTGGTTGTAGGGAGCCCAATAACCCTACTGATCATTTTCTTGTTGACCTCAATCAGTTTATCCAGCCAAAATTTGTCATCGTGATATTTGCTCAAAATGATTCTGATCCAATCTGATTTAAATGATTGCAAAAAGTGTATAAAACATGATAACCCTGATTCCTAAATCTTCTTGTAATCTAATTTCATTTTTCCATCAAGGCCACATAGTAGTTGATATGCTGCAACAATTTCAAAGTCTCCAACTTCTCCAATTTTGCAATGAATATAAGACCTTATGTCTTCTGTCAATAAAACCCTTTCTGGTATGCTCGAAAAAGTGCCCATTGTATCTATTTATGCTGCAACCTTGGGATGTGGCTTAAACTTAGGTTCATTGAAATTTTCCCTAATGATTAGATTAACTTCCTCCTCAACACTTTGATTTTTGCTTGCAAACGATGTAGAAGGGTTTCAGCAAGCAATAGGATAAGAAGTGTTTGATCACAAATGAACTTACTCGGTATCATGAAGAGTGATGTCGGTTTGATCTAACGTAGCCTTGAATCCTTCTAAAAATATTTTAGCTTGAACTCTACTCTTTGAATTCTCCGCTCTTTGAAATCGCATTGTAAAAAAAAATGAACTCTTCCCGTGTATTTATAGATTTTTTGATGTTCCCGCTCAAACTTTTATGCAATAAATGCTTGATGTAACTTTTGGTATGAAACATCTATCAGCTTGGTGACAACTAAAATTTTCATCTACTTGATTAACATAGATTTTCTTCATCAGTTGATATATGTGCTCGGTTGACCTTAGATAGTGATTACCAACAGGTAACCAACTCTCGGTCTCTCTTTTACCATATGTATATCATTGTTAACTCATGACAACTAAACCATAGTGCATCTTTATTCATGTTGATTTGGTATAAGAACATTATGCATAAGGAACTATATGTAAGATGTGATCTTTTGAAATGTTAGTCTCATACATACCTATTTCACCTTAAGTGGAAGTACTGATGTCACCCAATCCAGTGGACGAGGTTTCACCGACAACATTACTTGACTCAGCATTCTCATTAGATGCCTTCTTCCACATAGTGTTCCTTAACTTCATGATATTTGCAATAATATATCCATTTTCAAATATATGGTTCTCATCTGGTGCTTGGTCTCTACAGTTCTTTCTTAAATGACCGACCTTATGGCAGTGCATACAAGCCATCCCAGAGTTTGTCCAACTTGTTGATTGTCCAATCTGACTCTTTCTATAACATTTTTCTGCAATGTGTCCATATCTACCACATACATCACAATTAGTCCATGTATTATAATCCTAAACATAAGAGTTACCTTTTCTCTTTGGTTGATATGGCATACGTTGTGGTTTCTCCTTAGGTGTCCAGACTTGTTTCATTTTCACCTTACATTCTTGTGTAGTGTGTCCATGGTTTTTACAAGTATAACATATTTTCTCCATAGTGGTATTATTAGCAAGATCATTTTTCTTAGCTCTACACTCATAAGTAGGATGTCCAAACTTTCCACAGTAGTAACAATATCCATTAAACTTAGGAGTGACAGGAGGTTTACCTTGTGCTTTGCTTCTACACACATTAGATGTATGTCCCGGTTTGCCACAGTGATAACATGTCAAAACTTTAGGTTTTTTATTTTGACTGATGTTGACTTGTTCAACTTGTTGTGATGTTTCTCCTCCACCGGTGTAGCCTATACAAGATTTGCTCCCAAATCTTCTCTAATTAGTCAAAAAGTCATCAATCTTCTTAGAGTTGTCCTCGGAAAGTTTCTTCATTTCATTTTTCTATTGTTGATTTTTCACTTCATTTCTCAGCTTCTCATTCTCTTCTTTGAGTCTTGCAACATCTTCTAGTTTTCTTGACAATTTTGCATTCACTCGATTTACCTCTTGATTCACAGTCATCACTTGATTAGTTACTTGGAAATGTCGATCAGTGAGTCTTTGTATCTCACTCTCTTTAGTTTGAAGTTGTTCACTCATCTATCTTTGGTCATCGATTGCCAGATTTCTTTCTTGCTCGGCTTTTTTTTCTTTGTTCATTGTTTCTACCATTCTCACCATCTAAGATTCTTGACCAACTTGTAGTGCTTTCACTTGATCAATTAAATATTGATTCTTTTCAGATAGATTAGTGATTATGCTTTTAGATCCATCGAAGATGCTTCCAGAACTGGATCCAACACGCTTGAATATTTCATCAACAGGTTCTTCATGGTAACCGATCTCATTCTGTAAAATAGCTAGGTTCTTCCTTTCAACCAATAATTTCTTTAGTCCTTCCTTGGCTTGCTTATACTATTCCATAAACATTTTCATTTTTATCTTCTGATTCTCAATATTCTTGTCAAGCTTGTATCTCTCCATGACTTAGATCTTTACCCTTCAGTGGTTAAACTGTTCAATAAGAGAACTGAGCTCTGATACCAATTATTGGAATTAGGAGAGATAGCTATTGAGAGGGGAGGGGTGAATCCATGCCTTTAAAAACTTTACTTGTAAACCTTTCAGATCTATAACTATAAATAGTGATAACCAACCAAAACAACTTGAATCTAATTACAGGAATCAATCATCCATTTAACTTAAGTAAGTAAACAACATGAAATCAATATCACAATCACATGACACAAGTATTTTGGTAATGCAGAAACCCTTGTTAGAAGGTAAAAACTATGGTGGGGATGACACCCACAAATTCTTCACTACTGTAGATAGAAAAGGTTTTCCTGTTAGGGCTACAAGTTTTGATCACTTCTAGTGATCACACACTGTTAGGAGTGACATGTTAGATCAGCTAGATCTACCTAGTTATAGGATTTTAACAACACTAATGAAGTGTGCACTCGGTTAAGAGATTTACATAAGACTGTTAAGTCTACTCTATTAAGAGATTTTATCCAAAAACTCTATTACAATTGTCAAAAAGCAATAGGTAATTATTTTCTATTTGACACTCAATTGTCTGATACAGATCTATAAGCTCTGATAAAGTATCACCTTACTTGTGATGAATCTTTTCTCTGAACTGCTCAGTAGCCTTTGTTGATTCTACTCAATTTGAATTCCTCTATACTCGGTTCTGCTCTGTTAACTGATAGACTTGAAGATATGACAATTGCTTCAAGTGCTCCGTGATTCATATATCAGCTCACTCCAAAAATTATGCGAACACACAAATATATAGTGTTCTATTTTTGCCGCTTTAACAAAATTAGGTTACACAATATAGTCATAACCCTAAGATCTATGGTGTACAATAATAAACTAGATCAACTATTACAAAAGATATACATTTTATTTAATGAATATCATCATATTAAATGTTCCTCAATCTTGGTCAAACATTTTATAAACCATTGTAACCGTTTGCATAAAAGAATGTGTCATTCCTGATTACTATGCCATTTCTTGTGATCCTCGATAAATACTGTGTAAACTGATCGGTATATACTGCGATGTTCAGTGTTTACTATCTGTTGATGTCGGTGTCTGCTGGTGCTCGGTAAACTGTCTGCTGCTTGGTATACTGCTTTACCGACTAGTCTGTTTTGCTTTATGTTACCGATTAGCTCAATGTAAGTAACTGAATGATATCTTTACAAACCTTTGGTACTAATGACAACCTTAAAATCTCAATATAAGGTCAATAATATTTGTATCATGGCCAATAGAGCCTTAAAAGTGATGTCAAAGCACTCAAGGTGCAAAAATATGCAATTTCCTCTTATTGGCAAAATATGGCCTATAAGGGTCATATGGGGATTATAGGTTAGATTGGATTAAAAAGGTTGTCTTTAAACCTTTTATAAGTCTTTAAGTATGATAATTAGATGTTATTTTGTTGAGTTGACAACTTTTGTTGTCAACTTGACAATAATCTTTGTTTTATTTTGTTGACAGTCAGTTTAGACTATTTAGGAATAGTTAAAAAAATAGTTAGTTGGTGGTTGTTGGGTTATTTGGGTAGAATGGAGTCTATTTTGAGGGGGGGTCCATGTGAGGAAGGGTGTGAAGAAAGGTGGTGTGAAAAACCATGAATATGTAATAGGGTTATCATCAATAAAATCTATTTCTCTACATTTTTGTATCTCACTGTCTTGAAGGAACAGTCAACAAATCCATAACTCCAATGGTTGATGAAACATTATTGATACTTGGTTAAGTAATATAAAACACTCCTCCATATCTTATTTTCATTTTTATTTATTTACCTTAGCATTTGGTTTGATCTCAAGGAAGAACAATTGATGGGTGCATGACTATGACTGGCTTTTAGAGGGTACAGTCAGTAGTTTAAGGTTGTATTCCTTAATACAATATGGCTAAGGTCAGCCATCCCCCTAAAACATGGTACCAACAATATGGCTAAGGTCCTAGATCTCTTCCATAGACTTGTCCTTGTACACAACATGGGTGTCACACATCTTTATGTCAAGGGATATTCTCTTATTATAATTGAAGCATGCAAGAAAAGAGTATTACAAAATTGGTGAATCCATTATGTTTAGCAATAATCCTGGATGCTCCTTCATAAATTTGATAACTTTACATTATCTCAAATATATATAGAGAGGGAAATAGGTTATCTGATCTACTTGCAAATTGGGCATGCGATAGGGATAAAATGGTGTTTTCTAATGACATTAACCCATTATAAATTTACCTAGAGCTAGAAGATATAGTACTCAAGGACCAAGGTTACAGTGGGAATTAAAGTACTTTGACTCTATCATGTTGTCAAGTCTCATGTTTAGGATTGCATTGATATTGTCACTTTGTTTGCAACTAGTCACCTCATTATTTTCTAGTAATTTTGATCTTATGAAAATACAAATCCTTAATTTTGGAAAGAATCTTGTAGATTGTTCACTATCATTGACAATTTTGTATAACACATTTTTTCTTACAAGAGTAGCCATTGGATCAGGGTGGTAGTAAATTGTTGCTTATGTTAACATTGATTACTATTATGTAACTGGTGTCCTATTTGGTGTGGTTCTCACTTGGATGTTTCACCTTAGATTATTGGTGAGTGGCTATCCCTTGCTCAAAAATAATCAAACTTTTATTTTAAGGGTTTAAAATTGAGTAGTATGATTTTAGATTACTCTACATTTGACAAAATATACAGTCCAAATCTTATTATGTCATTTTTGTTCTCTTAGATTCATAGAAAGTTACCTTGACTAACATATACATGGAGCTTAATTCACCCATATGAATATCAATGGTTGTGGCTTCAAGTGTTTGTGTTCATATTATAAATGGTAGGACTACATCTTAATTTGGGATGAGAGTGAGGCTTAGTCTACTATTGTAAGAAATGTAGGTCAACTATGTTATATCACATGAAAAAATTATTATTGTTTATGTATTAATTAATGTGTAATATTCTTGAGGATTTGAATTATGTTACATGATAGTCATTAATATCTCTTACTATATTCTAACTTGTATGTGAGAAGTTCCTTCTAGTAACTATTGATGTTTCAACAATCAAACATTGTTGAATGATGAATTCTACATAGAGCTTGTTGTACATTAACTGTTTATGACAATTACATTGCCTATTACCTACATTTTCCATTGGTAATTATATATATCCCTCTCTACGCTAATCAATAATATAATAAATTTTATTCCTGCCTTCAAATGATATCAGAGAAACCTACTCCTATGCATGTATAGTGTGGAGAGGTGGCAACATTTTTTTTTATTGAAATCAATTTGAAAGATTAATGAAATATTAAAGTGATGAAAGCATTATGATTGCAAATGTGGCCATGAATGTTAGTTGAAATATTGGCATCAAATTATGATCATGAAAATATGTTTGAATATAATTCAAATAATGATGAATAAGATTCATTCTCATTCAATCCTTCTGATAAACCTATCATTAAGATGTGGATGAAGTTTCTTAGACTATGGGCTTCTTATTTTAAATGATAAAATCATTTAACTTTGCATTGAGCGGAAGGCATTAAATATATCAATTATGCAACTTTAAGACAATCTTGTTTATTTTGAAATTTCTTGATGTGTTTAGGGATCATCTTATCCTTAAATATTTTGTGTTAGTTACAAATGGTCCATAGCAACATAGTAATCACATTAGATATAATAAATTTTGGTGGAGATAACATTATATCATTCATGTCAAATGATCATAATCCAAGCACCATACATCTATCAAAGGTTAAGTATGAATGATAACTTGGTCATCCCTTTCAACTTTAACCCAAATCCTAAATCATTTCTATAAAGTGAGGTAATGGCCCATTCACATATCCATCTTGATGGCCATTAGTAACTTAATAAAATTATATTCAGAGATAGATTACACAAATCATTCTAATGCAAGAATCATAGCCTAAAAGTATCACATTTAAATTAATTTTCTCTATTATCAATCATTTTGGCACTTAGAAAAAGACAAAGAAATAACTCACTTGTAGGCTTAAGGCATCTCATATACCTATTCCTATACCTAGACATATACATATATGTGTACAAATAGGTATGTGTATGCATGTGCATATTCCTATACATATACATACATACATTCATAAAAATCATTCTGCAACAAGAAAAGGAGTATATAAAATGCCACCCCTCTATTTAGAAGAAGATGATTCTTAAACACCAAGTGCCACTCACTTTGGTAGTCCTAAACATCATGGTAACTCTAACTCTAAAGGTCCAATAGAGAAATTTCACTAATTTCATGAAAATAACCTACTTCTGAATTCATGCTAAAATGTTGTTCGTTTCATCTCCACTCTATACCCCAACCCTCAAATGATTTAATCATTAGGATTACATTGAATTACCTCATGTCATTGGTTCAAACTCAAATTAAGAAGGACAATCATATCATGAATTATCAAAGCTAACCATAAACTTAGTAGTTAATAGGATATACTTACCAAAAAAATATGTCTCACCTATGAAATTAGTTCCAAATGAAGGAAACCTGCTCATGCCCAACATGAAATAAAGAATGTGGAAGAACTTTTGGCAAAGAAGAAAATATGAAGGGATGGAAAATCATGTCCAACCAGGTTTCAATGTGTAATACCCCAAAAATGGGCTATAAGTTCATTAATATCCTGTATCTACATATCAAATGAAATCGACATCAAAGTCCTAACCTAAGGCACATCTAACATCATCAAATCATAATTGATTACCTTAAATTCTACATCGGGGAATATTCCTACTAATATTCCTAATTATCATAATTATCTTTAATTTAATGATTATTTGGCGATAAATCACATTTATCCTAAGTTTGATTAATTGAATATTTTCATATTTAATTAATTAGATTTAATATTTGCCACTTAATTGTGTAATTAAATTTAATTCTATCTATTATTAATTGTATTATTTAATTTTGACAATAAATCAAAATTCCTATCTTTAATTGATTAAATTCTTATTTAATTAATTAAAGCATGTTGTCATTATTTAATAATATATTTTTTAATAAAAGTTTGAATAAATAGTTAATTAACCCATAAATTAATTATTTATTTTCAAAAATCAGTTGAGTTGAGGATAAATCACTTTATTTATTTATTTAATTCTTAATTATTATACATATTCAAAAGAAACAGTTAAACTCCAAATCAGAAAATCAATGCAAGTTATTGACTTTTTGGAACTCAACATCCTTTTGGAGTTCAAAAAGCTGATCTAAACTCTAATTTGAGTTAAAAAGCTATTTTTGCATGTTTTTGCATGATTTTGAGAATTAACTATCTTTCATGATCAGATAACTCAAAAATCAAGATGAGTTAATTTGAGTGATTTATGGCTTTTATCCATGCACCTCCAAAGCCCTGGATTTCTATAAATTAAATGCTTTAGCTCTTCAAAAATCATCTCATATTTTGCACAATCACACTGGAGAATTGGAATTGAAGAATCAAAGCTCTTGCGAATCGACATCTTTGTGAGATCAATCTTATTTTTGCATTCATATTTCATATCATTGTTAGATTAGCATAGCATATCAGTTTTCATATAGATTAATTTCATATCAGTTTTTCATTCATTCTTATTGCATAGAAAAATTAAAAAAAATAGCTCAATTGCATTTATTTCATATCCATCTTTTGCATTCAAATCCTTCATTTAGGTGTCGTCTAGGTCACTGATCTCGATAATAATCTGAGAACATTAATCTCGCACCTATTAGAAGGCAATAAATCGCTTGGTTAGATTAGATTTCAATTTTGCACGATTTTGATTTTTGCTAACCTCTAATGTTTTACTGAGTGTTGTGTCTACAGATCAGGTACAATTTTCACACACACATTTCTGGCACCCACCGTGGGGCAACCCACCTTTGCATGCTGGTTTTGATTTTTTTGGGGAGCTAAAACCCCAAAATTTCAAAGATTTAATTTTATCTCTCAAATGGCTTATAATTTTTGTCTAAAATTTTTTTTTCAGGTTGGTGACATGTCAAGGAAGCTACAGTAAAAAATTTAGAATTTTTTGAGATGTTTTGTATTTTTAATAATTTTTCTTGAAATTCCAAAAAAAATTAATATCTAACGCAAATCAGCATATTTTTCAAAAAATTTTATATTTTCGGAAATATTTTTAAATTTTATAGGGGGTCCATTCTTTGTGTTTTAAATTTGGACATGATATCATAGCTCAAATAGTCAATTTACAAAAACTGGTCTGTTTTGATAAAATGGGTCTCTAGAGCACAAATGAAGAGATTTTTCTAAAAATTTTGCATTTTTAGAAAGCTCTCTATTTTTTAGTAGGAGTCTCTATTCTTAATTTCTATTTTTGTGGCCAAAATCATATCAAAAAAATTAGATCTTGTTGACTAGGTCAAATGCAGCAAAGAAAAAATAAAGTTTTGTGATGGGTATGCACTTATTTTTTTACATGCTTCAATGAATGATATGAGTTGTCATTTTGGTTAATTGCTGGTTATTATTACTGATAATAATTGATTTTTAGAGCTAACCCTATGGTTTTCATAAGTTGAATATATTTTGCATATCTTGTTTGCTTGTTTGCTTGTTGGAGAGTTCGTCACTTGCTTGCATGGAAAAGCTCAACAAAAATTGCTAAAAATCAAGTAAAATCTACTAAGCACGTTGCAAGGATCCCAAGTATTCTCCTTCATCTAATAATATTTTGATTTGGGACTTAAAATAAATCTCTTATGTGTCAAGCTTGTGTGCATCTTTTCATGCTTTTGATCTATTTCTACACACTTGCATAACTGATACTAGGTTGTGAACCCTTAAGGATTCATTAAGTAGTCTTAGAATACTTGTGATTGATCTTGATTGCTATCTTGGGTTATTGGACTCGCTAATCTGTCGGCCCCTCTTTTCCGCCCCGTGGTTGCAATCTCAGCGCCATAAAGGGGAGGGGTCAACAGGACAGAAGCGTTAAGTGTTCCACTTGGCAACCCTTTTGTGCTTTTAGGAACTCACTTATTTTCTAAGTTGGGGACTCATTTTTAGCTTGTGTGAGGTGTTAAATGTTCCACCTTGTGGACTCATCTCATAGTCTCTTTAAGCGTTAAGTGTTCCTCTTTCTACTTTTTGGGTACTTTTGGTAGATTTACTTTCGAGAATATATCTGTGCTCACATAGTAATTAGGCCCTATGAACACTATTCGTGATTCTTGAGAGATTGGATTCCTAGCGAAATCCTTCCTTGATGATGGAATCCTTGTAGGTAGGGAGGATACTTAGTGTGTTTCACATTCATCTTGGTTAGTGCATCTTCTCTTATTGATCGACACATTCTCTCTCCGGAGAGGTTGATAGATCACGTGGGGTTGATATCACAAGCTTTGGTGAATCAAAATTGGTTAGTGCATCTTCTCTTATTGATTGATACATTCTCTCCCTAGAGAGGTTGATAGATCATGTGGAGTTGATATCACAGACCTTGGTGGAACAAAACTTTGTCTTAGCGTGTCGGATTAATCTGCTTGCTTTGTTTGGGTTAAAAGTGAAGAGGTGTCAAAACCTTGAATCTGGAGCCAAGTCCCCGTGTGGTATACTATTGTGAGTCATCTTTAGAGAGGGTTAACCATAGCGGATAATCCCTTCACAGGGCAAACTGCATTGACAGAACCTCAAGCGGTAATAGCCATTTTTGCCATGGTAGTGACAGCCGCTATATAAATGTCCTTGTGGAAGAAATCTCCACGGGTATGGTTCATTGTTGGGTTGTCAGATCTCCCTAGCAGCTCTTAAAGATTAAGTTCTCGGACTGTGTCAAAACCCTGGTGCGCTGGGATTGGAGTTCACCCCTTTGAATCATAAAAGTTGCAGAGTCAAACCATTACTAAAAACCCTAGAGAGGCCAATTTTTCACTTTCAGGTATATGTGCGTTATTGCAAAACTTTTTCAGAACATACACAATTAGTACTCTCAGGGATTAGCACAATTTGGTCACTTGATTGTTCATGCGCAAGGTTGCTTTTTCCCTTGTTCATTGTTTTCAGACGTGCTTGGAATCACTTGCTTGCTATTTTGCGTGCTTATTTATCTACTTGGCTATTAAAAATGATCAAATCTGGTATAACCTTCAAAATCTGGACAATACAATTTGCAAACAATCCAAAACTGAAGACCTTACATTTTACAAAAATTGACGTAAAATATTTTTTGGAGTCAAAAGTCATTTCAGGAAGTCAAAAGTTGTATGAGTTTTGTCAAGTATCATTTCATAGACTACCCAACTGTCGTACGAGTTTAGCAACTATCATTTCATAGACTACCTAGTGTCGTACGAGTCTGCAGAGTGTCGTTTGGAAAAATTTGGGAGAGTTGTCAAAAATTGTCAAATTGCAAGATATCCAATGTTTCCAGCCTAGATCCAGAATCTGTCAAAAATATCATTGTGTCAGGAATAGAGCAGTAGCTATTGAGAATTAGTACACATGTCTCAAAGAATCAGTACACATGAGGAAGAAATTCTGATCGCCGCTATAATGAAACAGATACATGCTATGCAAGTCCAGCTTGACAAACTTGAGAAAGAGAAGGAATCTAAAAAGTTCTCCATGGAATCTTTATACTCTTTTCCATTTGATAAAGACTTGTAAATGTCACCATGCCCCCGAAAAAAAATTGAGCAATATGATACCTCTTCCACAGAGAGTGACACATCTAGCTTTGAAGACTATGATGACTATGATGATAGACAATGTAATGATACCTATGACACCTTTGTTCCTAAGAGTCCTCCTCGTCATTCATTCCTACTTACTACAAATGGGCCATCACATTGGATAGATCGTGATGGTGATCCATATGATTCTGATTTTTAAAGAGACTTTGATGGCTTTTGTGGACAATACCTTGATGATGATCCATCTACTACTGCTGAGGACTATAAAATACATCATGCTAGCTTGAAACGTCAATACTATAAGGATCTCTCCTCTAAGAACTCTCAGGTTGAAAATAAAGATTACACTCTCAAGCAAGATCATGTTAATGTTGGACCTTTGTCTTGTGATGGTTCCCTTCTATCCCCTACTTCCTCCAATACCCATACATTTTCTAAAGCTTCTGAGTCTTTCACATCTTTCAAAGAACCTTCATCTGACACAAGCCCTGATACTTTTCATGTGGTTCCCTATAGTTATCCTCCAGGGCTACCTCTTAAAGAAACTCAAGCTAACCTTCACTTAGCTGCAAAGACTTTCAATAATGATAAACCTAAAGAGCCTAAGCCTTCATATGCTATAATCCCTACTTCAGCTAGTCCTCCACCATCTCTTCCAAAGTCATCCATACAATCCCAACATACTTCCTTGTCCTTAGAAGTGGCTCCATGTCAAGAGGACTCTAAAAATGATAAAGAAAAGAACATAAAGAAAGATCAAGATCAAGAACCCTCCATGTCATCCACTCCTTTTCCCGATGTCTCTTATCCGCTTCATGGTTATTTTGATCCTATACACCCTTTTTCATGCATTCCACCATGTCTTAAGTCTTCTCTTAAGCAAGATCAGGCTACTACTTACACTAATGAGCTTATTGACAATCAAAATGACCTTACTACGCTTGCACTTTCCAAAGCTAATACTTCCATTAAGGTTGGTAAAAATGGTGTTCCTTCCAATGTTAAGCCTATTGAAAAATAAGAGAAAAATTATGTGCTTATGCTATCCGAAGATCCTTTTCAAGATCAAAGTCTTTCATCTTCTTGTTCTACCACTCCATGTTCACTTCCACTTTCTACTCTTCCTAAGTCTTTGCAAGCTTTGAACAATCCTATCAAAGAAGGTGCTCATATTCAAGATGTCCATGAGTCTATTGAAAATTCTAATGCTCACTCTAAAGATGCTGATATCCTTGGTTGTCATATAGATGCTGATGAACTTATTGATTATCCTTTTGCATCTTCCACTTCCATCCTTGGACCTCTTCCACCACTACAAATATCTTCACACCTTCCTTCCATCTTGGGTCCTTATGTCCCTTCACTTTCCCCTCCTAACTCTCCTAATTTGCCATCCATCTTGGGTCCTTACATACCTCCATCTCCCATCTTTCCTCAAGATCAATATAGATGCATACCCTTGAATCCTTTTCATCCACCCACCCATCTAAACCAGTCATATCCTCCCTCTTCCACAAATCCCAAGTCTTTTGGAAGTAACTTGAATGTTCAATACAAGAAAAAGAAGCAATACAAGAATCCATCAAAAAAAGAAGATCACCATGTCTCCTCTCATTGACATGGAGGCATAAAGTCAAAAGAGATATCTAAGAAAAAAATTACAAGACAAGTATGGGTTCCAAAATCCATCATTGAAGATATTATCTCTAAATCATCAAAAGGAAATAAAAAGCCTACGGCTATATAGATTCCAAAGTCTCTCTTGAAAGAGTCTGGTGTTGAGCAAAAAGTGAAATTGACATTCAAGCTTCCAAAGGCTTCCACTTCATCTCCCTCCAAAAATATTCTTCCATTTCATGTGCCTAAACCTCAACCTCTGCTATCCATTCGCCATATGCCTTCACATATTCCTTCATTCACGATTCCTCCATCCTCTCACCACCCTTCAAGGTATGTGTTGACGTTGATCTTACCTTCTTTTCCACCTACCCTTTTACAATCCTTCCATGCATTATCCTTTTACCTTCTATCATTTTTCCTCATTTTCCTATTCCTCCTATCTTCCAACCTCACTCGCTTTACATAAAACCTTATCCTCCATTTTTCTCTTCCATCTCCCTTTCCCTATCAACATCTTTGAGCATATCATTTTGAATCTTTGGCATATCATGGTTTATCCTTTCAAGGAGCATTACATAAAAAGCTTGCCTTCTTTCAAAAAAAAAAAGAAATGAAAAATAAAATAAATTGAAAATGTGCCTTGGTGAAAACCTGGAAATAGGCGCCTTGGTGGCAAAAGTAAAGAGAAATAAATTCATCCTATGGTGAAAACCACTCCCTTGTGGCACCTTGGATAAGTACCATGATGAAAACCTGGCAATCAAGCATCATGCATAGTTCTTCTACATATTTCACCCATCCCACCTTCTTTCTTTGATCTTGACAATGTTGATCTATACATGAACATTTGGCTATTTTGTGAGCTATTTTACGATGATCTCGCTTTCATTCCTTCCTGTTTAGCCTTCATATCCATCTTCCTCCATTCATTTTCACCTGTCGCTATCCTTTTCCCCTTTGGTCTTGATCTAATAAATAAAGAGTAAAACACGGTGTTGTGAAGCCTCTTGAAATGTCTACTCCTTTGGATTGCATCCTTTCCTGCTCTTGCATTATGATTTTGTGCTTATCCTATGCTAGCCTTTCATTGCTTGTCCAAATGTGCTTTACATGACAATTTTTCCCTAGCTTGGGTATTCTTGAGGAGTTTACCCTTGAGGATTTCTTCCCTTCATTTTCCTTCATTCTCTTATCTTCCATATCTTCCACCAGCTTGCTAATCCCTCTTGTTCTCCACCTTGCTAGACATTGGGACTGCACAATATGATCTTGCTTGGGAGTTTGCAAATGGAAAAAGATGCTATCAAGTATACCAAGTATCAGAACAATTATCAGAATCAGTATCAGAATCAGTATCAGAACCAGTATTAGAACAATTATCAGAATTAGTATCAAAACCAGTATCAGAACCAGTATCAGAACAAGTATCAGAATGGGCCTACAAAACAAGTATCAGAACACCTACTGGGGCTACACCTTTCGCTTTAGTTTATGGGTCTGAAGCGGTACTGCCTATTGAGGTTGAAATCCCATCACTCAGAATCAAAATGCATGGACTTGTCACTGATGAAGACTACAGAGTGTCTAGGTTACAAGAACTTGAACTACTAGATAAGCACAGACAAGCAGCGTATGATCATCTCAGAGTATATCAAAAGAGAATGTCTAGAGGCTACAACAAGAAGGTCAGACATAGAGAATTTCAGATTGGTGATCTAGTGTTGGGAGAAAATCCTAAAAATCAATCACATCGAGAACGCAAGGGGAAGTTCAAACCCAACTGGCTAGGTCCCTTTGTAATCACTACTACTTTTGGCTCTGGTGCCTATCAACTCTCAACAACTGAAGGAGAACAGCTCCGAGAACCAATCAACGTTCTCCATCTGAAGAAATTCTACGCTTAAGGCATTCAGTGCTTGGTAAATGTCTTGAAAAAAATCTTAAAAATTGGAAAAAGTCCTGAAAAAAATGAACCTCTTGGTGAAAACCTAGCAATAGGCGCCTTGATGATTCACAAAAAAACTGAAAAAATGAAAAGTACAAAAAAATTAAAAAAATGAAAAAATACAAAAAAAAAAAAAATGAAAAAGAAGAAAAAGTGCCTTGGTGAAAACCTGGAAACAGGCGCTTTGGTAGCAAAAATAGAATCTCTACCAAGATGGTGAAAACCTGGCAAACAGGCACCACTTGTTCCAAATGCTCCATCTATCAGCACAATCTTGGTCTTTCCCAGCTTTCAGTCTTGCTTTAGTTTGTACATATCTCCCGGTTTTTTTTTGCATATCCTGGTTTCAATAAGTCGGTCTGTACACCAATCAGCTCAAGCGTTTGTATCCTATCAATGTTCAAACTTGGGGGCAATCAATGTCATATCCTATGGTCTCCCATGTATCTTAGACATTTCCTATCCAGTCAGAGTCCTTTGAAGCTTCCTGTTGAGTCAGTCAGTCAGTCTCGTCTCCAGAAAGGATTTTGCATCTACAACAATCAAACATCAAAACTCAACTGAAAACAATCTATGCTTTTTACATGCTTTTATCTCCTTGTATGCTTAATGATTCACATTGAGATGTTTGCATATTGTGTCCCTTCGAGCTCTTCGATGATGTCTTTTATAGGATTTAGAGAGTGATGACTGGGGGCATAATCTTTTCTTTGTCTTATGCTTGTTTGTGAAAATCTAACATCTTTGGAACTTCTGGATTGAAATGGTGTCCAACTGTAAGAGCCTCTATCTTGAATTGGATGGGCATGCGTACCTCAACCATTGATACCCAGAAAATTCAAGGAAGTTTGATCTAACTATTATCTTTTTGAGTAAGTTCTTTCTCCTACTGTGGAACGCAATCTTGCCTAAGGATGTGAACGATAAAGGGCCACTACGGGTAATTCACATTGGATTTAGAATGATCTCTTGACTGTTTGATGTGTTTGCAACGCAAGGCGTACTCAGGTCATCACAACATTTATGTTTTGATGCTTGTACAAATTGCTATATCAAAATGGACATGATATTTAGGTCATCCTGGTGCTTGTGCCTTGGTGCTTATATCTAATCCGACATTTCGAAAACAAAATCAATATTCATATATCCATGGTTGTTGACCAGTGGGTGTTGTATTGATTCTTATGCATACAAATCGATATTCATATGTCTATGGTTTCATGGCTAGTGGGCATTGTATTGATTGATCCAGTTACCTAAAAGTTCAATGATGATAACAAATCGACATATGATCAGTGACTAGGTCCTAGGTCTTAGGTTGCATTGCATTTTGCATGTCTCATTGCATTTTGCATGTTTGCATGATCTCACAATGATTAAACAAACTTCAATTCTTAAATGATTCTTCAAATCGCATCTTCAAGTCTAACAAGAACTGCATCTCACACGAAGGTTCCTCCAATGAAATAGCAAGTAGAATCCTTTTTCGAGATCAAAATTCAAATCTGAGATCATTCATATTATTAATTGCTTGCATAATCAACCTTCAATCATCACAGAAATCTAGTATTCAACTTAACTGATTATCTTACATCACACTATCAAAATTTCAACTTGGTCAACCATGGTCAACTCATGGTCAAACCTAGTCAAATTCGGTCTCCAGGACCTTCCAAATGATGCAGAATGTGTTCTCGAACGTATATAACCACTTCTCAAATCAATTAACATGCTTCTAAACTATCAACGCTGACTTTTTCTTATCAAATTTCAATTTTAATCCCGAAGGGGGCATGGTATTGCACATCATTTAAAGTCTGTAAATCTTAAATTCTATCGATCAAATCTATCAATATCTTTCATCAGTGATCAAGACAACAATCACGTCTAGTTGCTGATTCATCAAAAGTCCTCATCACTTGGGGCAAATCTATCATCACTTGGGGCATATTAGATTCATCGATCCATATCAATCTGGTATTCTCCTAATCTTGTAAACTGTATCAGTTTTTGCAACCATCAGATCATAGTGTTCTTTCCTTGGTTCTTCGGCAACTGAAGGATTCGGATGTGATACCTACTAGTTCTGCTAAGACAATCGAGTCTAGAACGGGTCACTCACTTCTTATCAATCCTAAGGTTCAGAATCAGGCATTTTGACACTTTTTCGCAATCATAGGTTCATTTGCTGCTACAGTGAACATTATCTTTGGTCATTCAAGACCTATTATCTCCATATCAATTCAATATCAATCAACTCCTATCTCAATATCTTTCAATCGGTTTCTATCTTGAGATCGGTTTATCTTTTGAATCAGTTTCATATCTTTATCAAACACAGACTATCTTTGAACCACTGCGCTTCGCACAGTAATTCAAAGAGGGGCAAAATGTAATACCCCAAAAATGGGCTATAAGTTCATTAATATCCTGTATCTACATATCAAATTAAATCGACATCAAAGTCCTAACCTAAGGCACATCTAACATCATCAAATCATAATTGATTATCTTAAATTCTGCATCGGGGAATATTCCTAGTAATATTCCTAATTATCATAATTATCTTTAATTTAATGATTATTTGGCGATAAATCACATTTATCCTAAGTTTGATTAATTGAATATTTTCATATTTAATTAATTAGATTTAATATTTGCCACTTAATTGTGTAATTAAATTTAATTCTATCTATTATTAATTGTATTATTTAATTTTGACAATAAATCAAAATTCCTATCTTTAATTGATTAAATTCTTATTTAATTAATTAAAGCATGTTGTCATTATTTAATAATATAATTTTTAATAAAAGTTTGAATAAATAGTTAATTAACCCATAAATTAATTATTTATTTTCAAAAATCAGTTGAGTTGAGGATAAATCACTTTATTTATTTATTTAATTCTTAATTATTATGCATATTCAAAAGAAACAGTTAAACTCCAAATCAGAAAATCAATGCAAGTTATTGAGTTTTTGTAACTCAACATCCTTTTGGAGTTCAAAAAGCTGATCAAAACTCTAATTTGAGTTAAAAAGCTATTTTTGCATGTTTTTGCATGATTTTGAGAATTAACTATCTTTCATGATCAGATAACTCAAAAATCAAGATGAGTTAATTTGAGTGATTTATGGCTTTTATCCATGCACCTCCAAAGCCCTGGATTTCTATAAATTAAAGGCTTTAGCTCTTCACAAATCATCTCATATTTTGCACAATCACGCTGGAGAATTGGAATTGAAGAATCAAAGCTCTTGCGAATCGACATCTTTGTGAGATCAATCTTATTTTTGCATTCATATTTCATATCATTGTTAGATTAGCATAGCGTATCAGTTTTCATATAGATTAATTTCATATCAGTTTTTCATTCATTCTTATTGCGTAGAAAAATAAAAAAAAATAGCTCAATTGCATTTATTTCATATCCATCTTTTGCATTCAAATCCTTCATTTAGGTGTCGTCTAGGTCACTGATCTCGATAATAATCTGAGAACATTAATCTCACACCTATTAGAAGGCAGTAAATCGCTTGGTTAGATTAGATTTCAATTTTGCACGATTTTGATTTTTGCTAACCTCTAATGTTTTACTGAGTGTTGTGTCTACAGATCAGGTACAATTTTTACACACACACAATGCAGTCAAAGGAAGATTTCAAAAATGAAATAATATTCTCACCCCCACTAAAGCATGCTTCAGCACTTTTTCTAATGAGTCACGGAATACTTAAAAAATGGAAAAGTTTGGCAGTGATGCAAAATTCACTTCAATGGGGAAATGACACAATAAAGGGATTTTATCCAAAATAAAAAAATCTGCAACACCCTCTGAAATGTGCCCGAGTGCATATTCATCCAAGTAAAGGAATTTGTCACAAAAATAATAATCCCTCATTACCATCAAAGTACGCTCAATCCCATTTCAATATAAGTCAAGGAAGTTCTTTGAAAAGGAATTTGTACATCTACATGCCCCAAACACACTCTAAATACTATGATAGAACGTCAAGAGCCGATGCAATAATGATGGAATATGTATTTGATGAACGCCTATTTCGCATGAGGGAGATTTCTATGAAGGAAAATTTATGTGTGATGAATTAAAATGAACCAAGGGAATTAAAATGAACCAATGTCTTAAGATTTATATTAAGACCAATCAACGCCCATTTTTTCTATAGTGAATCTCTAACTCCTTGAATCTCAATGAATTAATTAGATCTCAAAATGATGGAGCCCTAAATTTTAATGTGCCTTAATATGGTATCTGGTATTAGCATTTCCTAGGATTTAGTTTGGAATCCAAAGAGCATATTTTATCTCTCCAATTGTTGAAGGATTTGAATAGGAATGAACTTGATGATAAGTTTTGCATGCTAAAGTGTTCCATAGGATGCTTGATTCAAGGTTTCAAGTTGGAAATACATGTAATATCTTGTGTTGTAAATTTAATTAAGGTAAAAAAATTAATTTTCCTCAAACATTTCTAATTTTCCATGACACGTTATGTTCTTTCCATGTTGGAATGCTATAGAAAGCCCTTCTCTCTATAAATTCATGGTATTTCTAATGTGGCATGAACACCATTAGAAGTGGCAGATATAAGACATTATAGAAGGAAAAAGGATGGCATTGAAGACATGCAAGCATGTTTTAGGAAGAAAAGTTGAAAAAAGAGAGAACAAGAAGACCCAAATGAGAATTTAATCATAAATCCAAGTTTTGACAACTAATTGCTTGTCTCTCATGTTGAACACTGTCTGAGAAAAGTTGAACATAGAAAACAAAACAAGCAGTTGGTTATCAGTGTTAAGATAATGTATGTTAGCTAAGCATGACCAGGAATTTTTGCAAGTCAGTATCTTGACAGGACGACGGTGTGGATTGGCCAGGGGTGGATGCCTTATTTTCTCTATGCCCATTATGATGCAATGCCCTCTTCAACATCTAAGAAGTTTCTTAGGCATAAGTTTACTTATAAAACATAGTTTTTTTTCTCAAATTTTGGATGTAGGGTAAATGTTTTTAATCTAATCAAAGTTATGAATGGGCATCATATACAAAGTTATAAATTGACATTATATATGGGGACCTTATCACTAACATGAACATTCAACAACAACATTCTAACCAAGATTTGAAACTTGGTGGCAATAATCAGTATGTCTATTGTTGGCAAGCTAAGGACCAACTATAGAGTTGACCTAGGCTACTGCATATGGTCTTTCGTATAGAAATAGATCATTAGTGAACTATACAGAGACATACAAGGCTACTTCACCAGACATTTTTGTGATTTGGTATCTTGGTAGGATGGTAGTATCGGTCAACCTTCTTTTCTTTGATAAAAAATTTGTACATTATTTATGATGTGATACCCTCTTCAATATCAAGGAAATTGAAGACCATAACAAAAATCCCAATGGTTTTACTCAGACCAAAACAAAAATCCCACCGTTAACATTAATAAACCCTATATTTACATTGGTGATTTGTTTTCCCAATGGTTTTACTCAGATTGGGCAATGCAAGCATTTGTAAGGTTAGATTTAGTTTAAACTACAAAGAAGAATCAATAAATTAGAAGAGGGGAGTGACATACAAAGCCATTAAAAAACTGGTGAAGAGATGAAATGTGTGCAATAGCAGCATGAAGGTGAAAAGGGGTCAACTTACTGATTGAATTCTCATGTTTGAAGAGTGGTGCCAGAACTTACAAGTGGTGTTGAGGCTAGATGTGTAGGGTGCAGTGTCCACAAATGACCTCCTTGCCTCCTTCACCTCTCCTTTGCGCACGGAGTAATTACAAAATGAAATAAAATGAAACCGTGTAATTTTTTTTTAAGTTATATTCCCATGTTGGTTGGAATTATGACCACCTATCATGGTCGTAATTCTAACCAAAATGAGAATAGATTTAAAAAAATCAAATTTTTCCTTTTATAAACCGACCAAGGAAAATCATTTTAATGCTTGGTTGGAAATGTTGGTCTAAAAAGTGTGTCAAATGTACTAGTGAGGAATGTAAGAGCATTTAAGGTTGACATGAGGTTTGGAGGTTTGGGGATGTGAGGATGTGACATGAGTGTTGACCTGGGTTTGGTTAGGATTTCTTAATCTATGGATTATGATTATGTAAATGTTCAGTAGGTGATTAGGCTTGGATTAGGGGCAAATGGGAGAATTAGGAGAATGTGATGGGATGAGAGAGAATGAGTGGAGGGCTAGACTAGATAATAATTGATCATTAGCTACTTAATAAATATTAGAATTTTTGAATGGGTTGGGTTGAGTTAAGATCATGGGTCAAGACTCAAGTCAAGGGTTAGGTTGAGGTTAAAGTTAGGTGTAATGCCCTGCCAGAGGACCCAGGAGAACTTAACTTAAACATGCATCTAAGTTTGCAGAATAATTTTTTTTTAAAGTTAACATTAAAGATAAACAACAATGTGAAAGCAATTACCATTTACTCACAACAATACAATAACCAACACAGGTTACAACTCTCAAGGGTTCCTCGATGAAGTTTACGTTAACATTAATAATTAATTTAGATTAGGTTCAATTACAAAACTCATATAAACAATGAAAGATAAAAGAAACATCACATAGAAGATAACATGGATACAACTGATACCATAAGGTATCCATAATAACCTACATCCATTGCACATGTCACAGGGTATGTAATACAATAACCAAAAAGAAGTACAACATGATAACTCTAAAAAATTGATACAAGGATACATGATCACGAAGAATAATAAGAAGAAGAAGAGATAAGAATGCAACTCCAACAACGAAGATCAAGAAGGAGAAATTGCTACAGGGATCATCCAGCACTGGTACATGAACATCAAAATATCAAATGGTAAAAGAATCACTACCACCCAACCTCATGAACATAAATGGTTCACTCCCACCGTGCTGAAGAGATAATAATAGATCCCACTCGGATAACAAACATCAAACAGATCAAGCTAAGGAAAGGATCCTAAAATCTCTCTACTCAAGGTACATAGAAATAGGTAAGACTCACTATTCCAGAGGCAGTCGATACATGCAAAACAACTATGGAGGAGGCTTAGGCTACATACTATGGGGCTATCATCACATGGACAACTACTTAAGTTACCCTGGACTGGTCACTCTGGACCCCGGACCCTCAATATAATCCATGTGAAACCAACATATCAATCTTGTATTTAATGTTATTCCCCAAGTTTTAATATTAGGTTATCACTTATTAATCAACTTACGATAGGTTACCCTGGTACTGGCCCCTTTTGAGCCCCAGACCCCTATTGTAAGCCACTCCCCTAAGATGCACCTAGTTGACCTCTCCTAGGCTCACAAATCTCACATAGATCACAAGATGATAATAATGTCCCTCAAGACTACTCCTCAAAATAATAGGAACACACTGGTTCTCACATAACCATAATGTCACAAAACACTCTCAAAGTGTTCACAAAAGAATATATACACATGATCCCGTGGGTCGGACATAAAAGTCAATACCATATTCTCCTTTATAGAATATGAAGTAAAACTCAACACAATATGAGTCCAAATGATCAAATCAGGTGATGATTGAAATACACACACACATCAAACATAATGTTGAGAACATATACAACCGACTCATACCCAAGCCTATGTTTTCCCCCTAGGTCTTCTAGTGCCTGATAACAAATTAAGCAAAGAGGACACTCCAGGAACGAAGAATACACATTTGCATCATAGAAAATTGATATAGATTCATAAACATTTAAAATATCATTTTGATATATAATTGAATCTAAGAATATAAATAATCAACTCATTAAGAGAAAAGGAACATAAACATTACGACAACGTTATAAACAAAGAATATTTCCTAAAGATTCCCTAAGGATCCATCGAAGTAAAAACACCCAATTTCAGTACATGCACATCAATCCCCAATAATTGATCTATCAAGAATCAACGTATAAAGAAAACGTCTATCCTATTGTAGAAATGAATGATAAATTTTAATATACCCATCTTAAAACATAATCTCATATTTAGAAATTATTGAGCTAAACAAGTAAACTTATTTCCCAAAATATGAAAAAATAGATAAATATAATGACACTTTTAAACATTAACCAATTTTCTAAATTAATATATAAGTGTATTCAATTTAAATATATATACCATATGTTTATATACATACATACATACATACATACATACATACATACATACATACATACATATATATATATATATATATATATATATATATATATATATATATATATATATATATATATATATATATATATATATATATATATATATATATATATATATATATATATATATATTAACCAACTTATAAATCAGTTAACAAATTTACAACTTAGCTAACTAAAACAACCAACGAATTAACTAAACTAAGTTAATAAATAAATTAACTCATTTAATTAACAATAATTAAATCTAAGAAATACAATCATTAATATAAAATCTATATAATAGCATCATATTAATTAAATTAAATAAACAAAATTTACATCAATTAAAATTAATAAACAAACTTTATATTAATTAAAAAAAACTACAAAAAATAAAAAAATATATTAATTAAAATTAATAAAGAAAATTTATATTAAATAAAAATTATATATATATATATATATATATATATATATATATATATATATATATATATATATATATATATATATATATATATATATATATATATATATATATATATATATATATATATATATCGGTGGGGACGGACCCCATGGGTCCAAGGCCCCACTACCTAGCACAACAGCCTAGACTGCACCGTAGCCTAGCTACTACCGCCGACAACCTAGTCTATCATAGACAGTGCTAGCCGCTGTTGAGGGGTCAGGGGGTGGTGGCCCCCACCCCTCCAATAAATTTATTATTATTATTTTTTTAATTTTTAAATGAAATTAAATCATTTCCTTTGCAAGCACCATATCTATATATATATATATTTTTAAATTATTATCTTTAACAAAGCTTTTTTTTAAATTAAAAAAAAATATAGACATGTAGGTATATTATAAATAGATATTTTTTTTACTATCATATTTTATTCACTGTACTTTCACATTTACAGAGAATTACATATTTCTTTCCAGAATTGACTCCAATACCTAAATTGGTTTTTTTTTTAACATTTGAATTCTTATGAACCAACCATATCATTTTTTTTTAAACAATTATAATGGGATTCTTTTACCAAGAATCTATTCCCTATTTTTTTTGTCTTATTATGCACATTGTTTGACAGCAATCATTTAATATAGAGAATGCTATTTTTGTTTCCAGAATTGGAATTTTTGCATCTAAATTGATTTTCCTTTAAGGATATTTATTTTTCTACCAGTACTATAGTCTAACTATATAGCAGAATTAATTTTTTTCATTTTATAAGCAAACTATAAACAATCTTTTGACAAAATTTTGCCAGCATGATGGTACAATGCCAAATCATCATAAAAATATAAAATAACAAATCTAGGGTTTCTCTAATACCCAAAAAAAAAAATTCATACAAATCTAATGAAAAGAATCCAGATCTACTCAAACACAAAATTTTGCCAAACAAAATAGTACAAGGCACACAACAAAAATTCCATATCCTACCTTAGATCCAATGCTAAAAACTATAATGAAACCCCTATTGTAGATCTGAGAGTGAGATTTCTTCCAAATCCAATCCTGTCTGCAAATTTGAAAACTATGATGAAAACAGGAACCACATCCAGATGCATAATCAAGCCCAAATCAACAAGCAGCCACAACAAACCAAGAATCCTTACAAACTCAAGCACACAAGCTCTCCCAAAAAATTTTCTCCAAAAGAAACCTCTCTAATCTCTAAAAGAATGCAATTCCCCCTATTAGGGATTCAACTCCACCATTCATGCAAACCCTAAATGACTCACAATACAACTCCTAATCAAACTCACACTCTTGAGTTGAAAGAAATTACTAATTAATAGTTAAAAATATATTTTAATTGTGCACAACTCAACTTAGTCTCCTAAAGACAAGTTGTCTCCTTTTTTAAACAAATAACATTCAAACTCAATAAATCACATGCTAATATATTTTAATATCTTATTAAATGATTTTATATTCCAAACACCATTCAATCATGCAATTTAATAACTTAATATCTAATGGACAATATTAATCCTATTTCACATATTTAATTAATTAAAACCAAATATCCTAATATTTGATTTTGAATTAATTAATAATCATACAAAAATATAGGAAATAAATTTAGTATTATTTTTCCAAATATAAAATTAATTTCCATAACTATAGAAAATCTCAAACTCAAAAAGCAATAAATCAAGATCATCATATAGAAAAACCAAACTCAAGGATGGGATCCACGAACTTTGTCACCTGACAAATTCGGGTAGGGTAGTCAAACCGATACTTGTCCAATCCTAGGAAAATTGGGCTTAGGTTAGGTTTTTGGATCCATGTTATCTCCCCTCTCTTACCATTTGAGATATTGTGATAAGGCACGCTCATCCTGACAATTCAGGGAAGATGATGCTCGGTACCTGCGGACCTGCATACAATAGCCACATGTACAAACATATATAAATATATAATAGACAATGGCGGGGATCGGCCGATTGTGTGGATCTCGCAAGCAAATGACTACGACTCTGTCCCTCAACCACATCAGGCACGACAAACAGAAGTATTAAAAAAACACATCAACCATACACATGCAAGTATGGGGTCAGTAAAATCATACACATCAATGATTTCCTAACATATAATCTATCATCCTAAATTAATCATATCATTTATAAAATCGGACTAGGGGCGGGGTACTACATCCACCCCCCCTAGGATTAGGCTTACTCCTGGAATCCTACAAACAAATAAGGATACATATCCCCCAATCACAAAACATTTACTAAAAACAAATCATAACATCTGAAATCAAGTCATGAGGTAGGAACATGATATGTAGTCATTAAGAATAATATAATATCTAGTTTAGGAACAAACTAAAAATCATATTGATCAATCATTCATTTACAATTCTTGAATAAATAAAATCTTTTATTCATTCATCATCATAGAAAACATCTAGGATCAATTGCATAAAACACACATTCATATCTATAACAATTAATAAGTTGAGAAGTTCATGAAAAACTATCTAGTTAATGCAACACTTATGCAAACATAAAAGATACACAATGTTTCTAATTTCACATGGAAAATATAGTACCATCTCCATGATATCCTCCCTTATACATACTATCAGGGGTTCAAGATGAACATGATAGAAATAATACTTAACATAGAACAACGCCAACAATACCAAATATTCGGAGTAGCCACCACAAAACTCAATAGGTAAAACCTAAGTGAGGGAATCACAAGTCCAACATTAAATCATAAAAATACTGTGTGGTAATTCAATAGTAAACCAAGTGTGACTAGTGTCACAACATAGATAGCGAAAAGAGGTTTAGGTGACTAGTCCAATCATAAGAAAGTTCAAAATTCAATGCTAGCCCATACACAACACGAACAATTCATCAATCAACCAAAAATAAATCATCAATCATAAAACATCCACATAACAAGGTGACTAGGGGTAGCCACGCTCAAGGGAGTAATCACTTCATGACATCCAAAGGTACTTCACCCTAGATGAATTAGAGAAGGTAACCATACACAATAACAATCCAATGGCCTATGACAATCACTAGGCAAGTTATATCTCAAGGACATTTAAGAGGAGCAAGAACACAAACGATCAGATGCAATTTAATGGTTATCAAACATAAAAGAGTTACATGTCTATGTTTGGTTTCAAGTTTTAACAGTTTAGACATCTAATGGGCACACAACTTCCCAGAGTTCCTAGTGTAGAACCTAGCTCTGATACCAAGTGTAATGCCCCACTAGGGAACCCAGGAGAACTTAACCTAAAAATGCATCTAAGTTTGCAGAATAATTTTTTTTTTAAAGTTAACATACAAGATAAACAACAATGCGGAAGTAATTACCATTTACTCACAACAATACAATAACCAACACAGGTTACAACTCTGAAGGGTTCCTCAATGAAGTTTATGTTAACATTAATAAATTAATTTAGATTAGGTTTAATTAAAAAACTCATATAAACAATGAAAGATAAAAGAAACTGTAGACACCGAAAAATCCTTCAGAAAATAAATTATTTTTGTTTTCTAAAAATCCTTGATGACATCATCATTTATTAATTAATTAATTATTTAATTAATTAATTTATTTTTATGGCATTAAATTCCTCTCTCTTAATTAAAAATCTTTAATTAAGGAATCTAGCCTAAAAATGTCATTTGGACATTATCCCTAATTTATTAATTATTTGATTAATAAATTGACCAAAAACTTCAAAAATAAATTAATTTATTTTTAATTTATTTTTTATCCCAAAGTTGGCCAAAATTCTAAAGAGCACTAAACTCTTCTAGAAAGTCCTAAACCTTCCTCTAAATGGGTCAAAACCCTAATCTAGTCCCTTCAAACCCTAAGCCTAGATATTTAATATTTATTAAATTTACCTTTAATAAATATCTAAATCTCACCAAAAGCCACTTGCCCATCCCTTTCTTCTAATCCTAATCCTAATCCCCTTTCTAATCTTGTCACATTCCATTAGCAAAAGGTTTACCAAAACTTATGCTAACCTCCTCTTAGTCATCCTCCTTAGTCAACAAAGATGGTCACCTCTTGGCCACCTCTTGCAAATGCATTTAAGGATGCATTTAAGCCTTCCTTATCTTTCTTACATGCATTCATTATGCATTTAAGACCTTCTTATCCCTTCCTTGCCACCTCTTGGCCTTGGGCACATTTACCAAATTGTGCACATGCCCTCAAACTTTCAACTCAATCCTCCCTTGACACTTGTCAGGACACTTGTCCTTGACTTAACCCTAACCTTAGCCCTAACTCTGACTCATCTTTTTAACCCAAGACCTTCCCTTTTCCTATAAATAGTCTCACTTCTTTGAGCAAACAATCCTCTCTCATCTTTCAACTCTCAAACTCAATAGCAAAGTTATAATGCCATTTTCATTCTAGCATAAGCATAAACTCATCATTTTAGATCATTTTCAAGCTTAAATCACATCTAAATTAGCTTAAATGGATTAACATAGATTCATTTCTTATCAATCTTAGTTCATCTTTTAGCTTTGCATATTTGTGTGTTCTTGAGGCCTTTGAGGCAAAATAGGTTCCTCATACCTATTTTGTGTCATTTTGGGTCTTCTTGATCCTCAAATCATCCTAATTTGCATGCTCCAAGTGCTTGAATTTGCACACCCACATCCATCTATATCCAAGCATATCAAATGGTGCATGGGCGCATCCGTTTTAGGCTTAAACTGAGGTGGCTTTGATTTTAGTTTGTTTACCATTAAACTTGATTTGATTATATGCTATGACATTTGTTTGTCTTTGGCCTTCAAAACAGGTTTAGGTGCACACTCAAATCCTAGTCTACATTCTGGCACGCCCGGTGGGACCCAAACCACAATCATTTTGATGAAATTATACTTTATATGCTTGTATTTTGCAGGAAACAAAAGAAATGTCACCTTCATGAAAAGAAATGACGCCTACAACAATTAAATGTCGCCTTCAAGCAAAGAAATGTCACCTTCATGAAAAGAAATGTCACCTACAAACAATCCAGTCACGCCTTCTTGCAATGAAATCATGCCTTTGAGGAAAGAAATCACGCCTATGAGCTCTATTTTCACGCCTGCATAACTGAGATTTTCCTGTGATCGATAACTTCTGTTGCCTGCATGTAAAGAAATCATGCCTATAACGAAAGAAATCATGCCTCTGCATTTTTATCTGTCGCCTTTTGAGGTACAGAATGTCACCTGTAGAAATGAAATGTCGCCTCTGCACTTTCCAGCGTCGCCTATAAGCTGGACAGTGTCACTTTTTGTTTTTCTGTCTTGAGGTTCTGGGGACTGGTTTTTTTTCATTTCTTTTAGCAAAGGTCAAACTCAATCTCAAATGAAACTAAAGGAATGAACTTAGGTCCTAAGTGTCATTGTCAATTTGAAAATCAAACCAAATCTTGAATGCACTAAAGGAACAAACAACTCTATTCCCTCATTTGTTCCAAAGCAAGCAAACAAATTCAATCTTGAGTGATCTAAGGGATAAAACAAAGCTTTTTCAAAGTTCTTAAATCAACTCGCTAATCAAATCTTGAATGCACAAAAGGAAAGAACTTGCAACCGTTCAAATCATTTACATTTTGGAGAAAAGAACAAATCAAAATCTAATCACGAGTGTCTTCATTTCAAAGTTCAAACATCACTTAATCAAATTTGGAAAAATGAACAAAATCTGCTTGATGTGCATGTAGGAGTTTTTCAATTCTTGCATAATCCTTGTTAGAGTAAGCAACGTGGAACATTTGAACTTGGACAAGTTCACTTGTTCTACTTTTAGTGAGGCCTGTCCAAGGAGAAGCGCTTCCTCCTCGGAGAACGACCTCAAACCGGTATCCCCTCCGGCTGGTATACAAATAAGTGAATACCAAAAGAATCGCTTACATCTCCTAATCGCCAAGCGTTCGTGCCAAACACGTGTCTGGGGATGGTAAACATTCCTCTCCCCTAGCATTATTGGCAAGGCTCTTAAGTGAGTCACGGATGATCAGCATAACCGGGTATGGAGACACCATGAAACTATTAAAAACTTGATAAAATAGAGGCTACCCTATCTACATCCGAAAGTATCAAAATCCTTGTGCAAGGACCGATTCCAAGGGGTTTACCGGGTCGCCTCAAGATTACTCACCATTTGTATTCCCTTCTAGGGGATACCAAGCTGTGGGCAAGTGATTTTGATACTCACCTTCCTTAGGTAGATCTGTTTGAAGTGCTTGACAGTCAAAGACTCCATGAAAACATTTGTCAAACATACACTTTCTCGAAAGCATTTATCAGAGTCTTTTATCTTGTTTGTATCTCACAAAGTTGCTTTGTCCTTTGTGAAGATTGCTTTTATCAAATCCTTTGCCAATGGAAAAACATCAAGCAGATCTATAACTTGGTTCGAAGGACAATCAGAGCAGCCATCCCAAAACTTGGTCATCTCCCATCCCTTTGTCTGTCTTCTTCTAGAAAACCGTCTTCTTCCGTCAGTCATCCCAATCTGAGTCTTAGTCTTCCAAACCATCTTCGTCCTTCCTCCTTATCCAACTCATTTGCAAGTCAGCATGTCTCAAATCTATAATGAGTTTGGTTATGATATCTCTCCTCTCCCACCAATCGATCCTAATGATGATGAAGGTCTTGTAGATCATGATGCCTATTTCAGCCAGTTTGCTCCAAGCAACCCCCACCGTTCCATCATTCCTCCAATCCAGCCAACCATGCCTTCGCGCTTATCTCCTAGCACTCCCTTTCATGTCCTTGGCAAGGCTAGCACTCCTTTTCATGTCCTTGGCAAAGCAACTTCAGTATCTTATCCATCCCCAACTTATCCTTGTCTTCAACCTACACCTCTTCCATATGCTCCTTTCAGGCCTCCACTTTCCGCTATGGTCATTTCTCCATCGCCATCATCCCTTAGAAATGCTTCACGCTACTTCCCCTATCTAAGGCCTCCATCTGCCCATCCTCCAAAAAATTCTGAAATCCAAGATTCTAGTCCTCCCATCCTTTTCACCAAACCTCTATCCTTTCCCAAACCACCACCTTCTACTCCCAACCCCAAACCTCTATCCTTTCCCAAACCACCATCCTCTCTTCCAAACCACATTACCAAAAATCTTTCCCCACCAGCAGAGTTCATCCCTCAACCCACTCCAAAACCTGTACCTCAAGCCATTAGCCCTGCCTCTTCAGCACCATCATCCCCTCAAGCAAAATCCAAAGCTCCCTTTTCAAAATCATCTTTTTCATGGGTGTTCCCTTCTTTCTCTCCTCCTTCGCAAACATCTACCCAAGCACAAACCCCACTTTCATGCGAAGACCATCCAAGTTCCCCATCTCCTCCACCTTCCAAACCTTCTTCACCACAAAAGTCTCCAAGGAAACCAATAACAGAACCCAAGGAAGAGCCAATAGCAAAACCCACGCCTGAAATTGAAAAGCCAAGCAATCCTTCATGTGAAGCCATCATTGATGAGGCCCATCCAGCGCTCCCATCTATTATCTATCTTCCATACATCCCAACCGTTGATCCTCTTCCATCTCCTGTCATCGTTGAGTCCCTTCCATCTGGAGTCTCCATCCAATCCCCACCAACATCACCTCCTCCTAGCATTACCCAAAGCATATCTGAAGAACCTCATGAGTTCACCCTTCTTCCTACCATTGCAGCTAAAAAATCTTCCATCCTTTTATCTATACCATCTGAAGAGTTCTTCCTTCTTCCAGAAACCCCAGCAGTAGAGTCTCCAATCCTTTCATTCCGCCCCTTTGAAGAGTCCATCCATATATCCACTAATCCTCTATCTGAACAAATCCCATCGTGTCAAGATCTGGACCAAAAGCATGTTGAAATATCTATAGAAAAAATCAAGATCCAACCCCTTTACTTCCCCCATCGCATGTTCTATTACCTCCATCACCTTCAATCCAAAATCCTACAATCCCAATTCCTCCAATCCAAGATCCTATCATCCCAGTTTCTCCAACTAAAGATCCAATACCATCCCCCAATTCTAGTCAAAATCCCAACATCCTATCCTCTCCTCTTGAGGATCCTCCCAACCAAACTGTCCAGCTACCATCACTCTATCCACTTGGAAAACTAACATTTGTCAAAGGCAAACCACTTGAAGAAGAAGAAATCAGCTTCTTATCTTCCATCAGAGAACTAGAAAATGGCTGTTTGTCATTCACCCCAAGTCAGAAATATCCTTGTCTGGATAAAATGTTGAAAAGATGGAACTATCAAGACAAAGGCCTTGGCACTCACGAATAGGGAAATATACAGCACATTCAAGGCAAGAAACATCTGAAAGGCTGTGGAATCAGTTGCACACCAGATGAGGGCTCTTCTTCCACATCAGCAAAGGGCGCTTCCTCCAAAAATGTTGGTACAGCTAAGGCAAAGTTCAAACATCCATTCAAAACCAACAAAACATCTTTCAGAGCCCACAATGCAATTCCTCCTCCTCCATCGTTACAACCAAGGACAACCTATCATATTCCTCCTTCATCCTCCCCATCCATTTTGGGTCCCTATGTTCCAAAGCCTTTCAGCGCATCTCCTTTACCTAGCGAATCCATTTTGGGACCTTACATCCCAAAATATCATCCCTCATCTTATCCTACTCAGTCTTGCCTCCAAAATCCAAGCATCCCTAGTCAGGGTCAACAAAGGCACATGGCCACATATCCTATCTACCAATCTCCTTCCACCTCTCCATCCACATTTCCTCCATCTCACACACCTCCTCATATTCCTCCCAATGCTCCTCGCAACTTGGATGCCATATCGTGCATGAATAAAGGGAAAAATCCACAAATATCCCAAGATTGTTATGTCCAGTCTAATCGACATGCACAATCAAAGCAAAATCCGATCAAGCAAGCCAAAGAAAACCACTGGCCACAAAGGCCCATCAAAGCAAATGCCAAATCTAATGCATCCCAATGGCTACAAAGGCCCAATGACGATTACCATGTCCAGTCTAATCAACATGGTCAATCAATGCAAGCTCCAATTAGGCAATCAAATGCACCGCAAAGGCCCAACAAAGAGCCAATCAGGCATGCTAAAGCACCCCAATGGCCTCCAAAACCTAGCAAAGCCCAAGCAAAATCTATCACATGGCCACAAAGGCCTAGCAAAGAAAAAGCACAATCTGATGCACACCAATGGCCGCAAAGGCATATCAAAGCTAAAACAAAAATGATGTGGATCCCAAAGCAAAAGGATGTAATGCATCTAAATGAAGCATCCACAATGGCATCCAACGTTGCCCATCTCCTAGCTCCTCAATCTTCCCTTCCATCCCCTCAACCTCCTAGCATAAATCCTCCATCACATCTATCTCTATCTTCCACATCCAATCATCCATCTTCCTCGCAACATGTGCCAATGTTGATCCTGACAACATCCCCCTATCTTGATCACTTTCCATCCTTCCATCCAAACACTTTCTACCACCATCTTTCCCATCTCCCCCATCTGATCCATGACTTTGCATGATCCCCCCCGTCCTGCTATAGTTGTACCAACATCCAGGCACACAATCAGAAGAAATCAGTGAGGAAAGTCAGCAAAGATCAGTCAGCACATCTAAAACAGCAAAGGGAAATCAATGACAAATCAGAGAAATCAGAAAAGTCAACAGGCAATCAGGCTTTAGCATCAACATATGCCTATCAGCTTAAAACAGAAGCATATTTTGGGGAAGAGGCAAGCTTTAGTCGCAAAAGTTAAAAAAAGCAAAGGCAAAATCATGAGTCTTTATGTGAAAACCCTTCTGGGGCACATTCTGATTCCAAAACAGTAAAAATAAAGGGCGCATCTTCTAGTGAAAACTTGGCAATTCAAGCACTAGAAGATGGAGCTTTGCCTCTTCCTCCTATCTGGGATAACAACACATGATAGTTCCCTATCAACATTGCAGAAACCAAGCTAAATCAACTTGGGTACAGAAGGATATTTGTGGCTCATCTACATGGAGGTTAACCTGACAGAAAGTGAATCATGACCTTAAGTGCCTTGCTCTGAGGAGTCAATTATCAACTGTGCATGGTCATATGCACATGCCTAGGTGTGATCTTAAGCTTGTCGTCCATCATCTAGCAATGGATCCCCATGACAAGCCGACAACATCAGAAAATCAGCAATCCACATCAGAAAATCAGTGAAAGAATCTCTCAGAAGATCAACATCAAATCGCATGATAGCACCAAAATCAGCACAAAACTCAGCGCCACATCAGAGAGTTAGCAACAACATCAAAATATCTGTGCAAAATCAAAAACAGCAGGGCCATCATCAAATCATAAGGGAACATCCAATCAAAGAATCAGCAAACACCATTAGAATATTAGTGACAAATCAAAAGGTCACCATCTAATCAAGAGGAAGCGCCAAAATGGCAAAATCAGCTGATCAGCAAGCATGACAGCATTAAATCAGAGCTTCAGCAACAAATCAAAATGTCAATGCATATCAGCACAAAATCAGCAACAAATCAGAAAATCAGTGGAATATCAGCACAAGCTCAGCAACAAATCAGCAAGATCAGCACAAAGTCAATGGAAAAATACAAAAATCCATAAAAATTGGATAAATCAAAGGAGCAAATTATCAACAAAGCAAAAATCAAGAGAAAAACATTCGTCCTCTGGTGAAAACTTGGCAATTCAAGCGCCTTGGACAAGTACCATGGTGAAAACCTGGCAAACAGGCGTCATGCGTAGTGCCCCCCCCCCCCTAATTCCTTTCTACAGTTAGGGGCTTCCTTTCTATCACCTCTTATCCAACATGTCCTCCATCCCCTTTTATCTCTCACTTCCTTCATTTTCCATTGGATCTTGATGACAAAAATAGAGACTATCAGATGTACATGTTTTTGGGCACCTCCTTGACATCCATTGCACCTTTCAGCTACATATCCTCTATCCAATCCTTTCATCCGAGCTTCCATCCTTCCTCATCCTCTTGTTGGCATATCTTCTGTCCAAGCATACACCATGCCTTTAAAACACATGAACTATCTTAAACAGGGGGCATCCTCTTCCTTGGTGACGTATTCCTTGGAGGCTATCCAAATCCAAATTTTTCATCTCCCAAAATCCTCAGCAATTTCTCTATCCAAATCCAAACCAACCACCATCCAATCCTTCCAGCACTCCTCTATCTTAATCCATCAGCAGTTCCTTCCAGCATCCTCTATCTTGATCCACCAGCAAACCAACTCAGCGTCCCATATCATTTATCAGAATCCAACATCCACCATCCACAGCAGAAAGAAAATTCACCATCTTTTGCACCAAAATCCAGAGCTCCAAATCCACAAGCATTATCGTGTTCTAGCCCTTTGAGTTGTTTCCATCCCTTATCCTAAATCAGAAATCATCCTCTTTTTGGCACAACGTGTTGTCTTAAAGAAATCAAACCTTGTCCTTGCATAGCCTTATCATCTCGAGCAAGAGATTGGCTTGTATTGACAAGAATCCAGTTGACCGAAGATCATCAGTCTATCCTAGGTTGACGCAATCCTATCACTGATCCTGAATTGGGAAAATAGCAGCTCATTTTGTTGACACTTGGTAATCTTCCACCAGCTTTCCATCTTCCACCAGCTTTCCATCTTCCACCATCTTTTCATCCTCCAAGCAGCTTTTCCATCTTCAAAATCCTCTAGCAGTTCCACCATCCAATCTCCCCTAATCTTCCTCCATCCAAATCTTCTAGCAGTTCCATCATCCCCACCCTAAGCATTTCCTAGCACCTTCTCTTGTCATTGGTATCTAGCTATAGGCCAACCTCATTGCAATCCAATGCCATTCATCCCTATCCACACCTTGCTAGCAATCTTTCCAACCTATCCATCTCTTCTAGCTATCCAACATCCAAGATCAAGCTAACTGATGAAATCGCATCCTTCATCTTGTAGCAGGCCTTGATCTCAATTCAATCATCATCATTGGGATATGTCTTTCCCAAATCCATGTCATTTTAGGACACATCATCCATCGCCAGTCCGTCTTGGCCTTCCAACCTAGCTGGGGCACCATCTTGCATATCTTTGAAGTTGTCAGCTTCATCCCTAGGTTCTTTGTATATCCTATTCTTGCGTCTTGTACCATAGCGTCAGTCGTGTCTCCACCTAAGCTCATTTGTACATTTATGTCTTTAGGACCCATCCTTTGTCTTAGTCCTTGTCCGTCCTACAGCAGCATTTGATCAAATATCTTGTCCCATCCCCAGCCTCAGAAAACTTTTAGTCCCACTCGGGCCTTGTGCTTCAGCAACATCAATTGTCGACTTATCCTTGCTCATCCTGATTATTCCTTGAACTTCAGCTTTTGCCAGTGAACAACTACACTTATTCTCTCACCAACCCATGGGTCCTTGAGGATATATCATTCCTCCTATCTGACCTAATCTTCCATCCTGGTCCTTGAGGATATATCGTTCCTCCTGTCCAACCAATCTTCCCACCATCAATCAAATCAAATCTCTCTCCTTGGCAAAGGATGTCTTTTTGGAGTTATCATTTTGATCTTGGATTTTTGTCCTTTGGGTCTTGTTAATCTTTTTGGCTTCTCATTATCCCACCAGGGTCACCACGATTCATTATATCACGGTGTGTTGCGTGTGCGGATAATCTGGGGCAAGGTCTTTTGATCTTTCGCTTCTGCCTGTGAGTCAGTTGTGTGTTTGTGGTTCCTTCAGCATCGGTTTCACCATGTCACCTCTGCGCTTCATATGTGATGTTGGGGCAACCCTGTGTGTTTGTTTAGCGTCAGTCCTCGTCAGTCCTCTGCGACGTTATTAACAGGCCTCGTGATCCCAGTATCCTTGGCAGGTCTCTAACATAGCTATATTAAATCTAGGTTGTGCACTCCCATTTGCACTTGGAGCTATCTGGTCCCTTGCATTTATCATATAGATTAATCTTGCATCTTTGCATACAGCTGCATCTTGCATCTTGCATTTCCATCTCATCTTGCATATCATCCATATTTGTTCTTAGAAGTGAGGTTATTTATCTCCCCTTTCTTCCTAGGCCTTTCCTTCCTCGTCCCGCCGGGCACACTCTGTCCCAGGGCGTAATCCCTCTTTCTCCTTGTCCCACTGGGTGCATCTTCCATGATTTTGTCCCACTGGGGCATGTATCTCTCTTTCTCCTAGTCCACCCAGGCGTCATACCCTCTTCTTCTGATTCTAGCCTCGGCATCTTGTTTTCTTGTCTTTGATGCCATGCCACTTGCGGCATCGCATCAAAGAGGGGCAAAATGTAGACACCGAAAAATCCTTCAGTAAATAAATTATTTTTGTTTTCTGAAAATCCTTGATGACATCATCATTTATTAATTAATTAATTATTTAATTAATTAATTTATTTTTATGGCATTAAATCCCTCTCTCTTAATTAAAAATCTTTAATTAAGGAATCTAGCCTAAAAATGTCATTTGGACATTATCCCTAATTTATTAATTATTTGATTAATAAATTGACCAAAAACTTCAAAAATAAATTAATTTATTTTTAATTTATTTTTTATCCCAAAGTTGGCCAAAATTCTAAAGAGCACTAAACTCTTCTAGAAAGTCCTAAACCTTCCTCTAAATGGGTCAAAACCCTAATCTAGTCCCTTCAAACCCTAAGCCTAGATATTTAATATTTATTAAATTTACCTTTAATAAATATCTAAATCTCACCAAAAGCCACTTGCCCATCCCTTTCTTCTAATCCTAATCCTAATCCCCTTTCTAATCTTGTCACATTCCATTAGCAAAAGGTTTACCAAAACTTATGCTAACCTCCTCTTAGTCATCCTCCTTAGTCAACAAAGATGGTCACCTCTTGGCCACCTCTTGCAAATGCATTTAAGGATGCATTTAAGCCTTCCTTATCTTTCTTACATGCATTCATTATGCATTTAAGACCTTCTTATCCCTTCCTTGCCACCTCTTGGCCTTGGGCACATTTACCAAATTGTGCACATGCCCTCAAACTTTCAACTCAATCCTCCCTTGACACTTGTCAGGACACTTGTCCTTGGCTCAACCCTAACCTTAGCCCTAACTCTGACTCATCCTTTTAACCCAAGACCTTCCCTTTTCCTATAAATAGCCTCACTTCTTTGAGCAAACAATCCTCTCTCATCTTTCAACTCTCAAACTCAATAGCAAAGTTATAATGCCATTTTCATTCTAGCATAAGCATAAACTCATCATTTTAGATCATTTTCAAGCTTAAATCACATCTAAATTAGCTTAAATGGATTAACATAGATTCATTTTTTATCAATCTTAGTTCATCTTTTAGCTTTGCATATTTGTGTGTTCTTGAGGCCTTTGAGGCAAAATAGGTTCCTCATACCTATTTTGTGTCATTTTGGGTCTTCTTGATCCTCAAATCATCCTAATTTGCATGCTCCAAGTGCTTGAGTTTGCACACCCACATCCATCTATATCCAAGCATATCAAACGGTGCATGGGTGCATCCGTTTTAGGCTTAAACTGAGGTGGCTTTGATTTTAGTTTGTTTACCATTAAACTTGATTTGATTATATGCTATGACGTTTGTTTGTCTTTGGCCTTCAAAACAGGTTTAGGTGCACACTCAAATCCTAGTCTACAGAAACATCACATAGAAGATAACACAAATACAACTGATACCATAAGGTATCCATAATAACCTACATCCACTACACATGTCGTAGGGTATGTAATACAATAACCAAAAAGAAGTAAAACATGATAACTCTAAAAAACTGATACAAGGATACATGATCATGAAGAATAAGAAGAAGAAGAAGAGATAAGAATGCAACTCCAACAATGAAGATCAAGAAGGAGTAACTGCTACAGGGATCATCCAGCACTAGTACACAAATGTCAGAATCTCAAATGGTAAAAGAATCACTACCACCTGACCTCGTGAACCTAAATATTTCACTCCCACCATGCTAAGGAGATAACAATAGATCCCACTCGAATAAAAAATATCAAACAGATCAAGCTAAGGAAAGGATCCTGAAATCTCTCTACTCAAGGTACACAGAAATAGGTAAGACTCACTATTCCAAATGCAGTCGATACATGCAAAAAAACTATGGAGGAGGCTTAAGCTACCTACTATGGGAGTTTCATCACATGGATGGCTACTTGAGTTGTCCTGGACTGGTCTATTGACTCCAGACACTAGAGTGTCTACCAAGTTGAGTTACGCTAGATTGGTCACTCTGGACCCCGGACCCTCAACATAATCCATGTGGAACCAGCATATCAATCTTGTATTTAATGTTATTCCCCAAGTTTTATTATTAGGTTATCACTTATTAATCAACTTATGATAGGTTACCCTGGTACTGGCCCCTTTTGAGCCCCAGACCCCTATTGTAAGCCACTCCCCTAAGATGCACCTAGTTGACCTCTCCTAGGCTCACAAATCTCACATAGATCACAAGATGATAATAATGTCCCTCATGACTGCTCCTCAAAATAATAGGAACACACTGGTTCTCACATAACCATAATGTCACAAAACACTCTCAAAGTGTTCACAAAAGAATATATACACATGATCCCGTGGGTTGGACATAAAAGTCAATACCATATTCTCCTTTATAGAATATGAAGTAAAACTCAATACAATATGAGTCCAAATGATCAAATCAGGTGATGATTAGAATACACACACACATCAAACATAATGTTGAGAACATATACAACTGACTCATACCGCAACCTCTATTTTCCCCCTAGGTCTTCTAGTGCCCGATAACACATTAAGCAAAGAAGACACTCCAGGAATGAAGAATACACATTTGCATCATAGAAAACTGATATAGATTCATAAACATTTAAAATATCATTTTGATATATAATTTAATCTAAGCATATTAATAATCAACTCATTAAGAGAAAAGGAACATAAATGTTACAACAACGTTATAAACAAAAAATATTCCCTAAAGATTCCCTAAGGATCCAACGAAGTAAAAACACCCAATTTCAGTACATGCACATCAATCCCCAATAATTGATCTATCAAGAATCAACGTATAAAGAAAACGTCTATCCTATTGTAGAAATGAATGATAAATTTTAATATACCCATCTTAAAACATAATCTCATATTTAGAAATTATTGAGCTAAACAAGTAAACTCATTTCCCAAAATATGAAAAAATAGATAAATATAACGACACTTTTAAACATTAACCAATTTTCTAAATTAATATATAAGTGTATTCAATTTAAATATATATATATATATACATATATATATATATATATATATATATATATATATATATACATATATATATATATACATATATATATATATATATATATATATGTATGTATATATATATATATATATATTTAAATTGAATACACTTATATATTAATATATATAAACCAACTTATAAATCAGTTAACAAATTTACAACTCAGCTAACTAAAACAACAAACGAATTAACTAAACTAAGTTAATAAATAAATTAACTCATTTAATTAACAATAATTAAATCTAAGAAATACAATCATTAATATAAAATCTATATAATAGCATCATATTAATTAAATTAAATAAACAAAATTTACATCAATTAAAATTAATAAACAAACTTTATATTAATTAAAAAAAAAAAAAAAATTTATATTAATTAAAATTAATAAATAAAATTTATATTAAATAAAAATATTAAAAAAAAAAAAAACTATCAGTGGGGATGGACCCCGTGGGTCCCATGCCCCACTACCTTGCATGGTAGCCTAGCTGCTGCCACTGACAACCTAGTTTGTCATAGATAGTGCTAGCCACTACTGAGGGGTGGGGAGGTGGTGGCCCCCTGATGTGGAGCTAAGTGGATTTGCTTGTGAAGGCACTTCTCTAGTCCTCCAACCTAGGATCACACTCATGAACCTACCCACTCTCAAGACCTATCAATGGTCAATCAATCTTCAAGACTGATATATCTTCCACTAGGCTCCACATACTAAACACACTCTCTTAACTTAACCACCCATTCACATTCAGTTTGATGTTCTGACTGTCTTCAAATCCATTCACTTCCTTCAATAAGTATATCAACTAAGATTATATTCCATGGATCCACCTCTCCACTATCATAAGAGGAACTCCTAACAATCCCCTACAACATCTAATCCACACTTAGACTTGAAACCAAACCACTTTTCCCCTCTACACCTTAAGACAACAACTCTGCTCTTTGTGAGACAGCCATGAAAAGCATCCTCCCACTTTGTGTCCCTCCACTCCTCACCATTGAAAGTAGGAACCTTAGTATTATCCTACACTATTCTCAAGATATTTAGACCTTCTCCAAACATATCGAGTTTCCAGTTATCCATTAAACACAATCTTGGAAACAAATACTCAACAAAACACCTCCTTGTTGTCTTCTTGACATACCCGTAGACAGAGGTTCATAACTTTTTAGCCAGACTAAAAATCCTCAATCACTCTCGTGAGGATGTTCAAAATTAGTTCTGGAAAAACATATTTCAAGATCATCACGATCCAACGGTTGGTTGGAAAGTTATGGCCCCCGCACTAAGGATCTTTTTCCTAAGATAGAATTCTTTTCTTTGCAATGCAAACACTCACCGTTTTGAGTGAATAACAATCTTATGGCTCCATCCCTGCATAAAGATTATTAAAAGACATTTCATAAACAAAATGATACCTCAATCTACTAAGCATAATGGAATACTTGGGTATTAGAACCCTCTAAACCCTGTTTGACTGAGATTCCAATGCCTTAAAGCTCACTGTCATGGCATAGTCGGCCTTAACACAACATGCAAGATTTATAACTAATCCATAGCACTATAGAATAAAGGAAAACAACACTGCTTAATCATGCATGAGTACTACTACTTAGGAGAATCATAAAAACACAATAATGTATCAAACTCTACTCAATATTTACAAAACTCTGTTACAATATTGAATGCTCACATTGCATTCCTTCTTTTTTTTCATGCATAATGACTCCCTAAGACCTAAAATAAACTTCCTAAACTTTGTCCAACTGATCAAGATCAGTTAGAAACCTTAACACAACCTTCTAGTTGAGTTATGGAGTTTCTCTCCATTCTTGCAATTGGATCGTTACAATTCAAATGTTTTAAATTTGCAAAACTTATCACAAAGGACTCTTAACAACTTTAATCTTTTGAGTTTGTCCTTCTATTAATTCAATACCATTTCCAACCTCCTAGAAACATTAAAGACCTAAACTCAAAACTCTACATTTAACCTTTTTGGTTATATTTTTCAATCTCGAGACTTTGTTCAAAACACTAACAAAATGGCTTTATTAGCCCCTTACAACAACTTTACGATCTTATTGATCATGTTGACTTTATGAAAAGAAACCTTAGAAATCCCATTTTCTTTGATCTCCTTGTGATCTTCATGAGGATCTCATGGTCAACTAAGTGACCCCCTTGTCTTCATGAGGTGCTCTGCACCACCCCCACCCCTCCAATAAATTTATTATTATTTTTTTTATAATTTTTAAATGAAATTAAATCATTTCCTTTGCAAGCACCATATATATATATACATATATATATATATATATGTATATATATATATATATATATATATATATACATATATATATATGTATGTATATATATATATATGTATGTATATGTATATATATATATATGTATGTATATGTATATATATATATATATATATGTATGTATATATATATATATATATATATATATATATATATATATATATATATATATATATATATATATATATGTATATACATATATATATATCTATACATATATATACATATATATATATATGTATATATGTATATATATATATATATATATATGTATATATGTATATGTATATATATATTTATTTATTTATTTATTTATTTATTTATTATTATCTTTAACAGAGCTTTTTTTTTAATTAAAAAAAAATATAGACATGTAGGTATATTATAAATAGATATTTTTTTTACTATCATATTTTATTCACTGTACTTTCACATTTATAGAGAATTACATATTTCTTTCCAGAATTGACTCCAATACCTAAATTGTTTGTTCTTTTTTAACATTTGAATTCTTATGAACCAACCATATCATTTTTTTAAAACAATTATAATGGGATTCTTTTACCAAGAATCTATTCCCTATTTTTTTTGTCTTATTATGCACATTGTTTGACATCAATCATTTAATACAGAGAATGATATTTTTGTTTCCAAAATTGGAATTTTTGCATCTAAATTGATTTTCCTTTAAGGATATTTATTTTTCTACCAGCACTATAGTCTAACTATATAGCAAAATTATTTTTTTTTGTTTTATAAGCAAACTATAAACAATCTTTTGACAAAATTTTGTCAGCATAACGGTACAATGCCAAATCATCATTAAAATATAAAATAACAAATCTAGGGTTTCTCTAATACCCAAAACAAGAAATTTCATACAAATCTAATGAAAAGAATCCATATCTACTCAAACACAAAATTTTGCCAAACAAAATAGTAGAGGGCACACAACAAGAATTCCAGATCCTACCTTAGATCCAATGCTAGAAACTATAATGAAACCCCTGTTGTAGATCTGAGAGTGAGATTTTTTCCAAATCCAATCTTGTCTGCAAATCTGAAAACTATGATGAAAATAGGAACCAGATCCAGATACACAATCAAGCCCAAATCAACAAGCAGCCACAACAAACCAATAATCCTCAAAAACTCAAGCACACAAGCTCTTCCAAAAATTTGTCTCCAAAAGAAACCTCTCTAATCTCTAAAAGAATGCAATTCCCCCTATTAGGGATTCAACTCCACCATTCATGCAAACCCTAGATGACTCACAATACAACTCCTAATCAAACTCACACTCTTGAGTTGAAAGAAATTACTAATTAATAATTAAAAATATCTTTTAATTGTGCACAACTCAACTTAGTCTCCTAAAGACAAGTTGTCTCCTTTTTGAAACAAATAACACTCAAACTCAATAAATCAAATGCTAATATATTTTAATCTCTTATTAAATAATTTTATATTCCAAACACCATTCAATCATGCAATTTAATAATTTAATATCTAATGGACAATATTAATCCTATTTCACATATTTAATTAATTAAAACCAAATATCCTAATATTTGATTTTTAATTAATTAATAATCATACAAAAATATAGGAAATAAATTTAGTATTATTTTTTCAAATATAAAATTAATTTCCATAACTATAGAAAATCTCAAACTCAAAAAGCAATAAATCAACATAATCATATAGAAAAACCAAACTCAAGGATGGGATCCATGAACTTTGTCACCTGAAAAATTTGTGTAGGGTAGTCAGACCAATACTTGTCTAATCCTAGGACAATTGGGCTTAGGTTAGGGTTTTGGATCCGTGTTATCTCCCCTCTCTTACCATTTGAGATATTGTGATAGGGCACGCTCATCCTGACAATTCAAGGAAGACGATGCCCGATACCTGTGAACCTGCATACAACACCCACATGTACAAACATATATAAATATATAACAGACAATGGCAGGGATCAGCCGATCATGTGGATCTCGCAAGCAAGTAATTATGACTTCGTCCCTCAACCACATCAAGCACGACAAATAGAAGTATAAAACAAACACATCAACCATACACATGCAAGTATGGGGTCAATAAAATCATACGCATCAATGATTTCCTAACATATAATCTATCATCCTAAAGTAATCATATCATTTATAAAATTAGACTAGGGGTGGGGTACTACATTAGGAGCCATCTTCTCTTAATGAATTAATTGCATTATTTAATTCCAAGTGGGAGGAAAGAGATTTATGAATTAATTTAAATGGATAAATGTATTTATTTAAATTAATAGAAGGGGATTTAATTAATTATTAGACTATGGGTTTCCATTTAGATAATTTATTGGACTATAGTTAATTAATTAAATTAATTAACTAGGGGATGACATAAATTAGATAAATATTAAATATTTAATCAATAAATGTCCTAAAAGAGAACTAATTAAGATTACTTAATTATGTAATCAAATTTAGGTGTCTACATTTTTTCCCTCTTTAACATAGTGTTAAAATAACACTATTTCAAACATGTTTTGAAATAATAGACGACGTGAAGAATTAACAAGCAATGAAATTGCTCCAAGATAAAGAGAAGAGATTTAGACAACGTGATGCCCTCTGGAGAGGGTGGCAGGGAAAGAAAAGGGTGTCTGAGTGGCATCTTGAAAGGAAAACAAGGCTAGTGAGAGAGGAGGATAAGGAGGAACAACAAGTGAAGGGAAAGTGATATGGGTGGGAAAATAGGGAGTGTGAAGGAAAGGTGGGGAAAATTGGATTCCCAAGTGATTTAGGAGGAGAAAGGGAGTAAGGGGGTGGTCTTGATAAGGTCCAAGAGGGGATGAAAGGGGCTATTTGTGCATATTCAAGCTTAGATATCCTCTATATTTTCAAGATCTGATATAACAACATTATGATGGTGAGAGGAGGATGACCAAGGCACCGAGAAGAGATCATGAGGAGTGTATGACAACATTAAGCCCCAGATAGACATAGTTGGATTTTTTACGGGTCGTTGAAATGGGTTATGTATAGGGCACTAGTACTAGAATTCAATCCCACAATGAATTTTTGGTAGGATCACATTCCCAAAGAAAAAGAATAGGTGGGATAGAAAATTATGCGATCCCATGAGGGCTCACGGGGGTAGAGATAATTTGGTTGTGGGAATGCATTCCTACAGTCAGGAGTTAAGTGATCTCACACTTTTAGGATTGAGAGAACTGAAAGATTTGCATGAACATGGGAACTAGGCTATGAGAACACAAAATTTTAGTTAAAAAAGGGGATGTTTAGAAGGGCATAGGGTCACGAGATGGGGGGTTTTGAGGCTAGGAGTGACTGGTTAGAATAATATCCTAGTAACTCAAGGATTGGACATCCTTTAGCAATGATTCATTGCTGAAAATTATCATGTATCTACTTAGAACATCATGCTAGACTTCATTAAATGTATCAATCCGGGAACGTGAACTTGAGATGATGGCTGCAAAGTTTATGCTTTAGTTCTTCTCAATAGTCATCACTACTAAAGTAAAAGCTATTGCTACAGGAGATTTATAATGGAAACTGAAACTACATATTAACTCTCATCTTGAAGGAAACAAACTTAACAGTAAATAGATAATGCTTGAGAATTAAACCTATACTATAGGAAACAGTCAATGGTTCTGCTACTAGTGGCTGTAGGAACAACAATGCTTAACAACTTCAAAGAAACTTAACTGAATCCTACTTAAACATGAACAGGGAATTCATCTATCATGTGGGCCCCCATGAAAGTATGAATGAATTATAACTTAGAGATTGAAATGAAGAACTATCATATATTCATTCAACAAAACATAGATACAATATAAAATATCAAAGTATTTTCTCTATTTCTGGATTATAGTATGAATTCCTCAAAATGTCTAACTAGCCTAGAATCATAAGTTCCATCTTATTTAAAACAACTAAGAAAAATAGAACTCCTACAAACTAGGTCCTTCATTACATAGCATAACAACTTTAGCTATAGGAATGACAACATCATTTATGCAAGAAGATAAGCCATATTTAGTGCTTCAAGAATATAGGAATGCTGGTAACTAGATTGACTTGGACTAAATCAACAACCGCAAAGTTATGGAAGGAGTGGAGCTATGATGAACTTCTGAAATAGTTATCCACCTTAAAAGACCCACTCATCCTGGAGTCTATGCTCCTTGCTGACTTATTCTTCCTGCAAAAGGTTAACATAACAAAATCCAAAGCATGAATCCAAGGTAGAGATTATAATAAGTGTTCCTATTTTAACGTAGCCTTTTCATACAGCTACAGGAGATCTACCCATTAAAGCTAGAGAAGAAAGATACCAGATTTCATCATAACATTCATTAATCTATATATATATATATATATTTAGTCTTGTCCTTAAGTTTCATAAGTATCAAATATACATATAGCTAAAGCTTAGAAACATAAAAGATTGTATAATGTTCATGAAAAACCATAAGATATTCAAGTCTGAACTTAGAAAATCATAAACAAAACATTCCATAATATTGACTCATCATTCCCCCTAGCTTAACTATTTGTTGGTCCTTCAGCAAATAAATTCTTTAACCTAGCTATTAATCTATATTCAGCAGTTGTTCTCTATCTAGTACCTCCCTCTGCATGGCTCCAGTAGAATCCCTTTGTTTCCCTATGTTTCTTCCATCTATCCCTTTTCCTCTGCATATCAAAACTATCCAAATTTTCTGAGTTTGCAAATAATGGAGGCTAAAAGGTTAGTGGAATCTAGAAATTTTCTCTTTCTCTTCCCAATGAAATGTACCAAGGAGCGTGTTGTGTTGCCATAGAAAAATTGAGAGGTGAATGTGGTTCTCTATTTCTCATCTCCCTAGATAAAATGTTCTAGCACCACTAAATGGCATTTCTAGCCTCAGGCAGTTCAGAATCCATCATCTACTCATATGCATTAAATGCTTCATTTCTCATTGGATAAATGATCTTGCTACCTAAATCAGAGGGGGATATCCTTAACCAATTATACTAGTAAGTTTGAGGATCTTTCACTTCAGGCCTTAGAAACAGGGGAATATCTGACTCCAAATCCCTATACACCTTAGCTTGAGTGTCCTAACTAATTTCATTCTGTACCCAGGACCTGAGGGCTCTAAGTTGAATATCCCCAACTTAAAGGAAGGGATTCCAAACTTGATTATTAGGGATTGCTAGGTTGTGGAGATAAAGTTCACATAATAGATTTTTAATGGCTGCAGGAGAGTTATGGAATGCTTGAGAAAACTAGGAAGGCTCTTGTAATGAGGAAGACCTGTCTTGCATAATACAGGTCATTTGATAGTTTAACAGTTGTTCCTTAAGAAATAGGGCATAGACAAGTGATGGAGATCTACAACCCATCAGGTCAGGAATTAAAGATGTAATTTTGTCAAGTTTCACACTTAATTATTCTATATTTTCCTCCTGAACAAGTGTTTCCTGATAATGAAGGTCCACTACCCTATTTAGTTCTTTGTATTTTTGTTTCCACTACTCTCTCTTAGTATTTAATTGATTAGACAATTGGAAGATAATAGACAACAAAGAATTTGAACTAGACTGATCTACTATTGAACTAGGGCTAGATTTGTTTGCTGCTGGAGGAATAGATAACTTACCATTATTAGCACTTGTCCTCTTCAAAGGATCTATCTAGATGATCATAGCCCTCTTAGCATTAGAGCATTGTTGAGCCACTGAAGCTAATGTATCTAACCCTTCATTCAAAATTTTCTCTACAACCTTATTGACAAGGTCTATGTCAATATCTGGATTTTCTTCAAAGGGATCCCTTTCTACTGCAAGAGATTCTACTGTAGAAGAGAACATTGTTTCATCTTCTTCCCTGATGTAACTATCAGAGTCATCACTTTCTGAATCATCTTCCAGAATATTCCCAGAGGTTGATCCTCTACTTCAAAACACATAAGCTTGCTCTTCCGAGCTAGAGTCATCTCTGATTATAATGACTTATGCATTTGCTGGCTTATTAGGAACCTGCTTTGTTTTAACATCAGGACATTCCTCAAATGTATCCTATTCCATAATCTCAGTCCATTGTCCTTCCTGCTGAGAAGTTTCAGGTTGTAATTCAACTTCTTGTTGAATATTTTCATCCTCTTGCTAAATGTTTTCATCCTCTTCTTCCTTCTACCCAAAATCTTGTGTTACATTTGGCTCATTAACTTGAATCTCCTCAATTGTTTTTTACTTCTTCCTAGCACTTCTCCTTAACAAAGTTTCCTCTTTCTTTTCTAGAGCTTTTCTTTTTCTAGACATGCACGTGGCTGCAGGAGATGCCTTAGCTTGCCGACTAGTACTAGGGTTAATTTTCTTTTTCCTATCCTTTGGGGAAACCATTTCTACTGCAGGAGCAACTTCAACCTTTTTTGTAGGATTCTTTGATTCCTCTTCATGAGTTGATCTTGAAGTAGAAGAATTATTGGAATTAGGGGAATTAGGGGTCCTAACCCTAGATTTCTTCTTGGATGAAGAACACTATCCAATTTCAATAAAAAATTTCCTAACCCCTTTAGCAGTTTTAACCCTTTGTCCCACTCTACACCCAATTGGTTCAGGGGTAGGCTCTTTAAACCCGTGCAGCATAAATTCCTCCCAGGAAATATCTGACTATTCCCTTAAGGCTTTTTCCACTATCAACTTGATTAGATAGTGGTGAGAGACAAAATTTCATTTACCCTCTTGGAATAGAATGGCTTGTTTTGACAGAATACCAACACAAAATAGGGACATTGATAGGTCTATTATCATGTCTTAAACAGCTCAAGAATTTAAAGTGAATAGCATGTAGGAATGAGTGCCTCCCTTCATAGGTGAAATACCTAATGATACAAACCGCACATTTTTTAAATGGCTCAGGAAGAGATAATCAAAATGTACCTTGCTTTCTATCAACTTCGAGTGGTGGGTCTGTATGAAGAGTGAATTAAGCTCTGGAAGTAGTTGGGTCAAGATTCTCTACAAATTCCTCACCCTCAAGTGGTAAACCCATGAACTCTACCAAAACTAACTGAGAAAATGGCACCTTCAGTCCTTTAACTATAGCTGCTCCTTTCAAGGAGCTAAGAAACTAAAGTGCAACCTTGTCATCCTAGCTAGTTAGTTTTTGGACATAATCTATCCAACCCCTTGCCAGGAAATATGGCCTACAATTTTGGTCTTCAAGAAAAACACCATGCATAGTAGGCTCTCTTCAGATGAGGTCCCCACCCATCATCTTGTTTCTGAGATACCCTAATAGAGTTGCAGGAGATAAAATAGACAACCAGAATTTTGAACAAGAAAGCTTGAAAAGGCAAGTTGCAAGGTGATTCAAATTTGGAAATTTCTAGAAAATTAGCTCAAGAAATGAGCTTATGAGTATCATAAATGAAAATTACCATGTTATCATTTCATAATTACTCATAAGTACACTCTACAGAACTTGTACTCAACATAACTTGCCACCTTAGTTTTATACGTGCGAAAGATAACAGGCAGCATAATGATTTTCAAAAGGGTCTAATCATGGTAGAAAAATACAAGTACGACAAGAGAAAGGAATAAATATAAATATTTTATAAACATAATGACAAAAAAAACTAATAAACTTCCCCCCCAGCTAAAGTATTGCAAGTGGGCCCTCACTTGCAGTAATGACAAGGCATACGTTAAAATTAAGAGGAAAATAAATTAAAGTTGCATGCCTTGAATTATGTGCTAACCTAAAGTACTGGTGAGGTGGCAGTTGTTATGCATCCATGAATGAAAGAAAATATGAGGTGGATGGATGATAGACTAGAAATGAAGCAGAAATTTATTATGGAGAAGTGACTTTATTGAAGAAAGTGTTTATTATGAATGGTGAAAAGACCATTTTAGAGCAAGGAAGGCAAATGAGCATAAAGCTCATTACAAGTTTCTGTAGGAAGGGTTTCACCAATGGCAAAAGAGAATTGCTATAGGAACTCATCCTTGCTTTGGGGTTTGTGATACAATTTCAATCAGTGACCATTGACCAGCAGTTTGAAACGTACTGGATCAACTGTGGAGAGCTGAACCACGTCATTTGGAAAGATTGCAATTATCTCATATGGGCTAAGCCATTTGGTTTGGAATTTCCGTAGGTTATGCTAGTACTGAGAGTCATATAGGAGTGCCCAGTCTCCAATTGATAACACTTTATCCTTGACAAAATTTTCATGCCATTGCTTGCATAGATTTTGGATCAATTCAGTGTTATGTGGGGAAGATTTTCTCCACTCATCAAGGCCATTCACACTTAGAATCTAGTCTTGATGTGTTGCAGTGAGATCCAACCCAAGATCAAGAGCTGTCCTAAGTTACTTATGTTCAAATTCAATAGGCATGACTACAAAGGGACCATAGACAAGCTCAAATGGTGTGAAATTGATTGTAGAGTTAGGTATGCCCAAAGTGCTTCAGGAAGTCAGATAGCCCAATCTTTTTTATGAATGGCTACTATTTTAATGAGAATGGATTCCAACTCCCGATTTATAACTTTCACCTACCCATTAGCTTGGGGGTGATATGGTGAAGATTTACCATGCCTGATGTTATATTCCTCCATTAGAGTAGCAATCAAATTGGAAGTAAACTGAGCACCTTGATCAGATTGAATCTCCCTTGGTACTCCAAATCTGGTGAAGATGAATTCATAAAGGAACTTTGCAACATTGTTATCCCTAGGGTGCTTCATAGGTTTAGCCTCAGCCCATTGGGTAACATAGTTAGTGCAAACAAGGATATATGATTTACCTTGGGAAGAGGGCTCAATAGGACCAACAAAGTCAATCCCCTATTTGTCAAAGGGTGCAACAACTACCTATGGCTGCAAGGGCATTTCATCTGTCTTTGTAGGTCATCCCATGCATTGGCATTTGTCACACTTTTTGGTGTACTGAGCAACATCCTTGTGGAGACTAGGCCAATAATAACCTGTAGTCAAAATTTTCAATGTTGTTCTTTTGGCAGCAAAATGTCCACCTCAAGGTTCATCATGACATGCCTTGAGGATATCATAGGTTTCATCTTCTTGAATGCATCTTCTAGTTACTTAGTCAGGACCAGTATAAAATATGAATCCAGAAATCCATGAATAATTAAAGCTCTTTTCAGTTAACAACCTTCTTTCTTTAGCAGAGAAATGAGCTGGTGTCTTATCAGTTGTGAGATAATTGGCAATATTGGCATACCAAGGATTGTGTGTAGTTAGCAAGAAAAGATGTTCATCAAGAAAACTATCATCAATGGCTATAGGATCATCAAGTACATGCAATCAAGAAAGAAAATCAGCTATCACATTGGTTTTACCAGGTTTATCTATGATGGTAATGTCAAACTCCTGCATAAGCAGCAACCAGTGAGCCAATCTACCAGAGATTGCTAGCTTGTTCATGAGATACTTAATAGCAGAATGGTTGGTATGTACATAGATCTCATATCTAGTAATGTAATGTCTGAATTTATTCAGGGAATAAATGACTGCAAGAAGTTCTTTTTCAGTGATAGTGTAGTTAAACTCAGGGCCTTGCAAATTCTTACTAATAAAGTAAATTGCATGCTCAATGGAGTCCACCTTCTTGCCAAGCATAGCTCTAATAGCATAGTCTGAGGCATCAATATGGATGTGAAAAGGCAAGCCCCAATTAGGTACTCTCAAAACTGGTGTTGTAGTGAGAACTTCTTTAAGCTGTAGGAAAGACTTTGCACACTCAGAATCCCAAGCAAATTCAGCATCCTTCTTGAGCAAGTTATGCTGTGGTGCTACAAGATGACTAAAATCCTTTATAAACCTTCTATAATACCCGGCATGTCCAAGAAAACTTTGCACATATTTTTATTTTGCTGGAGTAGGTAATGTGCTAATTACTTCAATCTTGGCAGGGTCCACTTGAATAACTTTTGAAGATATGAAATGTCCTAAGACAACCCCTTCTTCCATCATCATGAAGCACTTTTCACTATTAAGAGAGAGATTATAATCATGACATCTCTGAAGAAATTTTTCCAAATTTTCCTTGGCTTCATCAAAAGTATGCCCATAGGTGGTAAAGTTGTCCATGTAGATCTTCATGCAATTAGCAGAGATATCTAAGAATATACTGATCACAGGTTGCTGGAAGGTAGCAGGGGCATTACACAACCCAAAAGGTAGCACTGAATAGGAAAATGTACCCCATGGGTAGGTGAATGTTGTCTTCTCCTAATCCTCAAGGGAAATTTGTATCTAATTATAACCACTGAATCCATCTAGAAAAGAGAAGTATTTCTTTCCAGCTAAGTTATCAAGGACTTGATCTATGAACAAAAATGGAAAGTGGTCCTTCTTAGTGGCTATGTTAAGCTCTCTATAGTCGACACAAACTCTCCACATCCCTCCTTTTTTAGGCACTATGACAAGAGGGGAGACCCACTGACTATCAGAAATGGGATAAATGAATCCAACATTTAATAACTTCTACAGCTCATTCTTTACTATATCCCTTAGAGCTGGGTTAACCCTTCCCTGACGTTGGAAAATAGGTCTGGATTCAAGACTGATATAAATTTTGTGAGTGCAGAGCTTAGGTTCCAAACCTTTCATGTTAGTATAATCCCAAGAAAAGGCTGATTGATGTTCTTTTAGAAGCTGCAGGACATCTGTCTGCTGAGAGAGAGTTAAGGAATTGTTTACATTTAACTCCTGCCTTAAGCTAACCTCTAGCTTAGTGACCTTTTCTACCATGGATAGCTAAGCAATTGGGGAAGACTCCATTTCATGAGGTAGTAATGTATGAAGAAATTTGGAATTTTCTAAATATTGCAAGGCATCGATAGGTGGTAAGAAAGTGTCAAGAACACAATCCTCTTGGGAACACACTTGCGATTGCACTCCATTCAGAATAATGGAGGAAATGTCATATTCTTCCCTAGAAGCTACAAAAGGTTCCTTGGATATCATCATTAATTGATGAATGGAATTAACCTTAGGTTCAGTATCATCCAAATCTGGCTAGATTATCTAGTCATCTTGCAATAGTGGTTGAGCTGGGGAATACAAAGTTAGATTTTTAGTGTTGACTCCATTAGATATAGTCATTTTTCCTAACTGACAAGCTATATAGGCATCTATAGTAGCTAGCCAAGGCTTGCCTAGAATTATTAGATATCCTCCCATGTTAGCCTTTGGAGAAAGGACAAAAAATTCAACTGGATATTCCCAAGAATTCAAGGTGACTATTACATCCTCTACCATCCCATCAGGTGTAATGGTGGAATTATTAGCAAGTTGAATAATGGTTGGGGTTTCCCTAAGACTAATGATATGTAACTAAGACATTACTTCCTTGGTCATGACATTTATGGATGCACCTTAGTCAACTAGAGCATTTTGGACTTGCATTCCTTGAATAGTGACCATAACCATAGGGCTACCAGGATCAGAATACTTGGGAACTATCAATTTCTCCAACATTATATCAAATAACTAGCCTAGGACATGTATGGTTTTGGGATCCTTTTTCTTCCTCCCAAGCTACTTGATACAAGCTTCCTTGATGGCTTTAGTATATGTAGGTACTTCTTTTATGGCATCTAATAAGGGAATCTTTACTATCATTTGCTTTAGTTGGACAAGCAAATCCAACACTAGTTGATTTTCCACTACTTAACTTGTTCCTCCAACCTATGAGGAAATGGGGGTTCTTGTGCTGTAGGAGCAGTAGGTTGGACTCGTACCTCAGTTAGTTCTGCTAAGGCATCCTCAACTTTAGTAATAATAGGTTGCTATGGAGGGGGAAGAGTTGTGCCAGATCTTAAATGGATATTATTCAGGAAAATTGCATAGCTCTACTGTTGCGTTGTTGGTTTAGCATTGTTGGGATTCGGAGTAGGCTAAGCAAGCAATTGAGTCTATTTAGGGGAAGTAGTATTGGTTGTAGGAGGAGGCATAAAAGCTGACTACTGAGGTGTTAGCATCAAAGCTAGCTAGTTTGATTGGTTCATCCAATTATTTGGTTGTTGCCACCCTTGTTGGGGCTACTATCAGGGTTGCTGAGGTTGTGACCAACCTTGTTGAGATTGTTTCCATCCTAGTTGATGCTGCTGCCAACCCTGCTAAGATTGTTGCCAACCCTGTTGAGGTTGTTGCCAACCCTACTGAGGTTTGTTGCCAATTATTTTGATGTTGTTGCTAGCCTTTCTGAGGTTGTTACCAACCTTGCTAAGGCTACTGCCAACTATTATATCCACTATGTTGTTGATTTTTCCATGCATTAGTATTATTAAAATTTTGAAGAGGATCTTGGGGAATACCTGGTCTTTGAGCCCATGGCCTTCGCTGGGAAACATAGAGCACCTCTCTATTCTCATCAATGGCTTTGAACTCAGTAGGCATTGGTTAGGACTCCAAGCTTGCAATAGACTTACACTGACAATTCTTTTTCTTTTCCCTACAGTGTGAACAGTACTCTGCTAATATTGCATTAGCTTCATCCTTCTTTCTCCTTACCTGCATCATGTCCAACTAAGTGGTGACATCATTAATGATGTCCTACTTGAAATCTAACAATAGATTGGATAGCTCCATTTTTTACACCCCTGCACCATTGGACTTGTGAGGCAAGGCTCTCAAGCCTCTTCCTTTCTTGACAGTGGCTCTTGAATAGTTCAAACATATGTTCTTTATGTCATCCCATGTCTTCTAACTAATGTCTCCCCTTGCCATAAGTTCAAGGGCCTCTATGCTCCCATCATTCACACCTCTCAAAAACAAATGCTTTTGAGATTCTTCATTCAACGCATGTTGTGTGTTATGCTACAGGTTGAACATAAACCTAGAGACATAGTCTTCCAAAGTTTCATCTTCCTTCTGTGACATTTTAAATATGTCATCTCCCTTTAAGTCTCCTCCTTTGCAATATTCTTTATACTTCTCAAGAAACATGGTGCACATTGAATTCCAATCTACTATAGCATCAACACGCAAACTCATAAACCACCATAGAGTAGCCTCCTTTAAAGTGGAAGGAAATAATTTGAGCTTATGGTTGTCAGTGGTGTAGTCATAGCTTTTGTAGAGGACATCAAATTCAAAGAGGAAAGTTTTTGGATCCTTTGTGATGAGTCCATAGAATTTAGGAAGTGCGGCTGTAGGAATGTTCTTCAAATTTTGGTTACCTTGCTGAGTAGGAATAGGAAAAGGGAAAGTAGGATGAGCCATTGCGTTATCTAGATATTTTGGGAAAGAAAAGAGGGCATTTAAATGGTAAGACTCCTTAGATGATGGTAGTGAAGGCAAGTGATCAAAAGCATCAACAAACATGTTCTCAAATGGTTCTTCTTCTTGTGGGATTTCTAATTGGGGTTCCTCAAATGTTAGGTCTAAAACCTCAAATGGTTCTTCCTAATTAAGGTTAGGTAGGAATCACCCAAGATGATCCCTACACCTATGCATGCAAAATTATGTAGAATGAAAACTAACTTAATGACTTATGGGTCAAACTAAATTGACACCATCCTTGGCAATGGTGCCAAAAATGACTGGTTAGAATAATATCCTAGTAACTCAAGGATTGGACATCCTTTAACAATGATTCATTGCTAAAAATAATCATGTATCTACTTAGAACATCATGCTAGACTTCATTAAATGTATCAATCCAGGAACGTGAATTTGAGATGATGGCTGCAAAGTTTATGCTTTAGTTCTTCTCAATAGTCATCACTACTAAAGTAAAAGCTATTGCTACAGGAGATTTATACTGGAAATTGAAACTATAGGTTAACTCTCATCTTGAAGGAAAAAAATTTAACAGTAAATAGATAATGCTTGAGAATTAAACCTATGCTGTAGGAAACAGTCAATGGTTCTGCTACTAGTGGCTGCAAGAACAACAGTGCTTAACAACTTCAAAGAAACTTAACTGAATCCTACTTAAACATGAACAGGGAATTCATCTCCCGTGTGGCCCCCCACAGAAGTATGAATGAATTAAAACTCAGAGATTGAAATGAAGAATTGTCATATATTCATTCAACAAAACATAGATACAATATAAAATATCAAAGTATTTTTTCTATTGCTGGATTACAGTATGAATTCCTCAAAATGTCTAACTAGCCTGGAATCATAAGTTCCAGCTTATTTAAAAGAAACTAAGAAAAATAGAACTCCTACAAACTAGGTCCTTCATTACATAGCATAACAACTTTAGTTATAGGAATGACAACATCATTTATGTAAGAAGATAAGCCATATTTAGTGCTTTGAGAATATAGGAATGCTGGTAACTAGATTGACTTGGACTGAATCAGCAACCACAAAATTATGGAAGGAGTGGAGCTATGATGAAATTCTAAAATAGTTATCCACCTTAAAAGACCCACTCATCCTTGAGTCCACACTCCTTGCTGACTTATTCTTCCTGCAAAAGGTTAACATAACAGAATCCAAGGTAGAGATTATAATAAGGTTTCCTATTTTAATGTAGCCTTGTCATATAGCTGCAGGAGATCTACCCATTAAAGCTAGAGAAGAAAGATACCAGATTTCATCATAACATTCATTAATCTATATATATATTCAATCTTGTCCTTAAGTTTCATAAGTATCAAATATACATATAGCTAAGCTTAGAAACATAAAATACTATATAATGTTCATGAAAAACCATAAGATATTCAAGTCTGAACTTAGAAAATCATAAACAAAACATTCCATAATATTGACTCATCAAGGAGTTGGTAGGAAACAAAGCTAATATAGCTGGGTTTGGTTGTTTGAAATGGTCCATGGATCTATTAAAATCATAAGAGAGGTAGGTCATGGTGTTACCTATGATGGATCAATTCACACTTGATGATTGGGCATGGGTAGACACAATTGGACCGGGGTACCTAGCTTGGATACCCCATATGAGGGCCTACATCACGATGGTAATATCACACTAGAGACTACCACCTTTCATCTTCCAACAAGGGAGATAAATATCACACTAGAGGATATATATAGGAGTTTCCAGCTCCTGATCTAAGTTAGAGAGGTGATTGCAGAGTATATGACACAATAGTATGCAGTGACAACATTGGTGGGGCTAGGCATTGTACCCATTTTTTTTCATGGTCAATTAACCCTAGATAGGCATTTGGACATCGCACCTACAGCTCAACAAGTGTATTTTTATGTGTGTGGGTTAGTTTTGGGGTATATTTCCCATAACACAGAAGGGGCTAGCATGAATTTAGTGTTGATCCCAGTGATTGTGTGGATAGTGGATGCTAGGTTGTCTACTACATGAGGCACCCTGATGCTCATAGAGCTTTATAAGGACCTCCACCAGATTTTTTATCACATTGGTGACGGATAGGGTAGGAGTATAGGATTTGCAAGCCTATTGTAGGTATGGGGGTGGGAGTACATGCATGTGTTGAGGCCAGTGGGGATGTGGGATAGGATAATAGATCACCCATTGGTTTACATCTAGGGTGAGTTGTTAACTTACCATGATATAGATGATATGAATTATTGGAGGAAGGTTCTAGATGGAGTGAGAGATGGCATCAGTTGGAGGCCATACATGAGGGTGGGGCCATGGCTAGAGGATCAATCATAGCTACCCTTTTCCATGACCCCAACATACCTAACTGGATGGTGGGAGTATATTGTAGAGAAATACAAGTCAGATCAGGTAGCCCATTAGTTTGGATATGCACAAGGAGTACCATATACAAAGCATTGGTACCAGCAGACCATACAAGAGAAGCGATCAGAGTTTATTCCTCCTCTTGATAGGTAGGAATTGATTACAATATGGAAAGAGATTTATTTTATTCACTAGGATTGGTGAGGGGGGAGGCTAATGAAAGTAGTATGTAGGAATATAAGACATGGTTTAGGTATCCACAAGAGGTGGGGAGGGCATGATTTCTACCAGAGACTAAGAAGGTGAGGTAAATAGTGGCACAAGTGGAGAGGGGGAGAGCGGTGGGGAGAGAAGAGGGGATATTAGGGAGAGGGAAAGGGTAATTCATATCACCACGGGTTAGGAGAGTAGTAGTGGCATCACTAGAGAGGCAGACCCCAAGGAGGGAAAGGAGGGGAGATGATGGACAAGAGGAGATAGGTCATGATGAGACTGGAGGAGGAGGGGTCAAGGTTGAGGAGGATTATATTAGGATTGATGAGATGGAGGTGGACATGGAAATGGGAGGTGATGGGGGTGGAGAGAGAGGACATGAACTAGAAGTCCTAGCATTAGGATAGGCACCAAGAGGTGACACAAGGGTAGGATCATCTTTAGGTGGGGGAGGGACAGATCTCACAGCACACCTAGCATCACTCTAAGAAGAACATGCCATAGTTAGCTAGATGCTATGTGATACATAGAGGGAGAGGGATACTCTCCTTATGGATATATCATAGGAACTACAAGATGGGATGGAGACCATAAATGAGAAATATTGGTTGAGGTGGGAGAGGGACAACCTCTAGGTAGAGAGGGATACCCTATAGGGTGAGCAAGATTCACTAATGTGAGAGATATTTGTAGCCCAAGCTAAGAGGGGGGAGATCAGTAGGTGAGCCCTAGGAGGTCATGATATTACATAGGGAGGTGGTAGATCTCAAAGAGCAGGTGAGATGGTATAGAGCCATGTATCACACCTTTGTTCCATGGTATAGGATTGTCCACTATAGAAGAGCCACATGATCAGGGGCTACTAGGATAGGGACAAGGATAGGAAGGGGAAACACCCAATGCATAGGTAGTAGTAATTTTGGAGTTGGTCCCTCTCATAGGCAAGTGTAGGAGATCCACTGACTAAGACATATAAAGAGTCAACAGTAGTCAACTGGGGGCTCAGTACAGATGGTTGAGGAAGACAGGTTAGGGATTGGTGTCTTGGGCATAGGTGAACATCCTCATAATAGGTAATAATAATCATGCTAAAGCTTCTCCTAGGAATAGTATATACAAACTAAGTATTATTTCCCTATCAAGGAGTGCATTTAAATTGTCAACCCAGGGATGTATACTTGAAATGGGATAGCATAGTTTGTGCACTAAGCCTCTCATAAAGTCATTTTACTTAAGCTGGAGGAAGGAAAATACATGGAAAGAACTATGCTATTGTTGTAGGAAAGTAAAACACATAGCTAAATAAATGAAATTTACACTGACAACCATAAGAACTTATTCTATCATTCCAAAGAACTTACTAAGACTATCTCTGCAAGTGTTGCAGGAACATACACAAGTATAATGCTACAGGAGAAAATAATGAATTCTACCTCAAATGTTGAAAATGCTTAAACTACTTACTCTATTCTACTCTAGTCCACCTCCCAAGTGGGCCCCCTTGTTTTGTTTCTATTAGCTATGAACATAGAATATAACTCAAAATTACTCCATCATATATTCAGAAAACTGATTACATCATTACAGAACAATGCACAAAACTAAAGAGTAACTTGCTTCCAATATAATAGTATTATAATCATATGTCTAACTAAATTTCCAACAATCAAATCCCTATATATAGAGGATTGACATTTGAACATAAACATAAGGTTTGACTGATTCATCCATAAAGAAAGGAGAATGTGAGAGTCCACAATAGAAGATCATAAAGACTAAACAACCATTTCAACAGAATATTGACTGTAGAGGAAATTTAGCATAGGTGTGCCCCTATATTCCCTGACACATTCATTCCTTCAATCCTTCAAGAATGTTCCACGATTGTCATAATGGTTCTTCTTATCATGGTTGAAACTTCATCACTTCCTCGTCAATGCTACTGATTCATTCTCTAGTCGTTCCTTTTACCCTGACAGGTTAGTAGTGCATGCATGTATATTCAAGTATTCAACTAGTCAATCTAATCCAAATGTTAGGGTATACATTAAACAATTATATGAAATACTATAGCATATATATAATATTTAGCAAGGTATGTCAACTATTATGTACCTGTAAGTTTGTGGATTTGACTGTACTTATAGTATGTATGCAAATTCAAGTATCTAAAAGTCACAAGTGTTTCAAAAATGTCTTAGAATAGAGCATAAAAACAACATAAAACAAAGATAAATTCTTTTCCCATCAACAAGGAAGGAGGGAGATGTGACAGGGCCCTCATAGGAACCCACACATGTATAGGTTATAGATGTCCATAGTTTAATGGAGAGACCTTGGTCTAGGGTGATGAGGATACAGTTGATAGTCATGCCTCCATAGGATCCAACACATGTTGTCCCAGCTTTAGATGCCATGCAGGACACCACTACCCTTTTTTACTCAGATGTTCAGATGTAGCCTCCCCAAGGAGAGATAGGTGGGAAATGATATTGTCCATGATTTTTCCTTGTACCATATGATTTATTTGCATGATGTATATTCTTTCTTGAGGTTATTTTCCCTAACATGTATATTATGTTAGGAAGAGTCCCAAGAGATAACTGAGAGGGGGGGGGGGTGGTGAATCAGTTATCTACAAGTTTCAATTCTCTATCCAATTAAGTATACTTAAACATTAAGCATAAACACAATGAAAGAACACATGAACACAACACCCATATTTTGGTTATGGGGAAACCCAAATAGGTAAAAACCCCAGTGGGAATTGACATCCACCAATATTCTGTACTAGTGTATTATGATCCTTGTTAGAAGATCCTTAACCCTATTAGGAGTTTCTTTACATTATATTTAGTATAGTAGACCTAGTCAAGGGTCAGACTCTATTAGGAGTCTTTTACAATTGTCCCTGTTAGGGGAGAGGACGCACTATTTGAGAGCTCATTGCTCAAAGAGCCAAAGGCTACAACCTTCTAAATAATAGATACACACTATATCTAGATCTTGGTGAATTGCACTTTGACTTGTTATCTAGATCAGTTCCAATGTATAGCACAAATACTTTATTTGGTCACATGGACCTTTTTCTGATGGATCAACACTTCACACACTCTACTCTTCTCTTCTTAATCAACCATGAACCACACTTAAGCAATAAAAAATGACTACCTATAAATATCTTTCCTCTAAATGATATAATCAAGTCGGCCTATTAGAACCTCCTTGAAATCATATTAGAGAAACCCATAAAAACTTGGATAAACATTATGTCGGCTCTACTATGCACGCAACACATTTTGGGACCTATCCAAAAGGATAATTGTAGATGCACGCTACACACTATCAGCTCTACCAAAACAACTAGATCTTTCTCCTCAAGCTGAATTACTTCATGCGCTCTTAACCGAACATCAATAACTCTCTTGTAAGCTTAAATCCAAGGGCACATACCCACATGAAAGCCATAACTCTAGAACCAATAAAATCTCTATCGGCTCTTTTGAATAAACACAAGAAACTGCTACTGGTGAATAGCGATGATGAGAGCCAATTACAACCTATTTAATGCCATATTTTAATCCATTTTATGCACTTTCCTACTTATTTATTTATTACATTTCCATCCCATTTCAACCCATTTTACCATTTTAACATTGCATATGATCTAATATAAGAAAGTAATATTTAATCTAGTTATTTGATAAAATATGTGAATACATATATGTGATTGTATTTATTTAGCATGTTAAGTTGCAGATGTTCCTGTCACCTATTGCAGTTCTGTAACTCCTTCTCCACCAACTATATTGTAAGCAATATTATCAAGCCAGCCACGAATAGCATAATACCTTAATGGCCGAATCTCCACATATAATATTTGTACGGTGATTAAAACAAACAAACTCAAGAAACTAAGCCGTTATTGCCGCTAAGGAGCTGAACTCAGCATTTCCAAGCCTCACATGAAAACAAACTGCATTAATATGATTCTTGCAAAACCATTTCAAATCCATACTAGATGCCAACAATGATGCTTGCTGGAATGATAACAAACCATTGTCTACTCTTGGCACATATCTAATTTCTGGTATTATTTGTATGGTGATTAAAATGGAGGACTTCATACGTGGTAGGAACCAAAATTGTTATTTCCTATTCTCTGCTACAACTACCTACAGCCTATAAATAAGCTTGTACATTAGCTATTGTTTAGTTTTATTATCTCTATTTTGGTCTATATTGTTCTAAGCTACGTCTATATAAGCAATAGGAGACAAAAGTTTGGGGATATATACACAGTTTTGAAAAATACATAGTATTGTACAGAAACTGTTGTTGTTATTCTGCAATATAACTCCCATATTCATGTGCATGATTTCAATAGTGTAAAACTATTACTTTTCTTCATCACTAGGCAGCTGAGGAGGAAGGGCCCACTCTGAAGTTACCTGGTGATTAGTTTTCATTTGTGTTTGGAGTGTATTTAAATTAATTTTCATTTGTATGTTAATTAGCTTAGAATTACATAGTATGGATTTAATCATAGTATATTAGTTTATGTATTCAATATTTGTATTTGATTATATAATAATATTTTATATGAATTATATTATGAGATGATAATTTATTAAGAATTGTAGTTTTTTTTATTACAGATTAGTGTTGTTGAGTTATTTATGTTTCTGATGTTCCTATCCTCAGGAAGTGAAAATTCCTGTCACTAAGATTTATTTAGCTTTTCATAGATTCAATTTCACATGCTATAGCTGCATTCATAATCCCTCATCTCACAATTATCATCCCTTGATAGCATATTTCTCAGACACCTTTCGCAAGCTTACGCTCTTAGATTGACACGTATAGACCAGCTGAACTTCATCATAAATCATTAATTCTTTCTTATTATTTGCCCCAGTGTTGGCTTATCAAGCGACTGCATAAATTCACTTCTACTAATTAACAGACTATGCATCCATGACTGAAGCATCATGAACATGTCTTCAACATATATCCAAGCGTGCAAGGCTCCATGATAACTATACAGACAACCATATATAGAACATTGTATATTACTCTGTCAAGAACATTGCTAACATAAGTTGCTATATAATTGTCTATACTAACAGTTAACCTCTGCGCCCATGATATCATGCTAATATCATGTCCATGCTACATATACTAAAAGCTTACTGCATAAGACTTCCACGCATGCTACTTTCCATATGTTGTCATCAATGACAAACATATAGTCAGTACTGGCCTACTAGCAAATCTCTAATAATCTCCCCCTTTGGCATTGATGGAAACATGTGGAATGAAAAACCACCATCAACCCAAATGACCATTTCTTTTATAACATTCTCCATTTCCTTTTCAAGACTCCCCCAAAGATGAATCCTCCATCTGCTACAATATTTTCTAATATTCTCCATTTCCTCAACTGAACTACTGTCATAACTGAATGTTGCTCCCCCTTAGTATATTACTCCTATATTATTGATGAAGGGTGCTCCCCTTAATACCACAAACATGTAATAGAAATAGAGAAACAACAACAATTTGCAAGAACAGAAAATGGGCTTCTTATTATCTCCACAAATGTGGAATTCCAAATTTTAGAATTACAATATGCAAAGCCACATGGGCATTCCCCTTACAATATTCTATAGGAAAAAGCCTTGAATCATTACCCAGATCTACCTAGAACTACTCTAGACAACACTATGAGCCTTCTTTATATAGGCAATTTCCACCACCCGAGAAGGTTCCAAAAATTTAGCCCTAAGGGCCGACCAAACTTAGAATTATTTTATTTTTCATTTTATTACATCAAAGTCGACTCAAAATAACTTTTGAAACCCAAACAAAAATTTTGAAAGAAAATTATTTTCTGGCATTTCAGGTGGCCCAACTTCCGGAGACCATAAGTCATCACTTGTTGATCCGATTGACTATTATAACACCATTTCAGAAAGGGCATGAGGAGCTCTACAACATTTGAATTAAGAAAGCTTCATTTAGTAAAAAATTTGACCTCATCCAGGGCCTCTAAAGCCTTCAAAATTGAGTTCAAAGTTTTTGTACCCTGTTTCCAAAATCAAAAAGTTTCAACATCTTCAAAACTAGACTTGATCTGACAGTGAAACTTTACTGGTAGGCTGATACAACCAAAATGAACCTCCACCTATGAAATAAAAATGTTCCAAGATCGTATGACCAACTTACTAAAATTAGAAAGTTTCCATAAATAGCAGCTCTGCACAAGATAGCCCTTATTGAAAAGAAACCAAAAATATTTTTGGGTGATGCAAGATCGCTCTTACAACCAGGATGCTTCTACATTGATTATTCCTCCTATTTTTCATGGCTTTGTATATTACTCCCCCTTTGACATTAATGGCAAAGGGCACCAATCATTTTAAGCACCAATACTACTCTTGAGGTAGAGTAGTCAACCTTCCATTAGTCCCTAAGGACTGATGCCTTTCATTCTTTCTTCTAAGCAGAATCAGGGAAGGGAATTACTCCCAACTTTTCCCTGAGATACTCAAAAGTATCCTTAGGAAAAGGTTTTGTGAATATATCTGTCAATTGATCTTTAGTACTCACATGGTCCAACTTGACTTCTTTCTCTACCACTTTCTCTCTTAGGAAGTGATACTTGATCTCAATATGTTTTGTCTTTGCATGCATCACAGGGTTCTTAGACATATTGATAGTGCTAGTGTTATCATAGGGAATAACAATAGGATAATCAATCTGAATTCCAAAATCCTTTATCATCTACTTGATCCAAATAATTATATAAAAATTCAAGGTTGCTACAACATACTCCACTTTTTCTATTGACTGAGAAATACAATTTTGTTTTTTGCTTGTCCATGTGACAAATCTATCACCAAGAAACACTGCTCCACCTGATGTACTCTTTCTATCATCAACACATCATGCCCAATCTTCATCAGTGTACAAATGAAGCTCAACATTTTCTAATTTAGGATACCATAGACCATAATCTATAGTGCCCTACAAGTATCTAAATATTTTCTTTACTTCCATGAGGTGACTTTGCTTAGGTTCTGCTACAAATCTTCCAACTATGCCAACTGCATTAGAAATATCAGGTCTAGTTTGAGTAAGATATATGAGTTTACCAATCATAGACTTATACAATGTTATATCTACTACTGGTGAGTCATATTCTTTTTTAATCTTGCATCTAGTGATCATAGGGGTACCTACTAGCTTGCAATAATCCATTTTGAATTTCTTTAGTATCTCTTTCACATACTTGGATTGATTAATAAAAATTCCTTTTTATGTTTGCTACACATTTAGTCCCAAAAAGTATTTGATAGGACCAATCATACTCATCTCAAACTCATTCTGCATTTTTTTGGAAAATTTTGCACTTAGTTTGTCATTACCTCCAAAGATAATGTCATCAACAAATATAGCTACAAGTGGTAGACCTTCAGATGTCTCTCTAATGAATAGATTACAATATGCTACTCCTTTCATGAATTGAATCTTTGTTAGATATCTATCTAGTCTCTTATACCATGCTCTAGGGGCTTTCTTAAGTCCATAAAGGGCCTTCTTGAATCTGCATACCATATCAGGTCTGTCTAATAGGGTGAATCCTTCTGGCTGCTCAATGTATACTTCTTCTTTCCAATCTCCATTCAGGAATGCTGACTTGACATCCATCTGATATACTTTGAAGTTTTTGACTATAGCATAAGCTAGAAATAACTTAATAGCTTCTAATCTTCTCATAGGTGTAAATGTGTCTAAATAATCAATGCCTTCTCTTTGTGCATACCCTTTACATACTAACCTTGCTTTATTTCTTACTATTGTACCATCTTCATTCATGTTGTTTCTAAATATCCACTTTGTTCCAATCACATTCTTATCACTAGGTCTTGGGACTAGTTCCCAAGTGTCATTCTTAACAATCTGATCACGCTCTTCTTTCATAGCATCATGCCAATCTGAATCATTACATGCATCTTCAACACTCAAAGGTTCAATTTGAGATAGTAAACATACCGCTTCACTACTAGTTGAGTTCTTTGCTTGTGATCTTGTTAAGACTTTGTCACTCTGATCTCCAATGATGTCTTTCTTGGAATGATATCTAGATGTAAACTTTGGAACTTTAGGTGATGCTGACTTATCATCCTTAGGATTTTCTTCTTCACTTGTCTCAGGGTCATTGAATAATACATCAATACTGTCAAACATTTCTTCAATAACTGTCTCACTAGTGGAGGGTCTAGGTTCTTCTTCAATCATGGGTGAGTAATCATGATATCTTTTTTGAACCATAAACTTTTCATCAATCTTAACATGAGCACTTTCAATGATCTTTTTCAATCTTAAATTGAAACATCTATAAGCTTTACTTTTAGTAGAGTAACCAAGGAAAATACCTTCATCACTTCTTGCATCAAACTTGCCTACTGCTTCATCCCTCTTGATGTAGCACTTGCTTCCAAAGATTCTAAAGTATTTTACTGTGGGAACATTACCAAACCATAGCTCATATGGTGTTTTTTTAGTGCCTGGCCTCAATTGAATTCTATTGATGGTGTAGACTTCTATATTGACTACATCTCTCCAATAGGTGTGTGCAACTTTTTCTTCAATCATGATGGTGCACGTTGTATCAAGGATGATCCTATTCCTTCTCTCTACAACTCGATTCTATTGAGGGGTTCTAGGTGCACTTAATTGTCTCTTTATGACATGTTCTTTGCAGTACTCATAGAATATGTCAAAGGTGAATTCTCCTCCTTTATCCAAACTCAAACATTTTATCTTTAGTCTAGATTCATTCTCAAACTTAGCTTTGAATATTTTGAACTTCTCAAATGCTTCTGACTTATCTTTCAATAATACAACCCACATCATCCTAGTGTAATCATCAACAAACAAAATGAAATACCTTTCACCATAGTATGATCTTGTTTGAGTTGGACCACATAGGTCTGTATGAATCAAATCCAACTTGTTCTCTATTGAATTGTGCTTGCTCCTGAATGAATTTCTCACATGCTTTCCCATCACACATTCCCTACATATAATATCAACTGGCTTTGCTATGCTAGGTAGATCTCTTACTACCTTTACATTGCTTATCTTTACTATGTTATCAAAATTGATATGACATAGTCTTTTATGCCACAACCAACTATCATCAACTTTAGCAACAAAAAAACTTGCTTCTGAATTGAGTTGGAAAACATTACCTCTTTTCTTTGAGCCTGATGCAATCATAACACCATCCTTGTTGTTAATAATGCATTTTTAATCTTTAAATTCCAACTGATATCCTTTTCCAAGTAACTGTCCAACACTAAGAAGGTTATGTTTCAAACCATCTACATAGAGAACATCATTAGTATTGTTCTTTCCATCCAAGGTGATGGATCCTCTACCAACTATTGGTTTAGGAGTGTTGTCTCCAAATATGACCATACCACCATTGTATTTTTCTAGATGAATGAATTTGTTTTTATCACTTGTCATGTGATGTGAACAACCACTATCTATAATCCAGTCTATTCTTATATCAGCTTGTGAAATCAATGCTAGCTCTTGATTCACTTTCTTATCTTCATGATCTATCTTATTATTCATTTTGTCTATAATAGAAATGAATCAAATTTATTCTTTACATGATTCATCATCTGAAACTCCATCTCTAGCATAGTAACATTCCTTAGAATACTTGGGCTTGTAATCCTTTTTGAACTTTCTATCTCTAGTAGGACACTTAGATGCAAAGTGACCGATCTTATTACATGAAAAGAACTTAAATGATAATTGACCTTCATATTTTCCTTTTCCTTTCTTTTCTCTTTTGGAAATCATAGCAATGAAATCATCTAGAGTTTTCTCTTCATCATCATCATCATCAAAATTACTAGAAGTGTTTTTATATTTCTTACCATGAACTGTTGCTTTGAAGGCTATCTCATTCTTTGGTTCTATCTTTAATCTTGAAATCTCAAAAGATGAGATTTTGCTGCTCAAGGTCTTTCTCTTGAAATTAAATGTAAGATGCATGGTCTCATCAAGGATGTTGATCTTGATTTCATATTTAGGAGTGAGAGTAGTCATTAACTTGTCCATAATGTCCTCCTTTGAAATCTCTCCATCATTGTTTCTGATTCCAAAAACTACTTCATTTATCCTTTGATTGTAAGCGCTGATATTTTCCTTAGGCAACATTGTTGGAAACAATTGTCTGAAGAAAATTGCTACTAAAATTATGTATTGTCTTTGATGTCACACAATGTCATAGTCTGCAACAATCAGTACCTACCGAGCTCAGTCAGTTTTCCTAGCATTAAAATTAGTGTTTACCGAGTTCACTCAGTTATCAAAGAAAAATCAGCATTTACTGAGTTCACTCAGTTGTCAAAGAAAAGTTAGCATTTACCGAGTTCACTCGGTTATCAAAGAAAAAGGATTATCAGTGTTTACCGAGTTCTCTCGGTCTCCAAAAGATTGTAGAAAATTTCATTATGGTCACCGAGCACTATCGGCCCTTGAAGGATCTTTGCAAATAAAGTTTTCTTAATTCAGCCGGCTGTTATACTAAGTAATGCCGATTTGACAAATCTAAAATCAGATAATATTCATTAAGATATCCTAAGGGATCTGGAAAGAAATAATAGGAAAAGTGTTTTATGGTTGACTGATTCACCCCCCCCTCTTAGTCACTTCATCCATATTTCATCAATTGGTATCAGAGCTTTTGGTGCTTGCAGGAAGGGTTTCAAGGACCTAAGCTAAAGATCAGGATGTCTTACAAGAGAGAAATTCCAAAGCTCAATAGAGATAACTTTTTAGCATGGCAAGGTCTCATGAGGCTTCATCTGGCTTCCATTGGTGATTCAGGATGCAAATACATTGATGAAGAATACACAGTTCCTACTGGCGCATTAACTGTTGAAGACATTGCAGAGAAAAAGAGTCATAACACCATGATGATAGACATTGCATCAGCTCTCAGCTATGAAGAATTTGATGAAATTAAAGAATGCACTACTGCATATGAAATGTGGATCAAACTGAAGAAAATATATGGTGGTGATGCAAATGTGAAAAGAGCCAAAGCAGAAAGCCTAAGAGGACAGTTTGACAAGATGAATATGAAAGAAGATGAAAATATTGCAAAATATGTTGAAAGGATCAAAGCAAGTGTTAGTGCAATTAGAGATTTTGGAGGAACAATCACTGATGAAACTGTTATAAGCAAGGTACTCTGAACATTACTCCCTATCTATGCAATAAGAGTATCAGCTATTCAAGAAAGAAGATGTGAAACAAACCACAATATAACTTTGGATGCTTTAGTTGGAAGATTGACAGCCTTTGAATTAGACAACTATGACAACTATGTTCCAATTTCCAAAAATATTGAGTTAGCATTTGAGGCCAAGTTTTCACTAAGGAAGAACAAGAAAATAAAAGAAGTTTAGTCAGAAAGTGAAGAAGTATCAAAAGAAAGTTCTGATAGTGATCTTGAAATTGTAGAAGCACTACTTGCAAAGAAGTACTCTAAAGGGAAAGGTAAATATAAAGGTAAAACTCCTTTAATCTATTTTTCATGTGAAGAAATTGGACATATTGTAGCTAGGTGCCCAAACAAGCAAGCCAAGGAAGAGAAGAAAGGTCACAAGTACTATGGCAAAAAGAATTTCAAATCATTCAAGGATAAAGGTAAGAAAACATGTTTTATGGCTAAAGATTATGATGATAGTGAAGAAGAAATTGTCTTTATTGCTATAAAAGATGAATCTGATGATGATGAAGATAAGATGGCACTTATTTCTCATATAAGCAAAGATGATATATGGATAATAGACAGTGGATGTTCACATCACATGACTGGTGACAAGACAAAATTTGAATACCTAGAAGACTGTGATAGTGGTAATGTAAGATTTGGAAACAATGAACCTTGTTGTATAAAAGGAAAAGGAAGAATCTCATTAACCAAAGAACTCATATGTGATAATGCTTATTGGGTTGAAGGAATAAAACATAATCTTCTAAGTGTAGCATAGCTAATCAACATTGGTTTCAAGGTTGAATTCATGAATAGTCAAGCAAGACTGCTGGATGGAAAAGGAAAACTCATTGGATCAGGCAAACAAACAAGAGGTAACTTATTTTATCTTGATCTTAGTGAATATTCATGTTTTATTGCTCAAATTGAAGAAAGTTGGCTATGGCACAAAAGGTTATGTCATGTGAATTTTGATAACATGATGAAAATAAGCAAATTCAAGAAGGTAAGAGGCATTCCTACTTTGAAGAAACCTGATACTGGTCTATGTAAGAATTGTCAGATTGGCAAAATGAGTAAGACTAGTTTTAAGAGTAAGAACTATCAGTCTAAAGAGATTTTGGAAATTGTGCATACTAATTTATGTGGACCTATTGGAATAGAAAGCTATACTAGAGATAAATTCTTTATTCTTTTCGTTGATGATTATTCTAGAATGATGACTGTTATGTATTTAAGAGAAAAGTCAGAAGTATTTGAAAAGTTCAAATGGTACTTGGCAAGAGTGGAAAAGGAAACAGGGAAAAGATTGAAATGCTTAAGATCAAACAAAGGTGGTGAATTCATCTCCCATGAATTTAACAACTTTTGCATTGAAAGAGGAATCAAAAGACAGGTATCAGCTCCTAGAACTCCTGAGCAGAATGGAATAGCTGAAAGAAGAAATAGATCTATTATGGATTATGCAAGGACTCTAATGATAGAAAAGAACATCACCATAAAGTACTGGAAGGAAGCTATTAGCACTGCAGTTCATACCTTGAACCGAGTACAATTGAAGAAAGACACATTCAAAACTCCTTATGAGTTATGGTATGGCTATAAACCCAATGTAAGTTACATGAAAGTATTTGGTAGCAAGTGTTATATCTTAAAAGAATCCAGAAGAAATAAATTTGATGTGAAAAGTGATGAAGGAATATTCCTAGGATATTCTAGCAAAAGCAAGGCATACAAATGTCTGAACTTGTCTACTCACAAAGTCATAGAAAGTATACATGTAAAATTTGATGAGTTTGCAGAAAAGACTGAAGAAGAAAGCAAAAGGGAACCTGAAAACTATAGGAGATTCATTTACATTGAACCTGAAACATTGCCAGACACAACTATCAATAAGGAAACTATATTTACCGAGCCTAGCACAGTAACCGAGTCACAGGAAGAAGTTTAAACCGAGTCACAGGAAGAAGTTCAAACTGAGTCATAGGAAGAAATTCAAATCGAGTCTCAGCCTGAAGTTACTAAGCAAATATCTACCGAGCCAGAGCAACCTGAAGAAGAGATCCTAGAAGACAACAACATGACTCATTCAAAAAGCAAGGAACCTATACTAGCCAAATATGTCAAAAGGCATCATACACCAGATCAAATTATTGGAAACAAATTAGATGGTACTATGACAAGAAGTAAGCTAAAAGGTACATGTCTGCTTACTGATTTTGAACCTAGAAATATCAAAGATGCATTGAAAAATGAAAGTTGGATTGAAGCAATGAATGAAGAATTAGAACAAATACAAAAGAACAAAACATGGACTCTTGTACCTAGACCTAAAGATAAAAATGTAATTGGAACAAAATGGGTATTTAGGAATAAGCTGAATGAAGATGGTCAAGTATCTAGAAACAAAGCTAGATTGGTATGTAAAGGTTATTCTCAAGAAGAAGGTATAGATTATGGTGAAACTTTTTCTCCTGTTGCAAGATTAGGTGTAAGAACTCTACTTGCTTATGCAGCACATAAAGGATTTAAGGTATATCAGATGGATATAAAATCTGCATTTCTCAATGGAATTCTTGATGAAGAAGTCTACATTGAGCAACCTGAAGGTTTTGTTGATCCAGATAAAAGGGACATGGTTTGCAAGTTACACAAAGCATTTTATGGTTTGAAACAAGCTCCTAGAGCATGGTATGAAAGACTCCATAACTATCTGATTCAGATTAATTTCAAAAGAGCCAATGATAACAGCAATCTATATATTAAAGAAGGACCGAATGACAAAATTGTATTAGTAGAAATATTTGTAGATGATACTATATTTACAGGGAATGATGATCAGTGCAAAGAATTTTTAGAGCAAATGAACAAAGAATTTGAAATGTCTATGTTTGGTTTAATAAAATTATTTGTTGGTCTTCAAATTCAGCAAAGCAAGAATGGTATATACATTACTCAATCTAAATACATTAAGGAAATACTTAAGAAGTTTGGTATGGAAGATTCAAAACCAGTTGGTACACCCATGTGTACTGGACTGAAACTTACTAAAAATGATGATTCAAAAGAAGTAGATCAGACCTTATACCGATCTATGATTGGAAAATTGCAGTATGTAGTACATACAAGACCTAATATTGCCTTAACAGTCGGTATAGTAGCAAGATTCTCAGCAAAACCTAAGGAAAATCATATGATGGCAATCAAAAGAATCTTAAGGTACTTAAGAGGAACTGAAGAATATGGTTTGTGGTATAAATTTGGAGGCAATCTAGACTTAAAAGTGTTTATTGATGCTGATTCGGTAGGGAACATTGATGGCAGAAAAAGTACAAGTGGTGGAGCATTTTTTCTTGGAAAAAGACTAGTATCCTAGACCAGTAAAAAGAAAAATTGCACATCTCAATCCATAGCTGAAGTAGAATATGTTGCTGCTGCAGTAAACTGTTCAAATATTGTTTGGTTTAAACAGTTATTACAAGGTATGAAGGTTGAGATCAAAGAACCAGTTGTTATATTTTGTGACAATACAAGTGCAATAAACATTTTGAAGAATCCAGTAATGCATTCCAAAACCAAGCACATTTCTATTAAATATCACTTTGTCAGAGAATTGGTGTAGGACAAGGAAATCAGATTAGAATATATTCATACAAAAGAGCAGATTGCAGACATTTTCACCAAACCATTACCCAAGGATGCATTTGTGTATCTAAGAGCTAGGTTAGGGGTCATTCCCCTATCCGAGGCTCACTAAATATAGTTTTAGTGATGCATCAACCAGAACATGATTGAAAATCAACAAGTTGATGCAGCATATTCAAGGAATCATTGCATATGAATCAGTACTTGAGGTACATTAGTTTACACCAGTAATATGTGAATTGTCTTTGGCATGTGTTGTCAAAGAGGGAGTGTCTTTGCTATGTCTTTGCTATTACTTCAAGAAATTTTCAATAGTCAGGAGGAAGAGTTTTCAAGAAAAGGGAAGTTTGCTGACAGAGGGAGATTTGAATCTGAACCGAGCTAATCCTTTCAAAATTTCTTATGCTATGATATATTGTGTCGCCATCAATGCCAAAGAGGGAGATTGTTGGAAACAATTGTCTGAAGAAAATTGCTACTCAAATTATGTATTGTCTTTGATGTTACACAATGTCATAGTCCGCAACAATCAGTACCTATCGAGCTCAGTTGGTCTGCCTGGCATTAAAATTAGTGTTTACCGAGTTCACTCGGTTATCAAAGAAAAATCAGCATTTACCGAGTTCACTCGGTTGTCAAAGAAAAGTTAGCATTTACCGAGTTCACTCGGTTATCAAAGAAAAAGGATTATCAGTGTTTACCAAGTTCTCTCGGTCTCCAAAAGATTGTAGAAAATTTCATTATGGTCACCGAGCACTGTCGGCCCTTGAAGGATCTTTGCAAATAAAGTTTGCTTAATTCAGCTGACTGTTATACTAAGTAATACCGATTTGACAAATCTAAAATCAGATAATATTCATTAAGATATCCTAAGGGATTTGGAAAGAAATAATAGGAAAAGTGTTTTATGGTTGACTGATTCACCCCCCCCCCCCTCTCAGTCACTTCATCCATATTCCATCAAACATCTCTAATGTATTGTATCTTTTCATAAATTTCTTTCTGTGTGCATCCTTTTCTTGTTTGTATCCTTCAAATATATCTTCTAGGTGCTTCCATATTTTGTGGGTTGTATCTACCTTTTTTATTTTTGAAAACTCACCATCAGATAGGGCGCTAATAAGAGCTTCTTTGGCTATTTTATTCTAATGAAATAATTCCTTTTGCTTATCAGTAGCATCATCCTTTGCAAGGTCTTCCAAGGAATGGATCTTGACTGCTTTGATAGTTACATCAAAAACTTCAAAAGCAATGAACTGCAAATGGGTCACCATCTTGTTCTTCCAATCAAGATAATTCTCTCCATCAAACTTAGGACTTTCTTTCTTGAAGTATGTCATCTGATCAACCTCAAGCTGTTAAACTTTCTCTATGAGGCACTTGTCTCTAATACCAATTGTAGGAATAGTCCCAAGAGATAACTGAGAGGGGGGGGGGGGTGAATCAGTTATCTACAAGTTTCAATTCTTTATCCAATTAAGTATACTTAAACATTAAGCATAAACACAATGAAAGAACACATGAACACAACACCAATATTTTAGTTATGGGGAAACCCAAATAGGTAAAAAACCTAGTGAGAATTGACACCCAGTAATATTCTGTACTAGCGTATTACAATCCTTGTTAGAAGATCCTTAACCCTGTTAGTGTAATACCCCAAAAATGGGCTATAGGTTCATTAACCTCCTATATCGACACATCGAACAAAATCGACATCAAAGTCCTAACCAAAGGCACATATACACATCATCGAATCCTAATTGATTATCTTAAATTCTGTATCGAGGAATATTCCTAGCAATATTTCTAACTATCTTAATTATCTTTAATTTAATAATTATTTGGCAATAAATCACATTTATCCTAAGTTTGATTAATTGAATATTTTCATATTTAATTAATTAGATTTAATATTTGCCACTTAATTGTTTAATTAAATTTAATTCTATCTATTATTAATTATATTATTTAAATTTTGACAATAAATCCAAAATCTTATGAATAATTGATTAAATTTTTATTTAATTAATTAAAGCAAGTTGTCATTATTTAATAATATAGTTTTGAATAAAAGTTTGATTAAAATAATTGATTAACCCATAAATCAATTGTTTTATTTTTCAAAATCAGTTAAGTTGGAAATAAATCACTTTATTATAAATTAATTCATAATTAAAACATGGACAATCAAAAAAGAAGACAACTATCAATTATCAATTAAAGCTAAACTCTATTTTGAGTTAAACTTTACTTTTGCATATTTTTGTGAGTTAATTATTCTTTATTTAAAATAACTCAAAAATCAACCTGAGTTATTTGAGTGATTTATGGCTTTTTTTCCCATGCACCTCCAAAGCCCTGGATTTCTATAAATTAAGGCTTCAACTCATCTCTCAAATCCACATAATCTCATAATTTTGCAAGCTTACTTTGCCAAAGTCGTCTACGAATTGCACAACTATTTTGAAGAATTAGAATTTGGAGAATCAAAGCTTATTGCGAATCAAGGCTATTGTGAGATCAATTTGTTTTTTTACATTCATTTAGATTCATTTTCATATCATTGTTAGATCATTTTAGCATATCAATTTCCATATTAGCATAGATTTCATATCATTTTTCATATCACTACATAGAAAATCCAAAAAAATAGAATAATTGCATTCATATTTCATATCAGTTTTACATACAAATCCTTCATTTAGGTGTCGTCTAGGTCACTGATCTCAATAGTAATATGAGAACATCGATCTCGCACCTATTAGAAGGCAGTAAATCGCTTGATTAGAGTAGATTTCAATTTTGCACGATTTTGAATATTGCTAACCTCTAATATTTTACTGAAGTGTTGTGTCTACAAATCAGGTACAATTTTCACACACACATTTTTAGCACCCACCATGGGGCAACCCACCTTTGCATGCTGATTTTGATTTTTTTTTGGAGCTAACCCCCTTGTGCAAATTTACTTGGAGCTAAAACCCTAAAGTTTTAAAAATTTAATTTTATCTCCCAAACGTCTTGGATTTTTGGTCTAAAATGTTTTTTGCAAGTTGGAGACATATCAAGGAAGCTTCGATAAAAAATTTATAATTTTCCAAAATGTTTTAAATTTTTAATAATTTTTTTTTTATTTTTCATAAAAAATTAATTTTCGGTGAAAATCAAAATATTTTTTGAAAATTTTTATATTTTTAGAAATCTCTTCAAATTCTATAGGGGTTCCATTCTTTGTGTTTTAAATTTGGATGCAATATAGTAGCTCAAATAGTCAATTTATAAAAATTAGTCTATTTTGATAAAATAGGTCTCTAGGACACAAATGAAGAGATTTTTCTAAAATTTTTACATTTTTTGAAAGCTCTCTATTTTTTAGTAGGGGTCTTTGTTATGCATTTTTATTTTTATGGCTGAAATCATATCAAAAAAATTAGATCTTGTTGACTAGGTCAAGTGCAAAAAAATAAAAATAAAAATTTTGTGATGGGTATGCACTTATTTTTCATATGATTCAATGCATGATATGAGTTGTCATTTAGATTATTTTCTAGTTATTATTGCTCCTAAAAATTAGTTTTCAGATCTAACCCTAGGGTTTGCATAAGTTGAATATACCTTGCATGTCTTGTTTGCTTGTTGGCTTGTTGGAGAGTTCGTGGCTTGCTTGCAAGAAAAAGCTCAACAAGAATTGCTAAAAATCAGGTAAAATCTACTAAGCACATTGTGAGGATCTCAGGTATTCTCCTTCATCTAATAACATTTTGATTTGGACTTAAAATAAATCTCTTATGTGTCTGGCTTGTGTGCATCTTTTCATGCTTTTGTCTATTTCTACACACTTGCATAATTGATACTAGGTTGTGACCCCTTAAAGATTCATTAAGTAGTCTTAGATACTTGTGATTGATCTTGATTACTATCTTGGGTTATTGGACTCGCTAATCCACTGACCCCTCGTTCCACCCCGTGGTTGCAAAGTCAGTGCCACATTAAAGGGGAGGGGTCAAGAGGACAGAAGCGTTAAGTGTTCCACTTGCCAACCCATTTATGCTTTTAGGAACTCACTTGTTTTCTAAGTTGGGGACTCATTTTTAGCTTGTGTGAGGTGTTAAGTGTTCCACCTTGTGGACTCATCTCATATTTTTCTTAAGTGTTAAGTGTTCCTCTTTCTTCTTTTTGGGTACTTTTGGTAGATTTGCTTTTTGGAAAGATACATCTATGCTCACATAGTAATTAGGCCCTATGAAAACTATTCATGATTCTTGAGAGATTGGATTCCCAGTGAAATCTTTCTTGATGACAGAATCCTTGTAGGTAGGGAGGATACTTAGTGCGTTTCACATTCAACTTGGTTAGTGCATCTTCTCTTATTGATCGATACATTCTCTCCCAAGAGAGGTTGATAGATCACGTGGGGTTTACATCATGAGCTTTGGTGAGTCAAAATTGGTTAGTGCACCTTCTCTTATTGATCGATACATTCTCTCCCTGGAGAGGTTGATAGATCACGTGGAGTTGACATCATAAAACTTGGTGAAGCAAAACTTTGTCTTAGCGTGTCGAATTTATCTATCTGCTTTGTTTGGGTTAAAATTGAAATGGTGTCAAAAACCTTGGATCTGGAGCCAAGTCCCCTTGTGGTATACTATTGTGAGTCACCTTTAGAGAGGGTTAACTATAGAAGACAATCCCTTCACAGGGCAAACTGCATTGACAGAACCTCAAGCGGTAATAGCTATTTTCACCGTGGTAGTGACAGTCACTATATAAATATCCTTGTGGAAGAAATCTCCATGGGTATGGTTCATTGTTGGGTTGTCAGATCTCTGTAGCAGCTCCTGAAGATTAAGTTCTCAGACTGTGTCAAAACCCTAGTGCGCTGGGATTAGAGTTCACCCCTTTGGATCATAAAATTTGCAGAGTCAAACCATTACTAAAAACCTTAGTGAGGCCAAATTTTCATTTTCTAGAGTATATGTGCATTATTGCAAAACATTTTTGAAACATACACAATTAGCATTTCTGAGGATTAGAATGAATAAGTCACTTGATTATTCATGTGCAAGGTTGCTTTTTCCCTTGTTCATTATTTTCAGACATGCTTGAAATCACTTGCTTGCTATTTTGTGTGCTTGTTTATCTATCTGGTTACTGAAAATGAATAAATCTGTTACAATCCTCAAATTTGGACAGTACAATTTGCAAACAATCCAAATCTGAAAACTCAAAATTTGCAAAATCTAAAGTAAAATTCTTTTCTAGAGTCAAAAGTCATCTCAGGAGGTCAGAAAGTCATACGAGATTCCCAACTATCATTTCATTGCTACCCAACTGTCGTATGATAACCAACCCAGTGTCGTATGAGTTTGGATGCCAAAAAATTCTAAGAGTCAAAATCCTGCTTGCAATTGTCGTATGAGTTTTTCAACTGTCATTTCATTGCCTACCCACTATCGTACGAGTCTGCAGAGTGTCGTTTGGGAAAATTTTGAAAAGTTGTCAGAAAATTGTTAAAATTGTCAGATACTTAGCTTTTTTAGCCTAATTCCAGAACCTGTCAGACAAATCACTGTGTCAAGAACAGTGCAGTAGCTATTGAGAATCAGTACACATGTCTCAAAGAATTAGTACACATGAGGAAGAAATTATAATCACTACTATGATGAAATAGATGCATGCTATGCAAGTTGAACTTAACAATCTTAAGAAAGAAAAGGAACCCAAGGAGTTCTCCATGGAAGCTCTATGCCCTTTTCCATTTGATAAAGACTTGTACATGTCACCATGCCCCTAGATAGAATTTGAGCAATGTGATAATCCTTATGATACCTCTTCCATGGAGAGTGACACATTCATCTTTGGAGACTATGATGACTATGATGATGGACAATATAATGATACCTATGACATCTATATTCCTAAGAGTCCTCCTCATCATGTGTTCCTGCTTACTAGAAATGGGCCTTCACATTGGATAGATCATGATGGTGATCCATATGATTCTGATTTTGAAAGAGACTTTGATAACTTCTATGAACAATAACTAGATGATCCATCTGTTTCACTTGAGGAAGAGAAAGTTTACTGCACTGATTATAAATGTGCATACTACAAGGATCTCTCCCCTAAGGACTCTCCTACTAAAAATAAAAATTACACTCTCAAGCAAGATCATGTTAATGTTGAACCTTTGTCTTGTGATGATTCCCTTCCATCCCCTACTTTCTCCAATACCCGTACATTTCCTAAAGCTTCCAAGTCTTTCAAATCTTTCATAGAACCTTCATCTGACACCAGCCCTGATACTTTTCATGCAGTTCCCTATAGTTATCCTCCAGGGCTACCTCTTAAAGAAACTCAAGCTAACCTTCACTTGGCTGCAAATACTTTCAATAATGATAAACCTAAAGAGCCTAAGCCTTCATATGCTATAATCCCTACTTCAGCTAGTTCTCCACCATCTCTTCCAAAGTCATCCATACAATTCCAACATGCTTCCTTGTTCTTAGAAGTGGCTCCATGTCAAGAGGACTCTAAAAATGATAAAGAAAAGAACATAAAAAAATATCAAGATCAAGAACCCTCCATGTCATCCACTCCTTTTCATGATGTCTCTTATTTGCCTCAGGGTTCTTTTGATCCTGCACACCTTTTTTCATACATTCCACCATGTCTTAAGTCTTTTCCTAAGCAAGATCAAGCTACTACTTACATTGTTGAGCTTATTGACAATCAAAATAACCTTACTACACTTTCACTTTCCAAAGATGATACTTCCATTAAGGTTGGTAAAAATGGTGTTGTTCCTTCCAATGTTAAGCCTATTGAAAATCAAGAGAAAAATTATGCGCTTATGCTATCCAAAGATCTTTGTCAAGATCAAAGTCTTCCATCTTCTTGTTCTACCACTCCATGTTCATTTCCACTTTCTATTCTTCATAAGTCTTTGCAAGCTTTGAACAATCCTATCAAAGAAGGTGCTCATATTCAAGATGTACTTGATTCTATTAAAAATTCTAATGCTCACTCTAAAGATGCTGATATCCTTGGTTGTCATATAGATGCTGATGAACTTATTGATTATCCTTTTGCGTCTTCCACTTCCATCTTTGGACCTCTTCCACCAGTACTAAAGACTTCACGTCTACCTTCCATCTTGAGTCCTTATGTCCCTTCACTTTCCCCTTCTAACTTTCCTAATTCACCATCCATCTTGGGTCCTTACATACCTCCATCTCCCATCTTTCCTCAAGATCAACATAGATGCATACCCTTGAATCCTTTTCATCCACCCACCCATCTAAACCAGTCATATCCTCCTTCTTCCACAAGTCCCAAGTCTATTGGAAGTAACTTGAATGTTCAATACAAGAAAAAGAAGCAATATAAGAATCCATCAAAAAAAGAAGATCACCATGTTTTCTCTAATTGACATGGAGGCAAAAAGTCAAAAGAGATATCTAAGAAGAAAACTACAAGACAAGTATGGGTTCCAAAATCCATCATTGAAGATATTCTCTCTAGATCATCAAAAAGAAATGAAAAGCCTACAGCTATATGGATTCCAAAGTCTCTCTTGAAAGAGTCTGGTGTTGAAAAAAAAAGTGAAGTTGACATTCAAGCTTCCAAAGACTTCCACTTCATCTTCTTCCAAAAACATTCTTCCATTCCATGTGCCTAAACCACAACCTCTGCTATCCATTCGCTATATTCATTCACGTATTCCTTCATTCACATCTCCTCCATCCTCTCACCACCCTTCAAGGTGTGTGTTGATGTTGATCTTTCCTTCCTTTCCATCTACCCTTTCACAATCTTTCCATTCATTATCCTTCTATCTTCTATCATTTTTCCTCATTTGCCTATTCCTCCTATCTTCCAACCTCACTCGCTTTACATAAAACCTTATCCTCCATTTTCCTCTTCCATCTTCCTTTTCCTATCAGCATCTTTGAGCATATCATTTTGAATCCTTGGCATATCATGGTTTATCATTTCAAAGAGCACTATCTAAAAGCTTGCCTTCTTCTAAAAAAAGAAAAATTTAAAAAAAAAAGAATTGAAAATGTGCCTTGGTGAAAACCTAGAAACAGGTACCTTGGTAGCAAAAGTAAAGAGAATTAAATTCATCTTATGGTGAAAACCACTTCCTTATGGTGCCTTGGATAACTACCGTGATGAAAACTTGGCAATCAGGTATCATGCGTAGTTCTTCTACATATTTCATCCATTTCATCTTCTCTCTTTGATCTTGATAATGTTGATCTATACACAAATATTTGGCTATTTTGTGAGCTATCTTACGATGATCTTGCTTTCATTCCCTTCCTATTTAGCCTTCATATTTATTTTCCTCCATTCATTCTAGTCTTTCGCTATCATTTCCCCTTTGGTCTTGATCTAATAAAAAAAGAAAGAAAGAGTAAAACACAGTGCTATGAAGCCTCTTGACATGTCTACTTTTTTGGACTACATCCTTTCCTTCTTTTGCATTACACTTTTTGTGACTTATCCTATGCTAGCCTTTTATTACTTTTTCAAATGTGCTTTACATAACAATTTTTCCCTAGCTTGGGTATTCTTGAGGAGTTTTCCCTTGAGGATTTCTTCCCTTCATTCTCCTTCATTCTCTTGTCTTCCATCTCTTCCACCAGCTTGCCAATCCCTCTTGTTCTCCACCTTGCTAGACATTGGGACTGTATGATATGATCTTGCTTGGGAGTTTGCAATGGAAAAAGAAGCTATCAAGTTTGCTAAGAACTATCAAAAGTGCCAAGTGCATGGTAACTTGATTCATGCTCCAAAGAGAGATCTAATCCCCTTAACACACAATGGCCTTTTCAACAAAGGGCTTTTGATCTTATCGGTGCTATCCATCCTCACTCTTCTAATGGACATACTCATATAATCACTACTACAGATTATTTTACAAAATGGGTATAAGTAGTCCCTTTGACACAAGCAACTAGAAAGAAAATATCTATGTTCATATTGAACTATATCATATGCAGATATGGGATACCTCATTCCATAATCATAGATAACGGTGGAAAATTCAAGAACAAAGACCTAGATGATCTATGTGCCAAATTCAAGATCACACAACATTGGTCTTCTATTTACTATCCTCAAGGGAATGGATAAGTTGAGGCCTCTAACAAAAATCTATTGAAGATATTGCACAGAACAGTAAACAAAACTGGTAGAGACTGGCATCTCATGATTAATCCAGCTCTATGGGCCTATAGAACAAGTATCAGAACACCTACAGGGGCTACACCTTTCACTTTGGTTTATGGGTCTGAGGAGGTACTACCTATTGAGGTTGAAATCCCATCACTAAGAATCAAAATGCATGGTCTAGTAACTGATGATGACTATAGAGTGTCTAGGTTGCAAGAACTTGAACTACTAGATGAGTGCAAACAAGTAGCGTATGATCATCTTAGAGTATATCAGAAGAGAATGTTTAGAGGCTACAACAAGAAAGTCAGACATAGAGAATTTCAAGTTGGTGATCTAGTCTTGAGAGAAAATCTTAAAAATCAATCCCATCGAGAACGCAAGGGGAAGTTTGAACCCAATTAGTTGGGTCCCTTTGTAATCACTGCTACTTTTGGCTCTGGTGCCTATCAACTCTCAATGACTGAAGGAGAACAGCTCTGAGAACCAATCAACATTCTCCATCTGAAGAAATTCTACACCTAAGGCATTCAGTCTATGGTAAAATGTCTTGAAAAAAATCTTAAAAATCATAAAAAGTCCTAAAAAAATGAACATCTTGGTGAAAAACTAGCAATAGGTGCCTTGATGATTCACAAAAAAATCAGCAAATATCAAAAGTACAAAAAAAAATTTGAAAAATAAAAAAAATGCAAAAAAATGAGAAAAAGAAAAAAAAAAGTGCCTTGGTGAAAACCTGAAAATAGGCGCCTTGGTAGCAAAAATTGAATCTCTTCCAAGATGGTGAAAACCCAGCAAACAGGTACCACTTGTTTCAAAATGTTCCATCTATCAGTGCACTCTTGGTCTTTCCCAACTTTCAGTCTTGCTTTAGTTTGTACATATCTCCCGGTTTGTTTCTGCATTTTCAGTTTTCAATAAGTCAGTCTGTACACCACTCAGCTCAAGTGTCTGTATCCTGTCAATGCTTAACACTTGGGGGCAATAAATGTTATATCCTATGGCCTCCAGTATATCTTAGATGTATCATATCCAGTCAGAGTCCTTTGAAGGTTCATTTGAGTCAATCAGTCTGTCTCATCTCCAGAAAGGATTTTGCATCAACAACAACACATCAAACATCAAACTGAAAACAATCTATGCTTTTTTTTACATGCTTTTATCTCCTTGTATGCTTATTGATTCGCATTGAGATTTCTTCATATTGTGTCCCTTCAAGCTCTTCAATGATGTCCTTTATAGGATTTAGAGAGTGATGACTAGGGGCATAATCTTTTCTTTGTCTTCTACTTGTATGTGAAAATCTAACAACTTTAGAAATTCTGGATTGAAATGGTGTCCGATTATAACAGCCTCTATCTTGAATTGGATGGCCATGCGTACCTCGACCATTGATACCCAAAAAATCCAAGGAAGTTTGATCTAACTATTATCTTTTTGAGTGAGTTCTTTCTCCTACTATGAAACGCGATCTTACCTAAGGATGTGAATGATAAAGGGTCACTACGGGTAATTCACATTGGATTTAGAATGATCTCTTGACTGTTTGATGTGATTGACCCAAGGCATATTCAGGTCATCATGATGTTTATGTTTTGATGTTTATACAAATTGCTATATCAAAATGGACATGATATTCAGGTCATCCTGGTGCTTGTGCCTTGGTGCTTATATCTAATCCGACATTTCAAAAATAAAATCAATATTCATATATCCATGGTTGTTGACCAGTGGGTGTTGTATTGATTCTTACACATACAAATCGATATTCATATGTCTATAGTTTCATAGCTAGTGGGCATTGTATTGATTTATTCGATTACCTAAAAGTTCAATGATGATAACAAATCGACACATGATCAGTGAGTAGGTCCTAGGTCCTAGGGTTGCATTATCATCCTGCATGTTTCTTTGCATTTTTGCACTTTGCATGATCTCACAAATTGCTTGAACACTTTAAAGATTCTTCAATCACCTCTTCCAAACTAACAAGAGTTGAATCCCACACGAAGGTTCCTCCAATGAAATAGCAAGTAGAATCCTTTTTCGAGATCAAAATCAAAATCTAAAATCATTCATATTATTAACTACTTGCATAATCAACCTTCAACCATCACAAAAATCTAGTATTCAACTTAACTAATTATCTAACATCAAACTATCAAAATTTCAAACTTTTGACTATGGTCAACTCATGGTCAAACCTAGTCTACTTGGTCTCCAGGACCTCCAAACGATGCAAAACGTGTTCCTGGACGTGTATAACCACTTTTCAAATCAATTAGCATGCTTCTAAACTATTTAACGTTGACTTTTATTGTCAGATTTTGATTTTAATCCTGAAGGGGGCATGGTATTGCACATCATTCAAGTCTATAAAAATTCTATCAATCTTTCCTCAGTAAAGACAACAACCATGTCTAGTTGTTGAATCATCAAAAGACCTCATTGCTCGGGGCAAATCTATCATCACTTGGGGCATATCAAATTCATCAAGATCCATATCAATCTGGTATTCTCCTAATCTTGTAAACTGTATCAGTTTTTGCAACCATCGGATCATAGTGTTCTTTCCTTGGTTCTTCAGCAACTAAAGGGTTCAGATGTGATACCTGCTAGTTTTGCTAAGACAATCGAGTCTAGAACCAGTCACTCACTTCTTTACAATCCTAAGGTTCGAAATCAGGCATTTTGACACTCTTTCGCAATCCTCAGTTCATCGCTGCTACAGTGAACATTATCTTTGGTCATTTAGGACCTGTTATCTTCATATCAAATCTTTCAATCAATTTCTATCTCATATCAATATCAATACCAAACATCAGTTTCATATCTCTATCAAACATAGACTATCTTTGAACCACTGCGCTTCACACAACAATTCAAAGAGGGGCAAAATGTAATACCCCAAAAATGGGCTATAGGTTCATTAACCTCCTATATCGACACATCGAACAAAATTGACATCAAAGTCCTAACCAAAGGCACATATACACATCATCGAATCCTAATTGATTATCTTAAATTTTGTAGCGAAGAATATTCCTCGCAATATTTCTAACTATCTTAATTATCTTTAATTTAATAATTATTTGGCAATAAATCACATTTATCCTAAGTTTGATTAATTGAATATTTTCATATTTAATTAATTAGATTTAATATTTGCCACTTAATTGTTTAATTAAATTTAAGTCTATCTATTATTAATTATATTATTTAAATTTTGACAATAAATCCAAAATCTTATGAATAATTGATTAAATTCTTATTTAATTAATTAAAGCAAGTTGTCATTATTTAATAATATAGTTTTGAATAAAAGTTTGATTAAAATAATTGATTAGCCCATAAATCAATTGTTTTATTTTTCAAAATCAGTTAAGTTGAAAATAAATCACTTTATTATAAATTAATTCATAATTAAAACATGCACAATCAGAAAAGCAGACAACTATCAATTATCAATTAAAGCTAAACTCTATTTTGAGTTAAACTTTGTTTTTGCATGTTTTTGTGAGTTAATTATTCTTTATTTAAAAATAACTCAAAAATCAACCTGAGTTATTTGAGTGATTTATGGTTTTTTTTCCCATGCACCTCCAAAGCCCTGGATTTCTATAAATTAAGGCTTCAACTCATCTCTCAAATCCATAGAATCTCATAATTGTGCAAGCTTACTTTGCCAAAGTCATCTATGAATTGCACAACTATTTTGAAGAATTGGAATTTGGAGAATCAAAGCTTATTGCGAATCAAGGCTATTGTGAGATCAATTTGTTTTTTTACATTCATTTAGATTCATTTTCATATCATTGTTAGATCATTTTAGCATATCAATTTCCATATTAGCATAGATTTCATATCATTTTTCATATCACTACATAGAAAATCCAAAAAAATAGAATAATTGCATTCATATTTCATATAAGTTTTGCATACAAATCTTTCATTTAGGTGTCGTCTAGGTCACTGATCTCGATAGCAATCTGAGGACATCAATCTCGCACCTATTAGAAGGTAGTAAATTGCTTGGTTAGAGTAGACTTCAATTTTGCATGATTTTGATTATTGCTAACCTCTAATGTTTTACTAAAGTGTTGTGTCTACAGATTAGGTACAATTTTCACACACACAGTTAGGAGTTGCTTTATAATATATTTAGTATAGTAGACCTGGTCAAGGTTCAAACCTTTTTAGGAGTCTTTTACAATTTTCCCTATTAGGGGAGACGATGCACTATCTGAGAGCTCACTACTGAAAAGGGGCAAAGGCTACAACCTTCTGAATAATAGATACACATTATATTTGGATCTTGGTTAAGTGTGCTTTGACCTGCTATCTGGATTAGTTCCAATGTATAGCAAAAATACTTTATTTGGTCACATAGACCTTTTTTTGATGGCTCAACACTTCTCACAGTTTGCTCTGCTCTTCTTAATCAACCATGAACCACACTCAAGCAATCACAAATGACTGGTTATAAATATCTTTCCTTTAAATGATATAATCAAGTTGGCCTATTAGAACCACCTTGAAATCATATTAGAGAAACCATAAAAAACTTGGATAAACATTATGTCAGCTCTACTATGCACGCAACACATTCTGGGACCTGTTCAAAAGGATAATTGTAGACGCATGCTACACACTGTTGGCTCTACCAAAACAATTGGATCTTTCTCCTCAAACTAAATTACTTCATGCACTCTTAATTGAACATCAATAACTCTCCTCTAAGCTTAAATCGAAGGGCACATACCCACAGGATAGGCGTAACTCCAAAACCAATAAAATCTATGTCGGCTCTTCTGAATAAACATTAGAAATTGCTACTAGCGAATAGCGACTGCATAACTTCACTTCTACTAATCAAAAAACTATGCGTCCATGACTAAAGCATCACTAACATGTCTTCAACATATATCCAAGTGTGCAAGGCTCCATGATAACTGTACAGATAACCATACATAGAACAATGTATGTTACTTTATCAGGAACACTGCTAACATAAGCTGCTATATAACTATCTATACTAACAGTTAACCTCTACACCCATGCTATCATGCTAATATCATGTCCATGCTACATATATTGAAAGCTTACTGCATAAGACTTCCACATATGCTACTTTCCATATGTTGTCATCAATGACAAACATACAATTAGTACTGGCCTACTGGCAAATCTCCAACATATTATTCTTTGATGGACACTTATGGAACATTCAAATATTTATTGATTCATTGATGTGGGGTTTGGGGGAAAAAAATTATTATTTTTGCAAGATATATACAGATGTTGTTGTGTTAGGTGGGAGTTTTTGTGTTATAGGCCCATTCTCTTATGCTTATGGATGCAAATGTATGGATGTATGATTTATGATATATTGATGTGTGTGATGAAGGAGTGATTCTTTAGATTATTATAATATGAGACTAATATATTTGTAATATAGGATGTGATGTGTTTATGGATTGTGATATATGTTTCAGATATCTATGTGATGCATTGTGTGTCAAATGTGATTTATGCAGGATGCAGTTACTAACACTTTGTGGATGCAGGGTGGATATGATGTGTGTGTGTGTCTTGTGATTTTATTTTTATACATGTGATGGATGTATGTGATTATGATTTATGATGTTCCTATCTATTATGTTGTAACAATGCAAGATAAAAATGATTGACCATGAAAGATAATTAAATGATTAACAATGCAAGATAATTAAATGATCAACACTACAAGATAAATAAATGATTAAAAATGCAAGATAATTAAAATAATTAATGAACAAATTCAAATTATATTAAATTCTCACCTAAAATGAATACTTAAAATGGACTAAATGCACAAAGTGAACCAATGAATGCAAAAAACTACACTAAATGCAATTAAAAATGAGGAAACTAAAATGAGGTAATGATAATAAAATAAATGGCAGATAAATGCACTCAACATAGATAATGATTAATGAACTAATTAATTATATGATTATAACTCTAAAATAATTCAATCAATGTAACCTAAATGCAATCTTAAAAATGAATGCAACCTAAAATGAAAGCACACTAGATTGAATGCACACTAAAATTCATGTAAACAAAAATGCATGTAAACAAAAATGAATGTAAGAGAAAATGAATGCAAGTTAAAATGAATGTGAATGAGTTGGGCATGGGGGATGAAAATGCATAGGTGGGATGCATATATGCATCATATCATGACCCAATTGAATCCTCACTATGAGAGGCTAACTAGGATGGTGGGGAAACACTTGCACAATCAAAATCCATGGGTTAGGAATTTAGGCAACGAGATGAGATTAGTGTTTTAGGTTTGCATCAGGATGAGGGGTTTTTTTTTTAGGAGGGGATGGATTCAAGGGAGATAGGTTTGTAGGTGATGATTGGAGTTATGAGTAATTTTTTTGTGCATTTGGATCTTTCATGGATTATTAGGATTTCTTAGGATTTGTGATGGATATTTTTCTTGAAGCTTGAGCTTGGGATATTTTGAGATGGAATACCACCATGTAGTTTTGAGCACTTAGTTTGATATAGAAACATTAGAGACTTTCCAAGGTTACTAGAAATGAAAAGCCTTGTTACCAATGTTTTATAAGAATGACTTAACAAACACACAAGGATTTCCCTATCATCACACATGGACCTAGGAGGAGCCATGATAGAAATTATGTTGGGAAACCCACACACAAACAAAATTTCCCATGTGCACCATGTAACCCAACAAGATCACATGTTGGATGTGCAAGGGTTACATCCGAATGAATCATAGGAAAAAAGTGAAAAGATCAAAAACCTTTCCTCAGATTCCCCCCATTCATAGCACACCATGATATAATGAGAACATGGGGACTTTGAGGAGAGGAACAAAAAGAAGATGTTAAAAAGATTATCAAGAACCAAAGAATAAATTCAAAATTAATGTGATAAATCCAAAAGATGACTTTTCCAAAAGAGATCCACTGACTGAAAGACGTTGGGTTTAGGTCGAACGTGAGAAAAGATGCATCCTAAAATGACCTATTGATGGGATTGGCTAAAAACTTGTGTCTGATGGAAAAACATGACTTTAGGACAACCACATAATCAACGATCTCTACTAAGAGACTTGTTGAAGTATGAGGCTTTGATGAGATAACATAATTGATCATGTTTCTACAAGACAAATGAGGATATGTACAATGGGACTTTAAAATATAGTACAACTAGAGAAACTAATATATACATCAAGTATTTACAAAATCTCAAGAATTAGGATAGGTCAACATGTGACTAGTCTAGGCTTGGTGTTGGAACCCTAAAATTTGCAAATTTTAGAATGCCAAATTCTATGCACAAAAATAGATTTCAATGTTTGATCATGTGCAGCACTAATAATCAAGTAGGTTCTCCCATTTACAACTCTCAGAAACTAGGTTTGATGCATATGTCAAGTCGTCGATTTCTAGGTATGTATATGTAGAGTTATTCTAGGTAAGTACTTTCAGACTATAATTATTTCACATATATGAAATCTCATGTAAAATCAATTATTCCTATACATTTTGTGTATCACAAAATTGATGTGTGTTAATTTATAGATTCTTATGATATCATTTGCTATTTTTTTTAAGGCTAATCCATATTTGTTTCCTAGAATGTATAAGTTACGAATTGAAATTTTATTAGAAAGGTCATATTCAAGCATTGATAGCTCTTTCTCAATAAGCTTTTATGTCAAACTGATCATTTTTTTATATTATGTATATCTCAATGAAGATTTGTGCCAAATTTAAAAGTATTGTGAATCTATTTACTATTTTGTAGTGTCTAATACCAAATGGAGTGTGCATATTTGTTGTTATGGGATGAAAACATTGGTTAGGAGTCCTCTTTGGAATTTCTAATCTTTTGGCTGGATAGATTTATTATCAGATGAACTGGTTCGATGATTCTTTGTATCAAAATGAAATTATGTTCCAAGTTTCAAATCTTCGTCAACCCATCTAATATATTTTTTAAGGTGAAACCAAATGCAGTTTTTAGATGTTTACTAGTGAAATTTAAAGAAATAGAAAGTTTCCAATTTTGGGGATTAAAATCTTGGCACTCATGAGTGACCTTAGGAAACTAGTTGGTGCAATGTTTTTTGGTATATGGGACTATGACCCTGTGTGATTTTGTAGAGATCGGAGAAGTTTTGATATGCTTTTAAATTATTTTGTGAGTGATGTCGAGCATAAAATGCATCATAAATTTTTTTTGAATTTGAACAATTAGAGGAAACCCCACCTAATATTTTGATGTCAAATGCTTCCAGTTTCATTTTTGTGAAGATCAGTGTTCATTTGATATATTTTTTTTAAGTTTATACTACTCGCGACTAGCTCCGACAAGTTAGTTTACAAAGGAGGTACCTAAATTGGGCAGGTTGCTTGAAATCTAAATTAAAATCCACATTTTATTTAATTATCATAACTTTTGGCCAATTTTCGTGGCTCTCGAATACCTAGTTAGTTGGCAATGGAATTTCTCTAGAATGGTCATAGGAGAAATTGAAATTCTAATTGAAGTTTTCATTTTAATATAAATTAAAAATGGGACACTATAATGTGTTTCAAGAGAGAATGATTAAAGACATATTATTGATAGAATACCTTGGAGATATTCGAGATCAAAATGTTAAATCAATCATGATAGTAATGATCCAATGGCAGCACCGTTTGATTCATGTTTTTTACATTTTGAGCGGTTTTTTGGAATTGAATATGAACTTTAAGAGGTGATTTTTGTCTCCCCACAGAAGCTCAAACCATATATCTTACCTTGGAGGGCATTTTTATGACATTTTTAATGTTATTGAAGTGTTAATGAGTTGTTAAATGACCCATATTTGCAAGTGACGACCAACATTATCATTATTCTCTTAGAAAAAAGAAGTAACCAATATAAATCCAATAGGGAATGGAGGAGGAAAAAGAGTTTTCAAGAAAGACATTATAATATGTTTTGGATATAATCGAGTTTGATGGAGATTAAGAATGGCTTTTTCTTTTAATTTTAAATGGATTGTTGAAAGTCAATTATACTTGTAGAAACAATATTGTGGAGGGAAGGATTTATGTGCAAAAGCTTATGTAAATAATGAGGAAACCTCTTCGAGGAATTCATAAGAAAAGAAATCAGATTTACAATGTGAATGTATTTTGAAGATTGAAAAAGAAGTGGTTGCAGGAAATTCAATCAATGATTAGAGATGTAAACGGTAAACAAAGAAAAAAGGTGGATATATAATGGATAGTTTACCCAACATGTAATTTTTCTCTCAATATAATCTATCTAGCAGGAAATAGATTGCAAATACTCAGTTTATGGGATGTGGAAAAGATTAAATAAAATAGATTGTAAATACTCAGTTGATGGGATGTCGAGAAGATTAAATAAAAGTGAATCAACACCCATCTTTATGAAACATTAAATATTTTGTTTTGAAGTGTTGTGATACATTACATCAAAAATGGAAATTATTGTTTACTCACACAATGATCACTAGCTCCTTCATGCATGCATGCAACTATTACATTTGGGTAGAAGCACAAAGTTGTGTCACGTTTCAGGCTAACTTATCAATGCAACTGAATTTGAGTATTTCTAATTAAAAATTAATTTTTTTCAAACATATGATCTAGCTATATTTAGTAGATAAGTGCTTCAACTTTTCCAATTGGAAATATCTATTAAATGCATGTTTTATACTAATTTGTGTCCAATTACGAAAGAAATAAAATTATTTCAGAAAAGTGATGTTTCAATAACTCCTACTCTTTTTAATGATATTTTAAAATATATATAAAAATTCCCTATTGTAGAGCTTAGAGTCAAGATTATTGTCATATAAATTTTATAGTATTTTGATTAGATCTAATATATTATAATTTCAAAATATTGCAAGTAGGTATTTTAACATTCAAGAAGATGTTGCTTCAAATAAAATAAAAAATAGTAAATCATATCATAAAAATTTAAAAATTATATGTGACACTAGAGAAGAGAGTCCTCTTCAAGAATATGTAATTTTTTTTCTGAATGGTGTAGATTTGTTAGGGAAAATTTGATGGGAGATGAAAACTGTCGATTTCAGATAAGTTGAACTTTGAGTAGTGATATCAGAAAAATATACATCAAAAACCAATGTTTCTTCTTTTATGCACTAGCTATACATGTCATCTATAACATATTTTGAAATTAGAGGAAAAAAAGGTTATTTGTATATACTTGTTTGGCGGGAACTAGACCCCATATTTTTCAGTATTTTTCAAGAATTGAAAAAATGGACTTCAAAAATTAAAAAAATGTGTCTATTCTTTTTTAATTTTTTTTTAAAAAATATAGGCATAAACTTTATCCAATTTTACACATTTCATCAGTTAACATCATTTTCAAATTCTAAACACAAATGCCACATTTACATTGTTAAAGTTGAACAGTTTGTTGACCTTTTCCTTTGTAAAAGTGTGACATGGGTTTGTACTTTTTACCCATTCCATAAGCACTAACCCTATCCCATAAGGTATCAACATACAATATTAGTGCTTCCCCAACTTTGCAATCTTTGTCGATAAGTAATTATTTATTTTGGAAAATCAATATAGTTGTGGAACGAGGTAATAAAGCTTTGGATATTGATTTATTAGTAATAATATTTTGGCATATGGTTAAAAGGTAAAGTTTTATTTTTCATTTGTGGATTAATAACGAGCATATGATTAATTTATTTCTTTTTGTACAGGTCACGCGAATTAAAAAAATTATTAAATAGGAAGTATTTCTCACCCAAGGAGATTAATATAATATTTTAAAATATTGCATATAATTATTCATTACTAGAATTGCCAAAAAATTATTTAAGGGATTTACTAATAAAGAAAAATATAATTATGATTGAAACATTGTGGTTGGAAAGAATAATTTTCTCATAGATATTATTTTGAAATTATTCTTTGAAGGGATGATTATTTTCTAAGGGGAAATATATGATTTTTACATGGATACAATTTATAAAATGAAAATATTTTTATCCTTTGGTGAAAGACATTGGATTAACAAAACATATATATATATATATATATATATACAAAAATCTATATTCGAGTAAAATATCATTTTACAAAGGAGTGAAGTATTTTATGAATATTTCCACAAGAATTAAATTTAGTTAAAGTTTCCTTAAAATGTGGAAATGCATTTTCATGATATTATTAGAATATTTTTCTTTTGGAATTAAGTTAATATTTCTCAAAAGGGAGATATATTATTTTACCATTTGCTTTTGAATATAATATTTTTGCCCTAATGTTAATACTTGATAATCATTATTAGGGTGAACTATATTAAAGGTATATCAATTAATATTTAGATCAATTTTTACAAGTAAATGTTCCATGTGATAAAATATTTCTAATAGAATGAAAGTTGCCCTAAGATGTGAAAATATATTTTCACTAAAGTTATTTTTCAAGGAAATTATTTTGGAAAAGTATAAAGTCTTTTATGATATCACTCTCCTAATAACCCTAGTGAAGAATGAGATTTGATTGGTTAAGATATCTAATTGGCTCATTTTATGTACAGGAGTTTTGTTCAAGAATACTATTGTAGAAGTGATTATTCATCAAATTTTTTACGACAAAATATTTTGCGGGATGAAGAAACATTTCATTAGGAGAATTAATGAAGAATTGGATTATTAAATATTTTAACTATTTATTTTGTTAAGAATTTACATTGTAACTATTGTATGTCCAGTCATTGATTTAGGATTAGGTTTTTGTTATGAATAATCACATTGGTTTGTAGCTTGTTTGCATCCTTTGGGTTTTATATTTAAAGAATACCAAGACAAATGGAAAATATACAATATAATAATTATAGAACTTTTACAAGATATAATTTGATCAACAACTACAACATGAACTCTTATGTATTATTTTTCAAAATCAATATAAGATAAGTGTTTTCGCTCACTTGTGGTAATAAGTTTTCAATTCTTTTCAATTAGTCCCTCGGATAAATCTATTTCATAGATTGTTTCATTGTGTGAATTATTATGTTATTATAATCTAAAATTAAATTTACAGTTTGAACATTAGATAAAAGGATTGGTTGTCAAACTTTTCTCTATTCTATTGGTCTCTCAAAGTAGAGTTGAATTTAGTAGAACTGGTTGTAAACTCATATTTTGATTATAATTCATATAGAAGCCCTTGAAATGATAGTCTTGTTCTTCATAAAAATTTATTTAAACTTCCTCTGAGGTTGTATGTAGGATTTAAAGTGAATTGACTCCATTGTCCAAGTAGAAGCAAGGCACTGATCTTATCAATTATTGGATGTGGTCATTTGGCTCATTTTTTAAAGTTTTAAGATACTCTATTCAGCATTCATTTTATATCACATATTCTTGCAATTAACCAAAGTACTCAAGTTTTTGTAGCATTCAATACCCTCTAGTTGTGACATTTACAATTGCATTCATCTTGAAAGAATTAACATGCCAACTTGAGAGAATACCCAAGTTCTTTAGATTGTTATCTACTATAAAAAGCCTTTGAACCAACATATTGTGGTTAAGGTACAGGCCCACCCACCTTGGTTTTGTAGAGCCAAAAGTGTAGGGGAGGAGGATTATAATCAATCATTCACATTAGTTTTCCAAGTCAGTTGGATTTTCCCTTGATTAAGTGGGAAAGCTCATAGGAAATCCAATCTATTGATGTGAGCACCAACATGGCGATAGGACATGTTTTACAACTGATATATATATATATATATATATATATATATATATATATATATATATATAGGAAGCTTGGGATGCTAGATAGTAATTCAAATCTTGATGCATGTGTGCGATGATGGAACACCTTAAGAATATGGGTTTTTGATAGGGATTTTGGTGGGGAGATAGTGGGTGGTTGCATGAGTGTCATGGAATGGGATGGTCCATTATGTATAGTGCATGTTTCCAAGTTTTCCACAACATACTTGCCCAAGGTGCTTTATTGCCAAGTTTTCACCATTGGATGATTATTTCTCTTTACTTTTTTCACATTTTTTTATCTTTTTTATTTTTTTGCATTTTGCATTTTTTTTGTTATCATCAAGGCACCTATTTACTAGGTTTTCACCAAGACAGTGATTTCTTCGAGATATTTTTCACTTTTTTATGGATTTCTTTAGATACACATCCTATCTCAAGCATAGAACTTTAGATGAATGATGTTGATGGTATCATTCATAGGTTCCCATTCGGGTGTTGATAGATGGTATGCTCCTGAGCCAAAAAAAGTTGTGACAATGTAGGGACCCAACCAAGTAGGCTCAAACTTGTCTTTCTTTTCCCGATCTGCTTGTACTTTCTAATTCTCCTTAAGGACCATGTCCCCCACTTAGAACTATCTCAGGTGGGCCTATTTGTTGTAGCTTCTCTTTATCTAGTTCTGATATACAATCAAGTGATAATATGCTTGCTTACTCTTCTCATCTAATAGGTCCAGCTGTGTGAGGTGTGCTACACGGTAATCTTCATCAATGATGTAGTTTCTTAGGGACACACGTAGTGAAGGTAACTCAACCTCAATTGGTTAGATGACTTCAACACCATCTATTAGAGATTAGGGGGTGGTACATGTGGAAGTGTAAAAGGAAATGTGATATTCCTAGAGGGTAGGGTTAATTTGGAGGTGCCAGTTACGACCAGAATCATTGACAACCTTCTTGAGGATGCGCAAGATGGTTTTTTTGGTTACCTCATCTTGGTCATTCCCTTTGGGAAAATATGGGCTAGAGAAGCGATGATGGATGCGGAATTGGTCACATAGATCTTTAATGTGTTGGTTTTCAAATGGAATTCCATGATCTGTGAAGATGGTGGAGGGGATACCAAAGCGGAAGATGATGTGGTAGAGGAAAAACTTGGATATTTGGACATCAGTAGTAAGGGTGACAAGAATTGCTTCAACCCATTTCATAAAGTATTTAGTAGTTGTGATGATATACTTATGTCCATCCAAGGAAAGGGGAGTTATCTTACCAACAAGGTTGAAGCCCCAACATGAGAAAGGCCATGGTGGTGAAATGGGATATAGGTCCTATGCAGGGGCATGAATCAAATTGGCATGTTGCTGACATGGTAGGAATTTCTTCACAAATTCACAAGCATCATGTTCCATTATGGTCCACTAGTACCCTTGTCTAAGCACCTACTTTTCTAATTCTATACCACTCATGTGGGAATCACATATTCCAATGTGAACCTCTTGTAAAGCCTAGGAAACCACATTCGAGTCTAAACACCTAGAGAGGATTATGATACCCATGATGATATAGGGTGTTAGCTACAATAATATAGTGGGATGCTCTGTGAATGAGGTTCTAGTGTTGGTTATTTGTGAGGTGGGGGGATATGATACCATTTTTAAGATAGGCATAAATTGCATGGTACCACGGGGACAAAGGACCAACCAAGATGCACACCCTTTCTAATCAACGTTCTCATAAGCAAGTGTGTGGAGCTTCTTAAATAAAAATTCATATTATGTGGCATCTTGAGGAATTTAAAGTAGGGACCTGATGGTTTCCATTGCATCTACAGTCTTTTTTTGTAATTGGGGTACTTGTGTGAATTGAAGGCTCAAGAATTGTTCTTTCATCTTATCCACTAATTCCTTGTAGAGTAATATATTTCCATCCTTTGTTTGAAACTCATACATGACTTTCTTAATGATGAGTTGTGAATCTCCAAATACTTGAAGCACTATGATGCTCCATTGGAGAGCTTCTATAAGACTTGAGATGAGCACCTTGTTTTCTAAAATGTTGTTGGTATAGGGGAATCCCAATTTGAATGATTTTGGGATGTATTCACCTTGAGGAGTGATGAAGTGGATTCATGCCCCTGATCTATGTGAGGTGGACCCATCAAAATATATCTTCCATGTTGGTTTCTCTTTGATCATACATAGATGTTCATTGGAAAAATCCATTACCAAAGGATATGCATCCACCAGAGATGCCTTAGCTAGTTGATTTGTGATAACCTAGACCTTAATCACCTTTCTATCTACATACTGAATGTCAAATTCACTGAGGAGAATTACCCATTTTTTCATTTGTCCTATGAGGGTTGTGCATAAAAGTAGGTACTTGAGCGGGTCTATTTTTGAAATGAGTCTCACTTGGTGACTAAGCATATAGTGTTGTATCTTTTGGATAGAAAAAACTACTACAAGGCATACTTTCTCCATTGGTGCATAATTGAGCTCATAACCAACTAGTGTATGAATGATGTAATAGATAGCTCATTCCTTTCCATTGTCATCAAGCTAAGCCAAGAGTGCCCCCAGTGTTGTAGTGGTGGCTGATATGTACAAAATGAGTTGTTCCCTAGGAGCAGGTGGCACAAGGATTGGTTGATTTTCTAGGTATTCCTTGATCTTCTCAAAACTTCTTTGGCATAAAGGATCCCTTTTGAATTTGGTGTCTTTATGTAGTAGATGCGTGAATGGTTGGCACTTGTTTGCAAGCTGTGATATGAAACTTTTGACAAATTGTAGCTTTCCTTGTAAACTTCCTAATTTCTTGACCTTCTTGGGAGGAGACATTTTCATTATAGCTTTTACTTCTTATGATCAATCTTTATGCCTTGGTGGAATACAATGATCCCTAGGATCTTTCCTGGCATGACTCCAAAGACACACCTCTTTGGATTGAACTTTAGGAAAATGATGGAGGTGGTCAAAGAAACATTCCAACACGTCAAGATTTTCTAACCTTGTCTTTGATTTTTCCAAGATTTCATTCACATAGTCTTCCAGGATCTTGTGGATCATGTTATGAAATATAACAGCCATGGCTCATTGATATGTGGCCCTTGCATTCTTTAGACCAAATAGAATCATATTATAGTAGAAGGTACCCCATGGGGTCATTAAGGATGTCTTATTATTATCTTCTTCTACAATATGTATCTGGTTATAGCTAGTAGAAAAACTATCCATAAGTGACATCATCTCATGCCCAATAATAAGGTCCAAAATCATATCAATGTTAGGTAGAGAGAAATTATCCTTTAGACATGCTTTATTAAGGTCTCAAAAGTCAATGCATATTCTTATTTCACCCAAAGGTTTAGAAACAAGCACCATGTTGGACATCCATTTTGAATAGTCAATAGCATGTATGATTTTTTCATGTAGGAGCTTTTCCCATTCTGCCTTTACTAGCAAGGCTACTTTGGGGTGCATCTTGTAGAGTTTTCTGCTTGACTAGTTTGGCACTTGGGTCAAATGTGAAATAATGGACAACTAGGTTAGGATCCAATCCAAGAATATGAGAATATGACCATGAAAATTTTATTGTGGCCTCCTAGAGAAGTGTGGTGAAGGTTTCTTCTTCTGCCTCAGATAGTGATGTTGCAATGTATGTTATTCTAGGACATTCCTCAGTTCCCAGATTAATAGGTTTGGTTTCTTCAATGAGTATAGATGATTTTTGTGGTCTATAATCATGGATAAGAGGAAGAGGGGGGTCTTCATATTTTGGTGCCTCAAAGGTTTTCTCCAAAAGATACACCCTTTATTTTTTCTTTTTTAGAGTCAAGAAATTCCCTGTAAGGGTTTTCACAAAAAGACTCATTTTGTTTTTTTTACTTTTGATTTTGGGGCTAAAGAATTCCTCTTCTCTAAAGTATCATTTAGGGTCCATCTTGTAAACATGTGTTGAAGTGTTCCCATGATCTTGTTTTTGTTTTGTTGCTCCCATGAGTCGTAGGAACACATCCTCACTTTGGAACTCATAGATATGTGCAATGCTTGGTTGGTCCCATTCTATGAGTTTAGGGAAAATGAGTGGAAGATCAATAAGGTTTATGGATAGTTAGCGAAGGATGAAATTTCCCATGAAGGTTTCATCATCAAATATATCATCATAGGATTTCTTTATTTCTTCTATAGGGATTCTTTGACTTCCACAAAGTCACCCTGGATGTCCAGGAGGGTAATGTTGGGTACGTTAGTGCCCCCAATTGTGGTATTAGAGCCTTTTACATGTAGGTGAGTAGTTTGGTGTCCAAATCCAAGGCCTTGATGTCTTGGCTGATGAGAGGCTTCTAGTGGGTCTTTCATACCATCATTTTTAGGTCTTTCATACCACTACCTTGATAATTCCACTATTTTGTGGCTCATTTGTATGATGTGGGGTATTTATCTTTTAAGTTCCTAAGAAGTTTAGTTTCTAGAGGTAAGGGGTATTTGTACTATAGCCATCTTTTGATATCGATATCCATATCTTGACTATTCAAGATGCCATGTGACAAAAACATGGATGAACCCATTTTTGTTGTTTTATGTTCTTCTTTATGGGTTGTGCTTTGGTGAGAGGGGCATCCCTGATTATGTGGATTGAGTGGTAGGGACCCTACTCCAAAGGCATCTATTAATTTTTACTCACCATAGGCTCTATTATTGATCTTGATAGTGGAAAGGGTAGAAGCGAGGATTATTTCTAGATCATAATGCGATTGGGAGGAGCTAGTGATAGAGGTGTTGATGTCAATTCTAGGACAATGGGTTTAGTGAGGGAATGAGGCTTCCAATGCATGGCAATATTTGAAGGGTTTTGGATCAACGTGAATGGTGACTTTTGTGACTTGGTGTGGGAATTTGATGCACTGATGATAGGTGAAAGGAATGGCATTTATGGAATGAATCCATGGTAGACTAAGGAGGATTTTATAGGGGAGGTCAAGATCAATAATGTGACATATAGTTTCTCGTATTGGAGGACCTAGTTTTATGGGTAACAAAATGGTACCTTCTGAGGTATGCTCTAGGTTGTCATAGTCCTTGATGGTGATTACCTCATTTGATATGTTTGATTCAGTATATCCCACCTACTTGATGAGCTTTAGTATACATAAGTTGATGGTTCAACCATTGTCTATCATGACTTGATTGATTGTGAAGTCATTGACCATGAAGGCAATGCAGAGTGGGAGATTGTGGTCTAGTTCGATGGATGGTATGTCAGAAGGTTTGAATGAAATGGAATAGGATGTAGATAAGTGTCCCACAATATTCTCAAACTGAGTGGTATTTATGTTTGTGGGGACATATGCCTCTTAGAGGGACTTGTTGAGGATTTCTTGATGTATGGGTGAGGTACAAAGAAGATCTAGGATGGAGATTTTGGTTGCGGTATTCCCAAGGTGTTCCAAGAGGTTGTATTACATATTATATGAGGATTCAGTATTGACACCAATAAAAAATATTCTACCCCTACATGTGGTGACCACTCATTAACTATATGTTCCTTTGACATGGATAACATTAACCGTGGGTTCAACCTAGGAGATGCATCCAAAAAAATTATCATAATTGATGTAGGCAGTTATGTAATCCTTGCCATCGGCATGGTCACCTTTCTTACACTTTCCCTATTTTTAGGAAGGTGGGTTTGCATTAGCTATGTTTTTTCTAGAATTGTGTTGAGGAAACACATTTTGATAGTTTGTAGGTTTGCATTAGGTGAGACCTGGGGAGGTGCATCGATTGTGATCTCCTTCTTGTCTATGAGATCCTAGATATAGTGCTCAAGTTTCATGCACTTTATGGTAGCATGTCCCTTGACATGGTGATAGTCATAATAATCATTATCTTTATACCATGTAGGCTTCAAGGATGACTCATAGAATGGTTGAGTTTGAGGATAGATGATCAAGTTCTAATTGGTCATTCAATGAAAGATTACATCCAATGTTGCACTGAGAGGAGTGAACGTGCATGTTTTGTTGTTCTAGATGTGTGGTTTTGTCTGTCCTAGGGTGACCAATATGGGATTAGTCTTATTTGTAGGATTTTGACAATTTTTCATGGGTTTTCGGTAAGTTGTCCTAGGTGTTTGGTAGGTGGGTTTGGTTTGTTGGTATGTTGGTGTAGGTAGTTTAGGACCAACAACAAAAATTTGGACATGTTTGGTATCGATGGCTCCATTAGTGGCCACATTATTTTTTTGTTCTAGTAGCAAGGTCAGTCATTATTGGGCCTATTTTGTTGGATTTCTTTGTAGTTCCTAATGGTACCTTCATCCAAGAGGCCCTTCTCAATGTCCATCCCTTTTTCCTTGATATCTTGGTAGGTCTGGATACAGTTCATGCACATGAAATGGGATAAATTTGGATGCAGTTTTTTGATAATATCTTTGTTAGATTTTTATTTGGAGGTTGATATGATAGTCTCGTAGTGAGGTTATGCTATCTTTGAAAATACTTGTCTAGGCTCTCACCTCCTTTCTTTTTTGAGTTGTGGAGATCCAAAAGAGATAGTTTGTTTTCAATGTTGTGTGCATATTGTGCTATGAGTTTTTTAGAGAATTCTGCAAAAGTTGACACTAATCCACAAGGTATCTTGTAGAACCACTCAATGGAATTTCCCTCTAGGGTCTTGGAAAAGAGGTGGATGAGAAAACTATCATCGTAGGAAACCTCTTTACAAGCCATGTATAATTCCTTGACATGGCTAACTAGATCTCCCTTCCCTTGGTATTTGTCAAACTTAGGAGTCTTGAAATGTTTTGGAAAGGGGATTTTTGTGATAGATCAATCAAAGGGAGAGGGAAAGCTTCATAAAATTAAAATAATTTCTTTCATTCCTAGCACAGATATCCTTAAGATAATTCTTCATTTATTCTCCTTTTAGGTTGACGGGAACATAAACATCTTTCCAATTATCAAGCAGTTTTTGTGATCAGCACTCAGAGATTTGTAACTTTTGTTCAAAGAAATATTTGGCCAATCCCTCTAGTGAAAACATATAAAAATAGGATAAAAAAAAATCCAAAACTAAAGGAAATCCAACGGTTATATCAAAAGTTATTGTCTCTGTACCGAGACCTATTTTCTGTCATAAAATAGGAAAAGTTGTTTACCCAATCCACCTAGGGCATCATATAAATTTCACAAAACAAAACCAGTTGACACCAAAAAAATTCCACATTAACTATTTTTTATTCTAGTTTCCAAATATATAATCCATTGATTTTTCCAATTCATAAATCATTATACAATCACAAACCTTTTCCTATAACTCCATTAAAGAGAGTCTAAAACTAGTTTTCACTAAAATCTTCATAACTTTCACAAATCTGCATAAAAATGGCTCAAACAAAAAGGAAATGAAATTTAATTCATATATATTTCCTTTGAATACAATTATATTTCCTCAACCTTCCATATGTGTCCATACCAAATGCTACAATTTCACTATAGTCAGGAAATCTCAAATCTGCAAATAACCACTTTCACCAAAATGAGCATAACTTTGTCATTTATTTTTTAAATCAACCCAAACCAAATCCAAAAATGAATTTTATTCAATACATTGTCTATTTAAATCATTTTTACATGATTTACAGGGCGTACAAGGCCTGGAATAAAGAATGAAACTAAAAAATCAATCATAATAACAACTTAGAATTGCTCCAAATTTGTTTCAAATGTATCTCTTTCCTTCCATTATGATTTGGTTCGACCATACATCATTTTTTATATACTCTTTTATGTTTTACAACTTCCCAAATACCTTTTGAACCAACTCCTTACCTTCTTTTAACCCTTTACAACATTATGCATTTTTTTACAATATTTTAAGCATTTTTGTATTAAAACTTTTGTATACACCCAACCTAGACCAAACTTATGACCCCAATTTACTTTATATGGATAAAAATAGGTCCATTCACATATAAAATAACCATTTTGAAATTATTGACCACATTAAGACCTCCTTGCACAATTTTGACAACTTATTACAAATGGCTTGTCTAGCCTTTTCATCTTGACTTAATGGACTCAAATGAATTTAAATATATCAAATAAAGAATCTTAAGCTCCTTGTTTTCTTGTTCTTCAGGTTCTCTTGCACCATGTTGGAGTGGGTACTTTCATTTGGAAAGGGTCAAATGGTGCAGGCGAATATGGATGGTTCTGAAGGGGATATTGTGGGATTTGGTAAGGGGATTATCCAACTATGTAGGTGGAATAGAGAAGGTTTTGCAATGGTGGTTGGGAGACGTATTTTTGTTGGGATTTTGATGTATATTTCTATGAGGGGTATGTTGGCATCTATTTTTGTGGTGTTATGGAAGGATATTATTGTTGTGCAGGAAGACACTACTACTGCGGAGGTGATTGGTAGAATGTTGTTGGCTATTGATGTGTGTGGCTATGGGTTTGGCCAATGTATGTGGGATGAATACCTACATTTTTTAGGGGTGGAATGGTTCCTTGGATATTCATGATAGGTGGAAATGGTGCAGTGTAATTGGTGAAATGGGAAGAGCTTGGTTGTTGTAGTGGTGGTACGGTTTGAGGGATGATGGATGACAACATGAATAGGTAGTTGATGAATATAGGGGTGGGTGTGGTTTGATGAGGTTATGGTAGTGGTTGTATTGTAAATTGGATAGTTGGTTGTGGGATAATGGGATTGGAGATACGTGGTTTTTTTTCGATTCCTAAGGCACGCATCTATGCTTGAGTAATGTAATACCCCAAAAATGGGCTATAAGTTCATTAACCTCTTACATCTACAAATCGATCGAAATCGACATCAAAGTCCTAACCTAAGGCACATCTGCACATCGAAATCCTAATTGATTTTATCTTAATTCTGCATTGGGGAATATTCCTAATTTATCATAATTATATTTAATTAAATATTATTTGGTGATAAATGTCATTATTTATCCTAAAGTTGATTAATTGAATATGATGAATATTTAATTAATTAATTTAATTCTGTCACTTAATTATTTAATTAGATTTAATTCTATTTATTCCTAATTAATATTATTTTATTTGACAATAAATCAAATTTGCTAAAAATAATCAGTTGAATTCTTATTTAATTGATTAAATTAAATTGTTAAATTTAATAATATAGTTTTGGAATAAAGTTTGATTAAAATAATTGATTAACCCATAAATTGGTTATTTTAAATATTATTTAGCGATAAATCATATTTATCCTAAATTTGATTAATTGAATATGATAAATATTTAATTAATTAAATTTGATTCTGCCACTTAATTATTTAATTAGATTTAATTCTATTTATTCCTAATTAAATTATTTAATTTTGACATTAAATCAAATCTCCTACAAATAATTGATTAAATATTTATTTAATTGATTAAATCCAAGTTGTCAATATTTAATAATATAGTTTTGAATAAAAGTTTGATTAAAATAATTGATTAACCCATAAATAAGTTATTTTAAATTTAAAATCAGTTAAGTTGAGAATAAATCACTTTATTTTTCAATTAATTCAAAATAAATCATGCACAATCAGAAAAGAAGGCAACTAGAAATTAACAACCAATTTTAAATTTAAACTCAACATGTGATTGTGAGTTGGAAATTGATCTAAAACTCTATTTTGAGTTAAAAGCTATTTTTGCATGATTTTGTGAGTTAATCTGTTTCTAATTTCTTGTTAACTAAAAAATCAACCTGAGTTTATCAAGAGTGATTTATAGTTTTTCTCAATGCATCCTCAAGCCCTGGATTTCTATAAAATCAAGGCCCATCTCTTCATAATAGATCCCTCAAGCTTTCAATCAATCTTACATCTCTCAAGCTTTCAATATCTCAATCTCTTGAATTTGCACAATTACTCTAGCGAATTTACAACTAAAGAACAAAAGCTTTTGCGACAGGCAATTTTGTGAGATCATTTCATAGTTTTTGCATACTTTTGCATTCATCTTCATAGCATTGTTAGATTAATTTGCATATCATTTCAATTTCCTTCTAGATTAATTTCATATAATTTTTCATCCTAATTGCATAGAAAATACAAAAAAATAGATTAATTTTCATTCATACTACTTTCATCTTTTTACATTTTAAATCCTTCGTTTAGGTGTTGCATTGTCACTAATCTCAATCTAATCTGAGAATACCATACTCACACCTACTAGAAGGTAGTAAACCATCTGGTTAGCTTAGTTTCATTTATTTACAGATTTCTTTGATTTGCCAACATCTAATATTTTACTGAAGTGTTGTGTCCACAACTAGGTATAATTTTCACACACACATTTTTGGTGCCCACCATGGGGCCCTAAAATGGGTTTCCATTCTATTCTATCAAATTTCTATCATTCTTCTTGAACCCACGACCACAAGGTTAATTTTTGTGAGTTTTGTGATAAATTTTTGGGCTCCTTTTCCAAAAATTTGACTGATGTTTTTTATTGGTACATACACATATGACATGATACAGATCTGAAATTTATATTTTTGGAAATTTATTTGAGTTATCTTTCACTCTCCATTGGTTTGGATTAATTTCATTTTGATTTGCAAAAGTTATGATCATTTTAGTGAAGACTGGTCAGAACCTAATTTTATAAAATCTGACTAATGTTTTTATTGGTACATGCACATATGACATTATACAGATCTGAAATTTATATTTCTGAAAAGGTATTTGAGTTAGCTTTCATTTTACATTGGTTTGGATTAATTTTGTTTTGATTTGCAAAAGTTATGATCATTTTAGTGAAGACTAGTCAGAACCTAATTTTATGAAATCCGACTGATGTTTTTATTGGTACATGCACAAATGATATGATACAGATCCGAAATTTATATTTTTGGAAATTTATTTGAGTTATCTTTCATTTTTTTTTGGTTTTAATTAATTTCATTTTGATTTGTAAAATTTATGATTGATTTAGTGCAGACTGGTCAGAATCTAATTTTTTATGACAGTAGGTTTTTTGATTATCAAATGACACATTATCTTTGACTAACCTAATTTTCTACCACGTGGGGTTGACAAGTTGTGTTTATTTTTTTGATGGATTTTGATAACATTGGGTTGCATGTACAAAAATAGGTAAGTTTTTCATAACAGTGGTTTGCAGGTGTAGGTGCAGGTACATCTTGTGGGTACAAAAGATAGAAGACAAATGCTCAAAAATTGCTAAAATAGGTAAAATATACTAAGCGCATTGTGAGGAACTCAAGTATTCTATTGCATCTGAGAACACTTCATTTTTGGATATAAAACAAACCTCTCTTGTGTCAAGCTTGTGTGACTTTTCCTGCTTTCATATCACAGACTTCAGTTTTTGGGCTATAAAACGAACATAGATTTTCTTTCTACATATCTATTACACATAGTAAATAGGCCCTATGAACACTATTTGTAGATGATCTTGAGAGAGTGGGCTTATTTCTCTTGTTTATTCATGTGAAGCTCTTCTTGACAAAGGATCCCCTTATAGGTAGGGAGGATACTAAGATTGTCTTGCGTTCTACTAGGTTTGCATCCTTAGCTTTTGATCGATACATTATCTCTCTGGAGGGATTGTTAGACCATCAGTTATTGACATCATAGATCTTGGGGAGATAAATTTTAGTCTTAGTGTGTCAGATTAATCTATCTATTTTATTTTAGTAAAGTGAAGAGGCTAGGGGATTATGCTCTACTTCCTTTTTGGATAGTACCAGAAACCTAGATCCTTGAATCTGATCTAGTCCCCCTGTGGTATCTTTTGTGAGTCACCTTTAGAGAGGGTTAATTGTAGTGGACGTTCCCTTAATTGGGTCAACCATGTGGATAGAACCTCAAGCGGTAATAGCCATTTTCATCGCAGTAGCAGCAACCACTATATAAATGTCCTTATGGAGGAAATCTTCATAGGTGTGGTCTCTTGTTGGGCTGTTAGATCTCCCTAGCAGCTCTTGATTGATTAAATTCTTGGACTGTGTCAAAACCCTAGTGTGCTTGGATTGGATTTTTCCCTCTTAAGATCAAAAAAGTTGCAAAGTCAGACCATTACTACAAACCCTAGCAAGGCCAATTTTTCATTTTCTAGGAATATGTGTGTTATTGAAAAACCTTTTGGAACATACACAACTAGCATTCCTAGGGATTAGCACATTAATTCACTATTGCTCGTTCATGTGCAAGGTTTCTTTTTCCCTTGTTCATTATTTTTAGATGATTTCTTTCTTCCCTTGCTTATTGTTTTACGTGCTTGATATCTACTTGGTTACATGAGATGAACTATTACACAGATCTTCAAAACTACACAGAAAACTTTGCCAACAATTTGAAACTGAAAACTGAAATATTGCAAATCTAAAGCAAAAATCCTTTTTGGTGTCAAAAGTCATCCTGAAATTTCAAAACTCGTATCAAAGATAAAGTCAAAGTTGTCAGAAGCCTTCAAAATTTGTCAGGAATCCAATTTTTGCATCTTATTTCTAGATTCTGTCAAAATATTCACTGTGTCAGGAATAGAGCAAAAACTAGAAAGAATTTGATCATTTACCTTAAGTGGTCTCTTGAGTCTGATTTGGCCTTCTTATTTATTGATTTAAGTCTTTTTCATCTTTTGTCAAAACCTTGTCAAAATTATCTTCAAATTCAATCTTCATACAAAATGGCTAAGTATTGTGAGCTCGTGTCTGCCATCTTTTGGGCATCTACCCATACTACTAGGGCATAGTATCCTTCATTTATGTCCAATCTAATCTTCAATCAATCTAATCTTGACAAGGTTGCATCATTAGATCTTCTTGAATCAAGTCATTCTTTAGTATCTTCATCTTTCTCTTTTGCTTCATCCAAGGTTAATGGTGGAAACTAGAGCTTCCTCACATAAGAAATTCGGAGAAGCACCCAATACCTTACCTTTGTCTACTCACTTGGGTCCAACCTTTGAATAAATCTATAATTCAAGTCTTTATGAAGATGACAGTCTCGACAATCTGTGATTAAAAACTAGTTACATACCCCCCCTCCATCAATCCAAGGAGGCAATCAACAAACTCCACATCAATCTATCCCAGGCAGTCCTAAAATTCCTAACATGTCTCAAGGAGGTAAAAACCATGGGTCTCAAGGACATCACTCTCAATATGGTGCGAATCAAGAACCCACACCTTCTAAAATTGCTCGATATCAAAATGATGATGACTTCAAGAAAATGATGAGGCATTTCTTGAAGGAAGACAAAGAAACATACTTCCTAGAGTTAGCTCATCAAGGGACTAAACTTCCTCCCAACTTTAATGTTGAAGATATCATTACACATGAGGAAGAAACTCCAGTCATAGCTATGATGAAATAGTTGCATGCCATGCAAGTTAAGCTTAATAAACTCAAAAAAGAAAAGGAACCTAAGGAGTTCTCCATGGAGGCTTTATGCCCTTTTCCATTTGATAAAGACTTGTACATGCCGCCATTCCCTAAAAGAGTGGAGATGCCTAAATATGATAAGTATCATAGAAACTTTGATCCTCAAGATCATGTCAGAGAATTCCATACTCAATCTATTGAGTTCATGCATGAACCAACTTACCTAATGTGTCTTTTCCCTCGATCTTTGGGAGGGTCAACTATTCATTGGTTCTAAAAAATGCCTCCTACTATCAAAACTTTTGAGGATTTAATCAAACTATTCTATCAACAATACTCCTACAACATACAGCATCCAATCACCATGATCAACATCTACAATCTAAAATAGAACTCAAGAGAACCATTCCTGACGATGGAGGAAGAAGTTTTCTCTATATGCTAGACCCATTCCAGAAACTAAGAAGTTGGAAATCTTCATCAAAAATCTTGTTCTAGAACTCAACTACCATTTACAAATGCAAAATCATACATCCTTTGATAAAATGGTAGAATATGCAATCAAAATTGAGAAAGTACTTGTACAAAAAGGAGAAATATCACTTCAAAAAGACAAGTATGAATCTGAATCTAATTCTAGAGACAAAGGCAAAAACTAAAACAAGAATAAAGCCATTGTTACAAATGGTGTTGTTGATACTATCTATGCGCCATCTAAGGCACCCTCTTTCAATCTCACTATTGGCACCCAAGCCATCAAAGCTTCTGAAGCTAAAGAAATAGAGTCTAACAAGAAGTCATCTTAATATAAACCTTGGGCTATAGATCCTAAACATAAGTTTACTCCTCTTGGAGAGTCCTTGGAATCTACCATGAAAACTCTGTTGGCTAACAACATCATTTAATTGCCTAAGATAAAGGTCTTTGATCCTGAACCTAAACCGAAATGGTGGAGAGAGAATGATTTATGTGACTTCCATTGCAATAAGGGTCATAAAACTAATAACTATGTTTACTTGAAACACATCATACAAGACAAAATTGATAATGGATAAATTGTAATTGATAATCATAAGAGCAATAATGATCATATAGCATTCACAAAACCATTTCCAAAACATGGTCAAGGAGATTCATCTTCTCAACCTAATGTGGGTGCTAAAGTCAATTATGATTACTCTAGAAATAATGTTGTCATAAATATGGTTGAACCATGCCTATCTGAGCATTGCAATGTCATCATGATGGTAAGAAAAGATAGAGATAATCAATCAGCAAATGCAGTTACTTGATCACAAGCTCAGGCGCATCTACAAGGAAAAACTTCTAATTCATCAAATGTCCCTAAGATACCTTTCAATCTTTCTTCTACTTCTAAATAGAAGGCTGCCTCTAAATCAAATCCTAAAGACACGAGGCCAACATCATATAGTATAGTCCAACAACTCCAACACACAAATGCAAAAATATCCATGTTTGAGTTTCTTCTGATATCTCATGCTCATAGAGCCATTATAGACAAAGCTCTGCTTGGATCCAATGTTCTTGATAATCTTGATTTAGACAGGTTCCAGTCTATGGTTGGTCATCTTACATCTCCATAGTATATCTCCTTTTTAGCAGAAGATGATAATTCCTTGAGTCATTTGCATAACCAGCCCTTACATATTGAAGTCTTAATCCAAAACCATTGAGTCAAATGTGTGTTGATAGATGGAGGCGTTGGTCTCAACATTTTTTCTTACAACTTGATTACACAATTGGGATTATCTGAAGCTACCATTGATCCTAAAAATAAAATAACTATCAAGGCATATGATGAAGAAGAAAGATCTTCCAAAGGAATAATTGTCTTGCCTATCAAAATAGGTCCAGTCATTAGAGATACTACATGCCAAGTTCTTGATATACCTTTGGCTTACAATATTCTTCTAGGGAGACCTTGGATACATGAAATCAGAGCTATTCCTTCCACATACCATCAATGTGTGAAATTCCCTTATGAAGGAGTAGAGGTGACAATTCTAGCTGACCTATATACAACTTGCAATGCTTTGAAAGAAAGTGTTGATAAACTTGTTCCTAACAATAGAGAATCTTCCACTAAGTAGCTAGATGTTGCTTCAACTTCTAAAATGGAAGAGATTGCTAAAGAACTCAAAATCAAGGATAATGGCATGGGAGAATACAAAATGGAACCTATTTGATCTCTTAAATCTCTCCCATTATCCCCAAAATCTTATGGACAACCTTCTGACAAAGTGAAACCTACAGCTAAAGAATCCCAGGTCATTTTTAATGGAAGTTTTGTCACAGAACAAATATCTAAACAAGAGTTTGAGGAAGATGAAGTTGTGCTTGCATGGTTATACAAGTATGAACCTCAATCCCAATCAACCCAGAAATGTGACTCTACTTCAAGAAAAATTCCTCAGAAGTCATATGGGCTAGGGGACAAATTGATCACAAAAATGGGATATACTGGAAAAGGACCTCTAGGACTACAAGGTAAAGGTCTTCTATCACCTCTTGACCATCATGGTTGAACCAACAAGAATACAACAGTTCTAGGATATAAGAAGAAGCATTTCTATCTTAACAAGAACTCCCCACATGTCTTAGAATAGATTGAACCAACAAAGGAGGAAGCACAACAATCTGACAGTGATGATTCTAACACCACCACTGAGCTCATTCCTTATGAGTGTTTGCCTAAAGAAATAAAATACCTCCTTGAAGCTTGAGATGATCTAGTAAAAAGAATCAATGTAGTAGAAACACAAGAACCTACTATAAAACATAAGACAGTTGCACCACAAGAACCAACTGATCCTAAAGAAGACCACGTACACAAGAAGGAAGGTGTCAACTATTCTAAAATAGATTCTCATGAGTATGAATTCAAATCAAAATCTAAGGGTAACCCTTCTTGGAGTATTCACCCTAACTTTACTCATATTCTTAATTTTCCTAGATGCATAGATGAAGAATCAAATGACTATGAATGGGGAGCCATTCCAAAGGAAGATGATCTTATCATAGAAAAACATGGTGATGTTATTCACCAATATGCACCTAAACCCAACATAAGTCTAGAGCGAAATGATGAACTTAACGAATCTAATCCATTGATGGATGAAGTGGACTCCCACAATGAGATTGAGCCTATTCATGAATTGAACGTTTCAAGTTGTAATATCACCTTCAAACTTGAGAGTCAAGTTAGGACCAATGATGAAAGATCCATATCCGTAAACACTATTTCCCAATCTTTCACCACTTTGAATAATCCAAAATCTTGAACTTCTTGACCAAACCTCTACGAATCCGAGCCAAGGTATCTATACCTTTCCAAATGACTATGCCCTTGCTTGCTACCTTAATCTAGTTGAGCCTATGAGGACTTCCATTAGTGAACCGAGCATTAGAATGATGGAGTCAGATATCAAGTATCTTAGTCAAAAGAATAATAATAAAAATAAAAATAAAAGGAGTTTTGAGGGTGAAAACCACTTTGTGACAGTCTCAGAACCTACAAAAGTAAAAATAAAAGATGTATCTAGAGGTGAAAACCTCTCTGAGGTGTCTAAGGATGAGATATTTAATGTCCTTCTGAGTCATTTATAGGACAGATCTCTAGTTCTAATTGAGCCCACTCAATCTATCAACTTGTGAATAGCACAAGAACCATAGTTGATTCATGTATCACAATCCTTATTAGAAGAAGAAAAGCAAAAATTTACTACATTCCTAACAGAAAAGAAGATCAACTTTGCATGGAAATATTCAGATATGCCAGGGTTGGATCCTGATCTTATAATGCATCATTTATCTATAGCTCCAGATGTCAAACCTATTCAGAAAAAATTGAGAAATATGCATCCACATGTTGCACTGTTGGTCAAAGCTGAATTAGAGAAACTACTAAAAGTTGGATTCATCAGTGTTATTGATTATGCTGAATGGATCTCTTATATTTTACCTATATCAAAACCAAACAAGTCTATAAGAGTATGCACAGATTTTAGAGATGTAAACAAAGCATGCCCTAAGGATGATTTTCCACTACCTAACATTGATATGGTAGTGGACATGACTATGGGCTTCAAGATGTATTTTTTAATGGATGGTTTTTCTGGATATAATCAAATCAAAATTGCTCTAGAGGATCAAGAGAAAACTACTTTCACATGTGCGTGGGGAACCTTCTATTAGAATGTCATGCCACTTGGGCTTGAGAATGCTGGTGCTACATATCAGAGAGCTATGACATCTATCTTCCATGACATGATGCATCGAACTATGGAGGATTATGTTGATGATACTTTAGTAAAGCCTATGATAAGATCTAAACATCTAAATGATTTGAGAAAAATACTAGATTGAATGGAGAAGTTTAGTCTCAGACTGAACCCTAAGAAGTGTGCATTTGGTGTCACTATTGGAAAGCTTTTAGGCTACATTATTTCAAAGAAAGTAATTGAAGTAGATCCAGAAAAATTTAAAGCTATCATAGAGATGAAACCTCCCAAGAATATCAGTCAAATGAGAACATTACAAGGGAGAGTACAATCTATTAGATGCTTCATATCTCAGCTAGTAGACATATCACAACCTTTTACAAAGACATTACATAAAGGTGTGACCTTTGCATGGAATGAGGAATGTGAAAAGAACTTTAATCATATCAAGAAATATCTATCCAATCCTCCTATTCAAGGGAAGCCTTTGATCTTATATGTCTCCGCCACAGATACATCATTGGGGGCATTGCTAGCATAGCATGATGAGAACAAGAAGGAAAGAGCTATATATTATATTAGTAGAACTTTGGTTGCATATGAGAAGAACTATTCAATGATTGAGAAAGCTTGTCTAGCTATGATATTTTCATCACAAAAATTGAGACATTATATGTTAGCTCATACCACACATTTGGTAGCTAAGATTGATCCACTAAAGTACCTACTAAGCAAAGCTTCCCTCATAGGTAGACTAGCTAAATGGGTGATGTTATTAAGTGAATTTGACATTGAATATATTGAAAGAAAAGCTATCAAAGGAAAAGTTAATGCTGATCAACTAGTAGAAGCACCTTTGTTTGATGATACACCAATGCAAATGGAATTCCCAGATTCCTCTATCATGAATCTTTCTTCTAGAGTATGGAAACTATTCTTTGGCGGCTCCTATACGCAGAATGGATCTGGAGTAGGCATATTTTTCATCACGCCTCAAGGATACTCAATCCCTAAAGCATTCATAATCAATTTTCCTTGCACAAACAATATTGTTGAATATGAAGCCCTTCTTAATGGTATGAAGATAGCAATTGAGTGGAGAGTAATAGAATAACACATTCATGGAGACTCACAACTTGTAATACACCAAGTCAATTATGTGTACCAAATGAAATATGGAAAGATAATCCCATACAAGAGAATGGTAGATGATCTAAAGAAATATTTCATGTCTATCACCTTTGAGAAAATACCTAAAATAGAGAACAAAGTTGTCGATGCAATGGAAACACTATCTACTTTATTACTACAACCCAAACATGAGCTACGCGACAAGTTCCTGGTGGAAGCATTATCTTATCCTGCATATGATCCCCCTAAAACCCACATGATCTGCACTTTTGTTGGTCATGATTCATCTAGATATAAAAATATTTTCTCCTATGTCCAAGATCAAATCATTCCCGATACCTTTAATCACCATGAGAAAAGATACCTTATCCACAATGTATCCCAGTATGTCATCATTAATAATGATCTATACTAATAAGGTCTAGATGGTACACTCCTTAGATGTTTAGAATGGGAAGAGTCTCAACATGCATTAGAGGAAGTCCATGAAGGTATATGTGGGTCACACTTGAATGGTTTAACACTAGCTTGAAAAATTATTAGGGTTGGGTACTATTGGCCTGAAATGGAAAAAGAGGCTATCAAGTTTGCTAAGAACTGTCAAAAGTGAGAAGTACATGGTAACTTAATTCATGCTCCAGGGAGAGATCTAATTCCTTTCACTACACAATGGCCTTTTCACCAATGGGCATTTGATCTTGTAGGATCCATACATCCTCATTCTTCTAATGGACATACCCATATAATCATAGCTACAGATTATTTCACAAAATGGGTAGAAGTAGTTCCTTTAACTCAAGCAACTAGCAAACAAATTTCAATGTTCATCTTGAACTACATCATATGTCAGTATGGTATTCCACATTCTATAGTCACATATAATGGAGGAAAATTCAAGAACAGAGACTAAGATGATCTATGCACTAAATTTAAGATTACACAATATTGGTCATCTATCTACTATCCTCAAAGGAATGGACAAGCTGAGGCTTCAAACAAAAATCTATTAAAAATTCTACACCATACAGTTAACAAAATAGGAAGAGACTGGCATCTCACGATCAATCCAGCTCTTTGGGCCTATAGAACAAGTATCAAAACACCCACTAGGGCTACACCATTCGCTTTAGTTTATGGGTCTGAAGTGGTACTACCTATTGAGGTTGAAATCCCATCACTAAGAATTAGAATGCATGGTCTAGTAACTGATGATGTGATGAAAGGTGCTCCCCTTAATACCACAAGCACATAATAGAAATAGAGAAACAACAACAACAATATTCAAGAATAGAAAATTGGCTTCTTATTATCTCCACAAATGTGGAATTACAAACTTTCAGAATTACAATATGCAAAGCCACATGGGCATTCCCTTACAATATTATGTAGGACAAAGCCTCGAGTCAATACCTAGATCTACTACCCAGAATTGCCCTAGACAATACTACGGGCCTTCTTTATATAGGCAATTTCCACCGCCTGAGAAGGTTCTAGAAATTTAGCCCTTAGGACCGACCAAACTTAAAATTATTTTATTTTACAATTTATTACATCAAAGTTAGCTCAAAATAACTTTTGAAACCTGAACAGAAATTTTGAAGAAAAATTATTTTCCACCATTTCAGGTGGCCTGACTTTCGGAGACCATAAGTCATCACTAGTTGACCCGATTGACTATTATAACCCCATTTTAGAAACACCATGAAGCGCTCTACAGGCTTGACCAGCGCAAAGCCCCCATCACCCAAATTTTCAACCTCATCTGAGGCCTCTAAAGTCCTCAAAATTGAGTTCAAAGTTTTTGTACCCTACTGCCAATACCGAAAATCTTCAATATCTTCAAAACTAGACCTGATCTAGCCATGAAACTTTGCTGGTAGGCTAATATGACTGAGATGAACCTCCACATGTAAAATCAGACATTCTGAGATCGTAAGACCAACTTAATAAAAATAGAAAGTTTCCACAAATAGCAACTCTGCACAAGATAGCCCTTATTGAATACAAAAATAGAAATATTTTTGGGTGATGTAAGATTGCTCTTACACCTAGGATGCTCCTGCATCAGACACCTGGGGTAATTTGAGAAGTGACCCTGTCACAACTTAGGTGTGTAGAGGAAAACCTAGATGGGTAACCTCCTCCTTTGTTAGCCATGATGAATCTTCTATAGGTCATCCTTTCTATTTGACCAAATACTCTTCATATGTCTTGTTCCTTGTGCTTCTACCAACACGACTGTCCAGTATGTCTTCAATCTCCTTGATATCTAAACTGGTTGCTGGAATACTCCACTGTGCTGCTGCAACCTCATCTTCAACACCTCCTTCATGATACTCTGTCAAATCTGAAATGTTAAACACTGGTGAAATATTCAGCTCAGTAGGCAATTCTACCTCATATACATTTCCTGAATCATGCTTCTTCAGTATCGTACATGGTCCAAAATTTTTCATTTTTCAACTTGTTACATGTACCAACTGGAAATCGCTCCTTCCACAAATGAACCATGACTTCATCTCCAACCTGAAATTCCTTATGCCTCCTTTTCTCATCTACCTTAGACTTATACTATGCATTCATCTTGGTAATATGCTTCCTCACCTCCTCATGGATGTTCTTCAAGTATTCTGCAAAATCCTCAGCTTCAACACTACTTATTTCTCCTTTATCTATCTTTCTCAATTCAGATGCATTTCTTGGACTACTTCCATATACAATCTGGAATGGTGATTTACCAGTGCTCCTATTGATAGAATTATTGTATGCAAATTATGCCTATGGTAAAATCAAATCTCATCCTGTTGGCTTATCTCCAACCAAACATCTCAGCAAATTTCCCAAACTTCTATTCACCACCTCTATCTGTCCATCAGTCTGTGGATGATGTGATGAACTAAACCTCAAATCTATCTTCAACTTCTTCCACAATGTACGCCAGAAATATCCAACAAACTTAATGTCTCTATCTGAAACTATGGTCTTTGGCAAACCATGTAGTCTCACTACTTCTTTAAAAAACAATTCTGCTACATGAACAACATCATTAGTCTTCTTGTAGGGAATGAAATGTGCCATCTTCAAAAATTTGTCAAGTACTACAAAAATTGAATCATGTCCCCGCTGTGTCCTTGGTAAACTAAGAACAAAGTCCATACTGATATCCTCCCAAGGCTTCTCTGCTACAGGTAATGGCTGATACAACCCTATATTCTGCTTCACTCCTTTTTCCATCTGACATACTTTGCAACTCTGTACAAACTTCTTGACATCTTGCTGCAACTGTGGCCAATAATAATTTTCACTAACCAAAGCAAGGGTTTTATCATGACCAAAATGTCCATCCAATCCTCCACTATGCTTCTCTTTGATGAGATTATCCCTCATAGAACTTCTTAGAATGCACAACTCACTCCCTCTGAATAGCATATCATCCTGGATGATAAAATCTAGCCACTTCATCCTATCTAGAGTAACAGGATTTTTACAAGCTTTCCAAGCTTCACCAAAATCAGGATCCTCTGGATACAAATTCTTGAGTTCCTTGAACCCAACCACCTCAATCTGCATCTTTGTCAGCAATAGTTTCCTTCTGCTAAGAGCATCCACAACCCTATTAGACTTTCCACTCCTGTGTTTCAAAACAAATGTATAACTCTACAAAAACTCAACCCATTTCAAATGCCTCTGATTCAACTTTCCTTGACTATTCAAATATTACAAAGCTTGATGATCAGTATACAAAACAAAATCCTTAGGAAGTAGATAATGTCTCCACTTCTTTAATGCCTAAACTATAGCATAAAATTCTTGATCATAAACAGAATATTTTCTCTTGGCATCATTTAACTTCTCACTGAAATAAGCAACAGGTTTACCTTCTTGGCTCATAATAGCTCCTATTGCAGTACCACTAGCATCATAGTCTACTTGAAACACCTTATTAAAATCTGGAAGTGCTAAAATAGGTCATTCTGTAACTTTTTGTTTCAACAATTGAAAACTCTTTTCTGCCCCATTAGTCCACTTAAACTCTTTTCTATCCCCTCTCATTGTTTCAATCAAGGGTCCACAAATACTACTAAAATTTCTGATAAACTTTCTGTAGAAACTAGCCAAACCATGAAAAGATCTTACCTCAGTAGCACTCCTTGGAGTAGGCCATTCAAGGATAGCCTATACCTTCTCTGGGTCCATTTTTAGACCTTCTGCTGAAACTACAAATCCCAAATACACTAACTCTTTCTTCACAAAACTGCACTTCTTCAAATTAATCAACAATTTCTCATCTCTCAACTTTTCAAACACCATATGAATATGCATCATATGTTTCTCCAATGTCTTGCTAAAAATTAAAATATCATCTAGGTAAACAATGACAAACTTACCCAAAAATTCTTTCAAAACCTCATTCATGAGCTGCATGAAAGTGGTCAGTGCATTGGTTAGCCTAAAAGGCATGACTAACCACTCATATAGTCCTTCCTTTGTTTTGAAGGTAGTCTTCCATTCATCTCCTTCTCTGATCTGAATCTGGTGATATCCACTCTTCATATCTATCTTTGAGAAATACAGAGCTCCACTCAAACAGTCCATAATATCATCCATTCGTGGCAATGGAAACCTATACTTGATTGTGATCTTGTTTATTGCTCTAAAATCTATACACATCCTCCATTCTCCATTCTTCTTTGGTGCTAATACTGCTGGTATAGCACATGGACTCAAGCTCTCCTGAATCAATCCCTTCTGTAACAACTCATGTACTTGTCTGTTCAACTCTTCACTTTCTGCTGGTGTCATTCTGTGTGCTGCCTTGTTTGGAAAACTAGCTCTTGGAATCAAATCCATCTGATGACTAATCTTCCTTACCGGTGGTAATCCATCAGGTACATTATCAGATACAATATCCTAAAACTCATTCAAAAAATCTACAACCTCTACAGGTACATCCTCTACTTCCTCTTTACTAGCTTTTGGAATTAAAGAAAAACACACATGCTCATGCCTCATACCATCTAGGAATTTTCTTCCATCAAAAAAAGTTATTCTTGCATTACCACATACCTTTTCTTCGGTCTCCTTCAATGGCTTTAGCTTATGTCACACTCCATCCTTTGTCAGGGAATAGGTATTCACACGACCATCATGTACAGCACATCTGTCAAATTGCCATGGTCTACCCAACAACATATGACATGCATCCATAGAGATGATATCACATAGTACCTCATCTTGGTACCCACCGATCTTGAACTTTACCAGGCACTGTTCACTGACCATGACCTAGTGGTCATCCTGCACCCAGGCAATCCAATATGGATGTGGGTGTTTCTGTCTCTTGAGCTTCAACTTTGTCACCATCTCTTCTAACACCAAATTGTCAGTGCTTCCACTATCAATAATCACATCATAGCATTTACCCTCACACTTGCATCTAGTGTGAAACAGGCTTCTCCTTTGTTCAGATTCATTCTCACCACTTAGTAGGACTCTTCTATTAATTAGCATTTCTCCTCTTTCAGCATCTTCAGAATTTGATGATCTGGCATCTTCATCTACATGTGCAGCTCTGGCCTGGCCTTCATTTCTCCTGTCTATTCTACCTTGGTGCTGAGGACATTCAAATGCCCTATGACCTTCTTCTCCACAGTGAAAACATGTTCCACAGAAGCCTCCTCTTCCAGATCCTTGTCCTCTTCCTCTTCCTCTCTAATCTCTATTACTCTGATCTTGGAAATGATTGGAATTATTTCCTCTCTGATTCTGACTGCTACTAGCCTCATCCTTCTTTTTCAGGTCTTCATTTCGGCCACCATATGACCATCCACTAGATCTTCCACCACAACCTCTTCCATTTTGTCTGCTCTCAAACTTCTTGTTCAGCTTTTCTTCTATTTTTATGAAAAATTGGCATGCCTCCTCAATACTGTTCATTCAAACCAAATTCAACTCCTCCTGAATACTTGGCCTTAACCCATTAAGGTATCGGGAAACTTTCTCCTTATCAGCTTCTGCATGGCCTGTTCTAATGAGGAGTTGATAAAACTCCTCTATATACTCCTGAACAGATCTTCCTGCTTGCTTCAAACTTTGCATTTTCTTTAGTAGGTCAAGCTCATAATCAACAGGAATGAACTGTCACTTCAATTTATCCACCATCCGATCCCATCTTGTGATTTTATCTTTCCCTCTTCTATTTCTCTCCAATTGAATCTCTTGCCACTAGATCTTCGCATGACCTTTCAATTTGGCCTTCGCAAATTTGACCCTATCAGGATCCTCAACATCTTCATACTCAAAATATTCCTCACATTCATTGATCTAGTTGATCAATTTCTCTTGGTTAAGATTTCCAGAAAATGTAGGAACCTCAATCTTAGGTCTTTTTCCAATCTTGGAAATCGCCTGAAAAAATCTTTCTTCCTCCTGATTCACAACTTCAGCTTCTCCTTCTTGATATTCTTCTTCGGCTTCATCCTCGCTTTCATCTCTGGCATTAAGATTCATTCCTCTATGAATCTCTTCTTGCAATGCTCACACTTGTCTTTGCAGCTCTCTAACCTCAGGTGTCACAGCACCAGCTCTTCTGCCATGTTCTCTTCATGGAGGCATTTTCGCGATGCGCACTGAAACCGTAACCACGGTCCTAGTGCAAACTGCCTCATAGTTGGTGATCTATTTACACACTCAAGAACTTCTACTCTGATACCACTTGATGAAGGGTGCTCCCCTTAATACCACAAGCACATAATAGAAATAGAGAAACAACAACAACAATATGCAAGAACAGAAAATTGGCTTCTTATTATCTCCACAAATGTGGAATTACAAATTTTCAAAATTACAATATGCAAAGCCACATGGGCATTCCCTTACAATATTCTGTAGGACAAAGCCTCGAGTCAATACCCAAATCTACTACCCAGAACTGCCCTAGACAATACTACGGGCCTTCTTTATATAGGCAATTTCCACCGCCCGAGAAGGTTCTAGAAATTTAGCCCTTAGGACTGACCAAACTTAAAATTATTTTATTTTACAATTTATTACATCAAAGTCAGCTCAAAATAACTTTTGAAACCTGAACAAAAATTTTGAAAAAAAATTATTTTCTGCCATTTCAGGTGGCCTAACTTTCGGAGACCATAAGTCATCACCAGTTGACCCGATTGACTATTATAACCCCATTTTGGAAACACCATGAAGCACTCTACAGGCTTGACCAGTGCAAAGTGCCCATCACCCAAATTTTTAACCTCATCCGAGGCCTATAAAGCCTTCAAAACTGAGTTCGAAGTTTCTGTACCCTGCTGCCAATACCGAAAATCTTCAATATCTTCAAAACTAGACCTGATCTAGCCATGAAACTTTGCTGGTAGCATATGACTGAGATGAACCTCCACATGTGAAATCAGACATTCCAAGATCGTAAGACCAACTTACTAAAAATAGAAAGTTTCCACAAATAGCAACTTTGCACAAGATAGCCCTTATTGAATACAAAAATAAAAATATTTTTGGGTGATGCAAGATTGCTCTTACACCCAGGATGCTCCTGCATCATGATGACTACAGAGTGTCTAGGTTGCAAGAACTTGAATTACTAAATGAGTGCAAACAAGCAATGTATGATCATCTTAGAGTTTATCAGAAGAGAATGTCTAGAAGTTACAACAAGAAAGTCAAACACGGAGAATTTCAGGTTGGCGATCTAGTCTTGAGAGAAAATCCTAAAAATCAATCACATAAAGAACGCAAGGGGAAGTTTGAACCCAAATGGTTGGGTCCCTTCATAATCACTGCTACTTTTGGCTCTAGAGCCTATCAACTCTCAATGACTGAAGAAGAAAAGCTTCGAGAACCAATCAACATTCTCCATCTGAAGAAATTCTATGCCTAAGGCATTCAGTATTCAAAAATGTCCTAAAAAAATCTTTAAAATTGGAAAAAGTTCAGAAAAAATGAACATCTTGGTGAAAACCTAGCAATAGGCACCTTGATGATTCACAAAAAAATAAAAAAATATCAAAAGTACAAAAAAAATTGAAAAAATGAAAAATACAAAAAAATGAGAAAAAGAAAAAGTGCCTTGGTGAAAACCTGGAAACAGACACCTTGGTAGCAAAAATAGAATCTCTACCAAGATGGTGAAAACCCAGCAAATGGGTGCCACTTATTTCAAAACGCTCCATCTATCAGTGCAATCTTGGTCTCTCCCAACTTTTAGTCTTGCTTTAGTTTGTACATACCTTCTGGTTTATTTTTGCATTCCTATTTTCAATAAAGTCAGTCTGTGAACCAATCGGCTCAAATGTTTGTACCCTATCAATGTTCAAACTTGGGGGCAATCAAAGTCATATCCTACAGTCCTCAGTATCTCAGACATGTCATATCTAGTTAGGGTCCTTTGAAGCTACATCCAAGTTAGTTAGTCAATCTCCTCTCCAGAAAGGATTTTGCATCTACAAAAATGCAATTAAACATCAACACAAACTAAAAACAATTTGTGTTTCATTGCTTTTATCTCCTTGTATGCTTACTGATTCGCATTGAAATTTTTTCATATTGTGTCCTTTCGAGCTCTTCGATGATTTCCTTTACAGGATTTAGAGAGTGATAACTGGGGGCATAATCTTTTCTTTATTTTCTTCTTTGAGTGAAAATCTAATAACTTTGGAAATTTTGGATTGAAATGGTGTCCGTCTATAAGAGCCTTCATCATGTTTTGGATGGCCATGAGTACCTCAACCATTGATAACCAAAAAATTCAAGGAAGTTTGATCTAGCTTACATCTTTTTGAATGCATTCTTACTCCTATTGTGAACGACTATTATCCAAGGATGTGAATGATAAAGGGTCACTGCGGGTAATTCACATTGGAGACAAGAATGAATTCCGCAAACTGTTTGGTGTGTTTGTTCCACAAGGCGTATTCTGGTCATCACAACATTTATGTTTTGATGCTTATACAAATTTCTATATCAAAATAGACATGATATTCAGGTCATCCTGGCATTGGTGCCTTGGTGCTTATATCTAATCTGACATTCTATAAACAAAATCAATATTCATATGTCTGTGGTTGTTTAGCTAGTGGGCATTGTATTGACTTTAGAGCATAAAAATTAATATTCATATGTCTATAGTTTCCTAACTAGTGGATGTTGTATTGATTTATCCAGTTACCTAAAAATTCAGTGATGAAAATGACCAACACATGATCAGTGACTAAGTCCTATGTCCTAGGTCTGCATTTCACTTTGCACTTTGCATGATTGCATTTATCCCACTATTGCCCAAATCAGCTTGATGCTTAAATGATTCTCTAAAAACTACGCTAAACATATCATAAGGACTGAGTATCACACGAAGGTCTTCTTAACAAATCACCAAGCAAGTACCCCTGGCTAATTTTGACGTTCTGAACCCATTTTCGGGATCAAAATTGAAATTTGAGATCATTTATATTGTCAAAATAGCAATTTCAAATTTTTGGAACCAAGACGGCCGACTGCTTGCATAATTGAACTTCAATCATCACAGAAATCTAGAATTCAACTTAATTGATTATCTTACATCAAACTATCAAAATTTCAACTTGGTCACCCATGGTCAACTCATTGTCAAACCTAGTCAAACTTAGTCTCCAGGACCTCCAAATGATGTAGAACACATTCTCAAATGTGTATAACCACTTCTCAAATCAATTAACATGCTTCTACACCATTCAACGCTGACTTTTCTTGTCAAATTTTGATTTTCATCCTGAAGGGGGCAGGTATTACACATCATTAACTAAATCTGTAAATCAATCTTTCTCTCATTAATCAAGACAACAACCACGTCTAGTTGTTGATTAATCAAAAGACCTCATTGCTTGGGGCATATCAGATTCATTGAGATCCATATCAATCTAGTATCCTAATCAATCTTGTAAATAATATCAACTTTTCGTAACCATCGGTTCATTAGTGTTATTTCCTTGGTTCTTCATAACTAAAGGGTTTAGATGTGATACCATTTTGATTCCTTTGGACAATCAGGTCACTCACTTCTTCGTAATCATAAGGTTTAGAATCAAGTCTTTTGATACTTTTTCATAATTACTGGTTCATTGTTTCTATAGTTAACATCATCACGATTCTTGGTCAACCAGGACCCGAATCAGCTTTTCTAATCTTTCAATCGATTTCTATCTTGGAATCGGTTCATCTTTCAAATCAGTCTCATACATCAAAAATAGACTAATCTTTGAACCACTACGCTTCGCACAGTAATTCAAAGAGGGGAAAAATGTAATACCCCAAAAATGGGCTATAAGTTCATTAACCTCTTACATCTACAAATCGATCGAAATCGACATCAAAGTCCTAACCTAAGGCACATCTGCACATCGAAATCCTAATTGATTTTATCTTAATTCTACATCAGGAAATATTCCTTGAATATTCCTAATTTATCATAATTATCTTTAATTGAATATTATTTGGCGATAAATGTCATTATTTATCCTAAAGTTGATTAATTGAATATGATGAATATTTAATTAATTAATTTAATTCTGCCACTTAATTATTTAATTAGATTTAATTCTATTTATTCCTAATTAATATTGTTTTATTTGATAATAAATCAAATTTGCTAAAAATAATCAGTTGAATTCTTATTTAATTGATTAAATTAAATTGTCAAATTTAATAATATAGTTTTGGAATAAAGTTTGATTAAAATAATTGATTAACCCATAAATTAGTTATTTTAAACATATTTTAAATATTATTTGGCGATAAATCATATTTATCCTAAATTTGATTAATTGAAATGATAAATATTTAATTAATTAAATTTGATTCTGCCACTTAATTATTTAATTAGATTTAATTCTATTTATTCCTAATTAAATTATTTAATTTTGACAATAAATCAAATCTCCTATGAATAATTGATTAAATATTTATTTAATTGATTAAATCTAAGTTGTCAATATTTAATGTTAGAGTAAAGTATTAATTTTATTAATTAACTTTACTCCCTTCTTAAGATGTCAACTCTTTTGCTTTAGTTGTTTATATTTAAACACACATGCACGAGTTGTTTTAAATATAAACTTGCATGCATTAGTCTTGTAATAATTTAACTAATTATTACATGCACTAGGGTTTGCCTTTCAAGGCTTTTGATCTCCTTTATAAGGATGATCCATTGTACATTTAATTCATTCATTATTTGAGGATATTTTGTTCTTCATATTTTTGAGTCAAACCCTTACCCTCTTCTTGTCTCTACTTCCTTGTAACAGGTTTTTGTATGTAGGTGATCTTTGGATTTTGTAGATTTTTATTGATCAAATCCTACATGGTATCAGAGCCTAATCTACTACAGCTTGTTCGTGTTTGAAGGATTCAAATTAGGGCTTTTTTGGTTATTTTTTATTGAAATTAGGGGGTCTCTAAATTTTGGTGCACTTTAAGCTCAAATGGACCTCACCGTTGAGCTCGCAGCGCTCAAAAACCCCTATTTCGATATAAGGCGCATCCAATTTGGACAACTTTGCATTTTAGACCTTTTTTTTGGGTACCATAAGCTTGACACACTTCACAAGGTGAAAATTATACAGATCTGCACACTTTCTGAGGCAAAATTTGTATGGATTGACACGCAAAATGAGACAATAACACACAAATCAGGACAAAAAATTTGGCATGCAAATCGAGGCAAGAAATCGAAAATGCTTGGCATGGATCCCGAGGCACACATGCGATTTTTATTTTTTTTTATTTTTTTTTATTTTTTTAAATTCCTTTTTGGGTGGCAACAGCCATTTGGCCATCAAATTTAAGCCTTTCATTTGATGATGTCAACATGAATCATCCTCATTTACACCATTTTGGGCTCTCTAGTGCACCAATTGGTATTTTGCTCATAACTTGAGCATACGGTGTTGAAATTGGGCAAATGAGATATCGTCAAAAAGCTAGTTCCGAGCCCAACACTCTCATGGTTAATTTGGTGTGTTTTTTTCATCTAGCTTGCATTTTTTTCTGTCAAAGTTAGATTCTCCTTTTTGCATTTCGAGGGGGCTAATTTGCTCAAATTAGCTCTATTTTTCGATCTAGAAGAAGCGTCAGAATGCTCTTCTCGAGCACCATCCAGATTTCTACCTATTTTCATCAGAATTTTTTCAAGGTACACAAGATTTAGATCTAAATCTTTTTTTCTCTTCTCTTGATAAAACATATCATTCTAGGCTTAGGGGTTCGATATTTGGATTGTGGGGGGATGTTATTTTCTTGTTTCTATCAGTTAAACTAGATATTTATCAAAACAAAAACCCCTTCTAAAAAATATGGCTAAGACCTCTTCTTGTCTAGAACTTCTGACCCCACATAATTATCACACATGGAAAACCCTAATGACATGGCTTCTCCATTCAAAAGGGCTCTAGTCTTGTCTAGACGCAGTGCAGCCAGTATTACAGAGGCCCTTTGAGATCATGCAGCATCGAAACAAGATGGATGAGGCTATGGGGTTGATTTCTTTATAGGTATCAAATAGCTTGTAGTTTCATCTTGATGGGTGCACTACCCCTCTACAGATGTGGGCTAAATTTGAGACATTATTCGGTACCATCAATCAGTTCAGAGCACTTCAGATTGAGGTAGAGCTTATCTCTCTTGTACATTATTCTTTCCCCTCTATTGAGGACTTTCTGATGAAGTTCAAATAGCAGAGATCTTTTTTACATGGATGTGGAAAGTGAAAGACTAATAAAGAATGCATTTATCTAATTCTATCTAAGCTTCGGGGAAACTTTCAGATCTTCTCTTCTACCTTTCATTCTACCATGGAAACTTTGGGACCTACATTCACCATGCCCACTTTTGAGGTGTTCTATGATTGTTTGACTAGAGAGCAGGCCAAGCTTACTTGGGTGGACTCTCTAACAGGATCAAAAAACCAAGCATTGGTTGCCCAACCATCCAAAGAAAATTAGAAGCAGAAGTCGAAGCAGATATCAGATTCCTCTTCTTAGCACTCTACTGGCCCACCATCTTCTTCTAAGAAGGAGAAATAGAAGACTGAGAGACCTACATGTTCCTATTGTCAGAAGGGACCTCATGATGATTCACATTGTTTTTAGAAGATATTTGATGGCTATGAGAAACAGATTGTAGATTTGCAAGCTCTTCTTCAGAAGAGCACTGTTTCCTCTGCATCCTCTTCTACCTCATAGGGGTCTACTCTTCAGTCTTCTTCCACATCTTCGACATTTAGATAAGATTTTGGACAAGGTCATGCATTACAAGCATCCATTGCATCCCCTTCATAAGTCCCTTGGATACTAGATTCAGGTGCTTCTCACCATATGGCATCTTCTCAAGGGGTCTTCTCTATTGTTGAGGCTTCTCCCATTCCTCATATTCTCATGGGGAATAACACTATCCTGACAGTCTACAGGAAAGGTTCAGTAGGCATTCAGGATGGCACATTCAATGATGTATTGTATGTTCCATCTCTTTCTGTAAACCTTCTCTTGATTTATCAGATTACACACAGTGGATTAGGGAAGATAGTTGAGTTCACTGCAAATTCAGTCATCATTCGAGATAGTGCAATAGGAGGCATTGTTACTACAGGGATAGTTGATCATTCCACCTATGTCTACACCTTCTCACACTTTGGTCCACCATCTCCATTATCAAAGCACAACTCTCCTCTTTCATGAGAGCCTCATGTGGTACAGTTAGGTCGATTGAACTTTTGTATTGTTCCTGAGATCACTGCTATGACTACCACACCACATCCTATTGAGGTCTTTTATCTTCAGCAGGATTCTTCTTCAGCACTGCCTGACCCTCTAGCTCCATTCATCAAGCCACCAAGTGCACTTGTTGAGGATTCTATAGAGGATGTTCATCTCCTCTTTCATGAAAGTGTCAGCACACCTGTCACACCACCTACATTGGGGATTCCCTTTCAGGATCCTCATGTTTTCTCCTTTGAGCATAAGTTAGGCCTTCCAGTTTCACCTCTCATTCAGGGGTTTCTTTGTTTTGTGCCTTTGTTTTTTTTGCTTTGGATTTTCATTGGTTTGATCATTTCCACAGAGGTTCCATCATTCTGGGGGGCTTTGGTGTCTCATCCCTCTCTCATGGGGGGCTGGTTGTACTTATGGTTTTGAGAGAGTCTCTTGAGCCATTTCTTTTTCTGCATTTTTCTATCTCTTTTTGGAGTAGGGTTTTTTACCCACTGGGTTTTCTCTATTTCTCTGTTTTACAAAGATTTGGTTGTGTTGGGTACCTCATCAAGCCATGTTGTCGGGACCCATTTTTTTTCTTTTTGCACTGTAGTTTCCTTTTCTTTCTTCTTGCATTGTTTGTAGCTACATTGTTGCTCATCTTAAGGGGGGGTGTTAGAGTAAAGTATTAATTTTATTAATTAACTTTACTCCCTTCTTAAGATGTCAACTCTTTTGCTTTAGTTGTTTATATTTAAACACACATGCACGAGTTGTTTTAAACTCATGCACTAGTTATTTTAAATATAAACTTGCATGCATTAGTCTTGTAATAATTTAACTAATTATTACATACACTAGGGTTTTCCTTTCAAGGCTTTTGATCTCCTTTATAAGGATGATCCATTGTACATTTAATTCATTCATTATTTGAGGATATTTTGTTCTTCATATTTTTTAGTCAAACCCTTGCCCTCTTCTTATCTCTACTTTCTTGTAACAGGTTTTTGTATACAGGTGATCTTCGGGTTTTGTGGATTTGTATTGATCAAATCCTACATTTAATAATATAATTTTGAATAAAAATTTGATTAAAATAATTGATTAACCCATAAATAATTTATTTTAAATTTAAAATCAATTTAGTTGAGAATAAATCACTTTATTTTTAAATTAATTCAAAATAAATCATGCACAATTAGAAAAGAAGGCAACTAGAAATTAACAACCAATTTTAAATTTAAACTCAACATGTGATTGTGAGTTGGAAATTGATCTAAAACTCTACTTTGAGTTAAAAGTTGTTTTTGCATGATTTTGCATGATTTTGTGAGTTAATCTGTTTCTAATTTCTTGTTAACTCAAAAATTGACCTGAGTTTATCAAGAGTGATTTATGGTTTTTCTCAATGCATCCTCAAGCCCTAGATTTCTATAAAATCAAGGCTCAGCTCTTCATAATAAATCACTCAAGCTTTCAATCAATCTTACATCTCTCAAGCTTTCAATATCTCAATCTCTCAAATTTGCAGAATTACTCTGGCAAATTTACAACTGAAGAACAAAAGCTTTTGCGACAAGCAATTTTGTGAGATCATTTCATATTTTTTCATAGCTTTTTCATACTTTTGCATTCATCTTCATAGCATTGTTAGATTAATTTGCATATCATTTCAATTTCTTTCTAGATTAATTTCATACAATTTTTCATCCTAATTGCATAGAAAATACAAAAAAATAATTTAATTTGCATTCATACTACTTTCATCTTTTTGCATTTTAAATCCTTCATTTAGGTGTTGCATTGTCACTGATCTTGGTATAATCTGAGAATACCATACTCGCACCTACTAGATGGCAGTAAATTGTCTGGTTAGCTTAGTTTCATTTATTTGCAGATTTCTTTGATTTGCTAACCTCTAATGTTTTACTAGAGTGTTGTGTCCACAGCTAGGTACAATTTTCACACACACAAGTAAGACCCCAAGAAGAGCATGACCTTGTAGTAGGTTGAGATGTAGAAGTGACTAGGCATGTGGATGCAGAAGTGGGGATTTGTAGTATGAGTACATAGTTTAGGGGTCCTATAGGAGGAATCCCTATTGGTTAAAATGGTTGTTAGGTTTGTGTATTGGAGATGAAAGGTGGGAGAGGAAATTTTGTGGAGGTTGGCTGGGTAACAGGTAGATTCGATGCTTGGGTGAAGGTTTGGTAGGTGGTAGATGGATGTGCTTGTGTTTCTCCTTGGAAAAGTGGAATTGAAGTGGAGCTTTGGGACATAAAAGGTGGAGGTTGTGCTTGCATGGAGCCTTATGTGGGAGGTGGAGGTGGTTCTTGCATGGAGATTTTTTCTTGAGTGGTAGTTTGAGATGTCAAGGGTGGAGGTAGCGGTCCCATGATGGAGAAAGGAGTGGATTGCACCATCATGTGTACTATGGGTAAAGTGGCACTAGATTGCAATAACTAGAGAATGGGTGAATCCACTTGGGATATTTGAATTCGAGGGTCTATGATTTGTTGGATGACAATATTGAAGGTGTTACTAGGGATGTGTATGGGATGTGTGGGGTTTAAGGGCTAATGTCCTAATGAAATGGGAGTACCCTCCTGTGCATAGTTGGCCAAATGGTGAAGTGATTTTGGGCTATAATAGCACTAACCATCTGTGCATTATCAGGATGGCTCATAAATTCCTCCATAGAACCTATGGTGGGCATCTCATCTGGGTTTGTTCATACATTCTCGATTTGGGCTTGTGATTGCTGATCATATGATACCATGGAATTTTTAGGATCATTTGGGTCAGATGAACTAGTGGTGAGGTTAGGATCCATATCCTTTATCTTCTTTTATTATGTCTCGATAGGCATGAAATGAAGATCCTAGGATGAGGACTGAAGATGCAATGATGATCCTAAGAAAACCTAAAGATGAGGATAGGGTGGACCTAGGGTATCTAGGGGTAAGTACAAAACTTAGGATGAACCTAGATGGATCAAGGGATTCTTAGATGATGTTTGATTGTGATGATGGGAGTGCTCTAAGAATTTAAGGATTACCTAGTGTAAAATGAGAATGAGTTGTCTTTCCTAGTGTAGGATCAAGTGGATGGGATTCATCAACCTTTCCTTGTCAATGTGAGCCAATCTTTTGATTAAGATAATGGGACTAGAAGGACAAGTACTATCTACCCTAGACAATTCTTAGCCAATGGGTGAAGCTATGGGATGAATTTAATTTAGGATGGGGGATATAGAAACTCAATAGGATATGACACTAAGTGGTGGGTAAGGATTTGATTAGATTTTGGATGACTTAGATTCTAAAGAAAGGATTATGGTTTGATCTAAATGAGGTTTCCTAAAGGGATGATGTTAAATGTTCTTAAAGGAAGATCTAAGATACAAGCATGGTGAGACAATCTTTGTGATAATAAAAGAATATGTTGGGTGATGAGACAACTAGTCTTCTCTCTCATGGATAAAAAAGGCACGATCGATCTGGAAACATGTTGTGAATTATATGATCTTGGCATTATATGTTACTCTATCAAGTTTCTCTTAGTATTTTACCTCTTCTAGGATTGTGGTCAAAGGGGATTGATGATCTCTAAACTTGTATTCCATGGCTTTCTTCTCCATATACACACAAGAAACTACTAGTTTTATCTTCTTGTGTTTCATTGAATCGGTCGTGTGTCTAAGTTTCTTCAATCTCTGAAGGTGATAATGTGCCCAATTTTTGGGATCTTTCTTTAAGCTAGATAGTGATTGCAGTAAGTATACCTTGGCTTTCATTTTGAGTGACTTTGGAACCTTTGGATAATTATGAGCCAAAAATCCCACAAGAGACAAATCAATCTTGTGGGAACTATACATTTTGGTTATGTTTTGATCTATTTGGAAAAAGGACTTGTGACTCTGAGTGTGTATGTTGTAACAAATGTTTTCACTAGGTCTGCAACATTGAAGACATGCACAAGCACTTCTACTCTATAGAATTAGCTTAGCTTGAAAACCTTTTCTCACAGACTTAGGCACACACCCAAGAGATAATCAGAATATGACCACTACCAACGATGCAATGAATCAATCAATACCATATTATCTGACTCTAAATGCTCAATAATGGATCAATATGGTGAGTGTCTTTGGAGGTTACTATCCTCCTTGCACAAATATTATCAAGCCTTCAAGATATATCAGGCGGGCCTCTAAATTAATGGCATCTAGTAATATATGTGACATCCTCCAAATTATTTTGTATGCACGTGACTCACTTAAGATCCTAGTTGATCATTCTGAAGTCATAGGTATATTCACCTACCTCAGACTACCATCAACATGCATCACTCAAACTTGAGGGGATAAGGTGAGAGTTTTCTCAACACTTTGTTTATATATTGATCGGGTAATTACCGGTTTGAGGTCATTCTCTAAAGGGGAAGCGCACCCTCTAGGAAGGCCTCTCTAGAAGAAAAACTAATTGAGTTTGATCTTTCTCTTCACCTAAGTTCTACGAAGGCAAGGTGAGAGGATACAGATACAAACTAATTTTTTTTACGTCACTTATTTGAACAAGGATTTTTGCAATGAAAGAAAAGAGCTCTAAGGAAGTGTTGAAAAACACTCCTTCAAACACACAAAAAATACATGCTTTCCGAATTGATGATTTAATTACCTAATTTTTTTCTATCTATGACAAAACACACTCATGTTTATCATGTATGGTTCATTTTGGAAAAGTAAATGCTTAGATGGAAAAAAATGTTTTGTCAAAAAGAGTGTTTTATTCCCTTATAATTCAAGAGGGTGTGATTTCATTTTAAGCCCAAATCAAAGTGTTTATTGTATTTTTTTTTATGTCCCTTAAGCATTAAATACTATGTGTATCTATTTTTAATGCCCAAATTGTAGTGTGAATATAGTAAGGTTGATTTTAATGCACCAAAAATAAGTGTTTTGATTGTGGGTTCTTTTTAATCTTTAATCATTTTAGTGCCCAAAAATAGTCATGAAATGATGTGAGGCATACATTGTTCTCTTTAAACACCAAAACTAGATGTGAATAAATTTGTTTTTTAAAAATTTAACTTCAATCCCATTGGTAGAGACCTCAATCCCGCAAGCCTGCATAAATACACAAAATACAACTGTGGAACAACAATCCCACAAGCCATATAGGTGATCCCGCAGGTCTGTTAGTAAAAAAAAAAAATTAGAAAGAGTGTCTAATAAAAACTGTTAAAAGTTGATACCTAAGAGATCTCTGGGGGTAAACTATCAATCCCACCTAGCCAAATCATAATCTTGTTGACTGTTATAAAAGGAAAATAGATAGAGAACAGAGGGGGAAAGATAGAGCGGGGGCTTCTATGAGAATGTGATCCCACTGATAGAGCTTGTGATTTTGCTAAATGTTAGAAACCAAAATGGGACAGAGAAGAAGGAGAGCAGACAAAGAAGTGGTTTTATGTGGGTTTGCTATCCCGCGAGCTTAGGCAGGGATCCTGTCGACTGTGCAAGAAATCCCATTGGATAATTTTGTTGATGTTGTAAAAATTTGATGATGGGAATGATGACATAAATGTTTCCTCTTCCTTCTTCAAACCTACAAAAAATGAAAACCTTGCATAAACACCTCAAACAAACAAAAATCTTAGTATGTGGTTAGTTTTGTAAGTAGAAATAGATGGAAGATAGAAAGAAAGGACCCTTTAAGTGGGTCCCATTGGGCATGCCAAAATGTATCACCTAAAATGTAGAGTTAAGGAACAATAAACAATGAAATAATTCAAAAAAAAAAATAGATAAACACTTGTGAAAAGACCTACAAATGAAACAAAACATCCAAGAAGCATGCAAAACTTCAAACTCCCAATAGCCCCAAGTGTAGTATGATTTGTCCAGGATGGATGTGTGCTCAATAAGCTTGCTCAAGATTCAATGGTTTGAGAGGATTTTGGCATTGTGAGGTTATTTTGCTTATGGATTTGGAGACAAAATGACATTATAATAATGTATTGATGATGGATGAAAATGAAGGACAAGAGGACTCAATTTATAGGAAAAAGGAAGGATGGAATGGATGGTCAAGATGCAAACTTGAGGAAGGGTGGATGTGTATTTGGGAGAGAGCACATGGATTTGTACTTTATCAAATGCCTCTCATTATAACAAGTGTCACAAGGAGAGAGATTTGGAAGAAGGGGGGAATGTGACCATTTTGGGAGATGTGAGAGGGGACAAAAGTGTAAGAGATGGATGGAGTGTGTAAGATTAGTGTAAGAGTATTTAAGGTTTACATGAGGTTTTGAGGTTGGGGGATGTGAGGATGTGACATGAGGGTTGACTTGGGTTGGGTTGGGATTTCTTAATCCATGGATTATGATTGTGCAAATATTTAATGGGTGATTAGGCTTGGATTAGGGGGCAAGTGGGAGAATTAGGAGGATGTGATGGGAGGAGAGAGAATGAGTAGAGGGTTAGGTTATCTAATCATAGTTCATTAACTAATTGAGAAGGATTAGTATTGTGAATGGGTTGGGTTGAGTTAAGACCATAGGTCATGGGTCAAGTCAAGGGTTAGGATGAGGTTAAAGTTAGGAGCCATCTGCTCTTAATGAATTAAATGCATTATTTAATTCCAAGTGGGAGGAAAGGGATTTATGAATTAATTTAAATAGATAATGTATTTATTTAAATTAATAGAGGAATGAGATTTAATTAATTATCAAACTATGGATTGTCATTTAGATAATTAATTGGACTATAGTTAATTAATTAAATTCATTAACTAGTGGGATTACATAAATTAGATAAATATTATATATTTAATCAATAAATATTACATATTTAATCAATAAATATCCTAGGAGAGAACTAAATAAGATTATTTAATTATGTAATCAAATTTAGGTGTCTACAAATGCAACACACGTTGTTCTATGTTGATAGCTTTGGCATTGACTACACTGGCATTAGTGACATTCTTATTTTTAGACTAATATTTTGATTTATCATAGGATGAATTAGTATTGGTCTCTTTATTATTCTTGATTATGCCTTTTAGCATGAGGGATCTATCTTCTTTTAGGCCCTTTTCAACAAGCTCTTCAAAAGTGCCAATTTGTTATGAATGTAGAACATGTAATCACCCTAAATCGAGCTAATAGAACCAAAGGCCCTATTTTCCCTAATTCGGAGCAATATCCTAATTATGTTAATTTGATTATTGATTATTAACATAATTCGATACAATTAATAAAATTATTAAATCAAGAATTTAAACATCATCAATTGATCAAAAAATACATTAATTTGTATGCACCCTAAACTAGTCGCCTACACTTTGGGCCCCCATTCATCAATTTATCAATTTCTTGAATCAATGCTTTGCAATATTTTCAATTTAAACAAATTTCCTTGATCAAATTGTAATTAATTCAATTATTTTAATACTTCCTAAGGTTTGATCATTTATCCTAAGTTTTATTTAATTAAGAGAACATGCTCCCTTTTAATTAAATAAAAAATCTTTTAATTAAATAATAAAACCACTTTATCCTAAGCCACATTTAATTAAAAGAACAAAACTCTTTTAAATAAATAAAAAATCTTTTAATTAAATAATGGAAACCACTTTGCTAAAAATAATAAATAAATAATAAAATAAAAATAAAAAGACTTTTTGTCTACACATTGAATGCACATTTTTCAAGATGAGTGGAATCTCCTTTTGCCTCTTAATCACTTCCACACATCTTTTTGCCTCTTAACCATGTCCATTGATTTTGCCTCTTGAGAATCTTGAGCACATGGATCAACCAATATTTAATCTCCACCATTGCTCATTTCTTTTTGCCTCTTAATCTTGACCATCCATTCATTTCTAAATCTTTTATAAGGAGCCCTCTCCTTCTCATTTTATGCATGAAGATTTTAGAGATCCAAGATTTTATGTATTGTTATGCAGGTTTGGAGAGTGATTTTGGACGAGAATTTGAGCACTTGAGCTTGAACATTGCAACTTCTCTTTTCTTATCTTCTTCTCTCATGCCTCCATGAAAATCCATTTAGATTAATCTTGCACTTGCATATTAGATTAGATTCATATTTCCTTTCTTAGAATAATCTTGTATAAGCATTACCTTTCATAGATTAGTTTTCTTTTATGCATTGTTATCATTTAGAATAGCTTTCATTTTCATTTGCATGCATACTTGATGATAATGGAGACTAGAATTCTTTCTTGTCCTCTTTGAGTCTCTCATTTTATGGTGTACTTGCATAGGCACAAACTAGGTCTAAGTTGAGGGCCTCCATCATAACCCCTTGCACTCCATGAATAGAGAGTTATGAGTCGCCATTTGAGATCTCATTCTTGAGCAATCTTGGATATAATGACTCATAGAAGTGTGTCAACATTTTAGCACACATTTTTTGGTGCCCACCATGGGGCAACCCACTTTTACATGTTTGTTTTGGTTATTTTTAGAGCTAACCCCCTTGTGCAGATTTGCTTGGAGACTAAAATCCTAGATTTTTAAAGATTTGATCATATCTCCCAAACGGCTTGATGTTTTGGTTTGAATTTGTTTTTTCAAGTTGGTGACATACCAGAGAAGCTTTAATAAAAAATTCAAAATTTTCAGAGGTATTTTGAATTTTTTATAATTTTTTCTTGATTTTTCATTAAAAAATTAATTTTTGGTGCAAATTAACATATTTTTCAGATATTTTTACATTTTTGGAAATATCTTTAAATTCTATAGGGGGTCCATTATTTGTGTTTTGAATTTGGATGCAATATTATAGCTGAAATAATTAATTTATAAAAACTGGTTTGTTTTGGTAAAATGGGTTTCTAGGGCACAAATGAGGAGATTTTTTTGAATTTTTTACATTTTTGGAAATATTTCTATTTTTTAGTATGGGTCTCTTTTTTTCATTTCTATTTTTGTGGCCAAAATCATATCAAAAAAATCAGATTTTGTTGACTAGGTCAAATGCAAAAAAAAAAAAAATTGTGATGAGTATGCACTTATTTTTCATTGTTCAATGCATGATATGAGTTGTCATTTGGATTATTTTCTGGATATTATTTCTCATAATAATTTATTTTTAGAGCTAACCCTAGGGTTTGCATAAGTTGGATATACATTGCATATCTTGTTTGCTTGTTTGCTTGTTTTCTTATTAGAGAGTTCGTGGCTTGCTTGCACAAAAAAGCTCAACAAAAATCTACTAAGCGCATTGCTTTGGACTTGAGGTATTTTTTTGAATCTCTATAAAATTTTAATTTTGGAAATTAAAATTAATCTCTCATGTGCCTAGCTTGAGTGTTTATTGTTTTCATAGATCACACTTCAATTTTGGGCTCTAAAAAGAACATAGATTCATTTTCTTACATATATGTTTCATATAGTAAATAGGCTCTATGAACACTATTTGTGGTGTTCTTGAGAGAGTGGACTTCTTGCAAAGTTTTTCTTGATGATAGAACCCCTTTTAGGTAGGGAGGATATTGTTACTATCTCGCGGTCTTACTTGGTTTAGTCCTCAACATTGATCGATACGTTCTCTCTTGGACTCGTTTAGAGAGATTAGTAGACATTGTTGTTGAAATATGAACCTTGGTGAGGTGGTTTCAATCTTAGCGTGTCAATGAATCTATTTTCTATGTTTGGGTGACGCGAAGAGGCTAGAGGATTATGCTCTACTCCCTTTTTGGGTAGTATCAAAAACTCAGATCCTTGAATCTAAACCAAGTCCCCATGTGGTCCTTTTTGTGAGTCACCTTGTTAGAGAGGGTTAACCATAGTGGACACTCCCTTTATTGGGTAAACCACATGGACAGAACCTCAAGTGGTAATAGCCATTTTCACCATGGTAGCAACAACCGCTATATAAATTTCATTGTTGAAGAAATCTCCACAGGTGTAGTTTCTTGTTGGGCTATCAAATCTTCTCAGTATCTCTGATTGGTTAAATTCTTAGAATGTGTCAAAACCCCAGTGCACCTGGATTGGAGTTCACCCTCTTGAGATTGAAAAAGTTGTAGAGTTGACCATTACTAAGGACCATAGTGCAACCAAATTTTGATTTAATAGGACTATGTGTGTGGTTGAAAAACATTTTGATAACATACACAAGTAGAATCTTTAAGGAGTAGCATACTAAATCACTATTCTTGTTCATGTGCAAGGTTGCTTTATCCCTTGATCATTGTTTGAAGACATTTGCTTTCTTGAACTTCTTGATTGTTGTCTTATGTGCTTGATCAATGATAAAAATTGGTTGATGTGTTTACTTTATCTTTTAAAATGAACAAAAATTGAGTTCTTCAGTCGAAACACCAACTTTTTATAGCTTGCCTGATTTGATATCCTGACATTCCTAGTTTTCCTCGGTCGACCCAGATTATAGTAGGTCATTTACCTCACTGTTGGAAGCTTTTTTTCACCTTGGGTTCATGTGTCTTGACCTCTTGGATTAGTATTCTTTGATTTCACAAGTGACCCTGCTTGGAATCGGTAAATTAGAAATTGTCCTTGTTGAGAAAGTAAACCTTTAGATTCTTTGATAACTCGCTTGGAGAGTTTTAGTAATCTCCTGTCAAAATTCACTTCCATCCAAAATCAAATTCAATCAAATATAACTTGGGTAAATCATCCTCCTGATCCATATGTGTTAGGATACTCATCATTTTATTGGGCACCTCTGTGGAAGTGTTAGTTTATGCCTCTTGCAAAATTTCTATCTTATCACCTCTCTTTTCGACAAGTGAGTGTTTTTACTATCCTAGTTTGATACCAACATTTCTTAGGGTCATCTTATCACCTAGGATCTTTTCATGCATGTTGATTACAACAAGATATCAAATAAATCAAGGAAAACAACCTCAAGCATTCTTTGACCAATTACCCTTAGTTCAAACTTGCCAAAAATGTAAGGGAAAAGAGTCTGTCTTTGATCAATCCCCTAGGAACAACTCAGAAGTTTGGTTTGATCCCAAGAGTAATCATAGTGATTTGAGCACATCCTTAGCACCTTCTCATTCAAATATGGATATGAGTTACATAATGACTTGAAGGGAGAGGGAAGAAAGGGATAAAAGTCTTGACAACATATTGGAAAGACATAGAGATAACAATCTGTTTGGCAGTTCATCTCATGAAAATCAACCAATCTAATCTCTTATTTCTACTAGATATCTAGATGCACATCAAAGGGCTGAGAGAGATAAGAGGCAAGTCTCTCAAGAAGAGAAATCATGAAATGACAGTCAAGATGATGAACCTTATAATACTCACATGAATGTGGCATATACCAATGACTTATTTAAACATTCAAGACCAAGTTCACCACTCCAAACAACTTCAAGATACACAAGTGAAAGAATCAAGAGGATTGAGCATGAAAAGAAAGCCTTCCTAGATAAACAGGCTACAAAGGAAGAAAAATTTAGACTCCTAGAGTCAAAAAGACAAGCCTTATTGGAAATAGAAAGGAGAGCCACACAAGAAGAAAAATACATGTTAGAAATAGGGAATACTGAGAGGGGGGGGGTGAATCAGTATTCTACAAACTTTACCTTTTGCCCAAATATGGATATAACAAATTATTTTCACATATGCATAACATAAGAAACTAAATAACATGCATAGAAATAACATCAAAGAACTCATAACACATTGTTTGTTCTCGAGGAAACCCTAGCCAAGGGAAAACCCTGGTGGGGATGGTACCCACAAAGATTCACTAATCAAAAGTATCCCATTAAGGATATTGACCCTGTTAGGAGTCTATTACAAGCATATAGTGTATCAGTCCTAATTAAGGGACTATAGGCCTTATTAGAAGCCTCAACCCTATTAGGAGTTGTCAATACAAAATTTGATTACTAGATGAGCCCACTGCCCAAACAAGTAATATACAATGTATACAAAATAGGTCAAGGTACATAACATTTTTTTCTTGTATCAATATTCCTTTGCTATTCTTATCTTCACATCATCACTATTACATTTGCTTCATAATTACATTTATTACATCACTTTTCTTTCACTTCTTCCCTTTTCTTTTCAATTGCAATTGCATATATATACAAGTTATTAAGGCTAATAACTTTACATGGTCATCTTCCATATATCATTATCTAAGATTTAACATCTAGGATGTCATCCCTTTATATTGTTAAGTCATTATTTTGATAAACAAAATAATCCCTTAACTCTTTACCAATTCTACTTTCATATTCTATCCTATCAGCGTCACATTGTCTTTGGTAAAACTGTCATAACTAATTCCGTACATGTCATACTGACTTGTGCTCTAAGATGGGTCATCATTAGCCATCATAGAGTCTATGTTCAAGTGCACAAGCATTGAAATTACTCCAGTCAACATCGCAAACAAAAATTGTGTCTTGGTACACTGTGAAAACACTATCTCACACTTAGACAAATTTGTGACGCGCTCTGCTATACTTTCTCTCTGACTTGTGTGATCTTCATGAGGATCATATGTTTCCATAATGAAAACATCTATGTACTCACTTCAGCCAAATTGCCAACAATCTCCCCCTTTGTCATTGGTGGCAACATATGAGAGAATTGGCTAAGTGTACAATAACAAAATTTCAAAATTGTCTCAAAATTGGCCATAGTATAAGATATATACTATCCTTATATCTCCTCAAAAATAATTCTTATATACTGCAATACTCCCCCTAAGAGTATACATAATACTATCAATCTTCTGCTCTGTATAATTCTCAATTTTCTATGTATCTCTCCCCCTTTGACAACAATGATAAAATAAAGTAGGGAGGCTAACAAAATTGTAACACAAAAGATTATACCTTAAATATCTTATTGCAAAGCTGGTAGGCTTCAACACAATCTGCAAAATCAACTTTTATAGCTTCTAACTCTTTTTCCCATGACTTCTTGATGGAATCTGCCACATTAAGTAGTCTGCTTAGTCCATAAGCTGCAATTTGACATGCTTGGAGGGTCTCAAATTTGAATTTCTGAAATGATATCCTAGCTGTAAGACATTCTTCCAGCTGCTCTTCAATAACACTTATCTTCATGGAAGTATGTTCTCTCAGAAGAGTGAGTCTCCTCATTTTTTTGTTCCTCTCATCTTGCAAAATTCTTATTTCATCATACAGCTTCTGAAATTTCTTCTCAACATGACTAATCTTCACATTAGGATTAGAAAGAAGGTTTGATTCATTTTGAATCTCTACTTCCTTCAGATTGATCTTCTTGTCTTCTTTTGCTTCCAAAATCTCTAGTGTTGTACACTGTATGTACAAAGATTTTCATGTTCCCAAATGTCTCCTCAAATCCTTGATACAGATATCAAGACTATTGACATCATCACTAATATTTTGATTGATACTCAAAAGCATTCCAGCCTCATAGTCTGCTTGTGCCTTTACCTTTGCAATCTCAGATAAATTTGGAAACTCATCATCAAAGGTTCTCATCAGTTTCTTTGCTTTCTCCAGAGGGTCTGCATATGCAATCTATGTGGTTACAACTCCTTGTAACTTTTTAGTTAAGTTCTTCAGACAACGTTCAAGATTCTTTACCTTCTTGTTTTTACCAATAATTTTATTTAGCGAAGTGATCAATTGTAACTGATCATCATCATCAACTTCCTTTCCTAAATCTTCAAATAAAGATCCAATTTATTTCTTCTTTTTAGTCTTAGGAGTAAGACTGATGTCTTCTTTTTTAGGAAGGGGTACTTCTACTTTAGTTTCTTTAGGTTCTTCAGTCATAGATTGGGTTTGTTCTGCTTGTTCAGTTCTATCTGGTTCATCAAGAGCCGAATTGCCAACAATGTTCTCTAAGTTTTGAAATACATTTTCTTCAGTGTCCAAAGTAATCTTTGTACCTTTAACATTCATAGATTCTTCTTCAATATTTATAGTAGGTGGAGAGGGAATATCCTCCTGTTCTACTTCTTTCTCTTGCTCTACTGTAACTGAAGTCTCTCCAACAATTTCTGCCATAACTTTAATTATTGCTTATTCTATTTCTATTCTCACTTGCTCATACTGTCCTACCATGATCTGAATGGTTCTCCTCTTAGTCCTCAAAAGAGTTCCAAGGGGCTTCAAAATCTGTTCAAGATGCTCATCATCTTTCACAACACATAGTTTCTTCACCATATTTTCTCTTATAGTTTTATCTTCTTCTTGTGCTCTCATTTTCCTATTAACAAGCTTGTTGAATAGGTCATCAGGAATCTTGCCCTGAATAGTGTCAAACTTCTTGTTAGCTAGAATCATGTGCTTAACAATAGAATTTTCAAGATTCAGTCTCTCAGAATAGTCATAAAGGTCATAGTACTTATTCATCTTAGTAAATTCTCCATCTTGTATGATTTCTTCATTCACTCTCTCAATTTTGGGTTTCCATGCTTTCTTCTTCACAGAAGCGTCATCATCTTTAATTACTGCAGTTTTCCTAGGGACTGGTGGCACCAAAACTTTATGCCTCTTACCAGGTCCTGTAGCACTTTCCTTCACTCTCTTGCTGGGTGTGGAAGAAGAGGATCTAGTGGATTTCCTTATTTCTTGTTCTTCCTCAAGTTCCTCAACTTTCACCTTTACTTGTGTAGGTTCATGCTCAACTGCACTTGATGACAAGGGAGGTACAAACAAAATTTCTTTCTACTCAATACCTCTAATTGCTACTGTTGTCTTCTTTGCAATATCAAACTCATGCTCTGTCATGCCAGATTCCTTTAATATTTTCTTTATAGTGTTTTCCACTCTCTTCTTAGACTATTTTTCTTCCATTATAGCTTTATCAGGGTTGGATTTTTCTTCAAATGTTCCAAATCTATTGCATTGGGTATCCAACTTACTCTTAAGTAACCTACCAACATATCCTTCTATCTCTACCTTAGATATCTCATAGCCAAGAGGGTCTATGAACTCAATTCTAGGTTCCACTACCTCAATATAGGTAAAGTCAATGTCAACCATGAAGCATATATCATTTTTATATTTCTCCACAATAGACTATGGAATCCTTGATCTACTAGATACCAATCTCTGAAATGTCTTCAATACCAACATACCACTTTCATTCACATTATCAATAACATGTTTCAAATATACTTTATTGATTCTTTCCATTGTGTTTTGTCCATTATTCCAATCATCTACAACTGAGTAAGGAAATCTTCTTAATAGGTGGAAAAACATATAAGTGATCAAAGAAGAAAATCTAAATTGTGCATACTTGGTCTTCTTAATCTTCTCCAAGTTTTCAAACAATTGAATTCTCAGGATTTCACACATATCTACTAGTACCTTGTCAACACACATCAAATATGCTATATGTACCATACCAGCTGCCATATCATCTTCTCTAGAATTTGCACAAAACTTTGTGGTTAGGATTTTGCACAAATATCTCACATCATCTTGCTTGATTTTACTGATTACAATTCCTCTACCATTATAGGATGAACCTGTGTTATCAATAACTATTTTCCTCATATTCTTCTCATTTAAGGGAATAGCACCAGATTTAGATAATCTAGTTACATCATGAATCAAATCAGTAGTAATGTCTATTACTCTATCCTCTAGCCAAAATTTCCCATTATGAATTCTGCTCAAAATGATCTTAGTGCATTCTTCATCGTCAAACTCATATTTCAATGAATACCTAACAATCTCATTCTCTTTCAAATGTTCATATCCTTACTTCAAAGACATATCATGATTGTAAATCTTTTGATACTCACTGGTAAAGTCACTGTCACTTAGGGTTTCAATCTTACATCCAAGATAACTTCTTACATTTTCTAAATGCAAAACTCCATCTAGTATGAATGATAGTGCTAACTTAGGATCATCTTCCAAGGGTTCTACTAGTTCTTTCTTCAATCTAGGTCTATTCTTATCTCTGACATTGTGAATTAAGAATACATCCATCATTGCTTCTAATCTCTTATACCGATTCAAAGATTTATCAAGATAAATACCTCAAATTCATGATTTTAGGGCTTTCGTAGATTCAGCGCTTCAATCCTTCACCAAATCACTGCAAAATGCTTCCAATCACTACTTTCTGCTCTTCCAAATACTTCAATTATCTTTGATAGACAAATAACTTTGATCATAACCTTTTATCACTTGAATCTCACTTAGGTCTGACATTGCATTCAATTCTTTTTCTGCTTTATTCCAAAAAGTTGTTTCTGTTAACTTGCAAAATTTAAAACTTCTTGCGATCTCGCAAAACATAATATTTTCTTTTGTGCTCTTAACCATAGCATTAGTATATCATAAACTACCTTACATTAACTATGCAAGACTTAATGCATCATAAATCTACTTCTACACTAATTCTAAGTTCCTAAACTACTGCAATTTACATAATTTAAGTGCTTAAAGATAGGTCAGGTAGGGATTCACTCTTACCACTTGATACTTCACCTTTCTGATTCCCTTCAATTTTGAATATATCTCCTTAATCTATGCCTTTAACAATCTTTACTTCATCTTCAATACTGCAGCAACCTTTCTAACTATTTCCTATACTTTCATTTCTTCTTGCATGATTCCTAGGGTTAGGGTTAGGATGATAAGTTCCATTGTTTGTTCTACAAAATCTTGTTGTATGTCCAATCTTGTTACATATCTGACAAACAATTCCATTGTTCCCATATCTCAGTCCTTGCTAATTGATATGTGACTTGCAATTTCTGGCAATGTGTCCAACCTTGTTGCATCTATAACATACTACTCCATTTATTCTATTCATATCTTCATTAGGTCTCTTATCTGCATTGTTAGTATTCCTAAACATTCTACTACCATAATTATTCTCAATAACTTCATATTTTCTACATTCAATAGCTCTATGTCCAAAACCATGACACTTATAACAATAACCATTAAGAGGTTTAAATTGTTTACCTATGCAATCTCTCTTCATGTGACCAATAGTATTACAACCAAAACATCTACCTTTGAATTCTCTTTGCATACCTTTGGCTGATTCTTCTTCTTTAGGTGCATCTTCAGATTTGTTGATCTCATCTGACTTCTTTTCATCAATGTTTTTACATACTTTCAGATCTGGTTCTTTTCTTTCATCATTCATTCTAAATATATTAAATCCAAGTCCAACCTTATCATAGGATGGTTTCCCAAAAGATACTTGTTCATCGATCTTCTCACTATTTGAATATAGCCTTTCAAGTTGTTGTTTGGATTGAGTCAATTCACCTTTCACAATCTTATTGTATTTCTCAAGTTCTGTATGCTACAAATTTACTTTCTCAAATTCAGATGTTACTTTGCCAAGCTTAGATCTTAATTCTTCATTTTCAATCTTCAATCTTTCATTCTCAGATCTTAGATTTGCTTCATTTTTCTCATTTCCATCTTTCAAACTTAGTTTTAGCTTTTCTATCTTCAGTTCATGCTTAAGGATCACATTTTCTTTTTCTAAATTGTCATCACAATCTTCAATAAGAACTTTGGATTCCTTTTTAGATTTCAGATCTTCTATCTTGTTTTTCAATTTCTCAATAAGGTTCTTTGCATCATCATATTTCCTTTTCAGAGTGTTTCTTTCATCAGTAAGCATATCAATCTACTCAAGAGCTTCATCAAGATTCTTTTGTAGTTGATCCATATCCATAGAGATCTTACTCAAGCTGCTAGGCTTTCCTTGAATGATTCTTCTCCGAGTAACTAAGCTCTGATACCAATTGTTAGAAATAGGGAATACTGAGAGGGGGGCTGAATCAGTATTCTACAAACTTTACCTTTTTCCCAAATATGGATATAATAGATTATCTTCACACATGCATAACATAAGAAACTAAATAATATGCATAGCAATAACATCAAAGAACTCATAACACATTGTTTGTTCTCGAGGAAACCCTGGCCAAGGGAAAACCCCGGTGGGGATGGTACCCACAAAGATTCACTAATCAAAATTATCTTGTTAAGGATATTGACCCTTTTAGGAGTCTATTACAAGCATATAGTGTATTAGTCCTAATTAAGGGACTATAGGCCTTGTTAGAAGCCTCAACCCTGTTAGGAGTTGTCAATACAAAATCTGATTACTAGATGAGCCCACTACCCAAACAAGTAATATACAATGTATAAAAAATAGGTCAAGGTACATAACCTTTTCTTCTTGTATCAATATTCCTTTTCTTCTCTTATCTTTTCATCATCACTATTACATTTGCTTCACAATTACATTTATTACATCACTTTTCTTTCATTTCTTCTCTTTTATTTTCAATTACAATTGCATATATATACAAGTTATTAAGACTAATAACTTTACATGGTCAACTTCCATATATCATTATCTAAGAGTTAACATCTAGGATTTCATCCCTTTATATTGTTAAGTCATTATTTTGATAAACAAAATAATCCCTTAACTCTTTACCAATTCTGCCTTCATGTTCTATCCTGTCGGCTTCACACTGTCTTTGGTAAAACTATCATAACTAATTTTGTACATGCCATACTGACTTGCACTCTAAAATGGGTCATCATTAGCCATCATAGAGTCTATTTTCAAGTGTGCAAGCACTGAACTCACTCTAATCAATGTCACAAACAAAAATTGTGTCTTGGTACACTTTGAAAACACTGTCTCACAGTTAGACAAATTTGTGATGCGCTCTGCTATACTTGCTCTCTGACTTGTGTGATCTTCATGAGGATCATATGTTGCCATAATGAAACATCTATGTACTCACTTCAGCCAAATTTCTAACAAGACAGACTCTTGGCTTGGCAACTCAATGATCAATACAAAAACATGTGTGTTGGTGGTGGAAACAACTCTCCTCCACCCACTCCTCCTAAGAATCCATGAAGTGGAAGATATTCAAGATCACCTTCATGATCTCCTAGCCCTAGAGGAAGAAGGGCCCCACAATATGATCAATATAGGAGACAAACACCTCCTAGGAACTCAAAACAACCTTCTCAACATGCTCACCATGGTTCACAATATGGGGGAAGTAGCTCAAGTCTTGACCTTGACTCCCAACATTTCATGAAGATATAACAAGAACCACTCTTCCAATAGTATGTGGAGAGATACTTGGAGAAAAAAAAAAGACAAGTTCCTAGAGATTTTAATCAACAAAGGTGCTAAAGTCCCTTACAACTTTGATGTGGACAAAAAGATCAAGAAGAAAGGTCCATCTCAGGATGAGAAGATCAAACAACTTCAGAGTATGATGGAAAAGATGCTGGCACCCAAGAGCTCATTTAATCTTGATTCAATTTGTCCCAATGCTTTTGACAAGAGTGTGAGTATGAAATATTTTCCTAGAAAATTTGAGATCCCCCAATATGACAAGTATGATGGTAATGGAGATCCACATGATCATGTGCATCAGTTTTATATTATGAGTTTTGAGTTCCATCAAGATGACTCGTATCTCATGAGATTGTTCCCAAGGAGTCTTAAGGGTCAAGAGATGGAATGGTTCACCAACATAACTCCCCCCATCAAGACTTTCAAAGAGCTTTTCCATAGATTTGTCCAACACTTTGCATACAATATTTCAAGATCTTTCACCATGTTGGACTTATGTAACTTAAAGTAAAATCAAGGGGAATCCTTTCTCACTTTCTTACAAAGGTGGAGACAACAATGCTCTCGCTACTCTAGGACCATTCCTAAAGATGAGAAGATTGACATCCTTGTTAGCAACTTGGTTCTTGAAATGAGATATGAGGTTAAGAAGATGGTATTTGATTCCTTTGACACCATGGTTGAAACCTCATGTAGGATTGAGGATGTTTTGAGAGAACAAGGAATTTTGACCAAACATGGAAACAATAATAACAATGGTCAAAAGAACAACTCTCACAAGGATAAAGGAAATAAATCACATTGGAATAGGAACAAACAAGTGGTCAATGATGGAGTTTTGGACTCTTCTCAACCCAAAGATCAAGTTGTTATTCACTTGTCTAGTGCAGTTCAAGCCATGAAACTCAATGCCTCTAATCAACACAAGAGCAAGCCAAGATATCAAGATAAGCCCAAGAAAGAGAGGCATCAATTTGAAAAACTTGGTGATTCATATGAGGATGTCTTCAAAACACTCATTGCCAACAACCTTGCACATCCTCAAGATCCCACAAAGCATCATATACTTGATGTTAAGCCTTATTGGTAGGATGACAAAGCCTTTTGCAAGTTTCATAATGGCATTGGACATAATATTCAAAACTAATGGAAACTTAAGCATATCATCCAAGATCTCATTGAGAATGGAAAAATTCAGATAGATGGATTGAACACTAATGTTGATCATAAGGCTTTCAAAGAACCTTTGCCCAAGTATGAGAAGGGGGAAACCTCTAAACTTAAGAATGGCAAGGTTGAGATCAATTACACTTACACTACTACAGAGAATGTTGTCAACATGCTTGAAGTTGTAGAGGAAAATGTCAATATGATGAGAAATAAAGATCCTTATGGTTATGATCTAGACATGGACTCTCCTCCTATCTTTGATGAAGAACCTATCATGGTGCTAAGGGGTCCAAACTCTAGAATCTCATCCCAAGCTCTTAATGTTGTCACATGAAGTCAAGGTCCCATTGTCATTAGAGGACCTAATTCAAGTCAACCCAGTAAACCAAAGCAAGTGGCATCCAAGAATGTCACCTCAAAACCAACAGTTAATCCTAAAATGAGTTAGAATCTTGTAGATCAGTTGCAAAGAACCCCAACTCAAATTTCAATGTTTGAGCTCTTAGAGTTGTCCTTGAGGCATAAGAAAGTCCTTGAGGATGCCTTGTGTGTGGTGAATGTCCCTAATGACTTAGATGTTGATCAATTCCAAAACATGGTTAACCATATTTCTATCCCTCATTACCTTACCTTCTCAGAGGATAATGATAAAGCTTTGAGCCACCCACACAATCTCGCCCTTCATATTGAAGTCATGATCCACAAAACCTGTGTCAGGCATGTGTTGATAGATGGGGGTGCAGGGCTTAATATTTTTTCCTTGAGAATTTTAAAGACATTGGGTTATTCTGAACAAGTCATAGATACTAGAAAGAAGATCACTATCAAATCCTATGATGAGGTGGAAAGAAGTTCCAAAGGGTTGGTCATCCTTCCTGTTAGGATTGGCCCTGTTGAGAAGGATATTTTGTTTCAAATTATTGATGTTGGTCCTCTGGGATACAATATCTTACTTGGTAGACCATGGATCCATGATATGTAAGTAGTTCCATCTACCTACCATCAATGTGTTAAGTTCCCCTACAATGGAGTATAAATTTGTATACCTAGGGATAGCACATTATTTGTTAACTCAATTTCGGAAAGTAATCATGTTCCCCTCAATAGATAAGTAGAAGATTTTTATGCAATCTTAACAAAATGCAAAGACAAGTTCAAGTTGGTAGACCTTGGTGTAGGGGGGTATCAAATTAACTCTTTTATAAAGCTTCTAGTTTCACCTAGATCTTATGGAAAACCTTCACAAGAAATGAGACCTTCCTCTTAAGCTATGACTTTATTTGGTACATTTGTATAGTCCTCAATGCCTATTCAAGATGAGAAAGAAGAGGTGGCTATTAAAGACTGGATTTATAGAGAAGAGAAATACATGCACAATGAGAACTTCTCTCCCTCTCCTAAGGCTTATGGAAGAGGGTATACTTTTGTCAAGTAGATGGGCTATCCTGGACATGGCCCTCTTAGTCATAGATTGGATGCTAGAGTTGAACCTCTTGATCATGTTATTTTTGGATGCAAGTCTAAGAAGATGGTTGGCCTAGGATTTGTGAATCATAATAAGAACACTGGTCCTATCCAAGATGAGTCAGATAGTGAAGATGAACAAAAATACATGCCTAATTTGAAAAATCAACAAGATATGTGTCAAGATTGGGTCCCTTCCACTAATCTCCTTTGGGGAGATTTAGACAGTCTAGCCACTCATGCAACTGTTGCAACATTAGAACAAGAAGAATTAGATGTAGAAGATCCCATTAGAGAATGTCAATGTAAGAATATTACTCATTTGATGGAGAGAGATGTTACCCTTGATGACATTAGAGCTTCCACATCAAGACGTACCAAACCTTCATGGTGTAAACATTGTATTCAGGATTCAAAAATAGACTCACATGAGTATGAATGGGACTCTCTCTCTAATTCTTCCACTGTTGACATGGATGTTGATGTCATCCACACTTATAGTTCTCAACTTGAGGTAGCTGACGAGTCACATGTAGGATTAGAGGACTTGAACCCACATGTTGCCTTAGTGGATGATTATTCACTTGTTAGGATGAATCCTAATTTGGGTAGCCTAGAAGGACACTTGATGGACTCTGACTCTTTGGTCATTAGAGATGATATCATTCGCATTCATAACCTTGAACCTGTAATTGAATTACCTCTTTCTCATCCTAACCTCATTGATTAGTCCTAATGCTATCAAGAACCTAAGCTCTTAACGTTCCAAAATAACTATGAGATAACCTATTACTTGAATACCATTGAACCCGTAGTCTCTTCCACCAGTGAACTGACTGCCAGCATGATAGAGCCAGACATCAAGTACCTTAGTCACAAAATAAAAAGAAAAGAAAAAAAGAAAAAGAGTTCTGATGGTGAAAACCACTGTGTGGTGGTGTCATAACCTAAAAAGGTAAAAATAAATGACGTATCCAAGGGTGAAAACCTCTCTAAGGCACTTAAGGATGAGGTACTTGATCATCTCCCTAGATATTTTCAAGATAGATCTTTAGTTCTTGTTGAGCCAACACAAGCAGTCAATTTGGGTATAGATGAAGCTCCATAGATAGTACACTTGGCTCAGTCCTTGTCACCATAAGAAAAAGAAGCTTACACTAAGTTCTTATAGAAAAAGAAGATCAATTTTGCTTGGAATTATTCAAATATGCTAGGGTTGGACACTAATCTTATTATGCATCACTTGTCCATAGCTCCAGGTGTAAAACTAGTCAAACAAAAATTGAGAAAGATGCACCCTCACATAGCTCTTCTAGTCAAAGTAGAATTAGGCAAACTCCTTGGTGCACGATTCATAAGAGCTATTGACTATGTTGAATGGATATCAAACAATGTACCAATTTCCAAACATGACAAGTCAATTAGAATTTGCATAGATTTTAGAGATGTCAATAGAGCATGCCCAAAGGATGATTTTCTACTACCCAATATAGACATGATAATGGACATGATTGCAGGTTATGAGATTTATTCCTTGATGGATGGTTTTTCCAGATACAATCAGATTAAGATAGCTCCTGAAGATCAAGAAAAGAATGCATTCACTTGTGCATGGGTACCTATTGATGGAATGTTATGCCTTTTGGATTAAAAAATGCAGGAGCCACCTATCAATGAGCTATCACAACCATTTTTCATGACATGATGCATAAAAACATGGAAGATTATGTGGATGACACTTTGGCCAAGTCTAAGAAAAGAGACACATGCTTAGATGATTTAGAAGTCATTCTAGATCACATGGAACAATTTCAATTAAGGTTAAATCCTAAGAAGTGTGCATTTGGTGTCACCTCTAGAAAACTACTAGGATTCATCATTTCAGCAAAAGGAATAGAGATAGACCCTAAAAAATTCCAAGCCATCATGGATATGCCACCTCCTAAAAACATTAGTCAAATGAGGAGTCTTCAAGGGTGCCTTCAATCCATAAGGAGGTTCATTTCACAGTTGGCAGATAGAGCGCAACCTTTTAACAAGAACTTACATAAAGGAGTTAAATGTGCTTGGAATGAGGATTGTCAAAAGAGCATGGATAAAATGAAGAAATACGTGGAAAATCCTCCTATTTTAATGCCTCCTATCCTAGGGAAACCACTTATTCTATATGTTTCAGTGACAGAATCTTCCTTGGGGGCATTACTAGCTCAACTTGATGAATATGGGAAAGAAAGAGCAATATACTACATTAGTCGTACTCTTGTTTCATATGAGATAAACTACACCATCATTGAGAAAGCTTTCCTTGTAGTTATGTTTGCTTCCCAAAAGTTGTGACATTACATGCTTGAGCACACAATACACCTCATAGCAAAAATAGATCCACTCAAGTATTTACTCGATAAGGCTGACCTCATAGGTAGAGTTGCTAAATGGATGATGAACCTTTCAAAGTTTGACATAGAGTACATCGAAGTAAAGCAATCAAAGGACAAGCCATAGTAGATCAATTGGCTAATTTCCCAATACAAGATAGTGAACCTATTCATGTTGACTTCCTAAATGAGCACCTCATGTATATGACTGAAAGAACATGGAAGATGTTCTTTGATGGATCTTTTATACAAAATGGTTCAGAAGCTGGTCTGTTGTTTATTTCTCCTCATGAGTACACGATTCCTAAGTCTTACAATTTATTGTTCCTATGTACAAATAGCATTGCTGAGTATGAAGCTTTAACAAATGGACTTAAAATGGCCATAGAATGGAGAATCACCAAGTTACACATCTATGGGGATTCACAATTGATAATCAACCAAGTTAATGAACAATATCAAATAAAAGATGAGAAACTGGTACCTTACAAGAAAATGGTTGATTCCTTGAAATGATACTTCACATTTGTCACACTTTTGCAAATCCCTAGAGTAGAAAACAAAGAAGCTAATGCTATGGCTACAATTGCTTCAGTCCTTCAGTTAGAGAAACATGAATCCAAATTTGAATTCCTAGTGGAAGAGATACATCACCCTATCTATGATTCCCAAGAAAGCCATGTCATTTGTACCCTTGTTGGTCATGAGTCATCCTGTTATGGTGCCATTTACTCATACCTTCATGATGGCATTAATCCTAAAACCTTTAACCGATCTGAATATAGAAACCTTACCTAAAATGCCTCTTGTCATACCCTTTTCTCTAGTGATTTGTATAGGAGGGGTCTAGATGGAACAATTCTTAGATGCTTAGAAAAGGATGAATCTAACAAAGCATTAGTTGACATGCACAAGGGCATCTATGGGGGACATTCCAATGGTCTTTCCATGGCCTGAAGGTTTCTTAGGGTGGGGTACTATTGGCCTATGATGCGGATTGATGTAGTAGCTTTTGCAAAGTCATGTGAAAAGTGTCAAAAACATGGTAACCTGATACATGCTCTAGGCAGGGATTTCATTCCTTCTATATCTCATTGGCCATTTTAGCGTTGTGCCTTTGATCTTGTTGGGAAGATTCATCCCAACTCACCAGGTGGACACAATTTTATTATCCCTGCTATTGATTACTTCACTAAATGGGTAGAAGCTATCCCACTTTCTATTGCCTTGGGCAAGACAGTATCTCTATTCATTATAAACCATATCATATGTTGATATGGAGTGCCTTCTAAGATTATCACTAACAATGGAGGTCAGTTTAAAAATAAGGACCTTAAACAACTCTGCAAGAAATTCAAGATTAAACAACATCGGTCCTCCATTTACTTCCCGCAAGGAAATGGTCAAGCAAAGGCATCAAACAAAACCATTCTTAAAATCCTACATAGAACAATTCATAAGAATGGTAGAGATATGCATTTACAGATAAATCTAGCTTTGTGGGCTTATAGAATGAGTATTCATACTCCTACTGGGGCTACTCTATTTGCCCTTACATATGGTGCTGAAGCAGTGTTACCTTTAGAGGTTGAGATTCCTTCACTTAGAGTTTCCCTCAAAGGTCTAGTTATAGATGAAGACTACCATGCCATGAGACTTCAAGAGTTAGAACTTCTAGATGAGAAACATCAGGCTTCATTTGACCATATGAGGGTTTATCAAAAGCGCATGTCCAAAGCCTTCAACAAAAACTTTCACCCTAGAGAATTCCAAGTGGGAGATCTTGTTCTACACAAAAATTCTAAGAATCAACAACATAGAGATCAAAAGATAAAATTTGAGCCTAATTAACTTGGACCTTACATCATTACAGTAGCTTTTGGGACAAGTGCTTATTTATTATCTATAGAAGAGGGAGAGAATCTCCCTGGTCCTATCAATGTATTACACCTAAAGAAGTTCTATCCATGATGTATGTTCTGTCTGGGGGCATCCTTTGTACATACTTATTGATCCTGAAAAAATACAAAAAAATGATATATTGTCAAAAATTCTAAAAATCTAAAAATGTCCTAAAAAATGATCATCTTAGTGAAAACCTAGCAATAGGTGCTTTGATGTATCTCAAAAAAATTATATATTCCAAAAATACAAAAAATCAAAAAATTCAAAAAAATAGCAAAAGTGCCTTGGTGAAAACCTAGAAACAGGTGCCTTGGTAGCAAAAATACAAAAAAATTATAAAAAGTCCTAAAAAAAAAAAAAGAAGGAAAAATTGCAATAAAATCCCAGTGGTGAAAACCTAGAAATGGGTGCTACTTGAGGCCTTTGCACCCATGTTTCTCAGCACACATCCTCAACACTTAGCCTTTCTCCATCATGCCTTGTCCTTGTTGCCTTGGTTTGGAATTGGTCTTTGTCTTTGTCTAGGGGGCATAACTATGTTAGCTTTGGTCTCTTGGATGTGTTAGTCTTTAGGACACCTCGCAAACTGTGCTTTTCAACACAACCCTTGGCATCGAGTGTTTTTCAACACTTATCGATTTGGTCTTTACCCAATTTGGTCATGTGATCTTACTTGCTAGCAAGCATTCAATCCTTATCCTTGAAACTCAGTATCAGTTAACACACTTAAATTTTTTAATGCAATACCTAAAGCTTGAGCTATGTCATGATCTTTTCTTTATGTGCTGACTATTATTGATTTTCGTTTAGTGTCCTTGTCTAATAAGTCTCGCCAAGATGCATAGCTAGAGGACTTGGGGCATGGGGCATGTTTTTATTTTCTTTCTAATTTTGGATGTGGTCTTGAAGCTCTAGAGTGTCTCTTGTTGTTCCCTTGAAACACTTAGGAGATTTGAGGCATCATCCGTGACTATTTTTACACAACTGTTCTTATGGTCATCCTATCATCTATGCTTTGATGTGAGCATGGTTTTTCTACATTAAATTGGGTAAGCTAACATCAAAGTAATCTTGACCTTTATGTCTTTGATGCTTATGTTAGAATCTTTCCACATTCCAATCTGATATAAATCACATTCATATTTTCATAGTTGTGTTTGTCACTAGTGATGATTGTGTGATTTTTCGATGTTCGTTAATAATGGCCTAATGATGAAAATAAGTTCCTTAACATTCTCTAATGAATGATGAACACAAAATCCTATGTTATAGTTGCTCTATTGCAAGTACACCTTTTCATTTTCATGTAGCTTGCATTGTTAGACTTCATGATAATATGCATTTTTAGGCTGCATTAGGAGTTTAAGAGGTTTTTCCTTCATCTTTCTTTTGGACTTTTAATCAACTCTGATCATGTTTTGATCTTCGTTTCCTTATCTTCTTTCATGATCTCAATAAAAAATTTCCTATCTTAAATAGTTGATTTATTTTGAGGCATTCTCTTTCTTGAGGCACATCCTCTTTCTTCTCTCCATTTCTTTCCACCTCTTCCAAACTTTTGTCTTCCATTCACTTTCACCCCACTTCTTTTCTTCTAATTCAACCTTGGGGCATAATCGTTCATGCTTAATGATCTACCTTGGTTCTGTGATTCTTATATCTTTCATCTTACATCAAGAACCTTATCTTTAGTTCAATTTGATCAAATTTATCAATTTACTATTTCTCCTCTATCTCATTTCGATTTCGATCATGAGGGGGCAGTACCTATCAAACTTCAATCCTTGATTCAACTTTATTAATCCTATCAATTGCTTCACTTGGGGAAACCTTGCTTGAGACTTGATGATTACCTATTTACAAGGGTGTTGGCCTTGTCTTTTTCAATCAGCTTATCTTTGTCCTGATGTGTTCCCGTCCTTCGATCACACGTCTAGGTTGTTTTGTGATCCCAAATCGATCTCACATTTCAACTTCATTCTTTGACTACATGTGTTCCCATGAAGATCACACATTATTCAAAGAGAGGCAAATGTATGCACCCTAAAATGGTCACCTAGACTTTGGGCCCCCATTCATCAATTTATCAATTTCCTGAATCAATGCTTTGCAATATTTTCAATTTAAATCAATTTCCTTGATCAAATCATAATTAATTCAATTATTTTAATATTTCCTAAGGTTTGATCATTTATCCTAACTTTTATTTAATTAAGAGAACATGCTCCTTTTTAATTAAATAAAAAATCTTTTAATTAAATAATAAAATCACTTTATCCTAAGCCACATTTAATTAAAAGAACAAATCTCTTTTAAATAAATAAAAAATCTTTTAATTAAATAATGGAAACCACTTTGCTAAAAATAATAACTAAATAATAAAGTAAAAATAAAAATAAAAAGACTTTTTGTCTACACATTGAATGCACACTTTCCAAGATGAGTGGAATCTCCTTTTGCCTCTTAATCACTTCCACAAATCTTTTTGCCTCTTTACCATGTCCATTGATTTTGCCTCTTGAGAATCTTGAGCACATGGATCAACCAAGATTTAATCTCCACCATTGCCCATTTCTTTTTGCCTCTTAATCTTGACCGTCCATTCATTTCTAAATCCTTTATAAGGAGCCATCTCCTTCTCATTTTATGCATGAATATTTTAGAGATCCAGGATTTTATGTATTGCTATGTAGGTTTGGAGAGCGATTTTGGAGGAGAATTTGAGCACTTGAGCTTGAACATTGCAACTTCTCTTTTATTGTCTTCTTCTCTCATGCCTCCATGGCAATTCATGTAGATTAATATTGCACTTGCATATTAGATTAGATTCATATTTCCTTTCATAGAATAAATTAATAATCTTGCATAAGCATTTTCTTTCATAGATTAGTTTTCTTTTATGCATTGTTATCATTTAGAATAGCTTTCATTTTAATTTTCATGCATACTTGATGATCATGGAAACTATAATTCTTGCTTATCCTCTTTGAATCTCTCATTTTATGGTGTACTTGCATGGGCACAAACTAGGTCTAAGGTGAGGGCCTCCATCATAACCCCTTGCACTGCATGAATAGAGAGCTATGAGTCACCATTTGAGACCTCATTCTTGAGAAATCTTGGATATAATGACTCATAGAAGTGTGTCAACATTTTAGCACACAATTACTTCTAAGCCTAATTAATTAAATCAATCTCATTAAATGCATGGCTAAAGTAATTAGTTAAAAAAATTTAATAAAATGACTTAAAATACATGTCACCTCTCATGAGACAACAAGGACAATATCAACCAATGAGAGGTTAGCCACATGGATCAAAGGAGGATGAATCTCAACCACTCCTCTCAAATTGCATCTCAACCGTTGAATTCAATAAAGTTCTATAAAAGAAGAATTTTAAACTCACAAATGATATAGTTAATTTCATTCATACTTACATGTTGTCATTTTGATGTCATAGATAATTAACTCACATTTCATTTCATAGTTTAATTGGTAATGAATTAATGGAATTGTTTGATTTCTCAATTTCTTAGTTAAATGCATTTAATCTCTCATTCTAGTAGTGAATTTTTATTGTTTAGAGTCTAAATCTGAGAGAAAATTAGACTTTAAGTATACTCTTTCTAGTTAGAGAGAAATATGATGATTTTTTTAGTTTTCTTAAGTTACTATTTTCTTAATAAACTAACAATCTAATGTCTTATTGAAGTGTTGTGTTGCAGGATAGGAGGTACAACAATTCACACACATATTTCTAGTGCCCATTGTGAGGCCAAGCCCCATATTTTTGGCTTTTTAACTCAATTTTGTCAATGTTTGACATAACCAGGACCGCATCTGGAGCTTTGGATTGCATATAGGAAGAAAGGTTGCACAAGGTTAAAATAGGATCACACCTGGTCTTTCCCTAATCCCATCTAGTCAAGGTCGCCTATTGTGAACTTTGTATCATATTTAGGATCCTTGATCACATTTGGTTAAATTTATGATGCATCTGGTTGTTGATCACATTTGGGAATAAAATGGGATTGCATTCAATAAATTTACTTGCAAATTTGAGATTCCTAATAACTAATGGGTAAATTTTGTGACTTTGATTTATTTTTTAAGCTTAACTATGGTTTGTAGATCGAATTGACAAAGAAAAATCAATAAATAAACTACTAATGAGTTATTTTGTAGGTTGCCTCATGGAATCAACTAAACACTTTATGATTGTCTTCATTGATTTTGTATGAATTTAATTACAATTTGAGGTCACTTTTCAATCTAATCAAAGCATTATTATCTTTTCCCTTTGGGAACATTAGAAACTCAAAAGTTAGATTGGGATTTAAGGTCAAATTGGAGTAAATTTGCAATACACTCGCATGATGTGCTTGATAGGAGAAAATGACATGGATAGGAGAGTATGCTCTTCTCCCTAGTGGAGAATCATAAATTAGACTCATAAGTCATCAATTCTCTTTACTTTTTTTCTATAATCATTAGAGGGCCTATTGACTGAGGTAAAAATCTCCTAGAAACAACCCAAGTGAGGACATGTAGAAGCCAACCCTTCCACCTCACTATAATAAAGACACTTCCTTGAGATGAAAATCTCACAAGAATTAGTTTATTTTGTCTTTGGAACCATGATTTGATCATTTCGTTATACATGCTTGGATCTTGTGTAGAGCAGAGTAGCTTAAATCTTGCTTCTGAGACTACACAAATTCAAGTACTCATAGGGATATAGGCCTCAATCTCTCTTTCAGGACTATGAGAGATGATTATGAATAGATTCCCTCATTAAATCCCTTATGTTATAAGCCACCCAAATTACCCATGAAAGGTTGGTAATGCTTGCGCAAGGAAAATAGTAATTTCCCCAAGAAATTCAGCATATCAAGCCCTCTTAGACATCACTACTCGGCTAATATGGCCTCCAACATCTATTGTGTGTTATTGGACTATCATATCTTGAGGATTCTTTGAGTGTGTTCCTAAGATAATGAAAAAGCATTTCCAATTTATGTCAAAGTTTATAAGGAAAACTAGGTGTGTGTTTTTTCTAAAAACAACTCTTGTTGGTGTGTTTGAATTGAAATCAAAGATAAAAAACCTAAATGAACAATCACAAATCCTCTCAAACACTTAGAGCCACTAGAATCAGATAGAAAAATCCTAAATTTTTGACAAAATTGATAAACTTTTCCTCAGACAAACCATTAGAAGATCGCATTTGGTATCCCAAGTCACATTTGGTATCCTGAGTCACATACGGTAAATACAGAGTCACATCTAGTATATCCTAAGTCACATTTGTTTTAGGGGTCGCATCCAAGATTTCCTAGATTACATTTGGTTAACATCCTTAGAATTTGCATATAGAGGGTTGTATTTGGGATAGAGAGCACTTCTACACGTGCCAGAACCTTGATTTTTGGATTTTTGAGTACCCTTTTGAGCCTTTTGTCAACCTTTGTCATCAGAACCAGTAAACCTACAAGTATGAGATGGTAAATTATTAAGTGTACCTCACCTACCTATTTGGTCTCAATCTGCATTCTTCAAGTTATGTATTCCAATCCATATCAAATCCAATCAGTTCCCAACTCATGAATAAGGCATTTCCCTCCTTTGACATTGGATCCTGTCACATTTTCAAACCCACACTTGTAACCTTGGGCAGACACAGTTGGACAACTTTCAAACCCTTTCAAACATCAAAACACTCAAACAATTACCTAATCAATATTTCATGGTCTTATCATCTAGAACAAAATCCATTTTCAAATGAGGTTCCACTATTAACTTTCAAACAAGGAGAAACATCAAGGATAAATCCTTTATTTAACACTACTCCCAATACTACTCATACTGTGACTCTTGGTACTACCAATATGTCGAATCAAAATGATTAAACTTGGGAAGAATGAAACAATGGTCACAATGACAAAAAAGAACAAGCCAATCAAGGGGAAGAAGAGAATTGAGGAAATCACTATGATTCTGATAGTGATGGAGATCCAACAGAACAAGAATACCAAATATTTCAAAGAAGCAAAAGATTCCAAAAGATACTTGAAATAACATTGGAAGAAAACAAGGAAAAATACTTTTTGGAGTTGGCATCTCAAGGAGTGAAGTTACCTAAGGACTATGATGTCAACCAACTCAAGCCAAAAGAGGATTGTAATACCTCTCCTACAGTGATACTATGATTTGATACTTTTTTATTATGATGGTTAGAACTATGCACTCATGTTTATGTTTTCATGGAGGATTATACGTTCATCAGATGATATTTATATGCTCAGTTATAGTTACTTTGATTATATGTTTATGAGATCCTAGAAGAATGTATTAGTTTTACATGTTTTATCTCATGAATGGTATACTAACCCTTATCTCAATTGGTTTATGGATACATATGTATTTTTCATGACTCAGGACGAAGTCGTAGTTACTCACTCGGTGAGGTCCACACGATGTATCGATCCTAGTCATCTGCTTGCATATATCTGATGTGTATATCTATATGTATATGTATCTCTTCTTGTTGATGCAGGATTTGCAGGTACCGGGTATCATCTCCACCTGGCTCCACAAGTCTGAGTGATCCCTTAAAAAAATCCTCGATTGTTGTTGTTGTCATGGAGATATCATCAAGCTTCACAAAAGAAAACCTTTACCCTTGATCATTCACCTTAGGTGGGAAGTGCCAGATCAGTTCCTGGTAGGGAGGATTATGTGGTTATCAGTTATTAGGGTTTGGATCTTGATCTTGCTATTAGGGTATGCTCAACCTTGTCAGTAGGTTATCTATGTGAGTCCTTGTTGGTCAATTTCTGTTAGATTATCATGTTAGTATTAGGGTCAAGCTATTACTTGTACCTTGCATCTTTGGTTATATAGTTATAGAATGTTAGTAAAATGAATAATAAGTTATTTATACTATATGTGTCATAAACATATGGGTGCACACATATGCTTATGAACACATATATGTATATATATTTATAAGTATAAATAAATATATAAACAAGATTAGCAAAATAGCACTAGCTTAATTATTGTTCGATAAAAGTAAATATATATATATATATATATATATATATCTATAATTTCTCATAAATAGAAATTACAACTCTAACCAAAATGTAAATAAAAATAAAAATAAATAATTAAAAATAATTGCCTCCGGTAACAAAACTAACTAGCTAGGAGGGAGTTGAACTCGAGACCTCCTAGAAGTTGGGCTAGTTAGTTACCAATTGTGCTATGTGAATTCCTTGTGAGATGTTTAACTAATTTGGTTATTAAAGATTTCTTTAGACAATATTTTAATTAAAAAAAAAATAAACAAAACTTTATTATGTTACGGGAGAGATTAGTTTCTCCTCCAACCGACTATGGAAGTTGGAGAAGTTTCTTCCCGTATAGAAACTTCTCCAACCAAATAGTTGGAGAGGAGATTATATTTATGATGATTGGTTCAGAAGAGGGGGGGCTGGAAACTATTTTGGGAATGGAGAAACTTTGGCTAATCAGGAGAAATTTGGGAGCGGAGGAACAGGGAGCAGCGGAAGAATTTTGCAGGAACGGGCTTCATCAACCAGGGAACTATTTACCAGGTTGGAGCTTTTCCCTGATAATCCCTAGGATATGAAATAATTATTTTATTGTAATGTCTGTTTGTGCATTATCGTTTATGTTAGATCGGCAAACTCAATAGTTTTAATATCCTGGTTATATTAATATTTGCTGAAATAAAATGTAAATTCACAGAATATTAAACCCTAGAAAATGTATAAGAAGTTAGATAAACAAATAAAAATACACAACGTTGTATTTTATAATATTAATAGAGTTATATTTTCCTGTATATGTCCTTTGAAAAAAATATATATATAAATATAAATTTATTAACCTACTATTGTTTTGATATTCTAAAATATTCATTAAATAATTATCTATTGTCTTAATATTATTATTATGTAATAGATAATATAAATTCTATTAAATATGTTTTAAAAATAAAAAATAAAATAATAATAAAAATGGGAGGCCGCTGCCGCGGCGGGTCCCGCGGTACCGGACGACTGCGTCCGCTACCGGTGGCACCTTCGGGTGCCGTGCGGCAGCGACCGCTGTCGGCGGTACCTGGGGTACCGCACGGGAGCGGGCCCCCTTGTAAGTTTCAAAAAACAAATTTTTTTTATTATTTATTATTAGCATTTGAAAAAAAGTGATTTCGGTATTATATGTATAATATATGGTTAATATATTATATATATAATATAATATGTGTTTAACATTAATTTGAGTTAGATATTATATTATATATATATAATATAGGTATTATTATATATATATAATATAATTTGAATTTTTATTAAAATTAAATTTGTATTATATTTTACATATAATATGATTTATAATTGGAACACATGTTTTCTTTCTTTGTTTATATATATATAATATGTATGATATTATATATATATAATTATAATATATGGAGACATTCATTTAAGACTTCTTAGAGGCATATTAATTTAAGGAATAAAACTATATTAAAATTTAATGAGGGTTATATATATATAATATATTGTATGTATATATATTATATATACAATATATTAGATATAATATAATCCATTACATGGGGAAAACATAGGAACTAGAGGCATATTTGTTCAATGTTTTAATTTTATAAATTTTATTTAAGTTGCAAATAAATAATTGATTTCTTGGTTTCATATCTGTATAGATGATAGGAGGGGACTAGAAAACTGAACCCTTTGTCTCCTAACTTGTTAGCAATCAAACCTGTCAAACTTTGTGATCTCCTAAGCATCCTAGGTAGGTCTGTTATAATGAAATTGTTGGACATGTTAGTGGTTTGCTAGGAAAACCTAACGGGAATAGGTTAGGGTTAGGAAACCTAGGAACCCCTAAGTGAGTGGCTCTCAGTGCGGGGCCGGGGCCCTAAAGTGGCTAGACAAGGATAACCGACTGATGAGTTAGTTAACCAAGTGATAACCTAATAAAATTTAAGGGATGGGTTCAAAACATTAAAAAGATTAAATTGTGCCTCGCCCATGCCATTAGCGCTAGGATAGGCTATGGATGGGAGTGGGAGAAGGTACCTATGTGTAGGTACAAATCGAATGGTGCTTGTCTGTATGAAAGGCATTCGATTTCCGCATGTGCCTACTTGGGGGCCGGGGCCCAGTGTGGCTAGTACCAGGACAACCCAAGGGGTGAGGGCTATGCGATGACACTCACTTAGGTTGTTGCTTAGGATTTCCTACCCAAACCTTAGAATCCCTTGTGAAATGTACTTTACTTGTGTGAAATGTTATCCAACCCTTTTGGTAAAACCTAGTAAGTTCCTTCTTGTGGGCTTGGTGTTTATCTCCTAGCACGGGGGGTGAAACCTTACCAGTTTCACATGGTTGGGTGGAAAATCTTTCTATCGAGGTATCTTGTGCAGATGTAAACAACTGAAGATTCATATTTGTCTGAGCACCTGTTGAAGAATGAAGACTTGTACTTATTCATGTTGTTGTAAACTTATGTATTCTCCTATGAGGAGTTTAAATGTAATGTAATTTTCAAATGATGTAATAATGGGTAGACATAGGAAAAGGGTTATATGGGATGTTTATTTAATGGAAAGATGTAATCTTGTTATGTATCAAGTTATGTAAAATGTTGATGAATCATTTGTTGTACTATTGCAATATGTTTGTTTGAGGAAATGGAATTATAGTAATTGATCTTTAAAAAGTTTTAGATGGAAATTAATTATGAATGTGTTTAAGTATTTTCCAATAAAGAACTTGAAATGGAATTTGTATGGTTAGTAAATGTTGTTAATAGTTTATCAGTTTTTAATTTACATTTAAGGGAACCTTGGAAAGAAGTTAGAATATGTTTTGTTTATTTGCAAACTTTAAAAGTTCAAAAATTTTCGTAAAACTCTACTTAGGTTTTCTTTTTAAACCTTTGTGCAATTCCCTGGTTCCCTTGCGGGGCATGACAAGGATCATACTCCTATATCTATATTAATGTGATAGTTACTTTCTATGCAAGTGGAGATACAAGATTTGAAGAAAGAAAAGGACAAACTAGAAAAACAATATTCATTAGAACATATTTCTCATTTCCCTTTTTATAAGGATGTGAGAATGATACCATTTCTACAATATGTCATAAGTCCTAAATATGACAAATATACTAACAACTCGGATCCTCAAGATCGCGTGAGGGAGTTTTGCACATTGAGCATGGAATTTATGCATGAACAAACCTACTTCATGAGGTTGTTTCCAAGAGGCTTGGGTGGACAAGCACTAGACTGGTTTTCTAAACTACCCATAAGCATTAAGACATTTAAAGAACTATTCAAGAAGTTTATTCTATAGTACTCATACAATATACAACATATAGTGACCATGTTAGACCTATGCAATAGGAAGCAGAAGAGAGGAGAACCATTCCTAACATTTTTACCGTGATGGATAAGGATCTTCGCAAGGTACTCATGACAAATACTTGAGAATGAGAAGATGGATATCTGCATTAACAATTTGGTGCCTGAAATGAATTTCCCTATACAACTCCAAGGTCCACCAAGCTTTGACAAGATGATAGATAGTGCAATTAAGATTGAAGAAGTTTTGGTTAAGAAAGGAGAAATTACTATCTATAAGTAGAATAAAGACAAGTACTATTCTAAGAACAATAAGGATAAGTACAAATATGGGAATAAGAATAATAATTTGGTTAACGATGTATCTTTGGATGCACCTAATGCAATACCAAAACCTGAGGTGTTTAATATTTCTAAAATTCTACACGCTAGTAAGAACTCAAATATGATAGTGATGCCACTAGCTCCTAAAACTTTTAATAAATCCAATAATTAGAATGAGCCTTGGTTATCAAGACCTAAGAAGACATTTACACCTTTAGGAGATACACTAGAGGTGGTCTTGAAGTCACTTTTGGATAATAAGATTATTAGAATCCCAGATTCAAAACCATGGAAACCAGAAGTGAAACCGAAATGGTGGAATGATAATGAATACTGTGATTTTCATTGAAATAAAGGACACAAAACCAATAACTACATGAAGCTAAGATATTTCATTCAAGACCTAATTGAAGAAGGAAAAGTCAAAGTGGATGGCCATCATATGAATAATGATCACAAAGCATTTCAAACCCTATTACCTAATTATGAAAAGGGTGAATCTTCTAAAAGAAATAAAATTAATTACACTTATACTGATAATGACAATGTGATTCATATGGTGGAACCTTGAAAATAATCCATCAATGTGATTAATCTCAAAGGAATACAAGATAAGACAAGATCCTCTAATGTTGTGACAAGGAGTCAAGCTAACCTCACCCTTAAGGGAGCTTCTACATCAAACCCACCTGCTATAACAATGGTTCCTAAACAATTGGAATTACCTTCAAAGTTCAATCTAGTAGATCAGTTGCAGTATACACCTACCCAAATTTCCATTTTGGAGCTATTGAAAATCTCTTCAGTCCATCAATAGATTCTTGACCAAGCCTTGCATACTACTAATGTACCTAAGGACTTATATGTAGACATATTCTAAACTATGCTTGGTCATCTAAATTCCCCACACTATTTGTCTTTCTCTGAGGAAGATGATAAGTCCTTGAACCATCCACATAAGCAACTACTACATTATATAGAGGTAGTGATCCATAAACACCAAGTCAAGCATGTCTTGATAGATGGAGGTGCTAGTTTGAATATATGTACATATAATCTGGTAAAGCAATTGGGGTTCTTTGAGCATGAAATTGATCCAGGAAGAAAGATAACCATCAAAGCCTATGATGAAGAAGAAATATCCTCTAAAGGATTGGTTTTCTTTCTCATTAGAGTGGGACCAGTGGAAACAGATGTAATATGTCAAGTTCTAGACCTATCACTTGCCTGCAATATTCTTCTTGGAAGACCATGGATCCATACAATGTAGGTTATACCTTCTACCTATCATCAATGCATAAATTTTCCTCATAATGGAGTAGAGGTAACCATTCCAGCTGATGCAACTTATCCTTTCAATAGTCTCAAGCAAGTGGATAGTATGATTCCACACAACAAAGAAAGTTCTCACAAAGCAGAAACTTCTAAAGAAATGGTCCTAGGGAGTTTTTCAAAGGTTAATATTCAAGAAATAGAAATGGGAGAATACAAAATAGATTCCTTAATGTCCATGAAGGATTTACCCTTATATCCTAGATCTTGAGGAAGACCTTCATCAAAATTCACACCTTCCAAAGGTGATAATTTTACAATTCATGAAGGAGCAGGGATGGTGAAAGAAAAGGTGTCTCTCAAAAAATAAAATAAAGAAAAATTCATCCTACAATGGCTATACAAAGAGGATGAACATAATGGGAATGTCAAAAATGTGGAGATAGCCCTAAAAAAATATGGAAAGGGTTATGACATCATGAAACAAATAGGCTATAAAGGAAAAGGACCATTGGGTCAAAATAAGCAAGGACTTATGGAACCAATACACATGGACTTCAGAAATCCTAGAGACAAAATTGGGGTAGGTTTCAAAGAAATGACATCTCATCCCATAGTTGAAGATGGTCTGGTATTTGATAGATCGGGTGATTTAGATGATAATGAGGAAATAGAAGGACAACCAATTTCCTATGAGAGATTACTACTCTTGCAAGGAGATCCAATGTCAGAGCTTAGCACCAATCTTGGACCTGAACATGAATTAAAAGAAGAATGACAATAAAGGCATCCTAACTAGGGGCAGTTGGTTACTATCACTCATGTTCTTGACATGCCTCATTTTGAAGAGCAACAAGATATAACATATTTACAAACACATTTGCAAGAAAGATAACATCAAGAAGAAGAAGACAATGTTGATGAATAAGAGGATGTAATAATGAATATTGCCCACTTCTTGGCAATCTCATATGATAGTCAAGTTGATTCACATGAGTATGAATGGGACATATTATCTTATGCCACAATAGACATGGAGGTAGATGTGATGCATAAATACACTCTTAGAGTCCAAATTGAAGAAGGAGAAAGTTCTAATGCTAGGTCAATAGGGTTAGATTCACATAACACTAACATGAACTCCAATAATAACAATAATGACTTTAATAATCTTACCAATTCTCTAGAAGAAAACTCAATAGAAATCATCTCCCAAGTTAATAACATTAATAATAACACAATCTTGTCTCTAAAACCAATTAATCTTTTCCCTTGATACATCCTAAGCTTATAGACTGGAATGAATCCACACCCACAAGCTTATTATCCTTTGATAATGACTACAATCTAGCTTGATACCTAATTGCTTGTGAACCCTTTACCCCTTTCACCAGTGCAAGGAGCATAAATATGACTAAGGGGGATATCAAGTTTCTCATTCTAAAAATGAAAAGAAAAAGAAAAATAAATCTAATGGTGAAAACCATATTGTGGTAGTATTAGATTTAAAAAAAGTAAAAGAAAAAGACATATGCAATGGTGAAAATGTCTTGGAGGCACCAAAGGATGACAATCTTGATATTCTTCCAGATCATTTTCAAGAAAGATCATTAGTATTAATGTATCCAACACAACCTATCAATATAGGAACAACAAAAGCTCTGCAAATGGTCCACATTGCTCAATCTTTGTCAGAAGAGGAGAAGCTACAATTCACTAATTTCTTCAAGGAAAAGAAGATCAACTTTTCTTGGTCTTATTTAGACATGTCTGGGAAATATATAGACCTACTAATGCATCATCTGTCCATTTCTCCTAAACTAAAGCTTGTCAAATAAAAATTGAGAAAGATGAACCCACATGTGGCATTGTCATTCAAAGTAGAACTAGAGAAATTATTGAAAGTGGGATTCAGAAGAGCTATTAACTACGCATAATGGATATATAATATAGTCCCTATCTCTAAATTAGATAAATCTATAAGGTTTTTCATAGATTTCAAAGACCTAAACAAAGCTTTTCCAAAGGATGATTTGACGCTCCATAAAATAGATACAATCATGGATCTTACTGTAAGATATGAGATGTATTCCTTAATGGATGGGTTCTCAGGATACAACCAAACCAAGATCTCGCCTAAAGACCAAGAGAAGATTTCATTTACATGTGCATGGGGTACATATTGGTTGGAACATAATGCCATTCAGTCTCAAGAATGCAGGTGCAACATACCAAAGGACAATGAAAACAATATTTCATGATATGATGCACATAAATATGGAAGATTATGTTGATGACACATTAGCAAAGTCAAAAGTGAGAACAACCCATTTAGAGGACCTGAGGAGAATCTTTGGTAGAATGGAGTAGTTTCAACTAAGGCTAAACCCTAAGAAGTGTGCATTTGGAGTTGTTGGTTCCTCAAACTGGACTTTATGCTTTCAAAAGAAACCAATACATCTATAGTTTTTTTAGGATGGGTTAGATCCAAATATTGAGTTCTATGATGACTGGACCAACTATAGGGACAAGATTTCCCTCTGCACTTCTGGCTCTACAAAACCAAGGAGGGAACTCCTAATCTAGTAGAAACAAGCCTTACTTCAACAATAATAGACTAGATTTAAAGAACAAAAGATAAATGATAAGAAAATACTAAATGATGACCATTCATTTATTGATTCTCCATTATCATTAGGTGGGACACAACTTTGTAAGTCACAATAATTTAAAGAGATTTGACAAATTTATATCAAAATTTAGGAATACAATAAAACCGTTTCAAGCATTGATTTCTATAAAAAAGATCCACTGATGGCCAGTGTCTTATCCATTGGGTGACATCTTCACTACAAAAATGAGATACACAAACAAATATATTGAGCTTTGATGATCTTTATCCTTTGAAAATACTATCACCCTTTGGTGGATTTTATCAAAGGACTCATGAATTCACACTACTTACTTATATCCTTGTGCAAAACTTAAAGAATTAGTGCTATATCTAAAGCTTATTTAATTTGATCCTAGATCAAAGCTGAAGAATATCAACACATACATAGAAATTATCCATGCAAGGAATTTGACAACTCATAACTCAAAAATAAATACACAAAGGAGAGATATAAACTCTGGATTTTATTCAATATGCTATATCATCATCATGTATACACAAAATGCTTTAAAATGCAAACTATCTGGATATTTAACTTGAACCACCAATATTGCTTTTTATAAAAATTTAGCCTAATATAGTCTATTGTTTCCTAGACTCAAAACTTATTAGTGAGAATGTCCAAGTTTTGGTCCCTACCTACTAATCCTAGTAATCTTTTTATAGAAATTAAGGATTGCATATAAGCTTCGGATCTTTTTGAAAAGACAAACATGTGACAACCATATAAGACAAAGAAGATAAATATAACACCTTCTTGTTACATTTTTACAAAGCTTATCATTGAATTGAGCATCAAATATTTGTGACAACACCCAAAGTTAGCTCAATGTATGCCAGGTGTAGCATCTGTGCTTACTTCAACTGTATGATATCTTTTGTACTATTTGCCTTTCTTTTAAGGAGTTGAAGAAGTGCCATCTATTGCTGCCTTAGTGGATGTCTCTTCTTCTTTGGTAATCTCTGAAGAGTATGCTACTTCCCAAGATGTGTAAATATCTTCACTTGGCCAATGAAAAGCCAGTACTTTGTCTCTTTTGGGTAGCAATTTGTCCCAATCAATAACTACTTGGTGTACTTCACTCCTTATATTAGTGAAATGTATTCTAACATCTTGTAATATTTCAATTATTTGTACAAAAGGAGTATTATCCTCTGTATTCAAAATGGTGTTTATTCTAACTAATATTTCATCATCAATTTGTCCTAACCATTTCTCTTGTCCCTTATGGTTCCATTTTCTTTAACAAGACCAGGAAACATTTGAAAATTGTCTTGGAAATATCTTGCCCTTAGGACTTATGCCTTTCTCTTCAAATTTTCCCTCTTGATTTCAAACTCAAGTAGGTCTTTAACAAACTTTTATGTATTTCCCAACTGTATATCCATAATACACTAATTTTTAATCAAAGAAAAGAATGACTTTAATTTACTCTTTCTAGAAACCCACCTATCCAAAATTGGGTTTACAGTGGCCTTTTATTCCTTAAAAGAAATCAAGATGTCAGACAATTGTTTACCCATCTTATAAGTTTCTTTTAGATTCACATTTGCAACAAATTGCAAAATTGTATCCCTTATTCTTTTTTCATACGTCAACCTCTCTTTCTGTGTTATGTCTTCATCATCCATAAGAGGGGGTAGAGGGGAGAGGGGGTATTCAATTATAGGACTTGAAGAAGAAGGCATAGTAGGGGAAGAAGTAATCTACAACTACTCTAATGTTTGGATTGGGCCCTATTCACCTAACCATTTCTTCAAGTCTGAAATTATTTTATCCTTTTCATACATCCCCTGTTTCATCTCCCCATAGGCTTTCAACATTGTTTCTAGCCTTAATGTAAGTTCCTCTTTCTCCTTGGTTTCCTTTTCTACATCCTTTGTTGTAAGCTGGGATATTTCCATTACCATACATGTTGCCTTAATTAATGGGGTCTCAGTGACCCTCTTTACTAGGAGACCACCCGTTAGATCACCCTTGACAATCTATTTTCCTTTATTATTTTCATTCTTCATTAAAGACCACATGACCAAGGCTCGATGATAATCACTGAATGTGACTCCCTTAATAGATTTTTGTGCCTCCTCTTTGGTCTTATGAATTGGTTTTGTCTATTTTCTAATAGCATCCAAAACCACTACATCAGCAATGTCCCATTCTAGAAGAATAAGTACTCTTGAATTCTTTACCAATTCTCTACCCTATTCTGGAGTGATCTTCTCAATTCTTTCAGTCATTTCTTTCCTAACCTCACTTTCTATGACCTTTATGTCATTTTTTGGATTTTCCTCTTGCCTCTTCTCACATGTTTCTTGGAATTGACTTATGTGTAATTTCCACAAAAATTGCATGAAAGCCCTAGCTTTTAGAAAGGCATCATCTGATAGGAACTCATCACATGCCTACTTGATTATAGGATCCAACTCTTTACTAGCTATTTCTCCCACTATTAGGTCTGATTCAGGCTCCTTTGGTGGCTCTGGTACCCCTTCATTTATCTCCTCATTGGTCATAAATATTTGACCTAAACTCCCTAATTGTTGTACTTGATCTACAACTTCTTCATAATCCATAATGTTTAGAGGTGATTGGGAGGGAGAGTATTTCTCTTCAACCTGTATAGGCCTCTCTTCTAGTTTTTGTTTCTTTGATGGAGGTGGGGAATTAGGAACAACCTCAACTAGATGATCCTATGGTGAGTCTAGAATTTATACAATCTTTTCATGCCTTTCCACTTCTTGTGAGGTGGAAGGGATATCCTCTATTCTTTTTGTTCTTTCATGTCTTTCTAATTATGGAATAACCACACTATATCCACTCTTCTTTTGTACCATATATTTACCTAGGGGTAATACTTTGGAAAATGAAAGCTTTCTTAACACTAATTTATCCTTTTATGGCTCAGCTTGCACGACTTTCTCCTTCTTCTAATTCAAGGTCTGGATAATACCCTCAAAGTGACTCATAAGAGTTTCTATTTTCTTCCCAAAAGGGGTGCCATCTTTTAGGGGATCATATCCTTTGTCAAAATGTTGGACAAATTCTAGTGTCTTCTTGTACATTAGCCACTTATCCTTTTTGATCTCCTTCTCTTGTATGTTATGGATATCCTAATGATATCTTCAAGGAAGTTAAAAATGTGATCTACTAAGGGGCATTTAACCTTCTTCTTATACATTTCATTGTAGAAACCCTCAAGATCTTTTGTCCTGGAAATTGAGGTATCCATATAATATGGTAACATGATTTTATCCATATGAGTCCATCCCCCTTTGGTGATTACAAATTGGTGGGCTACTCTGACATTTAGGAAAAGAGTTCCTCTGGCCTTCCCTATGACAATATTTTCTTGTATTTACCCCAGTTGTCTTATAAATTCTACAACACCAATTTTGAGGGGTACTTGATATGGTAGTATGAAAGGGGTCCCTCTAAAACCATACAATCTAATCATAGTGGATACTGGATAGAAGATGAAATCTCCCTAATTCTACACAAACTTGAGGTCCTTAGCAAATTTCTTTGGCCTAATAAGTTTAGGTAAGGCCTTCAGGATTCTCCAGAGAAAACAAAGCCCTGAGCCTTGATGCAAAACATCTATCAAAATTAACAAAATTGTTCTCACTCCTATCCCATGTTATGTTGATGTTTCATAATTATATAAGCATGTCCTCACCATCCTTCTATTTCATCAAGTCCATTTCTTTTTCAAAGTAACTTTCACTTTGAAAAGGAACATATACATTATGAAAGAATACTAGCAGAAAGGTTTGTCCACTTTGCTTTTCTAGATTCCTACCAATCCCTCATGAATTAAATCAGCAATAAAAGGGGAAAAGTCAAATGTAACTGCCAAGAATGGGTGCAAGATTTGGATTATCATATACATTAGATGCACTGGCATTCTCTCTTGAGCATCTTCTCCAAAAATTTGGCATAGTGACCAATACACACCCTTTGCCCTTGGGTTAAAATAATCCACCTTGAAAGGCTCCTATGTACTTGGTCCCATGGTGATCATTCCCCCAATCTTGTTGCAGAATTCCTTCAAAGGACCACTCCTAAGATAATCCCTCTGAGCATTATAAACTTGTCTCAGTTCCTCAAAGTCTATTTTCTCTAAGTCATTGGAAGGTTCACTTAACCTAAAAACTTTCCTGATTTCTTTAGCTGAAATACTAATCAACAAGTTTCCCTTTGCATCCCTAATTACCCTATTAATTGGGTCATAATGTTTTGCAACTTGAATCATAACATCTACATCCATGAAAACATTGGGCACAAAAAGTTTTCCTAGGTCAAACTACCATATATTACTAGTGGGAGGGAGGGCATTTCTCTTTCTAAACCCTACTCTAAATAACCTTAGACCAGTGATACCGGTGGTGCCATCTGTGCCAATTGTGCCAATTTTGGCATCTCTCATATAATTCCCCTTGTCATATAAGCCATCTCCTATCTTAACCCTAGGGTCTTTTGGTATTAAACCTTTGGCCTTAACTATATGAGTCATTGAGTGATCAAGCAGCTCCAAAAGGTCCTCATGTAGACCCCTTTCACTATACTCAACTTTTCCAGTCAATTCTCTTCTCGGTGCCATTTTAGGGTTTATATCTCTTTATGATTATGCAAGAAAATTATAGTAGAAATATAAATATACTAGCAGGGGAGAAAATTAAGAAGATATCAACCAACCTTAGAAGAAACCTCAGGAAACAAAAACTAGCTCTATAATTTTCCTCACCCAGGATTTTGCAAACTCTATAACTTTATGTTTACAAGAATGCACAAATCTATGATATATTATCATCAAAAATAAAATCTCTTAGAAATTTACTCCACATGATTCGACCATAACTTCTCTGAGAATCTAAACTTTCATCATTCAATGGGTAAATATGTTTTCGCACCAATTTTTTATCAACTTTAAAATTTGACCATCTATCTTCACTAAAGCACAATATAATGGCTATTACAAGATCATGATGAATAAAATTTCATTTATCTCATCCTTGAAATCATACAACAATCATTTGATCAAAACAGATCAATGGTAAATTATTCTTACAGTACCCAGGACCCACTTAACAACCCGGATATATTTCTACCATTAGAGCCTTCATCCATAGGTCGATGTTCTTTCCTTTTCTGATTGGACATAAAGTAATACATCATGGCTTGATATAATATTAATGGTTGTCGCATGTTTGCAAAGGATGAATCCTCTAATTATGGACATACAATAGTTGTCTGATCATATGCGCTATAGTTCTTAAAGGTAACCGAGCCCTTTGGATAGGTGGTAGTCAGTCACAAGATCGCAAAGGATAAAGATGACATCACAAAAGCTTTGCAAAGAAGTGACAACCGTAAGATCAAAATATGATCAATGATAGAGAATAAGTTAGAAGAACCAGGCCCCACCTGATAGGATCCACATCACCATTTACTGCAACCAATAAAAGATGAACATATGTGTACAATTGGCAGGGGACCCACCTGTTTGAAGTGCTACATGGTAATTAAAATCAACGGTTGTCACAAGATCATGATGGATGAAAAGATTCTTTGTGAAGAAGCAACAACCATCTAATCATCTGTAGGTTGTCAGTCCTTCAGAACCCTTAATGACTAGGCCCAATTACTTATACGTTGTTAGGTCTTCAATATCAGATGGCCATGACTTAATAGGAAGAACAAGGTCCCACCCAGAATCTGCGCTGACTTGTCAACAAAATCAATGGATGCCGCATGTTCGTAATGGAGGCAAAGATGCTTTGCGGTTATACAACAACCATTTGATCAGTGAGAGATTAGAAACCTCAATATAATGTTGAAACCTTAGTGGGATAAAACAATAGGACTTGGGGAAATTTAATAATGTCATCGAGACTATTAGACTTAGGGAAATTTAACATTAGCCTAGGTAAAAGAAAATATTAGGAAAAGAGGCCCCACTTGATGATAGAATTAAACACATGCATTAAAATACCTTAAGTGGCTTCTAAAAAGTAACCCTTGAATAGATAGATAGACAAGCGACCTAGGGTTTTCTTCAAAGGCAAAAACATTTAGGGTTTTTCAAACATGGTTTTAAACTAGGGCTTTCTGGATTTCAATGAAGGCTCTGGGAAATTTGTAAAAGCACTTAGGACATTTCTCTATGTAGAAAATTTGTCTCAATTTTTAAACAATTGGAAAATACCTCATTTTGTAAAAAGTATAAAAATTATGCTTGAAAATTGAGGTGCCAACGGTGGCTGTGTCTAGGGATTCATGCCTCTTGCAGGCATGGAAAGTATTTAGAATCTTTGGGATAAGCAGACCATCTACTGAAATAAACAAACTGACCTACTCACACAACCTAAAACAAACACACAACTAGGAAAGAAATCTAACCTACTATTCATGGATAATAAGAGTACCTTAAGAAAAATACAACTTGAGGAATTGTCAATGAACTAGCAATTCCAAAATGTTTCCCACTAGATCTTTCAAGATATAGGAGTCAGGTCCCCATTTGATGTCAACTAGATATGGTCCTAGCTAGATTGGATCAAACTTACTATGCCTTCCTTTATCTTCTATCTTAGCATTCCACATTAAGACCAAATCATTAGTATTAAAGTCTTTGACTGTAGTTTTCTTGTCATACAGATTTTTGTATTGGAGCTGAGATCTTATTTTTGTATCATGAGCCTCCCTTCTTGACTCATCCAATTGTATTAGATCTTCCAGTCTGATCTTCATTTCATCATCTAAATCATCATCATACAACTGAATAAATTTATACATCTATAGAAAGTTATTTTTTGGTAACCTGGCATGAATACCATATACCAAATCAAAAGGAGCACATCCAATGGCCCTCTTGACTGTCACTCTATCAGCCCATAGATCTAACTATAGTTTGGAATCCCATGCCCTTTTGTTTGTATCAAGGACTTTCTTCAAGATTTTTATCAGACTTTTATTGCTTGATTCAGCTTTACCATTACCTTGAGGATGATAGGGAGTTGAGTATGAAATTTTAATCCCATATTGCAAACAAAAACTAGTAAATTCTTATTATCTAAAGCACATAGCATTGTCTAAAATTATAACCTCAGGACATCCAAACCTTATCAGTAAATTCTACATTAGTAAACCTGTAACCACCTTACTAGTGGCTCTTTTAGTGGGAATTACCTCTACCCACTTAGTGAAGTAATTGTGGCAACCAGGATATATGAATGCCCTCCACTTGACCTGTTTGGGATCTCTCCTATGAAATCCATGCCCCACTTCTGAAAAGAGGCATCAACTATTACAGGGCTTAAAGGAAAGTTGCCACTGAATTTTAGCTTTCCTGCAAACCTTTGACAAGCATCAGATTTTTTAACAAATGAATGTGCATCTTTGAAAATACTAGGCCACCAAAAACCAGACCTTAACATTTTATGTGCAATAGTCTTAGCCATGTAATGTCCACCACACACACCTTCATGCATTGCTTGCAACAAGTTCTCAGCCTTATGAAGCTTAACACACTTTAGCAAGACACCTTCATTGCTTCTCCACCATATCTCACCTTTGGTAATCACATACCTCATAACATGCAATTTCACAGTTCTCCTCTTATGGTTATCCATGTCAAGGGGAAGTATTAGTTTATGCAAGTATCTAATGATATCCTTATACCAATCACAGTAATCCAAGTCACAATGCATGGCCTATGTTCTTCTTCAAGAACACAAATGTGGTTAGCATCTAAATTTCTTTGAGCCATAAGTTTTTCTAGCCCCAGTCCTCTTACTAGCTTTTTGATTTGGATGTCAATGTTAAACTCTTGGATCATGTTTATCCATCAGCATCTTCTTCTTGAAACTTCTTGTTGAACCAAGATATCTTTTACAGCAGCACTAGGCACATATGCAACTATAGTTGCTCCAACTAGATAACACCTAAAAAAATTTATAGCCTTGACCAATGCATAAGCCTGTTTCTCATAAGAAAGATATGGGATGTTCAAAACCTTCTGAGTTATTTTGTAACAAGACAGCACCAATGGTGTGATAAGAATCAAAGGAAAATATTTGAATAGGCTTGATGTAATCTGGTGATCTCAACACAGGAGCACCTTTAATAGCTTGCTTGATTTTATAGAAATCTTCTTGGCCTCTTCACTCCACTCAACTTTTTCATTCTTCTTTAGCATCTTGTAAATAGGGACACTGATCTCAGAAAAATTTGTAACAAATCTTCTGACAAAATTTACCTACCCAAAGAAAGATTGGATTCCTTTAACATTCTTTGGTAGTGGCACTTTGTCAATTGCTACCACCCTTTCAAGATCAATCTTGAGTCCATCCTTGGATACAGTGTGACCCAAAAGTTTACCCTTAGTTACCCCAAAAGCACACTTCCTTGTTTTGAGGGAAATCCCATATTCTAAATCTCTTACAAAACAAAATTCTAGATGGCCACAATGTTGATCTTTTCTTTCTGAATAGGTTGTAAGATCATCCTAGTACACAACAAGAAACTTATTTATTAAATCTACAAATGCTACATCCATGGCTCTTTGAAAATTAGCCCTAGCATTGGTTAAACCAAAAGGCATCCTAACATATACATAAGTGCCCCAGGGAGTAGTAAATGCAGTCTTGAATTGCTTTATCTCCTTGACAACTACTTGATTACAACTTGAGAATCCATCCATCATAGACATCAGTTCTAATCCAATAACTCTCTACAACATGGCTTCCATGTTTAGTAGCCCATAGTTATCTTTTAAAGAATTTATGTTCAAATTTCTAAAGTCCACACAGAGTCTAATGTCTCCATTTTTATTTCTTACTGGGACAAGGTTGGAGACCCATGTTGAATGATTGATAGGCTGAATGATTCCTACATCACTCATCTTTTTTAGTTCATCCTGCATCTTTAGTACTAGAGTAGGGTTGATGGGCCTTAGCTTTTGTCTAAAAGGTTTGGTGTTTTCCTTCAAGGGGATCTCATGCTAAAATAAATCTTCCCTATAAGCCTTTAAGTCATCATAAGACCAAGAAAAGACATGCCTATACTTCCTCAGAAGATTTATCAATGATTTTCTTATGTTAGGAGTCAACTTTCCCCCAATATATACCTTTTTTGGGGCTTCCCCTATTCCTAGATTTATTTCTTCCAAGCCTTCAAGATTTTTTAGAGGCTTTGTTTGAAAAGAACTATCATTATGATCAAATGCTCTTTTGAGCACCACCAAACCCTTTATGACCTTATTTGATTTAAGTTGCAATACTTCTTTGCCAAGGAGAGTAGCTTTACCTCTTGATGTTTCCACACATTCACTAAAATCTATCTCCTTTTCTCCAAAATTTTCATCATAATGCAAGAACATTAAGATGTCCAGATCATCCTCAAAAACTTACCAATTTTCAAAGTTGTCTAGTATAGATGGCCTGGCTTGAACCTCAATTTTGTATATCCCTACAAAAGTGATATCTTCTAGCCTTAAAGAAATGTTAGCCAATAAGTTAGCCATCCTATTATGGCTTCTATCCATCCAATCAATGCAGAAAGCATCAAAGTGTTCTATCTCATCCCAAACAACATTCATGTATTGTTTTAATCTTTTGTTTCTTGATGCATATTTGGACCTCACTTGAGATACAACCAATTCTAAATCTCCAATTACTCTAAGATTTTTGATCTTATGTTTTGAGGATAAGCTCAAACCTATTAGTAAAGCCTCATACTCTGTAGTGTTATTAGTACAAGTAAAAAGCAAGGTCAAAGAAAACTTAAAAGTTTTTTCAGTAGGGGAAATCAAAAGCACACCTGCACTGGACCCTTCTTTAGAACTTGCACCATCAAAATACATGGTCTAGAGATCACTTTGATTTGAGAAATTATTCTTATCCTCAGCTAAGAGTGGAGACTCTTCCCCATTTTCATTTTCTATGCTCTGTACTTGAAAATAATTTATATATGTATCTAGGAAGCAATTCATATTATCATCATTAGTTTCTTCCTCAATCATATGAGGAGTTCTAACTTCCCTGAATACTTTGATACTCTCACTAGTTATGTTAAATGTGGCAAAAGATAAATCACACTGGATTGTACCTGCCATTGTTGTACTCCATTTTCTTTATAGCAACATTCCATACTGGGGAGGTATGTCAACAACTAAGATACTCATGGTCAGTTGTTTTCCTAGATAAGAAGCAAGCTTATAGGGTAGGGCCTTGATTGTTCCAACAATCGATACTTCTCTAGAATCCATGGCTTGGCATCTCCCATTGGGGGTATCAACTTGCAATCCCATTGACCTCATGATTTCAGTAGGCATGATAGTATTAGATGCTCCTAAGTCAATCATGCAATTTTTCAGCATTTTGTCATTTATGACCAATGTTAAGAAGAAAGGGTCAACAGTTCCCAAAGAAGTATTTACAACATTTGTATCTAAGTAGATCTGGGATATTTTTTAAACAATCTCTTCTATGTCCTTCCCTTTACTTGGATACTGACCCTTTACCCCAATGCTTACTATTTCTTGGAGATTTGTAGCCAAAACACCACTTATCCAAGTGAGGGCATTTTCTTTATGTTCACCTATCCTCATCATTTCCATTAGAGGCACCTTGACTGTTATCTAAGATAACAACTAGTTCATGTCAATAGGTGTATAATTTAAAATAGACAAATCATGTTTTCCTTGAGGAACATCTTTATTCTCAAACTGTGTTGCAACACCCATCTTGTTCTCCCCTTTTCATTTAATTTCATTTTAGCGAATCAGGACATTGGCAATTGGTGTCTTGGCCTTTATTTTAAGCACATTGCTTGGATCATTCAGCTTTTCAATCTCTTTTATCTTAAATTTTTTGACATCATCAACAGCTTTATTTTTCACATAAGCCTACTTTGTGTCCTCTTTATTCTTTCTAATAAATACACCTATTGGATTACCATTTGTATTGCCAATAGTTATATTTCTTAAAACATAATTACTTCTAGCATGTGTCACCATATCAGTAGTGATTTGGTCTATCTCTTCATCAGAGGGTCTTCTCAGTGTAACAAGTTCATCAACCTTTTTTTTGTTACTATTTATGTTGTCGACCTCTTCATCCTCTTCATCAAAAAATAATTGTTGATGGTAGGCTTCTCCTCTACTTTGAGAATTATTCACATCTTGATTTTCACTTTCCTCCTCACAGTCAACTTATTCAAATAAATTAGCAGAAGTCATTGCACAACCTGTTTCATCATATGATTCCTCCTCATTATCCCCCTGCTCCTCATTCTCAGGTATATTTTGAGAAATTACACAGAAATTTGAATTATGTGGGGATTGGTATGATGTGCACCATGGAGCCTCATCAGTCATGTTGACTAAATGCTTTTACAAATGGTCAAGGGTTTTGTCATTAGGCTTGTCCTTTCTTGTTGGGACAATAGGCTTCCCATCTTTCCATTGTGTGTGGTAAGGAAAATTTTGCAACCTAGGTTGCCTGTTGAAATTATTTGGAGGAGGCCTATCATTTCCTTGAAACTTATTCTTATTTTCACTAGGCTTTAAATCCTTTAAAGAATTTAGGATTTGTTTCAAGTTATCATCCTCCCTAGGTTTTATATTGGCAAGTTTATCTATTTCCTTTTTTCCAAACCTAGGGGGCTTAGGATCCTCTCTTCTTCCTATGTTGCCTGACACTCTTCTATTGCTTTCAATATTTATAGAAAACCTTTGAGCTTCCCTGATAGTTCTAGGTTTTTTATCCCTGAGAAGGTATCCCATCTTGGCATCAAAAGCATTTAGATATGTTACCAAACACACCTTCTCATCTAGTCTCATGACTTGGAAGAGCTTATGCATTGCCTTTTTAAATCTAACATTAAATTCAAGGACTTCTTCATTCTAGTTTTTCTTTATATTATTGAACTCATTCAACATAAAACCTTCATTTGTCTTATCACCATACTGGTCTTTGAAACAATTGATGAAATCATTCCAAGAACCAATAAAATCATAAGGAAGCCCTCTAAACCAATCCCTTGCATCCTTAGTTAAAGACTGAACAAATAATTTCATGATTATATCCTCATGCTCTATTTCATAGTCATCTATCATATCAATGATTTTTTTCAAATTCTCTTCACAAGTGACAACATTATTACCAGTGAATTTAGGCATCTTTTCCCTAATTTATTTAGGAATTAAATTTGGAAAGCCAAGAATATCAATAAAAAGGAGTTATTTGTACCTTTCCACCTGAACTGGTCTCCTCTAGAGTGGTCCACCAGTTTCAGAAGTAGAAGCTTTGTTATTTGATGTGTTAGCAGCATTTGCAACAATCACTAGTGTGACAATAGTAGCCTGGCTAGAAGAATTCCCAATGTTAGCATTAGATGTCAGCATAGGATTGATTGTACTTGAAAGGCTTGAAGACTGTCTAAGAAATTCAATCTTATTTTTCATTTCCAAAGTTGTAGCCTCAAGCTCTGCCTTCTCTAGTTCTTTAGCTAGGATCTCCTTTTCTCTTTTAGCCCTTTCTAAATCATTGTCCAATTTAGACAATTGATCTAATGGGATCTTATCACTGATAGGATCATTTATTCTAATCCATGTTGAAATATTCTTACCCTTTTCTTTAGGTTTCCTAACTTCAGCAACAAGATGGATAACAGGCTGGTTAACAATTTTCTGGGGTGTCCTAACAATATTTATAGCTTCCAAAGTTAGCAACTTCCTTCTTAATTGGTCTAATCTGATTTGAGCCTATCTTAACTCAAATTCATTTTCCTTTTCCCTCTCCTTTCTAATAGTAATTTTTTCCTGGATTCTTTTTTCTAGATTAAAGACTTCTTCAAAAATGTCTTCAAAATCTAGGAGAGTGGTTTCATATTCTGAAGTTCCAACAATAAACTCTTGTTGTTCACCTCTTGGAATATGAGGGCTTTCATAAGGAGAAGTCCCCCAGTTTGGAGGATCATTCCTTCCTTCTAGGCCTCTACTCTTACTTCTTGATCTTCTATTTTCTCCTTGAGGTTCTATGTTTGGGAGCATTCCTTTCTTATGGTGTACTCCATTATCTTTTTTAGAATGATGAGAATAATAATAATCATATGCTCCTAAACCTAAGTCTATTGCCTCTTCATACTCAGAGGCATTTCCTTCTTAGTCTTGATGAAATATGTTATTCTCATTTGGATTTTTCTTCTATCTCCATGCCTGAGACATATCTCTATCACTTTGACTTTTTCTAGGCTGGCGGGACCTAGAAGTACCTAGAAGTTCACCCTGTAATCTATTTTCTAGATGATCCTTCCTCCGAGACCTAGTATTTCTTTGACTCATGCTTGAAAGTATGTGAAATAATATTTATTTTTCTTTTTTATCTTTTACTCAGCATAGCTACAAAGATTCTTAGAGTTACCACCAACACAAGTTAGAAATTATTTCACTAACTTATTAAATCAAAGTCCTCAATACTTGGGAAAAATCTAGGAAAGAGCTTATAACAGATAAATGCAAAGCCTGCTAAGATTTTCAAGATAATGTATAAATCAAAGGATAACCAAGATTTTCCTATCTATTTGGTCCTGTTATAACCACATTATATCCAGTCTTCTTTTGTACCATGCATTTACTTGGGGGTAATACTTTGGAAAATGTAGGTTTTCTTAACACTAATTTAGCCTTTTCTGGCTCAACTTGCATGAGTTTATCCTTCTTCTCATTCAAGGTCTGGATAATACCCTCAAAGTGACTCATAAGAGTTTTTTTTTCTTCCTAAAAGGGGTGCCATCTTTTAGGAGATCATTTCCTTTGTCAAAATGTTGGACAAAGTCTAGTGTCTTCTTATACACTAGTCACTTCTCCTTCCTTACCTCATGTTCTTGTATGTTAGGGATATTCCTGATGATATCTTCAAGGAATTTGAAAATGTGATCTAATAAGGGGAATTTAACCTTCTTCTTATAAATCTCATTATAGAAACCCTCAGGATTTGTTGTCCTAGAAATTGAGGTAGCCATATGATATGGTAATAAGATTTTATCCATATGAGTCCATCCCCCTTTGGTGATTACAAATTGGTGGGCTATTGTGATATTTGGGAAAAGAGTTCCTTTGGCCTTCCCTATGAGAGTATTTTCTTGTATTTCCCCTAGTTGTCTTATAAATTCTACATTACTAATTTTGAGGGGTACTTGATATGGTAGTATGAAAGGGGTCCCACTAAAACCATACAATCTAATCACAATGGACACTAGATAGAAGATGAAATCTCCCCAATTGTGCACAAACTTGAGGTCCTTAGAAAATTTCTTTGGCCTAATAAGTTCAACTAAGGCCTTTGGGATTCTTGGATTCTCTAGAGAAAACAAAGCTCTAAGCCTTGATGCAAAACATCTGTCAAAATTAACAAAACTATTCTCACTCATATCCCATGTTATGTTGATGTTCCATAATTGTATAGGCATGTCCTCACCATCCTTTTGTTTCATCAAGTCCATTTCTTTTTCAAAGTAACTTGCACCTTTGAAAGGAACATATACATTATGAAAGAATACCAACAAAAAGGTTTGTCCACTTTTCTTTCCGGATTCCTACCAATCCCTCATGAATTAAATCAGCAATAAAAGGGGCAAAGTCAAATGTAACTACCAGGAATGGGTGCAAGATTTGGATCATCATATACATTAGATGCACTGGAATTCTCTCTTGAACATCTCCTCTAAAAATTTGGCATAGTGACCAATACACACCCTTCTCTCTCAAGTTAAAATAATCCACCTTAAAAGGCTCTTGTGTACTTGATCCCATGGTGATCATTCCCCCAATCTTGTTGTAGAATTCCTTCAGAAGACCACTCTTGAGAAAATTCCTCTGAGCATTATAAACTTGTCTCAATTCCTCAAAGTCTATTTTCTCTAAGTCATTGGAAGGTTCACGTAACCTAAAAACTTTCCTGATTTCTTTAGCTGAAATACTAATCAACAGGTTTCCCTTTGCATCCCTAATTACCCTAGTAATTGGGTCATAATGTCTTGCAACTTGAATCATAACATCTACATCCATGAAAACATTGGGCACAATGAGTTTTCCTAGGTCAAACTGACATATATTACTAGTGGGAGGGAGGGCATTTCTCTGACTAAACCCTACTCTGAATAACCCTAGACTAGTGATACCAGTGGTGTCATCTGTGCCAATTGTGCTAATTTTGGCATCTCTCATATAATTCCCCTTGTCATATAAGCCATCTACTATCTTAACCCTAGGGTCTTTTTGTATTAAACCTTTAACCTTAACTGTATCAGTCATTGAGTGATCAAGTAGCTCTAAAAGATCCTCATGTAGACCCCTTTCACTATACTCAACTTTTCCAGTCAATTCTCTTCTCGGTGCCATTTTAGGGTTTATATCTCTTTACAATTATGAAAGAAAATAATAGTAGAATTATAAAGATACTAGAAGGGGAGAAAATTTAGAAGATATCAACCAACCTTAGAAGAAACCTCAAGAAACAAAAACTAGCTCTACAATTTTCCTCGCCCAAGCTTCTGCAAACTCTATAACTTTATGTTTTTGAGAATGCATGAATCTATGATATATTAGCATCAGAAACCAAATCTCTTAGCAATTTACTCCACACGATCTGGCCATAACTTCTCTAAGAATTTGAACTATCATCATTCAACGTGCAAATATGTTTTCGAACCAGTTTTGTCTCAACTTTAAAATTTGACCATTGATCTTCACTAAAGCACAATATAATGGTTGTCGCAAGATTGTGATGAATAAAATTTCATTTATCTCATCCTTGTGATCATATGACAACCATTTGATCAAAATAGATCAATAGTAAATTGTTCTTGTAGCACCTAGGACCCACTTGACAACCTGGATATATTTCTACTATTAGATCCTTCATCCAACAGTCAACGTTCTTTCCTTTTCTGATTAGACATAAAGTAATACATTGTGGCTTGATATAAAATCAACGACTGTCACATGTTTGCAAAGGATGAATCCTTTTATTATGGACATATGATAGCCATCTGATCATATGTGTTGTTAATTCTTAAAGGTAACTAGGCCCATTGGATAGGTGACAGTCAGTCGTGAGATCACAAAGGATAAAGATGACATCACAAAAGCTTTGCAAAGAAGCGACAACTGTAAGATCAAAATATAATCAATGACAGAGAATAAGTTGGAAGAACCAAGCCCCACCTGATAGGATCCACATCACCATTTACTGCAACCAATAAAATATGAACATTTGTGTACACCTAGCAGCAAACCCACCTGTTTGAAGCACTATATGGTAAGTAAAATCAACAGTTTTCGCAAGATTGCGATGGATGAAAAGATTCTTTGTGAAGAAGTGACAACCATCTGATAGATTTAAAAACATGCATTAAAATACCTTAAGTGGCTTGTAAAAATTAATGCTCGAATAGATAGATAGACAAGAGACATAGGGTTTTCTTCAAAGGCAAAAACATTTAGAGTTTTTCAAACATGGTTTTAAACTAGGGCTTTCTAGATTTCAATGAAGGCTCTAGGAAATTTGTAAAAGCACTTAGGATATTTCTTTATGCAGGAAATTTGTCTCAATTTTTAAACAATCATTTTGTAAAAAGTATAAAAATTATGCTTGAAAATTGAGGTGCCAACAGGAGTATCATCTAGGAAAGTTGCAAGGCTTCATAGTTTTAGCAAAAGGAATTGAAGTTGACACAACAAAGATAAAAGAAATCCTTGAAATGAAACCACCAGGAATATCATTCAAATGAGGATACTTCAAGGTAAGTTACAATCCATAAGGAGATTCATATCCAAGTTAGCAAATAAATCTCATCCTTTCACGAAGATGATGCATAAAGGAGTCACATTCACATGGGATGAACAATGTGAGAAAATTTTTTCTCACGTTAAGAAATATTTGGTGAATCCTCTAATTTTGATGGCTCTGATACATGGAAAACCACTTCTACTATAGATATCAGCAATAGACATATCATTAGGGGTATTTATAGCACAAGAGGATGAAGCCAAGGAAGAAAGGACTATATACTATATCAATAGGACTCTAGTTTCCTATGAGTTGAATTACTCGATAATTGAAAAGGCATGCTTAGAAGTGGTATTCACATCTTAGAAGATAAGAAACTATATTTTTGCACATAAAGTGAATCTAGTAGCCAAGATAGATCTACTTAAGTATCTGTTGAATAAAGAAACATTGACAGGAAGACTAGAAAAGTGTGTCCTAGTCTAAGTGAGTTTGATATTGAATACATTGATAGAAAATCTATCAAGAGACAAGTGATAGCTAACCAACTTGCTAAAGCACCATTATTATATGACACATCATTGCATATAGATTTCCCTGGTGAATCAATAATTGACATAAAATCTATCAAGGGACAAGGTTTGGGAGTTGGATGTTTGTTCATTACTCCATAAGGATACAAAATACCAAAGGCATGCAAGATAATATTTCCATGCACAAATAACATAGCACAGTATGAAGCTTTAGTGAATGGATTAAATCTAGCAATAGAATTTAAAATAATTGAGTTACATATATATGGAGACTCGTCGCTTATTATTAATCAAGTTGATGATGACTATCAGACAAAGGATGATAAGCCAATGCCTTATAAGAGAATGGAAGATTATCTAAAAAACTATTTTTTCTATGTACATTTGAACAGATCCCAAGGTCAGAGAATAGAGTTTCAAATGTAATGGCTACCTTTGCATACATGTTACAACTGGAAGAGCATCAGTTTCACTATGACTTTCTAGTGGAAGAACTCCCTTTTCCAGCCTATGGCTCACCTAATTCCCAAATTATATGTGCTATTGAAACCCAAGTCTTATCAGATATGCCCATATCTATTCCTATCTAAAAGACCAAACCATCCCTAAAAATTATTTGAGAAATGAAAAAAGATGCCTCATAAGAGTAGCATCATGGTATTTAATCATTGCTAATGACTTGTATAGACGTTCTCTAGATGGTATGCTACTTAGATGTTTAGAAAATGAATATTCAAGTTGTGAATTAAAGGAAGTACATGAAGGTGTGTGTGGGTCTCACTTGAATGGATTTTCATTAGCTATGACACTCTTAAGAGTAGGATACTACTGGCCTAAAATAGAAAAAGATGTTATTCAATATACCAAAACATACAAGAAATGCCAAGTCCATGGCAACCTGATACATTCTCCAGCTAGGGAGTTAATTCCATTCATTACACATTGGCCATTTCAACAATGGGATTTTGATTTAGTAGGGCACATTTACCTAAACTCATCCAATGGACATAACTATATCATTACATAAACTAAATACTTTACAAAATCGGTTGAAGTTGTACCACTAGCCAATATTATAGGTAAGAAAATATCAATGTGTATCCCAAACTACATCATCTATAGGTATGGGATACCCTCATCAATTATGACTGATAATGGGGGGAAATTAAAAAACAAAGAGATGGATGACCTATGTCTTCAATTCAAAATCACTCGACAATATTCCTCGATCTATTACCCTCAAGGTAAAATACAGGCTGAAGCATTAAACAAAATAATCTTAAAGATCTTGCATAGAATGGTGAGAAAATCAAGAAGTGACTAGAACTTGCAAATAAATCCAACATTGTAGGTGTATCACACCAGTATCAAAACACCAACTGGAGAAAATCCTTTTGCATTGGTATATGGTTCTAAAGTGGTATTTCCAATTGAAGTAGATATTCCATCTCTGAGGGTGTTAGATAACTAAGAGGGGGAGTGAATTAGTTAATTCTAGTTATCCTATAGTCCCACACTCCCAAATGTATATATTGAAACTTTTTCAAACAAATAACCAACTCGGTAAGATAGCAATAATAATCTTTCAGTTCATTTACTGAATGCCACTAAAATCAATATTGGGTTTACTGATTAATCCAAAATATGAAATGTGTAAAGTAAACTATCAATCCAATCACATCAAATAACACATAACACAAAGATTTTAACATGGAAACCCTGCTAAGGGAAAAACCACCTGCGATCAGTAACCTAAAATATTTCACTCTTCTGAAGTGAGCTAGGTTAGGAGCCAACCCTATTAAAGGTTACAATGCACACTATATGGTGTGACTTGGTTAAAAGATTTATCACTACCAGTTAACTCTCAACCAACATTCACTATGGGGTCAAAAAGAAAACCATCAACATTCATAAAATGACATATTGAAATACAAATAAGACTATTAAGTCCACTTGGTTAAGAGATTTAGATGTAACAATGGTTAAACTAATACATTAGTGATTTGATTCAAATACAACTAAAATTATAGATTTCCAGATCTAAGCTAAGCTCACAATACCTCCTCTGATCAATAATCACTTCAATCCTTCATCATATTCAGCTTGGTCAATAATACTCTGACACTCAGTTATGCATGCAGTTCTCCTCAGTGCCATCTATAACCATTTTGACTCAACATTGCATTGACTCATGAAACATGGGTCAATGAGGTTTACTCAAAAATAACACAGTTGAATCCTGATAGCAATAGGACAATATAACCAGTCTGATCAAGGGTGCATGAAAAATTCCTTCCACATGATTTCTCCTACAAATTCAATAAGCTCTAGACTCAAAAATCAATCTCTTGTCTCTTTAAATAGACATCATAAACCATTTTCATCTCATCCATTAGATTTTTCCTCTTAATATCATTCATCTAATTTTCTACTTCAAGCTTACTCAGCAAATGTGTCTTTAACATGTTTCAATCCTCTTCATTCAATCATCTCTAAAATTTTTCAAACGTTAGATCCTCATAAAAAAATTATCTCTTACCTTGAAATCATACAAAATTTTCCATCTCATCAATTTAGTCAGATGTTATAACATTTAATTATTTTCTCTCACTTGATTAATATAGAATGTGTCGGTGAATACTAACTTGATTATCACTAATACTCGGTATACACTGCACTGGCTCGGTGTATACATAAATCTTCAATTACCGACCACATTAACTTGTTCAATTATGATCTTCAATACATAACAAATTCATGTAATACAATCAAGTCAACAAAATGATGCCATAGACTCATCAATAAGTTACTCAATGTATACTTTAGCCATATCTCTGTATTCATCTCTTCTTCATGTAGATATCTCTTTCCTTTACCATTTTTCTTCTTCAAATGTTTGTAACTATCATGATAAGTATAGTCAAAATTAGTTGACATCAATGACAACATATTGACTGATTTCATTGCCTTACATAGCACTATAATATCTTGGTGATCTCTAATCATTGTCTCTTTCTTGTCCATTCAGTTCATCGGGTTATTCAATCAGTTGTAGATTATCAATCTCTCCCTTTGGTATTGATGGCAATAGAATATGAAATATGCCATATAATACCAAACATTTGTACTGCAACTTTATCAATAAATGTTGTAGCTCGGTAAGGTCTCCCTAGCTTGATCATTTATTATGTTTAATCACTACATAGTATTTCAGCATTTTAGCAGACTCTCCCTACAAATTTGATCTTCTTCTTCTTTTTTGATACTTCTCTCCCTTCTTTGTGTTCTCTCTAACTGATATTTCATTGAATCTTTCTCTCCCTTTGACAACAATGCCAAAAAAGAATAAACATATCTCCAATAGCCAAAAAACATCTCTGTTGTTTGGTTCAGATCATGTACATTAATGTACAAATATACAATTTTCCTATTCCAACTTTCACAACCTTAGGAAACCTAAAGTGTGAACAATTTGCATCAATATCATTCAATGTTTTGATAAATTATAGGTTGATGCAACCTCCTGATCACCTTAGTGACTGATACATAGGGTATGGACCCCTAGTCTAGTCCTCAAGTACTCAAATGTAGTCTTCGGTAAGGGTTTAGTAAATATGTCTACAAGTTGCTCCTTAGATTTCAAAAATTCCAGTTTCACTTTCTTTTCTTGTACTTGTTCCCTCAAATAGTGATACTTAATAGATATATTCTTTGTCTTAGCATGCATCACTGGATTCTTGGAAATGTTTATATCACTTGTGTTGTCACAATATATAATCACTAGATCGGTGATCTCCTTATTCATGCCTTTCAACAATTGTTTTATCCATGCAATATTTGAACAATTAGCAATAGTAGCATCAACATATGTTGCTTCAGTAGTAGACTAAGAAATACATGTTTTTTTCTTACTCATCCAAGTAACTAACTTTTCTCCCAAAAAGAATGTTCCATCATTTGTGCTCTTCATGTCATCTATATTTCTAGCCTAATCTACGTTGGTGTAAACTTGTAGCTCAAAATTGCCTTGTTTCTTATGCCATAAACTATAATTCTGTATGTTCTTCAAGTATCTCAGAATCCTTTTAATAGTAGTCATATGTGATTCATTAGGATTAGCATAAAATCTTACTATAATTCCAATAGCATGTGCAATATTTGGTCTACTATGCACAACATACATTAGTTTTCCAATCATTGATCTATATAAAGTCTAATTTACCTCGATTGACTAATCATCCTTTGTCAATTTGCATCATATGACCATTGGTGTACCTATTGGTTTTGAATCTTCCATACCAAAAGTCTTCAACACTTCTTTGATATACTTTGATTGTGTTATGAACATCCCTTCATTTTTTTTAGAATTTGCAATCCTAGAAAGAATTTAATCGCTCCAAACATTGACATCTCAAATTCCTTTCTCATTTTAGTAGAAAATGCTTTGCAAAGATTATCATGTCCTCCAAATATAATGTCATAAACAAATATTTTAGCAATAAGAATATTGTCATCAGTTTCTTCTTTCAAATACAAATTGCTATTGTCACATATCCTCACAAATCCAATACTAATAAGATCAGCATGAAATCTTTCATACCATGCTCTCAGTCCCTACTTCAGTCCATATAGTGCTTTGTGAAATTTACATACCATGTTCTTCTTATTTGGATCAACAAAACCTTCAGGTTGTTCAATATAAACCTCTTCCTCAAGTATTCCATTGAAAAATGTAGATTTAACATCCATTTGATATACTTTAAATCCTTTGTGTGTAGCATATGCAAGTAGTATTCTAACTCCTTCAAGTCTAGCAACTAGTAAAAAAGTCTCACAATAATCTATACCTTCTTCTTGTGCATATCATTTACAAAAAAGTCTTTCTTTGTTCCTAGTGACTTCACCATTCTCATTCAACTTGTTTCTAAATATCCATTTGGTTCCAATTACATTTTTATCACTCGGTCTCGGTACTAATGTCCATGTTTTGTTTCTCTATTTTCTCAATTTCTTCATTCATGGCTTTAATCCATTCCTCATTCTCAATTTCATCTCTAATATTTTTAGGTTCAAATTCATAAACTAAACATGTGTTCTATCTCAACTTACTTTGTGTCATCATGCCAGCTTGCTTGTCTCTAATGATTTGGTTCTATGGATGGTTTCTTCTCACAAATTTAACTAACACTTTCTCTCTTATTTGTTCATCAGTCGGTGTAGGTTCAATTTCTTCCTCAGTAGAAATTTCTTGATTCTCAGTGTCTATAGGCTGGTGCTCAGTTTCTTTATCCTGTTACTCAGTAGCTTCTTCCTATCGCTCAAGTAGAGGATCAGGTAAGTCAATTAATGTATATCTACCATAGTCATCTAGTTCTTTCCTACTTTCTTCATCATTTTTCTTAGAAAACTCATCAACTTTCACGTTATCACTTTCAATCATTTTGTTAGAAACCTTATTCAAACATTTGTAAGATTTTCTCTTAGTAGAATATCCCAAAAATATTCCTTCATCACCTTTAGAATCAAATTTCTCATTTCTATCATCTTTCAAAATGTAACATCTACTTCCAAAAATTCTAAAATAACTTACATTAGATGTGTACCCAAACCATAACTCATAAGGTGTCTTGTTTGAATCTTTCTTTAGTTGTACTCAGTTCAATGTGTATACAACAGTGCTAACATCTTCTATCAAGTACATTTGTGCAACATCTTTCTCTATCATCAGTGTTCTAGCATAATCAACTATTGATATATTCCTCCTTTCAACAATACCATTCTATTGTGGTGTTCTTGGTATAGAAACCTATCTTTTAATTCCATACTCATTACAAAAGTTAGTGAATTCATCAGAAATAAACTCACCTCCTCTATCATATCTTAAGCATTTTAACTCTTTTCCACTTTCCTTTTCTACTTTAGCTTTATACCATTTAAACATTTTGAAAGCTTCATATTTCTCTTTCAAAAACATAACTTGTTGGATATTGCTAATGCAATGGGGAGATTTTTGATACATTTAATATGTTTAATCACTATGTTGAGTGACGCTGGAACTATTGTTATTTTCATTCATTTTTTGTCATTGATGTCAACATATGTTTCTGTGAAGAGACAAGCTAGTTATTACAGTGTACAGGCACTGTACGGATGTTTCAAAATGTGCAAAGTCAAATGAGAGTACATGAAGATGTTGTGATCTTATATCCAAGATTGCATCATGTAATGTTATGTATTGGATGATTTATAGATGTTTTGGTGAAGACTGGTTACTGGACTATGATAGTGGAATCTGATAGAGTGAGTCTATGTGTTTCGAGTATATCTTACAGAAGGTATGGATTCAGTGTATGTGAGCTTAAGGGATGACAATTAGTGTACTAAAGAATGTTTGTTGGTCTGTACAAGTCACAGAAAGTAGGATGACATTTGTTTTGGCGTGTGTTCTAGAGAAGACCTATTTGGAAGCCGACTACAGAGATGTACCATGTATTATGGATGGTGAACTTGAATTAAGGATGTTGGTCCTTAATTGTTATATACTTGTTTTAGATACTATGTGTATCTTAGCAAGGAGTTATGTAATTGCTTGTATATTAGGAAAGCCTAATTGGCTGACCTAATCATGTAGAATGTAATAGGGTATATTTGTAAGATCTTTTCTTGTGAAAAGATATGATGAGACTGTATGTGATGTAAGAGAGGATTGTGGAAGCTTTGAGCTTGTGTCTATTGGATGTAGAGAAGAGGATAGTTGTATAATTTATTGGAACTGATCAAGCAAAGATAGTTGCTATCGGAAAGTTCAAGAGATTGTGTATTTCTTCATATACACTTATGTTGCAAATAGTGAATTTTGAAGGTGGATATAACCTTCTTTGGGTAGTGAGCCTACCCTTCTTTCTCTTAACTCCTAACAGGGTTAGTCCTCTAACAAGGACTGTGTACTATAATGTTTTAATCATCTCCTAATAGGGCTAGATCTTTTAACAAGGATACTATACTCTTATTACATCATTAGTGGGTGTTAATTCCTACATGGCTTTTACCTTTAACAGGGTTTCCTCGACAACAAAATATTATGTTATTTTGTTGGCATTCATTATGTTCATTGGATTTTATACTACTTCTATTCAAAGTTTAAAGTTTAATAATATGCTATACAACTGATTCACCCCCCCCCCCTCTCAGTTATATTGTGGACTATTATTCCTAACAATTGGTATCAAAGCTTCTAGTCCTTAGAGAGAAATCTTAACAGCTTGAGGTGATCTTGGAGATGGCATTCTATAGGAAGGATAGTCCAAAATTTGATCCTAAAGACTTTCACAGTTGGAAGAACAAGATGCGAACTCATTTTATATGTTTGGGAATAAACTACTAGATGTTTAAAAAGAATCAGATAGCTATGAAGGTGAAAGATGAGCTGGCAAAGGCTACTGATGATGAAAATAAGGTATTCTCATACAACATGGTCACAAGGGAAGCACTGATCAATGCACTCTCTGAAGGAGAATTTACTGAGGTTAAACATTTGGATTCAGTACACCCCATTTAGGTAAGATTAAAAGCATTGTATGAAGGAGACAAGTTTACAAAGAGAGAAAAGTTACAGAACTGGAAAACAAGGATGGAGAAGCTAAAAATGAAAGATGATGAAAGTATTAGGGCTTATGTACAGAGAGTTACAGAGGCTATGATTGGAATCATAAATTTCAAAGGCACCTTTGAAGAGGAAGAAGTCATTTCAAATATTCTTAGATCATTCACACCCATTTAAAAGACCAAGATTCAAGCTCTAGAAGAGATTATACCTTTGACTCCAAAATTTAGTAAAGAAATGTTTATTGCAAAGCTAACTACCTTTGAAGCTATAGAAATGGGAGATATTGTACCTAAATTTGAATCTACATTCAAATCATCTGCACACAAAAAGATAATATCCGTACTTCCGAGCACCAGCAATGAGAACATAAAAGAAGAGCTCGCTAAAGAATGGGAACAGATACAAGTAGAGGAAAGAAAGATGGATGAACTTGTTGCACTTATTTCTAGAAGAGAAAAGAGAGGTAAGGGTAAATTTGAAGGAAATTTACCTTTGAAGTATTTTTCATGCAATAAGATAGGTCATTTTGCATCTAGATGTCCTACAAGAGTTCCTAAGCACAAACCTAAGTTTTTCAAGTCTAAGTATTCAAAGGATAAGGAATTTTATTATGCTAGTGAAGTTATTTCTAATGATGATGATTTGGATTATGAGGAGATTGGATTTATTTCTATTAAAGATGAAAAACTAGTGCATGAGGAAAAAGATTTAGTATCTCATGTTGATAAGAAATCTGAATGGATTATAGATAGTGGTTTCTCACATCATATGACTAGAGATAAAAACAATTTTGTTAAATTAGTGAAGTATGATGGTGGTGTTGTAATATTAGGAGACAATGTTCCTAAACCTATCATAGGATTATGATCTATTACTTTGGATGGAAAGACTAATATTGATAATGTACTAATTGTTGATGGACTTAAGCATAACTTGTTGAATGTTGGACAGCTAATGGACAAAGAGTTTCAATTACAATTCACTGATGGTAAATGTTTTATCAGAAGTAAGGCAAGAAAGCTTATTGCAACTGGTACTAAATCTAGAGGTAATGTATTTGAATTAAATACATATGGAGCCTCTTGTTTTGTTGTGAAGGTAGATGATAGTTGGTTATGGTATAGAATATTTTTTCATGTTAATTTTGATAATATTGTGAAGGCAAGCCTGACTAATTTAGTGAGAGACCTATCGAAGATTGTGAAACCATCTAACACTGTATGTAGAGAATGTGTTATGGGAAAATAGACTAGAAGCAGTTACAAAAGTAAAGCATATACATCAAAAGGAAAGTTGGATTTGGTACATACATACCTTTGTGGACCTACAAGGACAAGATCATACTATGGTGAAAGGTATTTTTTACTTTTTGTTGATGAATTTTCTAAAATGATGTTGGTCACTTACTTGAAAGAGAAATTAGAAGAATTTGATAAATTTAATATATTCAAAGAAAAAGTAGAAAATGAATCAAGTTTAAAGATAAAAGGTTTGAGGTCAGACAGAGGTGGAGAGTTTACTTTAGATTTATTCAATTCATACTGTGAAGAGATGGAATACAAAGACAGGCATCTGCTCCTAGGACTCCATAGTAGAATGGGATAGAAGAGCGAAGAAATAGAACTATACTTGATGTTGCTAAGATGATGTTGCTTGAAGTAAATTTATCACATATACATTAGAGAGAATCTATTGGGACAACAATGTATAATTTGAAAAGAATTCAAATGAGAGAAGGTACAAGTAATACTCCTTATGAATTATGGTTTGATCATACTCCTACTGTAAAATACTTATGAATATTTGGTAGTAAATGCTATATCAAGAGAGATGATGAGATAGTGAAGTTTGATGCTATAAGTGATGAAGTAATTTTCCTTGGTTATTCTACTAAGAGAAAGGCTTACAAATTTTTTAATCTAAGATTAAGAAAGATGATTAAAATTAACAATGTGAAGATAGATGAAAGGTTTCAGATACAAGAGAGAATGTATGATTGTAATTAGAATACAAAGATCAAGGATTTTGTTGCTACAGAAGAATAATTTGTTAAGACTAAATGCAAAAATGAGACTTGTGATGATGATACAAATGAGGCTACTGAGGTTCCTAAGACTCTGAGGAATGTAAAGAAAGACCATCCTGAAAAATAAGTTATTGGTAATACAAATCAAGGAGTAATGACTAGGTCAAAGGCTAGAGAAGAAATTTGTTTGATTTCTCAAGTTGAACCAAAGACTACAGATGAAGCTTGTAAAGATGAATCTTGGATAAATACTATGAAGGAAGAATTAGATCAGACGGAGAAAAATAACACTTGGGAATTGGTTCCTAGACCTAATGATGAAGGGTGCTCCCCTTAATACCACAAACACATAACAGGCATAGAGAAACAACAACAATAATATGCAAGAACAGAAAATTGGCTTCTTATTATCTCCACAAATGTGGAATTATAAATTTTCAAAATTAGAACATGCAAAGCCACATGGGCATTCCCTTACAATATTCTGTAGGACAAAGCCTCGAACTATTACCCAGAACTATTCTGAACTGCCTAAGACAATAATACAGCCTTCCTTATATAGGCAATTTTCCACCGCCTGGGAAGGTTCTGGAATTTTTAGCCAATAAGGCCGACCAAACTTAGAATTATTTTATTTTACATTTTATTACATCATAGTCAGCTCAAGATAACCTTTGAAACCCGAACAGAAATTTTGAAGAAAATTATTTTTCGCCATTTCAGGTGGCCCAACTTCCGAAGACCATAAGTCATCACCCGTTGACCCGCTCGGCTATTATAACCCCATTTCAGAAATGCCACGAAGCGCTCTACAGGCTTGACTTGCGCAAGCGCCCGTCACCCAAATTGTTGACCTCATCCGAGGCCTCTAAAGCCTTCAAAACTGAGTTCAAAGTTTCTATACCCTGCTGCCAATACCGAAAATCTTCAATATCTTCCAATATACACTTGATCTGGCAATGAAACTTTACTGGCAGACTTACATGACCAAAATGAACCTCCAAGAAAGAAATCAGATCATTCTGAGCACATGCAAAAATTACCAAAAATAGTAACTTTCCATAAATAGCAGCTCTGCACTAAAATAGCCCTTATTGAATATAAAAATAGAAATATTTTTGGGTGATGCAAGATTGCTCTTACACCCAGGATGCTCCTGCATCAGACACCCAGGGTAATTTGAGAAGTGACCCTGTCACGACTCAGGTGTGCAGAGGAAAACCAAGACGGTTAACCTCCTCCTTTGTTAGCCACGATGAATCTTCTACAGGTCATCCTTTCCATTTGACCAAATACTCTTCATATGTCCTATTCCTTGTGCTTCTACCAACACAACTGTCTAGCATGTCTTTGATCTCCTTAGTGTCTGAACTAGTTGCTGGAATACTCCACTGTGCTATTGCGATCTCATCTTCAACACCTCCTTCATGATACTCTGCAGATCTGAAATGTTAAACACTGGTGAAATATTTAGCTCGGTAGGCAATTCTACCTCATATGCATTTCCAGAATCATGCTTCTTCAATATCTTACATGGTCCAAACTTTTTCATTTTCAGCTTGTTATATGTACCAACCGAAAATCGCTCCTTCCGCAAATGAACCATGACTTCATCTCCAACTTGAAATTCCTTATACCTCCTTTTCTCATCTGCCTTAGCCTTATATTGTACGTTCATCTTGGTAATATGCTTTCTCACCTCCCCATGGATGTTCTTCAAGTGTTCTGCAAAATCCTCAGCTTCAGCACTACTTATTTCTCCTTTATCTATCTTCCTTAATTCAGATGCATTTCTTGGACTACTTCCATATACAATCTGGAATGGTGATTTACCAGTGCTCCTGTTGACAAAATTATTGTATGCAAATTCTGCCTATGGTAAAATCAAATCCCATCCTGTTGGCTTATCTCCAACCAAACATCTCAACAAATTTCCCAAACTTCTATTCACCACCTCTGTCTGTCCATCAGTCTGTGGATGATGTGATGAACTGAACTTCAAATCTGTCTTCAACTTCTTCCATAATGTACGCCAGAAATATCCAACAAACTTAGTGTCCCGATCTGAAACTATGGTCTTTGGCAAACCATGAAGTCTCACTACTTCTCTGAAAAATAGTTCTGCTACATGAACAGCATCATTAGTCTTCTTGCAGGGAATGAAATGTGCCATCTTTGAAAATCTATCAACTACCACAAAAATTGAATCGTGTCCCCGCTGAGTCCTCGATAAACCAAGAACAAAGTCCATGCTGATATCCTCCCAAGGCTTCTCTGGTATAGGTAATGGCTGATACAACCCTATATTCTACTTCACTCCTTTTGCCATCTGACATACTCTGCAACTCTGTACAAACTTCTTCACATCTTGTTGCAATTGTGGCCAATAATAATTCTCACCAACCAAAGCAAGGGTTTTATCATGACCAAAATGTCCAACCAATCCTCCACTATGCTTCTCCTTGATGAGATTCTCCCTCATAGAACTTCGTGGAATGCACAACTGACTCCCTCTGAATAGCATATCATCTTGGATGATAAAATCCAGCCATTTCCTCCTGTCTAGAGTAACAGGTTTTGTACAAGCCTTCCAAGCTTCACCAAAATCAGGATCCTCTGGATACAAATTCTTGAGTTCCTTGAACCCAACCACTTCAATCTGCATTTCTGTCAGCAATAGTTGCCTTCTGCTAAGAGCATCTGCAACCCTATTAGACTTTCCACTCTTGTGTTTCAAAACAAATGTATAACTCTGCAAAAACTCAACCCATTTCAAATGCCTCTGATTCAACTTTCCTTGACTATTCAAATATTGCAAAGCTTGATGATCAGTATACAAAACAAACTCCTTAGGAAGTAGATAATGTCTCCACTTCTTTAATGCCTGAACTATAGCATAAAATTCCTGATCATAAACAGAATATTTCCTCTTGGCATCATTTAACTTCTCACTGAAATAAGCAACAGGTTTACCTTCTTGGCTCATAACAGCTCCTATTGCAGTACCACTAGCATCACAATCTACTTGAAACACCTTATTAAAATCTGGAAGTGCTAAAATAGGTTGTTCTGTAACTTTTTGTTTCAACAATTGAAAACTCTTTTCTGCCCCATTAGTCCACTTAAATTCTTTTCTATCCCCTCTCATTGTTTCAGTCAAGGGTCCACAAATACTGCTAAAATTTCTGATAAACTTTCTATAAAAGCTAGCCAGAACATGAAAAGATCTTACCTCAGTAGTATTCCTTAGAGTAGGCCATTCAAGAATATCCTGTACCTTCTCTGGGTCCATTTTCAGACCTTCTGCTGAAACTACAAATCCCAAATACACTAACTCTTTCTTCACAAAACCGCACTTCTTCAAATTAATCAACAATTTCTCTTCTCTCAACTTCTCAAATACCATATGAATATGCATCATATGCTCATCCAATGTCTTACTAAAGATCAAAATATCATCTAGGTAAACAATGACAAACTTACCCAGAAATTCTTTCAGAACCTTGTTCATGAGCCGCATGAAAGTGCTCGGTGCATTGGTTAGCCCAAAAGGCATGACTAACCACTCATATAGTCCTTCCTTTGTCTTGAAGGCAGTCTTCCATTCATCTCCTTCTCTGATCCGAATCTGGTGATATCCACTCTTCAGATCTATCTTTGAGAAATACACAGCTCCACTCAAACAATCCATAATATCATCCATTCGTGGCAATGGAAACCTATACTTGATTGTGATCTTGTTTATTGCTCTAGAATCTATACACATCCTCCATTCTCCATTCTTCTTTGGTGCTAATACCTCTGGTACAGCATAGGGACTCAGACTCTCACGGATCAATCCTTTCTATAACAGTTCATGTACTTGTCTGTTCAACTCCTCACTTTCTGCAGGTGTCATTCTGTGTGCTGCCTTATTCGGAAAACTCACTCCTGGGATCAAGTCCATCTGATGACTGATCTTCCTGACTGGTGGTAATCCATCAGGCACATTATCGGATATAATATCCTGAAACTCATTCAACAAATCTACAACTTCTACAGGAACATCTTCTACTTCCTCTTTACCAGCTTTTGGAATTAAAGCAAAACATACATGCTCATGCCTCATACCATCTAAAAAATTTCTTCCATCAACAAAAGTTATCCTTGCATTACCACATACCTTTTCTTCAGCCTCCTTCAATGGTTTTAGCTTATGTCGCACTCTATCCTTTGTCAAGGAATAGGTATTCGCACGGCCATCATGTACAGCACATCTGTCAAACTGCCATGGTCTACCCAACAACATATGACATGCATCCATAGATATGATATCACACAATACCTCATCTTGGTATCCGCCAATCTTGAACTTCACCAGGCATTGTTCATTGACCATGACCTTGTGGTCATCCTGTACCCAAGCAATCCGATATGGATGTGGGTGTTTCTGTCTCTTGAGCTTCAACTTTGTCACCATCTCTTCTGACACCAAATTGTCAGTGCTTCCACTATCAATGATCACATCACAACATTTACCTTCACACTTGCACCTGGTGCAAAACAGGCTCCTCCTTTGCTCAGGTTCATTCTCACCACTCAACAGGACTCTTCTGTTAATCAACGTTTCTCCTCTTTCAGCATCTTCAGAATTTGATGATCTGGCATCTTCATCTACATGTGCAACTCTGGCCTGGCCTTCATTTCTTCTGTCTATTCTACCTTAGCGCTGAGGACATTCAAATGCCCTATGACCTTCTTCTCCATAGTGAAAACATGTTCCACGGAAGCCTCCTCTTCCAGATCCTTATCCTCTTCCTCTTCCTCTCTGATCTCTATTATTCTGATCCTGGAAGCGATTGGAATTATTTCCTCACTGATTCTGACTGCTACTGGCCTCATCCTTCTTTTTCGGATCTTCATTTCGGCCACCATATGACCGTCCACCAGATCGTCCACCGCGACCTCTTCCATTTTGTCTGCTCTCGAACTTCTTGTTCAGCTTTTTCTCTACTTTTAGGGAAAATTGGTATGCCTCCTCAATACTGTTCATTCGAACCAGATTCAACTCCTCCTGAATGCTTGGCCTTAACCCATTAAGGTATCGGGCAACTTTCTCCTTATCAGCTTCTGCATGGCCTGTTCTGATGAGGAGTCGATAGAACTCCTCTGTATACTCCTGAACAGATCTTCCTGCTTGCTTCAAACTTTGCATTTTCTTTAGTAGATCAAGCTCATAATCAATAGGAATGAACTGCCGCTTCAATTTATCCACCATCCGATCTCATCTTGTGATTTTATCTTTTCCTCTTCTATTTCGTTCCAATTGAATTTCTTGCCACCAGATCTTCGCATGACCTTTCAGTCTGGCCTTCGCAAATTTGACCCTATCAGGATCCTCAACATCTTCATACTCAAAATATTCCTCACATTCATTGATCCAGTCGATCAATTCCTCTGGGTTAAGATTTCTAGAAAATGTAGGAACTTCAATCTTAGGTCTTTTCCCAACCTTGGAAATCGCCCGAAAAAGTCTTTCTTCCTCCTAGTTCACAATTTCAGCTTCTCCTTCTTGATATTCTTCTTTGGCTTCATCCTCGCTTTTGTCTTTGATATTAAGATTCATTCCTCTATGAATCTCTTCTTGTAATGCTCGCACTTGTCTCTGCAGCTCTCTAACCTCAGGTGTTACAACACCAGCTCTTCCGCCACGTTCCCTTCGTGGAGGTATTTTCGCGATGCACGCTGAAACCCTAGCCACGGTCCTGGTGCAAATTGCCTCATAGTCGGTGATCTATTTACAAACTCAAGAAAACCTGCTCTGATACCACTTGATGAAGGGTGCTCCCCTTAATACCACAAACACATGACAGGCATAGAGAAACAACAACAATAATATGCAAGAACAGAAAATTGGCTTCTTATTATCTCCACAAATGTGGAATTATAAATTTTTAGAATTAGAACATGCAAAGCCACATGGGCATTCCCTTACAATATTCTGTAGGACAAAGCCTCGAACTATTACCCATAACTATTCTGAACTGCCTAAGACAATAATACAGCCTTCCTTATATAGGCAATTTTCCACCGCCTGGGAAGGTTCCGGAATTTTTAGCCAATAAGGCCGACCAAACTTAGAATTATTTTATTTTACATTTTATTACATCATAGTCGGCTCAAGATAACCTTTGAAACCTGAACAGAAATTTTGAAGAAAATTATTTTTCGCCATTTCAGGTGGCCCAACTTTCGAAGACCATAAGTCATCACCCGTTGACCCGCTCGGCTATTATAACCCCATTTCGGAAATGCCACGAAGTGCTCTATAGGCTTGACCCGTGCAAGCGCCCGTCACCCAAATTTTTGACCTCATTCGGGGCCTCTAAAGCCTTCAAAACTGAGTTCAAAGTTTCTGTACCCTACTGCCAATACCAAAAATCTTCAATATCTTCCAATATACACTTGATCTGGCAATGAAACTTTACTGGCAGACTTACATGACCAAAATGAACCTCCAAGAAAGAAATCAGATCATTCTGAGCACATGCAAAAATTACCAAAAATAGTAACTTTCCATAAATAGCAGCTCTGCACTAAAATAGCCCTTATTGAATATAAAAATAGAAATATTTTTGGGTGATGCAAGATTGCTCTTACACCCAGGATGCTCCTGCATCACCTAAAAACAAAAAAGTAATAGGAACTAAATGGGTTTTCATAAAAAAAATGAATGAAGAATGAAATATTGTAAGGAACAAGGCAAGATTGGTGTGTAAAGGCTATTCACAACAAGAAGGCATAGATTTTGAAGAGACATTTTCTCATGTTGCTAGAATAGAGGCTGTGAGATTATTCTTGGCTTATGTTGCACATAAGAACTTCAAGGTATATCAGATGGATGTGAAATTTGCATTCTTGAATGGGGATCTTGAAGAAGAAGTGTATATAGAACAACCTGATGGATTTCCTCTATGAGAAGATGGAGACATGACATGCAAGTTGAAGAAGGCACTATATGGACTGAAGCAAGCTCTAAGGGCTTGGTATGCAAGGTTAGACATGTTAGAAAGTAAAGTCCACCAAGATAACTGGGGGGGTGAATCAGTTATCAGATAAATACAAATTATCACCATTGACATATTTCAACCATGTAATCAATGTAAGAAACAACCATAGAAAGATAAACATACACAACAACACAATAAAACAATAAAACAAGATATGTTGACTAGGGAACCTCTTGATTAGAGAGTAAACCCTAGTGGGAATGATGCCCATAAAAGATGTACCAATATAAAAATTCCTTGTGAGAGGATAGACTATTTTAAGAGCCTTATGAAATACATTTAATACCTATGAGTCCTTGTTAGGAGACTTTGAATCCATGTTAAAAGAGTCTAACCCTATTAGGAGTTATGGAAGACAGAAGGACCCACTGTCCAAATAGCTTCAAGGGAAAGATCATTGAACACATTGTCCAACTGATCTCTATATTACTCAAATAGAATAATACTAAATAATTACTAATCTCATCAACTTATCTTTTCTCCTATGTCTGTGCCAAACCGCACCAACTGCTTCACCAGATCTCAATATCAGATCTCTATTATTTGTAGATCCTCTTACAACATATATTTCTCAATTTTGTAATTCCTCACACATTCTTACAATAATAAAGGAAAAAATTTCTTCCTTTATACCACACTCAAATAATTATAAATGAGTCAGCCAACAAGGCTTAACCAATTACAAAATATAAACCTTCACATGTTACACAATATTTCATAATTACATAGAAACTGTCAGCTTCCAAACAAAATAATTCTTCACTCATGTGACCTTTAACCATGTTGTCATGTCCACATCATTATCATAATGTCTTCATCAACTATTCAAATTTTTATGCCTAGATTCTATCCCGACTAGGATATATCATCCAATTATCACAAGTTGCTTCTCAGGAACACTACCTGAATGCTGCTTCCACTTAATTACACATAACTATCATGAATAATTGAATTTCCATATGTACTCTTGACCATGATCTCAGGACACAATATAGAGTAAGTCCTCAACTCTACATAGCTTGATCTTCAATACTCCATGTGTGCTAATTCAAACATTGTTTTCTTCTCTACTAATCTCTAGTAGACCACTGTGTTGACATCAATGACAACCACAATCATGAATGCAAAACAAAACTACTACAGAATGGTTGTGAATACTCCCCCATAGGATATATTTAGCATTTATTCCTAACAATCTCCCCCATTAGCATTGATGGCAACATAGATGAAAAAATATCCAAGTTCCATAAATACCAAACTACAACGCTACTACTCTAAAATATTTTCAAATCCTCTCCATCAATCAAATCAATCAATCTTTTCATATCCTCTTCATCAATAAAATCTTTTAGGTTTTTCATTTTATATTGCTTTATCTTCTCCAATAGATTCTTTTCTATCTTTTGTTCTTCTCCTTTCTTCTCCTATTTTCTCCCCATAGATGATTTTTCATATAATAATGTTTTTCATATTTTTCATGTATACTTCTCCCCCATTGACATCAATGACAAAAGTAACATCAATATGTCAATTCTTAATGTCAAAAGACACTTTTCAGAAAAATACATTCACTAGAGTCCTTCATGACTCAGCTCAAAACACACATACTCCCCCATAGAGGAAGTACTGACATCCAGTCCAGAAAAGATAGATCTCATATACCACTAGACTGATGCAACAATTTGCATCACTTCTCAAAAGTAGTTTGGGGCATAAACCCAAGCATACCTGTCAAATACTCAAATATATCTTTAGGTAAGGGCTTTTTAAATATATCTGCAATCTTCTCTTTTGTACTTATATACTCAAGTCTGACATTTTTGTCTACAACTTTCTCTCTTACAACATGATACTTTATTTCTATATGCTTTGTCTTAGAATGCAATACAGGATTCTTAGACATACTTACTGTAATAGTGTTGTCACGGTGTATAACAATAGGCTCATCAAATTTAATTCCAATATCCTTCAACATTTGTTTCATACATATTATCTTATTACAATTATTTTTTGTTGCTACATATTCTTCTTCTACTGTGCTCTGTCAAATACAAGTATGTTTCTTTCTTAGCCAAGAAACCAATCTTCCTCCAAGGAAAAATGCTCCACCACTTGTACTCTTTTAGTCATCAACACTACCTCCCCAATCTGCATCTGTATATGCACATAGGGTAAAATCATCAAATTTTTCATACCATAATCCATATTCAATTGTGCCTTTCAAATGTCTCAGTATTCTTTTTACTATTGCATAATGTGACTCTTTAGGATCATCTTGAAATCTTACAACAATTCCAACCGCATGTGATATATCTAGTCTTTTATGAGTTAAATATTACAATCCTAAAAAATATTTGATCTCACCAATCATGCTCATTTCAAATTCAGTCCTCATTTCATCTACAAATTTATCACTAGCTTCATCTTCTCCACCAAAGATAATATCATCAACAAAAATAACTACAACCAATAAACCATTCTCAATTTCTTTCAGATACAAATTACTATTTGTTGTGCCTTTAGCAAATCCCAATTTTATCAAATACTTATCTAGTCTTGCATACCAAGTTATAGGTTCTTGTTTAAGTCCATATAAAGCTTTGTTCAGTTTACACACTATGTCTCCTTCATGAGTGAAGGGAAAACATTCAAGCTTCTCAATGTAGACTTCTTCTAATTTTCCATTTAGAAATGTTGACTTCACATCCATCTGATATACTTTGAATTTCTTATAAGCTTCATAAGTAAAAAACATTCTTACTACTTAAATTCTTGCAATAGGTGCAAAAGTCTATTCATAACCAATTCCTTCTTGCTATGAGTATCCTTTACATACCAATCTTTCTTTGTTCATTATAACTTCTCCTTTTTCATTCATCTTGTTTCTGAATACCCATTTAGTTCCTATAACATTCTTATCTTTAGGTCTAGGGACCAACTCCCAAGTCTTATTCTTTTCAATTTGATCTAATTCTTCCTTCATTTCTTTAATCCAATGTTAATCTTTACAGGCTTCATCGGTAGATTTAGGTTCAATTTGAGAAATTAAACATAGTTCTTCTTGTACCTTATTTCATGTCAAAACTCCTTTTTCTATGCTCCCAATAATTTGATCAACAAGATGATTTCTTGCTAGATTCTTGTTAGGGGTCATTGTCTCAATTCTTGCTTCAACTCTATGTTCTGATCTAGGTTCTTCTCTGATTTCCTCAATGTGACTTTCATTCTGTAAATCACTGTCAGTTTCATAAGATAATTCAACATTTTCTTGATCAATTCTAGGATGAGATCCTTCATTTGATTCATAATCAAGCATTCTTTCTTGAATTTTGAACTTTTCATCAACTTTAACATTTGCATTGTCATGCCCCGCAAGGGAACCGGGGAAGAGAACAAAGATTCTCTTTGTAAAAGAAAACCTAAGTAATGATTAATGAAATATTTTGAATTTTTTTTTAAAAGAATTATGTGAACAAAACTTAAACATAGTTAAACTTAGATTCCTCCCAAGGTTCCCTACTATTTTATGAACAATTCATTTAAGTCCATTAAGTATACTAACAACAAGATTTACTTCTTAAATCAAACTACATCATATCATTTGAAGATTCTTTATAAAGAAATGCAAAGTATTTTCATTTCAATTTTCCATTTAAATCCATCTATTTTCCTAAGTATTCTTTATGAACAATATAACATTTGAAACATTAATACCACATAATAGATTCATCTAAGAACTTGAACCACTACACATAGGACATCATCACATTTGATTCACTAATTTTCTTAATCAATAAATGATGAGAAAATAACCTATTATACTTGAAATCTTATAAAATCCCTTTTCTTTTTCCAACATACAATATTTACATAAAGTTCACATCTTCCTTTTCCCTTTTTTCCTAAATCTACCCATTCCAAATAAATCATTTTGAAATACATCAATTATTACATTACATTCATCTCCTCTTGGGAGGTAATAATAACTTCACATTTAATTGAATATCAAGAAAGATAAGTAAAAAGACTTCTTCTTCAAAATTGGAACACTATGCAAGCATGAATCCATAAGCACTGCATCCACAAAAGATACCTCAATAAAAATATTTACCACCCAACCACATGGATACCAAAAGGCCCACTCCCCCGTGCTAGGAGATAAACACCAAGGTCCACAAAGAAGGAATAGCTAGGCCATACCTAGGGTTGGGTAACATTTCCCAAAAAGAAAATGAAAAGAAGATCAAAGTATAAATCTTTCCCCAAAGGTTCTAAGGCTTGGTAGAAACTCTAAGCAACAACCTAAGTGAGTGTCATTACATAGCCCTCACCCCTTGGGTTGTCTTGGTACTAGCCACTATGGGCCTCAGGCCCCAAGTAGGTACATGCATAACCGAATGCCTTTAGTATAGACAAGCATCATTCGATCGTACCTACACATAGGTACCTTCTCCCACTCCCATCCATAGCCTTTACTAGCACTAATGGCATGGGCGAGACATGCATTAATATTTTTAGTTTTTGAACCTATTCCCATAATTTTTTAATTAAATTATCACTTTTTAAAACAACTCTCAGTCAGTTATCCTGGTACTATCCACTTAGGGCCCCGGCCCCACACTAAAAGCTGCTCACTTAGTGTTCTTAGGTTTTCTACCCTTAACCCACACATCACAAGTAGATCAGAAAAGAAATAAAACACCTCATAAACACTTAATACATGAAGTAAAACCAATCATAAAACATTTAAGAACTTGCATCAATGCATGGAAAAGAATAGGAGAGTTTAGGGATGTTTAGAAACATTAGGAATGTTTAGGGAATTTAGGAAAATTAGGAGTGTTTAGGGAGACCTAGAATGGTCCTGATCCTCCTAGACAATTCTAAACCCTAATCTTGCTTCCTAAACACATCCTAAACCTTATTAATGCATCTAAATGAACCATATAACCTTAACCAAACCAAAAATGAACATAATTAAAGTTTACACAAAATTCCATATGCCAAAACAGAAGGCTCCATAAAATCTCCCATGTTTGAAATTTTAACTAAGTCTGAATTAAATTGAAAACTCAAAATCTAGAGGTTGCATCTTAATTCCTATGAACCTAAAACCTATCTCAAACTTCCCGAAAGGTACCTAATTTATTTATACAAGTATAACTTAAAGTATAAGAAATTAAAGTATTTAAATTAAACTTATACGTAAATGTTATACTTGTATAAACATAAACCCGAAATTAAATGTCATACTTGAATAAACATAAACCCAAAATTAAGCCACCCCAGTTTAAAACATTCCTACTCAGGATTAAATCAATAATAAAATGTTATGCAAACCCTATTAATACTAACTAGGAAATAAATCAACAATGACAAATTATAACACTAACTCAGGATTGTAAAAATGAAATAAGCCCTAATCCAAACATGAAAATAAAATAATACTAGTAACTCGAGATTGAATCAAATTGTAGGCTATGCATTTCATTCACTGAACTGCATGATTCTTTACAGAACGACAGCAACTACAAAGTGACTAAAATTTGTGCATTCCTACAGATTGAGAGAAAATGACAGAAAACTACAAAACAAAAATGACGCCCTAGATCTGGATGAAGAAAGGTGGTGCTAAATGGATAAGGAACTATAAGGTTTGAAAACAAAGGTTCTAAAACCTAGAAGCACTCATGGACATTCTAATTATACAAGTAGATAAAGTGAAAAGGCTATGGATTCTCCAGACTCTTACAGATGCAAATAATATTCATATTCATAATGCATAGCAAATAATTCTTATTTGATATATGATCATAAGAAAAATAAATACACAATAATATATAACATTCTCAAGCATACAAAGAAAGCATTCAACCATACTTTAATAATTTCATATTACAAAGGAGAGTTAACTCTTAGGATAAATTCCAACCTGGAGTCCTGTGTGGATTCGGTTGATGAAGAAGTATCCAATCCTCTCAAAATTTTCTAGCACTCCTTCAAATCCTCCTCGATGCAATCTCCAGCCTCTACCCGTAACAATCCAAATGCCAAACTCAAAGAACAATGGATTCTCTCCTCATGAATATAATTTTCCTACAAGCATAATACTCATCTCATTATTGTCCTTCTCAAATCAACTCCTATCCAACACCCTTTCACACAGGAAATCTTTCCTGTATATAGATTGGAGGAGGTGGTTGCACAAGTAATCCAACCGATGCAACCATCCCAACTATCCATCTGTTAATAGTTAGGCTTAAATAATATTATTAAAGCCTTTCCCGGAAGAGATATAACTATATCTACTTATTACCATAATCTAATTTATGTTTCATTTATTTAAGGAAGGTAATAGTAGTTGTTATTTCCAACACATTTACCATATCAATAACTTATTTAATTATTTATTAATATAATGCAATAATTACTTACTCACAAAAAATTATATAAATATATGTATGCATATGCATATGTGTGCACCCATATGCCTATGTGTACATATATTATTATTATTATAAATACTATTGCAAACATAATATTATTATTATAAAACATATTATTTATTCATACACTAATCCATATTCTTTACAAAATATAATAGTGATATATAAGATGAAACATACCACTATTATTAAAATATTTATTACTATTATTGTCATAGACATTTTGTTATTATGAGTATTATAAAATATTATTAATACCATAAAATTCTTTATTATTGATATTAAAATCACATGCTAACTCATTTCTAACAAGATACGCTAGTACATAAGTAGCTATTAATAAAGATAAATTACTAAATTATATCCTCAAATGAACAATAATTCACATCAATAATCTACTAAGATTGAACATACCATGAAGAAAATTAGAGCTGCCATACTCAAAACCTCATACTCAATGAATGCAAAAGACAAGAATCCAGCTATAAGATCCACAAAACCAATAAACTGAGAGGACACAGAAATACATCACCCACACAAGGGATTGACTCAGGAACTCCCCACCTAAAGGTAATAGGATCAGAGGTAGAGCTCCTTCCTATGGAACCTGGTGTTATCTCCGTAACAATAACAACAATCAAGGATTTTGAGGGATCACTCAGACCTATGAAGCTAGGTGGAGATGATACCCGGTACCTGCAATCTTGCATAACCAAGAAGAGATACATATATACATATGGATATACATACAAGTCAAACATATGCAAACATATGACCAAGATCGATACATCATGTGGACCTCAACTAAGTGAGTAACTACAAATTCATCCTAAGTCATGAAAAATACATCAGACACATATCCATGAAACATAAAACATCATGATAATGGTTAGATTCAAATCCTTGGGTTAGCTCCATAAAACATATAAAGATAGATGGTTTTCTAATTTCATGAACATATAAGTGATAACCATAAATGAGCATATCAATCATATGATAGACATATCATCATCCAAAAAACATAAATGTAAATGTATAGTTCTAACTATCATAATAGAATGTCCAAATCAGGAAGTCCAAGTATCACCATAGGAGAGGGTATTACATCCTCCCCCCCTAGAGTTGGGCTTACTCCTAGAAGCCTAAAAATAGATATGGATAGGCATCTCTAAGTCTAGTAGAATCCTCCCATGTAGTAGAGGAATCTTTTAGCACAAGTGAAAAATTCCATGGTTGAATCATATTTTCTAGGCCTCTGTAGTTATTTTTCCCATTTTCCTACCAAAAACCCTAGGCAAAATTCAAAATTCTAGCCATTTGCAAGAAAACCCTAAGTGTGCCCTATGCTTTGTTCTATTTTCATGTTACTTTTTGGGTCACTAAAAATTTGGTAAACGCATGTGCTTAAAAATTTTATTACCCTGGCATCCTTTATTTTCCTAAGTCTCCAAGCCCCCAGCTTTATTTTTTCCTAAAGTCTAGCGGCAATTATTTTTCCTAGGTCTCAATGCTAAATATTTCCTAATAGTTTACGACCTTATTCCTTTCCTAGGTCTGGCTTTCTAACACCATCTTGATCCAATGATAGGCATAAGATCTTATGGAGTGTGTCAGAGGGTTGCGAAGTTGCACCAGCTATTGATTCTCTTTCACGGCAAAGGTTTTTCAATGTAATGGGTCCACATGCCAGGTGTGCTTAGTCAGCACTTTCTCATTGGTCCACATATTAATGACTTAGAATATTGTTAGTGGGGCCAACCATTTTAAAGGTTCAGTGGTTCTGATAGTGGTAGAGCATCAACGGCCAGTGTATGATCTTAAGGGTTATTTCTAACACATGAGGCTATAAGACCAGTTGTTGATTCTTTTCTCTATCAGAGGTTTGTCAGATCAGGGGTAAGATTCTTCATCGACGGTTGGTGTATGTTCTGGTAGAATCTTCATGGCTTATGAGGGCTTAAGCCTGGTCATTGATTATTTTCTATGTCAGGGGATCTGTTAGAGCAGTATAAAAGGTTGATCCAACAGTTGTCGTAAGATCTAATAGAATATGTCAGGGGCTTGCAGTTTTATGACAACTGTTGATTCTGCTTCATGACATAATCTTTTATTTCAGTGGGTCCACTACCAGGTGTGTGCACTTGGCTATTTCTTATTGGTCCACATGGGAAAATGTTAGGTGTGTTGTCAGGTGGGCCCAAGGTCATCAAAGTTTTTTAGCAACTCGGACAAAATGTTTAGTAGAACTGATAAAGTTTTCTATGTGATCACTCATTCGTGAAGTATTTGGCAGAGTTCTAAGTTTTCTAGTGAATTGGTGATTAAGGTTTTCATGCATTCGCCTAATGTAACCATGGGTTATCAAAAGACTCAATGATTTAGTTAAATGCTTTGTTCACTGAATTGTTTGACTTGATCGTGGTTAAATAATATATCTAGTGACTTGAAATTTCTTGCACTCGCGTATTTGCCAAATGGGTCAAAGGTTAAAGGTTAGCTGAGAATTGTGTGACCATTTTTGCCAGGTGTTGTTGACATGTCAGGTTTTGATTGGCTGTGGATTTTGGGTATTCAGACACGTCAGTGGGCTCGAGAGATTCTAAAGGGATGCCGTGATGTAGAATCTAACGGTTGTTTGATGTTCGCATAGAATCTTTTGAGGCTATGTGAACTTACGACAACCATTTGATTAGAACCTTATGAAGAGTGGGTCCAAACTACTACGTGGGGCCTTTTTCTCGCTAATGTGCTTAGTTTTCATTGGTCAAGAGTTTTATGAGGTGGTGAAGTGATTTTTAAAGGTTTTTGTTGACTCTTGAAGGATTCTACGAGCCGCCCAATCTGCCAGGAATAAGATAGATCAACGGTACTATTTTAAACTCCAACCGGTTACCATTTTTATTCAAATTCAAATTTCCTATAGGGTTTTGCTAGGGTTTTTTATGTAGAAAGTTGTAAAATGATGCGGTGGCCAGGAATTGAATTTCTCAGTATAGATTGTAGTTGGGGAAGGATATAGAAGGCATATATTACTGCTAGAATCTAATTTTTGTTCCTATGATGTTGAGCCAAATGAATTTTATGGTTTAAAAATTATAGAGGGGCATTCATTGCAGTTTCACAATGAGATAGTAAAATCAAATTTGTTGAAAAGAGTCGAGGATAGCATTGAAGACAAAAATCCTGTCGACTCAATTACAAAATATCCCACCTGTTTCAGTAGTGTAGTCATTGTAAACCCTTTGGGGTTGTTGTAAAAGTCTTTTAGGTTCATTTTGGTAAACCTAGAATGATCAGTTGCTTGTTGCATCTCTTGGTATAAAGGGATTTTTTATGATTATTCTAAGGGATGAAAATTTTAGGTGTCAAAAAGATAGAAATTTTTGAAACCCTAGCTTTTCAGTCAAGGATTGTAATTTTTGATATCATATTATCAAACAATAGAGAATAAGTACAGGTTGTTCTTATCTTGCAAGCTTGTTATTCTAGATATTGTATGCACATGGTGAAAGGTTATACTTAATACAAACCTCAGATCTTTGCTCTCCTTTCTTCTATTCTTTGAATCTTTCAATCTATGCATAATGTTTATGTGAATGTATTGGTGCTTTGAGTTCCAACCTAAAGTTAGATTAAACATTGCTCAAAGTGGAATATGTGTTCTTGGAGTTTATTTGAAGGATTTTCATAAGCAGGAAAAATTTGGGATATTTGTGTTTATGTCTAGAGACCAATTTCAAACACCATTTTATTTATCCTTTTCCTTGATATTTTTCCCAATAGATAATGCACTAGCATGTATTCTCCTATATTTGTGTTGAGAAGAGTGATTCAAACCTTGTAATCCCAAATCATTAAATCATTACCAGTCTTTACTTTTATTTACATTCATGTATTGTCATGTCTAGTGATGGAGAGTCAATGAACAATAGGTTGTTGTTTAGTACTTTATCACTGAATTCATCTATTGAAAGATCCAATAAAGAAATAAGGGGCAGAGTTAGAACTATGAGTCAAAGTTAATACTATTGGATCAGGTGCACCCGCCTTGGTTTTGTAGAGCCAGAAGTAGAAGAGGGTAATCTTATCCTTATAGTTGGTCTAGTTGTCTTGTAGAGCTCTTGTACTTGGAACTAAGCATTCCTAATACTAGTCTCAAGGCATATTGGCAGCCCTAGTTGGCATAAGCATTTTCAAACACCAACAAATTGGTGACTCTGTTGGGGAGAGATAAATATTGTCAAGAGAAAATAGTGTAGGTTTCAATTTGAGCTTGACTCCTAACCTACCTTTTTCAATCCTTTGATGTCTCTGGTGTTACAAATCAAAATAGATAACACAGGTACAAGTTGAGCTTAGACTCTTGGTTAGCTTATCATTTATCCAGTGGTCTTCATTAAAGAGTATAAGAGTCAGTTTCAGTAAGGTTTCAAATTATCTCACATATTGTGAGTGGAAACTCTAAGCATCTTTGTAACTAGTGCTTTAAGTAATATATAGTTATGAGTTTCAAAATCACAAGGTCTTGGAGGAAGGAACACCCAGAAGAAAGCTTGTAGGGTGGGCTTCCTGCCACATCAAGAAGAACTCGGGTTAGGAAAAAAAAAAATGTTGATGATACGTTCCTAACTTAGAAGCAAAGGGGAAACTTGGGATGGGAGGGTCTTACTCCTAGTTAGCAAGGAAATGCCTCAGAATATGAGGAGGTAGTTGATTTAGGCCTAAACCAATATGAAGACTATTACTCCCCCACAGAAGGAGAGGGTGATAGACCATCCCAAAATAGAAGGATTTCAGGAAAATTTAGTAGGTCTAGAAGCAAAAGTAGGGGTGGACAAGATTTTGTTCCCCCTTTAACCCTTGATTCATCAATACCCCAAGGCCCCCATGAGTCTCAAGATCAGCAAGAAGACCCTCAAGCATAGGAAGTTGAATCTGAAACAACTTTGCCTGATTCTGAGGAAATATTTGAGGAGGTATATGAATTGGAAAGAAGAATTCAAGAATAAGTAGCCATTAGGAAAAAGAGAGAAAATGAGAAGGAAGAAAGGATCAAACATGCCATGATAAGAGCTGATCAATTAAGAAGGTAGTTGTTAGATTTAGAGGCTATAAATCATGTTCCCATTCCTGAACAAACAAAAGAACTACCTGTTGTCCATAAGACATTTGAGACAAGAGTTCCCAAAGATAAAGGGAAACAAATAGAAAAAGGCATTTCAATTAAAGAACCTGTAGCCCCTAAACTCCCTAAAGACCAAGCCTTAAGATTGGAAGCTGACTTTGAAAAGGCCAAAAGGGAATAGGAATTGCTAGCTAAGGAACTTGAAAAAGTACAATTAGAAGCTGCAACATTAGAAATGAAAAATAAAATTGATTTTCTTAAAAGGTCTACAGGATCTAAAAATTTTACTAATTCTAACATGGCATAAGGAGCGAATGTCACAAATTCAAAAAATCAGACAACTGGTGTTCCCCCACCAGGAGGTTTCAATGGTTTTTCCACCACCAATAATAATGCATCCACATCTCAAGGTGTTGGTTTTCCTAACTCAGGAATTATACATGAAAGATGTAAACAATTGGTTTTTACTAGTATCCGTGGTTATCCTAACCCCATCCCTGAAGAAATCAGAAAGAAGCTTCCTAAATTCATAGGAAGAAATGTTGTAACTTGTGAATAACATTTAAAGAAATTTATTGATGTCATTGATGATTATAATATTGTGCCTGATGATGTTATCATGAAGCTATTTGTGCAATCCTTAACAGAGGACTCAAGGGATTGGTTTAGAGCCTTGCCACATGGTAGCATAGGTTCATGGAATCAGCTTAGGAATTGTTTCAAGGAATAATATGGTGACAAAACTCATGAAGGTTTTATGTTGAATGAGTTCAATAACATAAAAAATAATTTCAATGAAGATGTTATTGAATTTAATGTTAGATTTCAAAAAGTCATGCATAAATTGTTGCAGGTTATCAGATTGGATGACAGGGTATGCCTTGTCACATATTTAAATGCTTTTGATTCTAAGATGGGCTACCTATTAAGAGATAAGAATCCAAGGAGCCCGGTTGAAGCTTACAAGTTAGCTGTGAACATACAGAGCAATCGAAGAATCTCAGGAAAGTTGGGAAGGAGAGAAGATAGCAAGTCTCTTTTGTTAAATAGAAAAGATCCAGGAAAGCCTCAAGGTGTGAAACCTAAGGATGATGAAAGCCTAAAGTAGATTCTAAAATAAATTAGGGATCTGAAGCCTAGTGAAAATAGAGGTAATAAAGCTACAGGAGGGGACAAGCCCCCCTTTAATAATTTCAACAAATTGCCAAGAATGCAGAATTACCCTTACAATACTCAATGGAAAGATGGGAAGCCTTTTATTCTAGAGAAAAGAGATAGACCAAATGATAGGACCCCTGATCCATTGCAAAGAAATTCAATGAATGTGGTGGAGGAAGTCCCATGGTGTGTTGCCTATCAGTCACCACATGATCCTAATTATTGTGCCATATCCCAAAATGTCTCTCCTCAAGAGGAGCAAGAGTACAATGAGGAACAACCTTATGATGACCAGGGATGTGGGATGTTCTCTTCTCATGTTTTGAGTGAGGTAGATTCTACTAAAGAGGATGAAAATCAGGATGTTTCACATTCCCAAACTAGAAATGAATCATATCATTAGCAAGTTTTTTCAGATGATGAAGATAGTGAGCCTGACAACATCCAGTGTAATGTTCAAAAGAATGAACAAACAACTACTTTGAGAAGACCTTCTGATGAGGAAATTGCTTTGATAATAGCTAATTTGGTTACTCAGGCAAAGGAAAATTATAACTTAAGGAATAGAATTTTTGGTGATTCAAATCCTAAGCCAGCTGGTATTTTTATCAAGAAAATAGATAAGAATGTAAAAACTTCACAAGAAAAGACTAAGGATGCTAATCCTATTGATAAATTCAAGGTAAAGAAATTTTCCAAGCCCAATATTGTTTATAAGGTAAAAGCTAGGCCTACTGCTGAGGTTGTACCAGTTTTGCAAAAGAAAAACAAGGCCCAAACTAACAAATCTGTAGATACATCCACCCAAGAAGCTGATAAAGAGACTGCAGATTCAAAACTAGATGTACCTGATTCAAAGTATGTTCTAGTTGACATGAGTAAATTGTTGTCTCAAATCACTGTCAAAGTTCCATTATTAGAGATGATGAGAATAGAAGAACATAAGAAAAATGCCTTGAAATGGGTAAAAAGTGTAGTACATACTGATTCTCAAAGAACAGAAAAAACTAAGAAATAAGTAGCAATTATGGATGAAGAAGATGAAAATTGCAATGAGGAGATTCTTTCTAAAATCCCTCAAATTTATTTGGACACAAACGTTGTTAGTACTGCAGTAGGATCAGTTGATCCTTTTTTCTTGACGTTGCAAATAAATGGGAAGTTGCTAAAAAATTGCATGATTGATTCTGGAGCATCAAATATTGTTATGCCTACTGAGGTTATGAAGTCATTGGGATTAAAAGTGGATACACCTCATGGAAGGTGTCAAGCTATGGATTCAAGAGAAGTACCAGTTGTTGGTACTATTAAGGCTTTACCTTATAGATTGGCTGCATACCCCAACAAACAATTAACCATGAGTGTTTTGGTACTAGATATTTCTCCCCAGTATGGAATGTTATTATCAAGAAAATGGAGTGCCTCTATGGGAGGCAGCATACAGTGTGACTTATCATTTGCCACTTTTAATTTTGGAGGACAAAATATCAAAGTCACTAGGGAGTCTAGAACTCCACACATGATTGAGGAAGAAGAACAAGACAACATGAATTGTTTCCTTGATACTGATATTAATACCTTTAAGGTCCAAGATGAGGAAGTAGAGGAAGGTGTTGAGCCTCCCCAAAAATCACAAAGCCAAGAAGGATGGATTGACCTTGATGATCTTTGGGCCATGTATTTTGATGGAGAAAATAGCAAAGAAGGATTTGGATCTAGAATATTGCTCATATCTCCAAATGGTAAAACTTTCAAGTTCTCATTTACTTTGTTGTTTTCATGCACAAATAATTGTGCAGAGTATGAGGCTCTATTAATTGGTCTAATATTAGCATCAAGGCATGGCATAAAGTGTTTAAGAGTTATAGGTGACTCTGAGTTAGTCTTATCCCAAATTAGATCAAAGTATGCCTCAAAGAATCAGAAGTTGAAACAATATAGGAATGCAGTATGGGATGAGATTGAAAGCTTTAGTGCTTTTAATATTTGTTGGATGGAAAGAAGTCAGAATAGGATGGCAGATTTTTTGGCTAATATAGCCCTTAGACTAGAAGATGCTACATTTGTAGATGTTTCCAATATAGAGATACACGCTAGACCTTCCATCCCTGACAATCTAGATAATTGGCAAGTTTTTTCTGATGACCAAGATATACTCAGGTTTCTTCATTGTGAATCTCACTTTGATGATAAAGAAATGGATTTTAGTGCTTATGTTAATACAGTGAATGGAAAAGATGTCATCTTTGGGAAAGAGGTTTTGCAATTGAAATCAAACAAGGTTCCTAAAGGACTAGTTGCTCTTGAAAGGGCATTTGAAAACAAAGACAAGGCCTTCTCGGCTAGTACTGATAAAATCAATGAGCTTGAAGAGATAAACTTGGGCACAAGGATAGCTCCCAAGAAAGTTTATATAGGTAGGTCTCTCTCCCCAAGAATTAGAAAAAATTTGATTGACCTTCTGAGAAAATTCAGGCATGTTTTTGCCTGGTCTTATGAAGACCTTAAAGCTTACAGGGAAGACCTTTTCCAACATGAGGTTCCACTCAAAGAAGGCACAAAACCTTTCAGACAAAAGTTAAGACCTATTAACCCTACCTTGGCACCCAAAATGCAGAGTGAACTCAGGAAGATGATGGATGCTAGAATCATCAAACCTATTAGACACTCTACCTGGGTTTCAAATTTGGTGCCTGTTAGAAAAAACAATGGTGACATCAAATTATGTGTAGATTTTAGGAATCTTAACATAAATTCTCTGAAAGATAACTATGGATTACCCAATATGGAGAACATGTTAAAAAAAGGTTACTAGATCAGAATTGATGTCCATGATGGATGGTTTTTCTGGTTACAATCAGGTCATGGTAAAAGACACAGAATAGTTTAAAACTGCATTTACAACTCCATGGGAACATATGTTTATGTAAGGATTCCATTTGGGTTGACTAATGAAGGTGCCACTTTTTAGAGGGCTATGGATGTAGCCTTTGTAGATTTCATTGATATATTTATGGTGGTATATCAGGATGACTTGACAGCCTTTTCAGCAAAAGAAGAACAACATTGTCAACATCTTGAGAAAAATTTTATCAGAGCATTGGAATATGGGGTTTCTTTGAACCCAAAGAAGTGTGCCTTTGGTGTGACAGAAGGGAAACTCTTAGGGCACATTGTTTCAAAGGATGGTGTAAGGATAGATCCTGAAAGAGTGGAAGCCATTGACAAACTATCCTTACCAAAAAATATCAAGGGAATTCAGTCTTTTTTAGGACAGGTCAACTCTTTAAGAAGGTTTATTACTAACTTTGCAGAAATCAGTATTCCCATATCAAGAATGTTAAAGAAAGGAGCAAAGGTTGAATAGAATGCTGAAGCAGTTCAAGCCTTCAATGACATTAAGAGGGCCATTAAGCATGCCCTAGTCTTAAAGACACCAGATTATAGCAAGCCAATGCAAATTTTCTCTTTTGCATCTGCACATACTATTGCTGCAGTACTATTACAAAAGAATGCTGAAGGTTTTGAACAACCTATTTCCTTTTTTAGCAAGACTTTACAAGTAGTAGAATTAAATTATGATATCATTGAGAAAAAAACTTATGCCTTAGTCAAGGCCATTAAAACATTTAGGTGTTATTTGGTAGGGGCCATAGTGGTTGCCTATGTTCCAAGTGTTGCGGTCAAGGACATTTTGGTCCAACAAGAGGTTTCAGGAAGAAGATGTAGGTGGATTAATAGAATTCAAGAATTTAACATTGATATCCACATTACAAAGTTGGTTAGAGGTTTAGGCTAGCAAAGCTGATGGCCCAAAGTAATCTAAATGCAAACCAGATCAATTTGCTAGAAGAGGATCAAAGACCTTATGTGTGTAACATGGACTGCTGTGAATGGTATAAAGATATTGTCAAATATTTACAAAGGATGGTCTTGCCCCCTGATTTGGATGACAACAAGAGAAGAACCATTAAACTCCACTCTTTGAGATATGCAATTATAAATGGTGAACTTTGGTGGAGGAGTAATGAAGGTGTTTTGCTTAAATGTGTAGATCAGGAGAAGGCCAAGCTTTTGATGCATGAAATGCACAGTGGAATTTGTGGAGTACATTACATGGCTAAGACTAAAGCCCACAAGATCATCAGGGCAGGTTTTGGGTGGCCTTCACTTTTCAAGGATACCCATCAATTTGTCAAGAAGTGTGATCCTTGCCAAAGGTTTACAGGAAAACTAAAATTCAGTGGGAATTTGCCTCTCAGACCTGTTTCTATTCAAGCACCTTTTCAGAAATGGTGAATGGATTTCATTGGTGAAATCCCTAATAAGTCCAATGGTGGACATTCTTACATCTTAGTGGCAACTAACTATTTCACTAAGTGGGTTGAGGCAATCCCTACTAGAAGAGCAACTAGCAAAGTAGTAACAGATTTTATGATGCAGAATATCTTGACAAGGTTTGGTTGCCCAGAAACTATGGTGGTTGATAATGCATTATGTTTTAGGTCAGAGGAGTTTTTTGACTTCTGCAGACATAATGATATTAAAATTTCATATTCTTCTGCTTATCATCCATAAGGTAATGGCCAGGTAGAATCCAGCAATAAGAGTTTAATCAAGATTTTGAAAAGAGTTTTGGACAAAAACAAGAAGGCCTAGGACTCCAAATTGCTACAAGCCCTATGGGCTAATAGGGTTACAATAAAGAAAGCAATAGGATGTGCCCCTTTTGACTTAGTGTATGGAATAAATGCAAGATTACCTCAAAATAACTTGTTACAGATGTATCAATTCATTCAGAAATATGATGAAGATGTAGAAGAAGATATGACAGTTAGAATGAATGATCTGATTCAACTCAATGAGGTAAGAAATGATGCACACTTCAAGAATGAGAATTTGCAGGCCCAGTGCAAAGTCATGTATGATAGAAGGACTACTCAAAGAAATTTTGCAAAAGGAGACATGGTATTAATGTGGAATGTAAGAATGCAAGACAAAGGAAAACATGGGAAATTTGATCCCATCTAGTTAGGCCCATATATCATTGAAGAAAAATGGGGACAGGTTCTTACATTCTAAGGAATTTGACAGGAGAGCTCCAGGAGCTACCTGTTCATAGTCAATTTTTGAAGTTCTATTTCTCCTAAAGGTTTTGGCAGTCTCTGTATAGTTGTGTTTTTAAGTTTTTGTGTACAATTTCCTATTTTTGTTTGAAATTTTGGTTCTGGTCTGCTGTACCAAGAGATTCTAGTTTCTCATTGTATCTACAGGAGATACATGTCCTCGAGCATGAGCCATTGTTAGCACAAGTGAAAAATTCCATGCTTGAATCATATTTTCCAGGCCTCTACAGTTATTTTTCCCATTTTCCTACCAAAAACCCTAGGCAAAATTCAAAATTCTAGCCATTTCCAGGAAAACCCTAAGTGTGCCCTATGCTTTGTTCTATTTTCATGTTACTTTTTAGGTCACTAAAAATCTGATAAATGCATGTGCTTAAAAATTTTATTACCCTGGCGGCCTTTATTTTCCTAAGTCTCCAAGTGCCCAGCTTAATTTTTTCCTAAAGTCCAGCGGCAATTATTTTTCCTAGGTCTCAATGCTAAATATTTCCTAATATTTTACAACCTTATTCCTTTCCTGGGCCTCACTTTTTGACACCATCTTGATCCAATGATAGGCGTAAGATCTTATGGACTATGTCAGAGGGTTGCAAAGTTGTGCCAGCCATTGATTCTCTTTCATGGCAAAGGTTTTTCAATGTAATGGGTCACATGCCAGGTGTGCTTAGTCAGCACTTTCTCATTGGTCCACATATTAATGACTCAGAATATTGTCAGTGGGGCCAACGATTTCAAAGGTTCAGTGGTTTTGACAATGGTAGAGCATCGATGGCTAGTGTATGATCTTAAGGGTTATTTCTAACACATGAGGCTATAAGACCAGTCATTGATTCTTTTCTATGTTAGAGATTTGTTAGATCAGGGGTAAGATTCTTCATTGACGGTGGGCGTATGTTTTGGTGGAATCTTCATGGCTTATGAGGGCTTAAGCTTGGTTGTTGATTCTTTTCTATGTCAAGGGATCTATCAAAGTAGTATAAAAGGTTGAACCAATAGTTGTCATAAGATCTAATAGAATATGTCAGAGGCTTGCAGTTTTACGATGACCGTTGATTCTGCTTCATGATGTAATCTTTTCTTTCAGTGGATCCACTACCAGGTGTGTGCAATTGGCTATTTCTTATTGGTCTACATGGGAAAATGGTAGTTGTTTTGTTAGGTGGGCCCAGGGTTATCAAAGTTTTTTAGCAGCTTGGACAAAATGTTTAGCAGAACCGATAAAGTTTTATGTGTGATCGCTCAATCATGAAGTATTTGGCAGAGTTCTAAGTTTTCTAGTGAATTGGTGATTAATGTTTTCATGCATTCACCTAATGTAACCATGGGTTATCAAAAGACTCAGCGATTTAGTGAAATGCTTTATTCACTGAATCATTTGACTTGACCATGGTTAAATAATATATCTAGCAACTTGAAATTTCTTGCAGTCGTGTATTCACCAAATGGGTCAAAGGTTAAAGGTCAGCTGAGAATTGTGGGACCATTTTTGCCAGGTGTTGCTAAGATGTCAAGTTTTGATTGGCTATGGATTTTGGGTATTCAGACACATCAGTGGACCTGAGAGATTCTAAAGGGATGCCAAGATGTAGAATCTAACGGTTGTCTGATGTTCGCATAGAATCTTTTAAGGCTATGTGAACTTACGACAGCCGTTCGATTAGAACCTTATGAAGAGCGGGTCCAAACTACCACGTGGGGCCTTTTTCTTGCTGATGTGCTTAGTTTTCATTGGTTGAGAGTTTTATGAGGTGGTGAAGTGATTTTTAAAGGTTTTTGTTGACTATTGAAGGATTCTACAAGCTGCTTGATCTGCCAGGAATAAGATAGATCGATGGTACTATTTTAAACTCCAGTCGATTACCATTTTTATTCAAATTCAAATTTCCTATAGGGTTTTGCTAGGGTTTTTGATGCAGAAAGTTGTAAAATGATGCGGTGGCCAAGAATTGAATTTCTCAGTATAGATTGCAGTTGGGGAAGGATACAAAAGGCATATATTACTGCTAGAATCTGATTTTTGTTCCTATGATGCCGAGCCAAATGAATTTTATGGTTGAAAAATTGTAGAGGGGCATTCATTGTAGTTTGACAGTGAGATAGTAAAATCAAATTTGTTGAAAAGAGATGAGGATAGCATTGAAGACAAAAATCCTGTCAACTCAATTACAAAATATCCCACCTGTTTCAGTAGTGTAGTTATTGTAAACCCTTTGGGGTTGTTGTAAAAGTCTTTTAGGTTCATTTTGGTAAACCTAGAATGATCGATTATTTGTTGCATCTCTTGGTATAAAGGGATTTTTTATGATCATTCTAAGGGATGAAAAGTTTAGGTGTCAAAAAGATAGAAATTTTTGAAACCCTAGCTTTTCAGTCAAGTATTGTAATTTTTGATATCATATTATCAAACAATAGAGAATAAGTACAGGTTGTTCTTATCTTGCAAGCTTGTTATTTAGGATATTGTATGCACATGGTGAAAGGTTATACTTAATACAAACCTCAGATCTTTTCTCTCCTTTCTTCTATTCTTTGAATCTTTAAATCTTTGCATAAGTTTTATGTGAATGTATTGGTGCTTTGAGTTCCAACCTAAAGTTAGATTAAACATTTCTCAAAGTGGAATATGTGTTCTTGGAGTTTATTTGAAGGATTTTCATAAGCAGGAAAGAGTTGGTATATTTGTGTTTATGTCTAGAGACCAATTTCAGACACCATTTTATTTATCCTTTTCCTTGATATTTTTCCCAATAGATAAGGCACTGGCCTATATTCTCCTATCTTTGTGTTGAGAAGAGTGATTCAAACCTTGTAATCCCAAATCATTAAATCATTACTAGTCTTTACTTTTATTTGCATTCATGTATTGTCCTATCCAGTGATGGAGAGTCAATGAACAATAGGTTGTTGTTTAGTACTTTCTCACTGTATTCATCTATTGAAAGATCCAATAAAGAAATAAGGGGCAGAGTTAGAACTATCAATCAGAGTTAATACTATTGGATCAAGTGCACCCACCTTGGTTTTGCAGAGCTAGAAGTAGAAGAGGGTAATCTTATCCCTATAGATGGTCTAGTTGTCTTGTAGAGCTCTCATACTTGGAACTAACCATTCCTAATACTAGTCTCAAGGCATATTGGCAGCCCTAGTTGGCATAAGCATTTTCAAACACCAACAAAATCACCATTGGGGTCCCATTAGACCCTTTCTTTCTCTATGGTACGACCCCTGAGGGTTAGTGTTCGCTACTGCAAAATGCATACTGACTCTAAAGCCAGCTGCCTATCTGCTACCTGTAATGAATTCCAATCCAAAACATGAGTCACATCAGGAATATATTTTCTAAGAACTGAAACATGAAATACATCATGAATACGACCAAGGTTGGCTAGTAAGGCAAGATGATAAGCTACTAGTCCTATCCTCTCTAGGATTCAAAAGGGCCAACAAATCGGGGTGCCAACTTGGAGCCTTTTTCGTAATGGATTGGACTCCTTTGTGGATGCACCCTCAAAAGACTCTATCACCAAGACAAAAGTGTATATCAGTCCTGTGAGCATCATCATACTTCTTCTGCCTATCCTAAGCTATCAAAATATGTTCTCTAATGCACTTGACCTATTGCTCCATATCCTGTAACATCTTAGGGCCTAGAAGTACCCTATCCTCTAATCAGTTCTAGCTAAGGGAGTGCGGCATGGATGGCCATACAAAGCCTAAAAAGGGGACATACCTATGGAATTGTGATAACCATTATTATAAGAAAACTCCACCAAATATAGATACTCTTCCCAATGGGTCTGTTTATCCATAACATACATTATGAGCATATCCTCAAGAACCTGATTGACTGGCTCCATCTACCTATTTGTCTTGCGGTGATAGGCTGAACTGAAGTTGAGTTGAGCCCCCAAAGTTTGTTGAAGTGAATTCCAAAAAGCCGATGTGAATACTGGATCATGATCAAATATTATTTTCCTGGGAATACCGTGGAGTCTCACAATTTCCTTCATGAATACTCTAGTTACAGAAGTTGCTAAGTAGGAGGACTGCATGGGAGAAAAATGGCCTACCTTGGTGAGTCTATTAATTGTTACCATGATAGTGTCATGTCTCCTGGGAGTAACTGAAAGTCCCACAATAAAATCCATGGAAATAATGTCCCATTTCCATTCTTTCACTAGGTGAGGTTGTAATAGGCCAATAGGGTGTTGATGTTTTTCTTTCACTCTCTGACATTCCAAACATCTATCCAAGTAGTCTGCAATATCTCTCTTCATTCCTAACCAATAGTACAACTAGTGTAGGTCATCATACATTTTCTTCACCCCTAGAGGTGTTGAATAGGGAGCCTTGTAGCTTTCTGAAAGGATATGCACGTGAAGATCTCCTACCATGGGCACATATATTCTATTTTATTGTCGCAAAAATCCTAGGTCATATAAGGAATATCCTAAGAAGTGACCTTCTAAGGGTCTTCCTGACTCTATTTCTACCTTAACCTCTTGAAACCAAGAGTTGGAAGTGAGAGCCTCCCTGATTATTTTCTCCAAATCTATGCTAAGGGATAGTGCTGATAAATCATGTCTATGCCTACTCAAAGCATCTTCCACCACATTCGTCATCCCTTGGATGTACTTAACCTCAAACTCATATTCACATAAGAATTCCATCCACCTGTGTTGCATAGCATTAAGGTTAGGTTGAGAGAATATGTATTGAAGGCTTTGATGATCTATTTGGAGTTCAAATTTATGACCCAACAGAAAGTGCCTCCACTTTACTAAGGCATGAACTACTATTGCAAGTTCTAGATCATGGGTGGGGTAGTTGAGCTCATGATCTTTAAGTTTCCTAGACTCATAAGAAACAACTTTTCCCTCTTTCATAAGAACCACACCAATCCCTTCTAGTGAGGCATCTATGCATACTACAAAGTTTCCTGATGGTTTGAGAACCACCAAGATATGAGCACTAGTTAATCTTTCCTTCAAACATTGGAAAGCGGCCTCACATTTTTCTGACCAAACAAACTTCTTACCTTTCCTTTGCAAGGAAGTAATGGGATGAGCTATCTGGGAGAACTGTCTGACAAACCATCTATAATACCTAGCTAGTCCCATAAAGCTACAAACTTCAGGGACATTAGTCAGAGTTGGCCACTCCACTATGGCTTGAATTTGGGCTGGATCAACAGCAATTCCATTTCCTAAAATGACATGTTTAAGATACTTAACCTCTATCTAAAATAATTCACACTTTTTGGCATTGGCATAAAGTTGATTTTCTCTAAGGCACTGCAATACTTGACAAAGATGAACCTCATGTTCTTCAAGAGTTTTAGAGAACACTAAGATATCATCTAAGAATACTATCACAAATTTATCCAAGTAGGTTCTGAAAAATCCATTCATTAAGCTCATGAATATAGAAGGAGCATTCATTAACCCAAATGGTACCACGGTGAACTCATAGTGACCATATCTGGTATGGAAAGTTGTTTGATGAATATCAACTTCTTGAATTCTAAGTTGACGGTGTCCTGACTTGAGATCAATTTTTGACAATATTTTTGCCCCTTTCATTTGATCAAATAGATCATCAATGCAGGGTAAAGGATACTGATTCTTGATCATGACTTTGTTGAGTTGGCAATAGTCAATGCACAATCGAAGAGAGCCATCTTTCTTCTTCACAAATATTACTGGTGCACCCCATGGTGACACACTAGGTCTGATAAATCCTTTTTCCAAAAGCCCTTCCAACTGAAGCTTAAGTTCCCCAAGTTCTTGTGTGGTCATATGGTACAGAGCTTTGGAGATTGGTTCTGCTCCTGGAACCAACTCAATTTGGAAGTCAATGTCCCTCTTGGGAGGCATTCCTAGAATTTTTTTGGGGAAAACATCCAAGTACTCCTAATCAATTCTAGGATGAGATCCTTCATCTAATTCATAATCAAGCATTCTTTCTTAAATTTTGAACTTTTCATCAACTTTAACATTTTCACTCTCAACAATAGTTTTAGTTCTTTTATTGAAATATCTGTAAGCTTTTCTTTTCAATGAATAACCAAGAATTATACCTTCATCACTTCTAGAGTCAAACTTTTCAATGTCATCATCTCTCTTAATATAACATTTACTTCCAAAAATTTTGAAATACTTAACTGATGGTGCATGTCCAAACCATAATTCATAAGCTGTCTTGTATGTATCTTCTCTGATATGTACTTTGTTCATTGTATATATTGTTATATTCACTGCTTCTCTCCAAAATGTGTTTTCCAAATCATTTTCAAATAACATAGATCTTTCTACTTTAGTTATTGATATGTTCCTTCTTTCTGCAATACCATTTTGTTCAAGTGTTCTAGGGGCTAAAAATTGTCTCTTAATACCATTCACTTCACAAAAAGTGTTAAATTCTTCTGAAGTAAATTCTCCACCTCTATCTAATCTTAAACATTTTAATCATCATTCCAAATTCATTCTCAACTTTGTTCTTAATTACTTTAAACTTATCAAATTCCTCATACTTTTCTTTAAGAAATGCAATCCACATAATTCTTGTAAAATCATCAACAAGAATCATAAAATACCTTTCACCATAGAATCCTCTAGTCCTTGTGGGACCGCTCAAATCTGTATGAACAATTTCCAACTTCTCTGTTGATGTGAACTTCTTACTTGGAAATGAAATTCTCTTCTGCTTAGCCATAACACATTCTTTGCAAATCATGTTAGTAGGTTTCATAATCTTAGGAAAATCTCTTACTACAAGTGTAGTACTTACTTTCAAAATGTTATCAAAGTTTATATGACAAAATCTTTTGTGCCATAACCAACTTTCATCAATTCTAGTAATCAAACATGTCATCTCTGTAGGGTTCAACTAAAATACATTACCTCTGGTTCTTGATCCAATTCTAATCAAATTTCCATCCTTATCCTTTATCACGCAAGTTTTCTCAGTATACCAAACTAGAAATCCATTATCAACTAACTATCCAACACTCAAAAGATTATGTTTCAATCCATCCACAAAATAAACATCGTCAGTGTTAGTCTTTCCATCAAGAGTAATATATCCTATTCCTTTTATCAAGAAAAGTGCATTGTTTCCAACTCTAACAATTCCTCCATAATAATTGTTAAACTTTATAAACTTCTTCATGTCACCAGTCATATGATGTGAACAACCATTGTCTATAATCCAATCAGTTCTCTTTTCTACTTGGGATACTAAAGCTTTTTGTTCTCTAACTTCAATTTCAAATTTTTCTTCTTTTATTGCTACAAATCCTATATCATCATTCTCATAATCACTTTCACTTAGGGATTTCTCAATACTAGCCTCAAATTCTTCATCATTAGTATAATAACATTCTTTAGATCTTATACATTAAAATTCTTCTTATATTTCTTTACTCTCTTAGGATATTTAGATTCAAAATGACCATATTCTTGACAAGTCCAACAATTAAAGATTTTCTTACCTTCTGGTTCTCTTTTCACAAGAAAGGCAATTCCTTCCTCAATATTTCTATCTTCTTCAGTCTTGGATCTACTACCACTAGCATAGTCTTCACTTACACCAATGCTTCTTGACAAGGTAGGGTGAACACTAAGTGCACTGAATGTTGTTTCAATTCTAGGTAGATCTCCCAACTATCTCAAACTTATCTCTACTGCTTCTAATCTTCCAAGAAGAGTTTCTCTAGTAAAGTTCTCAGTACAAGGTATAATTTGTTCAATCATTTGCGATGTATGCTTAATTATATGAGTTAATGTCTTTAGAATCTTCCATATCACTTCATTCTATGTCTTATTTCCTTCACAAGATTTGATACCTACAATAATCTCTAACATTCTACCAATATAGCTTCTAATAGATCCATCTTCCATAATTCATATATCTTCAAATGCACATATCCAACTATGTAACTAGACTCTCTTTTCATTTACATCACCTTCAAAAGTAGATTGTAAAGCTAACCAAATTTCATGAGATGTTCTTAGATATTTTACTTGATTGTATTCATTCTCCGAAAGAGCTTATAAGATTGATTCTCTGGCAAGTATGTTACACATGAACATATCTCTTTCCTCATTAGTACATTCTTCAATTTTTTCTTCTTCAATGATAGTCTTCACATTCTTTGTGATTAACCAATACCCAAGTCCTAAACATAGAAAATGTGTCTTCATCTTTTCTTTCCAGCTATCATAGTTTACTCCATCAAACTTAGGGCTTTCTTTCCTAAAATGATTCTCCATGGATCTCCTTAAGTTGATAAAATTTTCCTTCAAGGACTTGTTGCTCTGATACCAATTGTTAGAAAGTAAAGTCTACCAAAATAATTAAGAGGGGGGGTGAATTAGTTATCATATAAATACAACTTTTATCACTATTGACATATTTCAACCATGTAATCAATGTAAGAAACAACAATAGAAAGATAAACATACACAATAACACAAGATATGTTGACTAGGGAACCTCTTGATCAGAGAGTAAACTCCAATGGGAATGATGACCACAAAAGATATACCAATATAAGAATTCTTTGTGAGAGGATAGACTCTATTAAGAGCCTTATGAAATATATTTAGTACATATGAGTCCCTATTAGGAGACTTTGAGTCCCTGTTAAAAGATTCTAACCCTGTTAGGAGTTATGGAAGACAAAAGGACCCACTATCCAAATAGTTTCAAGGGAAAGATCATTGAACACACTATTCAACTAATCTATGTATTACTCAAATAGAATAATACCAAATAATTATTGATCTCATCAACTTATCTTTTCTCCTCTATCTATGCCAAATCGCACCAACTACTTCATCGGATCTCAATATCAAATCTTTGTTATTCGCATATCCTCTTACAACATATATTGCTCAATTCTAAAATTCCTTACACATTATTACAATAATAAAGGAAAAAAATCCTTCCTTTATACCACACTCAAATAATTATAAATGAGTTGGCCAACAAGGCTTAACCAATTATAAAATATAAACCTTCACACATTACACAATATTTCACAATTACATAGAAACTATCAGCTTCCAAACAAAATAATTCTTCACTCATGAGACCTCTAACCATGTTGTCACATCCACATCATTATCATAATTTCTTCATCAACTTTTCAACTTTGCATGCCTATATTATATCCCAATTAGGAGATATCATCCAGCTATCACAAGTCGCTTCTTAGGAACACTGCCTGAATAATGCTTCCACTGAATTACACATAACTATCATGAATAATTGAATTTCAATATACGCTCTTGACCAAAACCTTAGGACACAATATAGAGTAAGTCCTCAACTCTACATATCTTGATCTTCAATACTCCATGTGTGCTAGTTCAAACACTGTCTGCTTCTTTGCTAATCTCCAATAGACCACTATGTTGACATCAATGACAACCATAGTCATGAATGCAACATACAACTTCTACAGAATGCCTATGAATACTCCCCCATAGGATATAGATTCAGCATTCATTCCTAAAAAGACAAATACTTACTTTGCCTTGGGTTCAGAAAAAGTAATGCTGACAGTAATTTGTATTTAAGAACTAGTGAAGATGTAGTTTTGATAATAGAAGTTTTTGTTGATGATATTATCTTTGGAGGCAATGATGAATTGTGTGAGAAATTTCCTAAAGAGATGGAAAATGAATTTGAGATGGCTATGATAGGTGAAATGAAATTATTTCTTAGACTACAAATAAATCAAATAAAGAATGACATTTTTATTTCTCAAACTAAGTATCTTAAAGAAATGCTAAAAAGTTTGGAATGGAAGACTGTAAACTAGTTGGTACACCCATGGTGACTAGTAATAAGCTGATAAATGATGATGAGACAAAGTGTGTTTTTCAAACCAAGTATAGATCAATGGTTGGAGGATTATAATATATGACCACATCAGACTGGATATTTCTAATGTTTTTGGAATTGTGGCTAGATATCAGGTAGAACCTAAAGAGACACACCTAGCTGCTATGAAAAGGACATTTAGATATCTGAAAGGCACAATTGAACATGGCTTATGGTATGATAGGAATGATAAATTTAAAATTCATGCTTATACTGATGTTGATTGGGCAGGGAATATTGATGATAGGAAGAGTACTAGTGGAGGTGCATTTTTCCTTGGGAAAAAGTTGGTTTCATGGCTAAGTAAGAAATAAGATTGTATAGCTCAATCTACTACAGAATCAGAGTATGATGTTGTTGCTATTAATTATACTCAAATTTTTTGGATGAAACAAATGTTGAAATATATTGGAATAAATTTTGATGAACCAGTGGTTATCTATTGTGATAACACCAAGATAGTAAACATGTCAAAGAATCTTGTGATGCATTCAAAAACTAAGCATATTTCTATCAAGTATCACTTCTTGAGAGACAAGGTGGTAGAGAAGGAAATAAGATTGGAATACATTAGCACAAAGAAATAGATTTTAGACATCTTTACAAAGTCATTTCCTAAAGATACCTTTGAATATCTTAGAGGTATGCCTGGGGTTCAGGCCCCTCCTAGTGTGAATGAAATGATGCAAGGATGCATTAGTCCAGAGTTTTGCAAAGCCTTATCATATTGTAGACTTGATGTAGGGATCTACTCCTTAGGGGGAGTGATTTTTAGAGATAGGTATTGAAGATAGTTGATGACTTATGGAACCCTTTTCCATTATTGTCAAAGGGGGAAAGAGACTATGTGAAAATCCTACAAGAAAGAGACTATGTATTGGGGAAAGAGACTGTGTGGTAAAGGTACTGAGAGAATATTTTTGGGTTGATGGATTTTCCCATATGTTTCCATCAATGCCAAAGGGGGATATTTTTGGATATTGTTAATGCAATGGGGAGATTGTTGATAAATTTAATATGTTTAATCACTACGTTGAGTGATGTTGGAACTGCTTTCATTGTCATTCATGTTTTGTCACTAATGTCAACATATGTTTCTGTGAAGAGATAGGTTGGTTATTACACTATACAGACACTATACAAATGTTTCAAAATGTGTGAAGTCAGATGAGATTACAGGAAGATGTCGTGATCTTATATCCAAGATTGCATCATATAATGTTGTGTATTGGCTAAGTTACAAATGTTTTGGTGAAGACTGGTTACTAAACTATGATAGTGGAAGTCGACAAAGTGAGTCTCTATGTTTTGGGTATATCTTACAAAAGGTATGGATTCAGTATATGCGAGCTTAAGGGATGAAAATTAGTGTACTAAATAATGTTCATTGGTTTGCACAAGTCATGGAAAATAGGATGACATTAGCTACGACGTGTGTTCTAGAGAAGACCTATTTGGAAGCTGACTATAGAGATGTAGCCTGTATTATGGATGGTGAACTTGAATTAAGGATGTCGGTCCTTAATTTTTGTAATGTAATTTTTGTATACTTGTTTTAGATATCATGTGTATCTTAGAAAGGAGTTATGTAATTTCTTGTATATTAGGAAAGCCTAATTGGCCAACCTAACCATGTAGAATGTAATAGGGTATATATGTAAGATCTTTTCTTGTGAAAAGATATGATGAGACTATATGTGATGTAAGAAAGGATTGTGGAAGCTACGAGCTTGTGTATGTTGTATGTAGAGCAGAGGATAGTTGTATAATTCATTAGAACTGATCAAGAAAAGATAGTTGCTATCAGGCAATTCAAAAGATTGGGTATTTCTTCATATACACTTGTGTTGCAAATAGTGAGTTCCAAAGTTGGACATAACCTTCTTTGGGTAGTGAGCCTACCCTTCTTTCTCTTGACTCCTAACAGGGTTTTTCCTCTAACAAGGACTTTGTACTGTAATGTTTTAATCAGCTCCTAACATGGCTAGATCTTCTAACAAGGATATTATACTCTCAGTACATCATTAGTGGGTGTTAATTCTCACTGGGGTTTTACCTTTAACAGGGTTTCCTCAACAAAAAAATATTGTGTTATTGTGTGTGCATTCATTATGTTCATTGGATTTGATATTGTTGTTGTTCAAAGTTTAAAGTTTAATAATTTGTTATACAACTGATTCACCCTCCCCCCTCGCATTCGTATTGTGGACTTTTATTCCTAACATACCTATCATCATCCCAGAGTAGCCATCAACAAATAAAATAAAGTATATGTCACCATAATAACTTTGAGTTCTCATATGACCACATAAGTCAGTATGGACCAACTCCAAAATAGCTTTAGATGAGTAGGTCTTTCTCTTGAAACTAGATTTTTACATTTTTCCCATTTGACATTGTTTGCACATGATATGGTTAGGTTTAGATAAGCTTGATAAACCTCTAACTTTTCTTTTCTAAACTATTTTAACCATGTTGTCAAAATTCACATGATGTAACCTTTTATGCCACAACCATACATCTTCATTTCTAACCATTAAATAAGAAGTTTCAAAATTGTCAAGATAAAATAGATTAACTTTAGATTGTTCACCAGTACCAACCAACTTTCATGTTTCATCATAGATCTTCACCTTCCTACTTTCAAATGCAACTCAATGACCTGAGTTATTCAACTATGCTACACTTAACAAGTTATAGTTAAGTCCCTTCACCCAATATGCATTTTTCACATTTGATCTTATTGTTCAACATGATAGATCCTTTTTCCTTCACTTGAAAAGGTGTATCATTACCCATTTTAACAGATCCTCCATTATAGTGTTCAAGATATTCAAATTTATCCTCATCACTAGTTATAAGATGTGTACAGCTACTATCAATGATCCATGTATCATTCTTGCTAACTTTTGAGATAAGTGTTGTTCCTACATACCTTTCTTCTTCTTCTAAATCTTCTTTCAAAGCTATGAATACCACCTCAATGTCTTCATCAGTGTCAGTGTTGGTTTCATCATCATCATCTCCAACAAGGTAACATGCATTCTTTCCTTTATCTTTGTAGTCTTGGTTGTTTCTTCTATCATAGTTTCAGTTGCCTCTATGATCTCAGTTATCTCTTCTATCATACATATTTTCACCGGATCGATCATTGTCTTTTTCACCATCTTTCATGTTTGGACATCTTGCTACAATATGACCAATTTATTTATAGTTAAAACATGCTAGAGGTAATTTTCCCTTATACCTTTCTGCAGCCTTCTAGCCATAAGTGCTTCAAGTTCATCAAGTCCATCTTCATCACTATCACTGTCACTTTCATTCCTTATCATATGTTTACTTCTTGACATTCCAATTTTCAAAGATGACATAAATGCAGACTCAACACTTGGTACAGTACTGTTATCATAGTTATTCAGCTCAAAAGTAGTCAATTTATCGATCAGACTATCAAGTGTAAGAACATTACCTAGTGCAGATCTCATTTCATGAATTGCAAAGATTCTAATAGCATAGATTGGCATAAAGGTTCTAATAATTTTACTTACAATAGAATCTTTAGCAATAACACCTTCTTCTCCTCAGATATCATTGACAACCTCCTTGATTTAGTTGTTGTATTGTGATATATTTTCACCTTCTTTAATTTTCATATCATCAAATCTTCCTCTTAGGCTTTTAGTTCTTGCTCTTATCATATTCACATCTCCTATGTAGTCTAGTGTCATTTTGTCCCACATTTCTTTTGTTGAAGTACATGCTTTGATATCTTCAAATTCCACATCAGATAAATTAGAAGCAATATCTATCATTGTCATGTTATGTTCATGTCTATCTCTTAGTTGATCAGCAGTCAAAGGTCCAATAGATGGTTGTATGTACTCATTAGTCAGATAGAATAGTGCAGATTCACTTATTCTGTATATATGCAATTTCATTATGCTTTTCCATGTTGTGAAGCTGTCCTTGTTCAGCTTTGGCACATCTCTCTTATACATTGTGTGATCTTTATCTCAAGTCCTTCAAACTTCCTTTTCAAGCACACAAGCTCTGATACCAATTTTTAGATAACTAAGAGGGGGGTGAATTAGTTAATTCTAGTTATCCTACAGTCCCACACTACTAGATGTATATATTGAAACTTTTTCAAACAAATAGCCAACTCAGTAAGATAGCAATAACAATCTTTCAGTTCATTTATCGAATGCTAGTAAAATCAATACTATGTTTACTGATTAATCCAAAATATGAAATGTGTAAATTAAACTATCAATCTAATCACATCAAATAACACATAACACAAGGATTTTAATTTGGAAACCCTTCTAAGGGAAAAATTACCTAGGACCGGTAACCCAAAATATTTAACTCTTCTGAAGTGAGCTCAGTTAGGGGCCAACCCTGTTAAAGGTTGCAATGCACACTGTAAGGTGTGACTTGGTTAAAGGATGTATTACTACTAGTTAACTCTTGACTAGTATTTTCTATGGGGTCAAAAAGAAAACCATCAAAATTCATAGAATGTCATATTGAAATACAAATAAGACTATTAAGTCCACTCGGTTAAGAGATTTAGCTGTAACAATGGTTAAACTGATACAGTAGTGATCTAATTCAAATACAACTAAAATTGTAGATTTTTAGATCTAAGCTAAGCTCATAATACCTCCTTTGATTAATAATCACTTCAATCCTTCATCATATTTATCTTAGTCAACAATACTCCGATGCTCAGTTATGCCTGTAGTTCTTCTTAGTTCTGTCTATAACTAGTTTGATCAGTGGTGCATGAAAACTTCCTTCCACACAATTTCTCCTGCAGATTCAATAAGCTCTACACTCAACAATGAATCTCTTGTCTCTTTAAATATATGTCATAAACTATTTTCATCTCATCCATTAGATTTTGCCTCTTAATCTCCTTCCTCCATTTTTCCACTTCAAGCTTCCTCAAAAGATGTGTCTTTAATACATTTCAATCCCCTTCATTTGATCATCTCTAAATTTTATCAGTCACTAGATCCTCATAATGAACTTTATCTCTTACCTTAGAATCATACGCAATTTTCCAGCTCATCAATTTAGTCGATTGTTGTAGTTCATTTAATTGTTTTCTCTCAATCAGTTAATATAGAATGTGTCAATGAATACTAACTTTTTTATTACCGATACTCGTTATAAACTGCACTGGCTCAGTGTATACAAAAATCTTCAATTACCGACCACGTTAACTTGTTTAATTCTGATCTTCAATAGATAATAAATTCATGTAATACAATCAAGTCAAAAAAATGATGCCATAGCCTCATCAATATGTTATCCAATGTATACGTTAGCCATATCTCCATATCCATCTCTTCTTCATGTTTATATCTCTTTCCTTTACCATTTTTCTTCTCCAAATGTTTGTAACTATCATGATAAGTATAGTCAAAACTAGTTGACATCAATGACAATATATTGACTAATTTAATTGCCTTACATAACACTTTAATAGCTTAGTGATCTCTAATCACTTTCTTTTGCTTGTCCATTCAGTTCATCAGGTTATTCAATCAGCTGTAGATTATCAGAGGGTATCATTGAGAAATCTAGTCACTGATGAGGACTATAGAATCTCTCGATTACAACAGCTAGAACTATTAGATGGGTATAGACAATAGGGGTTTGATCATCTCAAAGTCTACCAAAAGAGGATGTCAAGAGGTTACAACAAGAAATTAAAGCCAAGAACATTTCAAGTAGGAGACTGTCTTACGAGAAAATCCAAAGAATCAACAGCACTGATAGAAAAAGTGAAAGTTTCAACCCAACTAGTTGGGTCCCTTTGTTATCATAGCTTCATTTGGATTAGGATCCTATCAATTGGCTATAACTAAGGGAGATTTCCTACTATATCGAATAAATAATCTCCACCTGAAATGGTTTTACATTATGACATTCTTGAGGCAGCATCTATACGAAAAAAAGAGTTTCTAAAGAAATACAAAAGAAGCAAAAAGAGTTCCTGAAAAAAGACAAAAAAAAGAAAAAAGAGTTCCTAAAGAAATACAAAAAAAGCAAAAAGAGTTCCTGAAGAAATACAAAAAAAGAAAACAAAGCTCCTGAAGAAAGTCAAAAATAAAAAATATTGATCCTAAAAAAATCAAAAATAGTGGAAAGTAGGAAAAATTAAAAACAATGGAAAAAGACCTAAAAAAAATGACCATCTTGGTGAAAACCTAGCAAAACGGTGCCTTGGTGAGTCAAAGAAAAAAAAAATAGAAAAAGAAAAAGTACAAAAAAAATTGAAAAGGAGAAAAAGTATATTGGTGAAAACCTGGTAAACAAGCGGCGTGATAGTAAAAATAGAAAAAATTTCCAAGTGGTGAAAACTTGGTAAACAGGTACTACTTGTAATAAACACTCTATCTATCATTATGACACTTGAATGCTTGGCCAATCTAAAGTTTAGTTTGTATATATCTTCTAGTTTCTTTTGTGACAATCAAATCCTGAGCCATGTTATTCAAAAAAATCCTATTCTCCTAAGAATATAATTTTCCTATTTCAAAGTCCTAGGAAGGTCATCTTCTCTAGGGGGTGTTGGAGTAATTTCTAGGTTTCTAAGAAGTGTCTTTCTTATTCTTGTGACATCCAGATTGTGCCTATGTCTCCTCCATTTTAGGCCCCTGCAACAGTTTTCTAAAAGGGTCTAAGTCTCAAGATTACCATGTGCAGAGAAATGTCTATTTTTATTTACCCTAGGTCTTGTTTTCCTTTGGTAGGGTTATATTTTTGAAAGTGTTCTTAATTGTGCCGTAGATCTTATGTTTTCAAAGTTACTTTTTTGGGCACTTAAGTTCTCAATTTTCACATGGCTATTTTCTTTTCCCTTTGAGTCTCTTAATCTCATAGTGGAAATGTTATGTCTTATTTGATTCAGAGAATGGGTGACAAGGCTAGGAGTTTAACTTGTTTTGTGGTTATCTCTTGTTCTCTGAATGATTGGCAATATCAAGTGATTCAGCAACAAAGCTTTCTCTAAGTCTCATGATTTCTGGCAGTTTTCTCTAAACATTCAATGATCTGGCACAATGTTTATTTCTTGTTCTCCGAAGGTGGTGGTTAAGTTTTAAAAGATCTAGAGATCTAGAAAAAAGTTTCAAAGCTTAGCACTATGTGATTATCTCCTATTCTCGCAGTTCCAAGGCAAAGTTATCAAAGATTCAACATTTCAGAGGTCACTGTTGATAAAAATCTTGATCAACAGTTGTCATTGAATCTCAAGTTAAAGTTTACAATTAGTGAAAGATTCAATGATTTAGCGAAGATAGTTTTCTCTTGATCTCTTAAATTTTATGGTTTGTGACTTAGCATCTAGCAATCCAGTGAAAGGGGTAATCTCTAGGTCTTCAGGTCTAGTGATTAAGCCTGTAAACATTTAGCAACCTAGCAATGAGGTTACAAGAAGATGACAGTTTGTTCAGTCATGTGATCTCTAGATAGTTGAGGGTTAAGACAATTTGTTTAGCAACCTAGTGAATAAGGTGATCTCTTAATCTCGTGATGTTGGTGGTTAAAGATAAAACATTTGGAGATCTAGCGACAAGGCTTAAATTAATATGCAGATAGTTATCATTGATTCTCATAAGGTAACGGTCAAATCTTGAAATATCTGGTGATTCAACAAGGATCGTAGATGATAAGAAAGATCAAGGGTTGGTGCTTAATCTTGAGATCTTTCTGAGGTTAAGTTAGATATCTAGTGACTTGGAGATATAGGTTATCTCTCATTCTCCAAATGAAACTAGGGTTAATGTTTATGTCTTGAGATTATGAGAATACTATGGTCGCTAGATCTCTGAATCAAACATGAGTTAAGGAAAGTGTCTAGAGACTGGGAGATATTTGGTCATCAGATCTTGTAATATAACTGAGGTTAAGGAAAAGGTTGTGAGACTGCAAGACTTGCTTCAGTCGCTAAGTCTTGTGATCTGATGTGAGCTAAGTTAAATTCTTAGAGATCGTGTCAAAGCTTTGGTCACTTGTTCTCATGAGATAACCCTAGTCAAGACAAGTGTTTAGAGATTCAGAGATTTTCTTCAGTCACTGAATCTCACAATTAGACCTATGTTAAGTAAAGTATTTTGAGATTATGAGGAGTATTCAGTTGCTGAATCTCTGAGTAAGGTGTGGTTAAGTTCTCATGAGTAATAAAGAAAAAAGGTAACTCTGACATGGAAAAGGTACCGTGCCAAGATGGAAAAAGTAATGAGCTAGCTAATTAGATTTCAAGCGAGTGTTTTTGACAATTTTCAAGGGTTTTAAAGAAATAAAATAGTAATCATTGGTTTTTTGCTTTCTTTCCAAGAATTGAATGTTGCATGTCAACTTCTCACCTTACGGCTAGCCTAGATTTGAACTTGGTTTTACGTAGGAGTGAATGTTGAGGTGACTCAGGGAAGATTTGTTGTGATTTCCATACATTCATTGATCAATGATGTATAAACAAGATGTTCCTTCATTTACACCTATCAATTTTTAGAGAGCAGTTGTAGAGATATTATAGTTTGTAATTGTGAAGAGAAAATTTGTAGAGCTAAGCATCATTCAAAAATTGAAAAGATGAGTCAGCCTAAGTCCAGCCGAGCCTCATCTAGTGAAGGAGAAAAGGAACAAGGAGATGACAAAAAAGGAAAACCCAATTTTTCTAAAGAATTTATCATGTTGCTCTTAGGTTCTACTCAAAACAAGAAGGTGAGTGATGAAGTCTTCACTGATGATATGTCAAATTGTAGGGATCTAGTTACCCCTTCCTACTCTAGTTTTATGTTGTTCAATTATTTCTATAATAACCATTTTAGACCAATCCCAATATGCAATGCATGGACATTAGGCATGGCTAAGCTCATAGTTCCTGATGTTTTTCTAGATGTTAAGCTTTTGTTTGAATTAGCTAGGAATTATGATCTTGTGTCCAAAATAATTAGGAAAAGTGACCAGTCATCCCTAGTTACTCTTGATAGGGGGTCCTTTATGAAAGCTTTTAGCTTGTACTCCTCATCATCCACATAGATTGACCTAAAGAAGGAGAAGGAGAAGTATGCAAGCCAAGTAGAGCTTGTGAAAACCCAAGTTGCCTGTCACATGCCTAGGACTAGTAAATTTGTTGCCCCTCTCCCTAGCCACATGAAAACTCCCTATCAGTTTAAGGCCCTTCATTTTTACATGAAATATCTTGTATATGGACTATGTTAGGTTTTGGGGGTGGATGGAGATGAGGAAAGGATGCCAGCTGATTTGTTGATGATAATCCTAGATATATATAACTCACATGCCAATACAGATTATGATTACATTCAATATGTAATTGAAGGATTTATGAGGGTTTGGTAAACATCAAAGAGGGTAAGAAGCCAGTCAAACTCATGCACTACTCTCTTTTGATGCACATGATCCTATATTTTAATGTTGATAATATGGATGTACACATGTTGAGACCAAGAACAATGAAAGATTGACATCCAAATTTAATACAACTTTGGTTAAGGGTGTGGAATTACACCTCTAATGAAAATGAATTCTATGGTTTCCAAAATTGGATAGTCAAACCAATCCTAAACCTATTGGGGAAAAACATTACAAGGCTTCTGTATGCACCATAAAATGGTCGCCTAGACTTTGGGCCCCATTTATTTAATCTATCAATATCAATTCCTGAATCAATATTTGTCATACATTCAAATCAAATTTATTGATCAAATCATAAATATTTCAATTTTCCCTAAAGTTTGAATATCCCATCAATTTTTAATTAAAAGAAATATATCCCTTTTTAATAAATAAAATAATATTATTTAATTAAAATTAATATTCTTTGAATGAAATAATGTTATTTAATTAAAATCCTCTTTTAATTAAATGGTTTTATTTTATTGAATTAATATTCATTTCTAAATTATATAATATTACCTTATTTAATTAAAAGAGATATTATTCTTTAAAATTAAATAAATGAAATATTCTCTCAAAAGATCTCCTGTGATGAAAAAGGAAACAAATTGAATAAAAATAAAAGAAAATAAAATGTAATTCCATTTTATTACAAACCTTCTAAAAATGATGATTGTTTCCTCTTTTTCATTTATCCCACATTGCTTCTACTTTCACATTCGAATCCAACTTTTCCTATAAAAGGAGACCTCTCATGCTCATTCAAGGATCCGGAATTTTGATATCGAACTTATGCTGCAGAATTTCATAGCTTGTAATCATTTAGCATTTCAACTTGCACATTCACATTTTAGATTATTTGCAAATCATTTTAGTTTAAATCCATTACATATAGCTTAATTTCATTTTCAATAAATTAGTTTAGCTTAGTTTGCATGGCAAATCATTTAGAATAGTTTCATTTAGATCAACTCGAATCTCTCATTCTGAGTTGTATTTGCATGGGTAAAATAGGCTGATCTGAGGGCCACATTCAAACCATGCTCTTCTCAGATAAAGAGCTATGGGTCATTTTTTGAGAACTCACTGTTGAGCACTCTCGCATACAAAGACTCATAGAAGTGTGATCACACATCTGTGCACACATTTTTGGCGCCCACCATGGGGCCCTGAAAATGGGTTTCCTTTCATTTTCATTAATTTTCTAGCTCTGAGGCTAAGGGTTTCAAGGGTCCTGGTATACTCTACAGGACGTTATTTTTTGTTTGGCCTTTTTGTTTTTTTACAGGTTTTCAGGAAAAATTTTACAGGTTCTCTAAACGACAAAATTTTATTTTATTTTTCTGCGAGTCCGTACTGTCTGTGTACAGATTTTCACGCGAGAGTACAGAGATATCCGCGTGAGATTCTGCTCCTGTAGCGTTTCTTCGCGCGAGACTGTAAAAAATTTTGCCCCAAGTTCTGTGTTTTCTCGCGCGATACTGTGTGTTTTCTCGCGTGGGACTGGTGTTTCCTCGTGCGGGACTGTTGTTTTCTCGCGCGGACCCTGTGTTTTCTCGCGCGCTCAAGGTACTTCCTCGCGCGAGATTCTGGGGCAGTGAACTAAAATTTCCTGCTTTCTATTTTACAGTTTCATTTTTCCTAACAAGTTTTCTATTTTCTGTTGCATAAAATAATTTTGTTTTCTGCAGCATAACAGTTTTCTGCAGCATAACGGTGGGCGCCAAAAATGTGTGCACAGATGTGTGATCACACTTCTATGAGTCTTTGTATGCGAGAGTGCTCAACAGTGAGTTCTCACAAAATGACCCATAGCTCTCTATCTGAGAAGAGCATGGTTTGAATGTGGCCCTCAGATCAGCCTATTTTACCCATGCAAATACAACTCAGAATGAGAGATTCGAGTTGATCTAAATGAAACTATTCTAAATGATTTGCCATGCAAACTAAGCTAAACTAATTTATTGAAAATGAAATTAAGCTATATGTAATGGATTTAAACTAAAATGATTTGCAAATAATCTAAAATGTAAATTAATCTAAAATGTGAATGTGCAAGTTGAAATGCTAAATGATTACAAGCTATGAAATTCTGCAGCATAAGTTCGATATCAAAATTCTGAATCCTTGAATGAGCATGAGAGGTCTCCTTTTATAGGAAAAGTTGGATTCGAATGTGAAAGTAGAAGCAATGTGGGATAAATGAAAAAGAGGAAACAATCATCATTTTTAGAAGGTTTGTAATAAAATGGAATTACATTTTATTTTCTTTTATTTTTATTCAATTTGTTTCCTTTTTCATCACAGGAGATCTTTTGAGAGAATATTTCATTTATTTAATTTTAAAGAATAATATCTATTTTAATTAAATAAGGTAATATTATATAATTTAGAAATGAATATTAATTCAATAAAATAAAACCATTTAATTAAAAGAGGATTTTAATTAAATAACATTATTTCATTCAAAGAATATTAATTTTAATTAAATAATATTATTTTATTTATTAAAAAGGGATATATTTCTTTTAATTAAAAATTGATGGGATATTCAAACTTTAGGGAAAATTGAAATATTTATGATTTGATCAATAAATTTGATTTGAATGTATGACAAATATTGATTCAGGAATTGATATTGATAGATTAAATAAATGGGGCCCAAAGTCTAGGCAACCATTTTATGGTGCATACAGCTTCCAGTTAGATTTCTTATTCTTATTAGGCCTAAATATTATGTTGGTAAATGGAAAATGGACCATAACTAGGGTGATTTTTATTTGGGTCAGACTTACACATTGATTAGAGTTTATGGTTGCCCATAGCCCCTCACATACTTCCAAAATATGTGCCACCATGGGTTGCCTAGTTGGAATTTATCTAGCAATTGATATGGATTGACAAAGAGCACCTGGCTCTGCACAGGAAGGGAACTTTCACTCCTCGACAGTTTAAATTGCCAAGTTTTCTAATTGGGAAGAGAACATTGCAACAACTCAACATGTGGCTAAATCATTTCAAGTTGGCTTCAACTGCTTACAGATATGTGGATCCAGAGGACTTATAAATAATGCCAAGAAGTTTCTTATCCCAAACATCGGTGCTAGTAAAGACCATGAGGGATGTGATGATGAGGATGTGATCAGGAATTTGTTGGATGATGATGAAATTGGAAGGAGCCTCACCAAGTTCTATGACCTTTTGAACCTAAAATCTCAATTAAAGAAGGTTGGAATTGCCTTTGGGGGATTTTTCCCAGGCCTCCCCTACTTGACTAGAATTAGTAGGATGATAGGGATGTATGAAACCCTATCTGATCAATTGGAATCCTAGCTTGAAGAGAAGCTAGAGGTAAAAAAGGATTAGTCCTCTTCAGATTATGAGGAAGATAGTGAGGGCTCATATGAGGAAGATAGCCCTCCCCAAGAAAATGAACCTCCTATCAATGGTCAAGGAAAAGATGCTTCAAAGGAAGAGGATGCACCTGAACCACCTCAAAAGAAGTAGAGACTTTAGGAAGGAGATCCCTCAAAAGGGAAAAGGCCAAAGAAAGAAATTGGCAAAGTTGTTTCTCTAGTGCCTGGTGATAGGTCCTATTATCACCACATGAGAAAAAGCATTAGAGAAGGAAAGAAAGTGGCTACTCAAGAAGAGGTTGAATTTCCCCTCTTATTGTGCAAGGATGAATGGAAAATGTATCAAGAAGAACTACTTAGTGATGATCAATTCATCAAAGGAGAAGAATTCAATAATTTCCTGATATGGAAGAAACAACAAGACATAGCCAGTTAGGTGACTAAAGGCATTGATCCAAATAATGAGGCCCTAAAGGCCCTAGCTTCATATGATCCTGAATCAGAGAAATTTTTTGTTGATAAAGCTAGGCAATTGGTTAAATCCAATGGAATGCTACTAGTACTAGGGTGGGATTTGACCTCTACATTCATTATTGACCAAATAAGGAGGCAACCAGAGGGCATTTTATCTTATGAGGCCCAAATTGGTGAAATGATAAGAGGGTGTGGTTATGAACCTCGGTCCCAAACTTTGGTAATGTGGTCTCTTGCCCTTATGACTCAAAAGCCTTCTCTTGTCAGCATTGAAGAGAAAATGAGTGGAAATAAGATCATTTGGACAATCCAGAACACCAGTGACCTTGAGGTGTCAAAGGCAGTGGCTCATTTTTCTCACTTCAATGAGGCCAAGACTACTCAATTGTCCAATAGATATGGAAAGTTGTTTGATGAGGCCATTGTTTTGGCTAAATATGTTAGAAAGTAAAGATCCCCAAGATAACTGAGAGGGGGGGTTGAATCATTTATCTAATAATTTATCCATTCAATAGCTTTAAACAATATAATCAATGTACTGATCAACCATAGAAAGATAACCATACACAATTGCACAATAACACAAGATATGTTAACTAGGGAACCTCTTGAAAAGAGTAAACCCCGATAGGAATGATGCCCACAAAATGATGCACTAATATGAAAGTTCCTTGTTAGAGGATAGACCCTATTAGGAGTCTTATGAAATACATTCAGTACATATAAATCCCTATTAGGAGATTTTGAATCCCTGTTAAAAGATTCTAACCCAGTTAAGAGTTTATGGAAGACAGAAGGACCCACTGCCCAAATAGCTTCAAGGCAAGATCTCTGAACCCACTGTCCAAAAGATCTTAGAATTATTCAACAAAATAATATGAAATATATTACCTCCTTCACACTATGCCAAAACTGCACTCTCTGCTACACAAGATCACAATTCCAAATCTCTGTACTCACAAGTCTTCCTTCATCACTGAATTAGCTCTTTTCATCACTTCATGCATATATTCACATTAAAATCTTCATAGTACACATTACAATAAGGAAAAAATTCCTTCTTATATACCAAACTCAAATAATTACAAATGAGTCAGTCCTCAATTACAAAATAATAAATTCTACACGCTACACACAAAATTCACATAAAATTGTCAACTTCCAGTTACTGTAACTTTCTCCAAACATATCCTCAAAGTTTTTTCTATGAACCACATCATCATTAATGAGTCTCCAACATCCCTTTAACTACACAAAATCAAATTCCATCCCAGCTAAGAGATATCCTTTGATTTCTGAACATCGCTACACAGAAACACTGTCTAAACACTGCTTTCACCAAAATGCTCATAACTCTTACAAATGAATGAATTTCTTTTTGCGTTGTTAACCATAGGTTAATAACACACCAAAGAACATACCATCAACTGTGCAATAGCCAATTTGCAATATAACATATGTGCAAAAAAAAACTATACATGCTTTCCTGCTCCAGAATATCACTGTGTTGACATCAATGACAATCCAAGTCATGAATGCAACAACTACTACAGAATGACTGCCAAAACACTTTGCATTCATTCCTAAAAATCTCCCCCATTAACATTGATGGAAACATAGATGAAAAACATCCAATGTTCCAAAAATCCAATACTACAACATCACTGCAAAATATCAAATCAAATGTTGCTTCGTTTTCCTATTCAGCTCTCTCATACAATCCATAATGTTTTTCATGTATATCTCTCCCCCATTGACATCAATGATAGAAATTCCATCACTAAGTCAACAACAACTTAATGTCAAAAGACACTTTTCAGAAAAATACAATAACAAGAGTCCTCATGACTCAGCTCATAAACTCCCCCATAGAGGAAGTTCCAACATCCAATCTAGAAGAAAGATAGGGCTCATATACCACTGGATGGATGCAATCATCTACATCAATTCTCAAAAATAGGTTGGGGCATAACCCCAAGCATACCTCTCAAATACACAAATGTATCCTTAGGTAAAGGCTTTGTAAATATATCTGCTATCTGCTCCTTTGTACTTATGTACTCCAATCTTACTTTTTTCCTACAACTTTCTCTCTTACAACATGATACTTGATCTCAATATGTTTATTCTTAGAATGTAAAATAGGATTTTTTGACATACTCACTATACTAGTGTTATCACAATGTATAACAATAGGCTCATCAAACTTTATTCCAATATCTTTCAACATCTGCTTCATCCAAATAATCTAATTACAATTATTTGCTGCTGCAACATATTCTGCTTCTATTGTGCTTTGTGAAGTACAATTTTGCTTCTTACTTAGCCAAGAGACCAATTTACCTCCAAGAAAAAAGGCTCCACCATTGGTGCTTTTCTTTTCATCAACGATGCCTCCCCAATCTGCATCAGTATAGGCACATAAAGTAAAATCATCAGAATTCTCATACCATAATCCATAATCCATTGTTCCTTTCAGATATCTCAGTATCCTCTTTACTGATGCATAATATGATTCTCTAGGTTCTACTTGAAATCTTGCTACAATCCCCACTGAATGTGCTATATCAGGTCTTGTATGTGTCAAGTACTACAATCCTCCAATCATAGATTTGTACTTTTTCTGCTCAACTGCAGGTGTCTCATCTTTGCTAGATAACTTATGTCTGGTTACCATAGGTGTTCCAACAGGTTTAGAATCTTCCTTTCCAAATCTTTTCAATAATTCATTTAAATACTTAGTCTAACTTAAAAATATACCTTCCTTTCTTTGTGTTATCTTTAATCCCAAAAAATATTTCATTTCTCCAACCATGCTCATCTCAAATTCAGTCTTTATTTCATCTGCAAATTTGTCACTAACTTCATCTTCTCCTCTAAAGATAATATCATCAACAAATATAACTATAACCAACAAACCATTCTCAATTTCATTTGTGTATAAGTTACTATATGTTATTCCTTTTATAAATCCTAATTTCAATAAATACTTATCCAATCTTGCATACCAAGTTCTAGGTGCTTGTTTTAATCCATATAAAGCTTTCTTTAACTTACATACCATATCTCCTTCTTATGTTAAGGGAAAACCTTCAGGCTGCTCAATGTAGACTTCTTCTTCCAATTCACCATTCAAAAATGCTGACTTCACATCCATCTGATACACTTTGAATTTCTTGTAAGTTGCATATGCTAGAAACATTCTCACTCCTTCAAGTCTGGCCACAGGTGCAAAAGTTTTTTGATAGTCAATTCCTTCTTGTTGTGAATATCCTTTACATACCAATCTTTCTTTGTTTCTTATCACTTCTCCTTGTTCATTCATCTTGTTTCTGAATACACACTTTGTTCCAATCACATTCTTATCTTCAGGTCTAGGGACCAATTCCCATGTCTTATTTTTTTCAATATGCTCTAGTTCTTCTTTCATAGCATTGATCCAATGTTCATCTTCACAAGCTTCATTAGTAGTCTTAGGTTCAATTTGAGAAATCAAACATAAATGTACGTTATTCCAAGTCAAAAATCCTCTATCTAAACTTCTAATAACTTGCTCAACAGGGTGATGTCTTGAAGTATACCTATTAGGTGTCATAGTTACTGATCTTGTTCCGACTGTAGATTCTTCTCTGCTTTCTTCTTTATTTTCTTCTCTGTTTTCTTCTCTATCTTCTTCAGTATGACTTTCATTCAGCAAATCACTATTAGTTTCAAAAAATAATTCTGCATTTTCAATGTTAGGCTGAGGTTGTGCTTCTCCATCAGATTCATAATCAAGCATTCTTTCCTAAATTTTAAACTTCTCATCAACTTTTACATTTTCACTTTCAACAATAGTCTTAGTTCTTTTGTTATAACATCTATATGCTTTGCTTTTTAAAGAATATCCAAGAAATATTCCTTCATCACTTATAGGATCAAACTTTCCTATATCATCATCTCTCTTTATATAACATTTACTTCCAAAAATTCTAAAATACTTAACTGAGGGTGTATGTCCAAACCATAATTCATAAGGTGTCTTGTTTGTATCTACTCTGATTTGTACTCTGTTCATAGTGTATACTGTTGTGTTCACTGCTTCTCTCCAAAAAGTTTTAGCCAAATCATTTTCAAACAACATAGCTCTTGTTGCTTCAGTTATTGACCTGTTCCTTCTTTCTGCAATACCATTTTTTTCTGGTGTTCTAGGGGCTGAAATTTGTCTCTTAATGCCATTCATTTCACAAAAAGTGTTAAACTCTCTAGATGTAAATTCACCACCTCTATCAGATCTTAGACACTTAATCTTCACTCCAGATTCATTCTCAATTTTGCTTTTCATGATCTTAAATTTATCAAATGCTTCAAATTTTTCTTTCAAAAATGCAATCCACATCATTCTTGTAAAATCATCAACAAGAATCATAAAATACCTTTCACCATAGAATCCTCTAGTCCTAGTAGGACCACTCAAGTCTATATGAACAATCTCCAACTTCTCTACCAATGTGAACTTCTTATTGGGAAATGAACTCCTTTTCTACTTTGCCATTATACATTCTTTGCAAATCATGTTAGTAGGTTTCATAATTCTAGGTAAATCTCTTACCGCATGTGCAATGCTCACCTTGACAATATTATCAAAGTTTATATGATAAAACCTTTTATGCCATAACCAACTGTCATCAATCCTAGTTATCAAACATGTCATCTTAGTAGGATTCAATTGAAATACATTACCTCTGGTTCTGGATCCTTTTCCAATCAGATTTCCATCTTTATCTTTTATCACACAAGTTTTCTCAGAAAACCAAACTCGATAACCCTTATCGGCCAATTGTCCAACGCTTAGTAGATTATGTCTTAGTCCATCAAAAAAGTAAACATCATCAATGTTAGTCTTTCCATCAAGAGTAATAGATCCTATACCCTTAATCAAACAAGGTGCATTGTTACCAACCCTAACAATTCCTCCATCATAATTATCTAACTTAACAAACTTTCTTTTATCTCCAGTCATATGATGTGAACAACCACTGTCTATGACCAAATCAAATTTCTTTTCAACTTGTGAAACTAATGCTTTTTCTTCCCTTTTATCAGATTTAGAACTTTCATCTTTAATTGCTACAAATCCTATCTCCTCAAAGTTATCATTGTCACTGTCACTTAAATGTTTTTCAATTCCTGCTTCAAAATCTTCATCATTTGCATAATAACATTCTTTAGATCTCCTAGGTTTAAAGTTGCTTCTATACTTCTTAACTCTTTTAGGACATTTAGATGCAAAATGACCATATTCTTGACAAGTCCAACATTTAAAGATTTTCTTACCATCTGGTTCTCTTTTTACAAGTAATGCAATACCTTCTTCAATCTTCTTATCTTCCTAAGATCTGCTACTACTGGCATAATCTCCATTCACACTAGTACTTCTTGTAGGTCTAATGCTAAGAGCACTGAATGTTGTTTCCATTCTAGGTAGCTCTCCTGATAATCTCAAGTTCATCTCTATTGTTTCTAATCTTCCAAGAAGAGTCTCTCTTGAAAATTTTGATGTACAAGGTATCACTTGTTCAATCATCTGCATTGTCTGCTTGAATACTGGTGTCAAAGTTCTCAGAATTTTCCATATCACTTCATTCTCTGTCTTATCACCTTTAAAAGACTTCATTCCTATCACAATCTCAGACATCCTACCAATATAACTTCTAATAGATTCATCTTCCATCATTCTGATATCTTCAAATGCACAAATCCAATTATGTAATCTAGCCTTCTTTGCATGTTCATCACCTTCAAAAGTAGAATGTAAAGCTTTCCAAATTGCATGAGATGTTTTCAAACATCTTACCTGACTATATTCATTCTCCGGTAGTGCTGACAAAAGTGCTTCTCTTGCAAGTATGTTACACATGAATAGATCTAGTTCATCTTTAGTTCCTGCCTCTAGATTGTCTTCCTCAATGATAGTCTTCTCATTCTTTGTAATCAACTAATAACTTGGTCCTAAACACAATAGATGTGTCTTCATCTTTTCTTTCCAGCTATCAAAATTTACTCCATCAAACTTAGGACTTTCTTTTCTAAAATTCTCCATGGATCTCCGTAAGTTGTTAAACTTTTCTTTCAAGGACCTACTACTCTGATACCAATTGTTAGAAAGTAAAGATCCCCAAGATAACTGAGAGGGGGGGGGTGAATCATTTATCTAATAATTTATCCATTCAATAGCTTTAAACAATATAATCAATGTATTGATCAACCATAGAAAGATAACCATACACAATTGCACAATAACACAAGATATGTTAACTAGGGAACCTCTTGAAAAGAGTAAACCCCGGTGGGAATGATGCCCACAAAATGATGCACTAATATGAAAGTTCCTTGTTAGAGGATGGACCCTGTTAGGAGTCTTATGAAATACATTCAGTAAATATAAATCCATGTTAGGAGATTTTGAATCCCTGTTAAAAGATTCTAACCCGGTTAAGAGTTTATGGAAGACAGAAGGACCCATTGCCCAAATAGCTTCAAGGAAAGATCTCTGAACCCACTATCCAAAAGATCTTAGAATTATTCAATAGAATAATATGAAATATATTACCTCCTTCACACTGTGCCAAAACTGCACTCTCTGCTACATAAGATCACAATTCCAGATCTCTGTACTCACAAGTCTTCCTTCATCACTGAATTAGCTCTTTTCTTCACTTCATGCATATATTCGCATTACAATCTTCATAGTACACATTACAATAAGGGAAAAATTCCTTCTTATATACCAAACTCAAATAATTACAAATGATTCGGTCCTCAATTACAAAATAATAAATTCTACACGCTACACACAAAATTCACATAAAACTGTCAGCTTCCAGTTACTGTAACTTTCTCCAAACATATCCTCAAAGTTTGTGCTATGAACCACATCATCATTAATGTGTCTCCAACATCCATTTAACTACACAAAATTAGATTCCATCCCAGCTAAGGGATATCCTCTAATTTCTGAACATCGCTACACAGAAACACTGTCTAAATACTGCTTTCACCAAAATGCTCATAACTCTTACAAATGAATGAATTTCTTTTTGTTCTATTAACCATAGGTTAATAACACACCAAAGAACATACCATCAACTACACAAAATACAATCTACAATATAACATGTGTGCAAAATAAAACTATTCCTGCTTTCCTGCTAATATCCAAAATATCATTGTGTTGACATCAATGACAATCCAAGTCATGAATGCAACAACAACTGTTATAGAATGACTACCAAAACACTTTGCATTCATTCCTAACAAAATGTATAGAGAAGGGTCTCATGAAAATAAAAGTGTTGGAGGATGAGCTCAAATAAATGAAGATCAAACTTGAAGAGGCATCTAAGGCAACCCCTCCACTAGTTTTAGAAATTGAAGCTGCAGTGCTTCTAGAGGTCAAGGTACCTGATGTGGTAGTAGATAAGTCAAATAAAGACAAGTTGGAGGTGGACCTCAATGCCCTATCTGACATCTTGCAACATAGATTTTAAGTAATAAAGGGAGAGATGGACTTAGTCCATAGTTCATACATAATCTTGCAAAAGATAAGTGAAAATGTAGAGGATGGTATGGCTACCTTAGAGCCATTATTTAGCATATAGTCTGGTAGAGGGGGCCTTTTTGAGAAACTTGAGATGTTGCAACAACATAGGCCTGATATCCCAGAATTGATTTGATAAGTGGGAGAAAAAATTGAGCTCATTGGTGCAACTTGGGCCTTTTTCAAGGGTAAAGCCAATTAGGTCAAAGCTAAGATGGAGATGTTCAACCCTAATTTTAGCAAGTATCTACCTCCAATTCACAAGGATGATGGAAACATCATAGGTGTTGAGGAGTGGAAATCAGGTGTGGATCATTTGCTAACTAGGCAGGATGCCTTCCTGAATGATGATGGCACCTTGGACATGGGCAAGTTCAACAACACTCTGGATGATATTTTTAAAGTAGAAAATTATTGCACCAAATTTGTTAGTGATACCAAGGCCATAACTAGTTCTAGGTAGGATAAGTAACTAAATCTATTGCAAAGTCTAAAGGTGTACACCTGGCCTACTGAGGAGGAATTTGCATCATGGGACAAAAGCACAAAACCCAAGAAGAAGAAGCCAGCACCCATTGATTTAGAGGAAATGGAAGAGGAGTGAATTACACATGGCACCTGATCCTTGAGCACATGCAGGGTAACTATCATAAAGGGAATGATGTATGTTAGCCAATAGGCATTCATTATTCATATAACAACTTTTAGTAGTTACTTTGAATATCTACAGACAAAGGTGCCACCTGTGAAGATTCACTATGATTGGAAATATATTTCTAGCTTTACTTTCCTTTTCTATTCATGATGTAATTTGTTTTGTTTTTTAGTACATGTCACTATCCTAGCCATCTAAAGCTTGTTGCATCCTTTCCTTTAGGATTCCAAGATGGCTAGTGATATAAGTAGCAAGTTTTTTGTTTTGTAGGAGGTGGTGAAATACATTTGTAAAGAGATTTTTTGCATTGATGTTCTATTTATAAGAATTCTTCTCTTTGAATGTATTGATAGAGAAAACATATCAATGAAAACATTTTGAGACTCCTTTTCATATTTTGTTGTCTTCATGTATGGATCTTGAGTTCTTTGTGTATTAAATTTGTAAGGCATCTTTAATACATCATTTACAAGGTAAATAGTAAGGTTAATCTTAAGTTTCTTTCAAGGGAAGGGTAAATCTAAAGGGAGATTTTAGGGAATTCATAGTTTATGCAAGAATCTGATGATAGTATATGTCAATGAGAGGATGATTTACAAGGCATTTCATCTAGGTTTTGGGATATTTTATTTGAGGGATTTTTTGTAGATGTATTCTTTTGACTCTTATACCCTAGGATTTGGCACTAGTCTTTGCTTAAATTACATTTCTCACCATCAACAATATGAAATAACAATTTATTTTAAGTTTATGTTGAAAGAATTAAAGCTTGTATATGTATCAAGTATACAAATGATTGTTGTGATTCTTTAAAGAATTAAATCTAATAGGTATACCCATCTGAGCTTGAAGCTCAAAGTGAAGAAGGATTCAAATCCTTAATACCTTAGTGTTTAATGTTGTTAGATGCATCTATTGGGACCATAAGAGTTGTGTATTAGAATTTTCTAATTTTTATTCATCATCTGCAATCTTAATCACTAACAAGGGGAAATGGTCATGGTCATGCAAGCCACAAGGTCACCTAGTCACTATTAGGACTCTCTGCTAGGGTGTCGGTCATCCCTAGTCTGAAACTAAAAATAAAATACACAACCAAGGGTATTTCTTAATACCAACAACCTAAACAATAAATGGTATTTCTTAATACTTTGACCCAAAAAGTGTTCCTACACACTAGTCATGGAGATAAGAGTGTTTCTAAATACTAGCACTAAACAAGTGAGACATTTACTACAATAGACATGAACAATAAGGAAATAAATATATATGGTTGATAATGTTTTCTACAAGTTCTTGCAAACTAAACAAATGTGTTTCTTAAACACTACACAATAACAATCGAATATTTTGACATGTATGGTGGCTCATGTATTCCTAGACCTGTCTCGATGATGTCCATAGACTAGAGAAACTAGATGAGGAAATCATGATTTTTTCTTAATTTCCATGACTTATTATCAATTTGTGATTGTTGTGTTCCTTGAGTAACTCGACGATGTCTAAAAATGACTATAGGAACAAGGACTGGGGGCATAACATTTTCTTTGTCTTCTACGTGTGGTTAAAAATCATGTGATCTAAGGTGATCATAGGGAATGGGTGTCTATGATAAGTGCCTCCATCATGATTGGAACACCACATATACCTCGACTTGTTTCCTATGAAATATTTGGTGAGGTTGGATTTCTTTCCTTGTCTATTTTACTCTAAAAATTAAATAACTTCCTAGTAATGTGCATAAAAATGAGACTATACCCAAGGATGTGAATAACTAAAAGGTCATTGTAGGTATGTGTGTGTGTGTGTGTGTGTGTGTGTGTGTGTTTCACAAGAACATAAAAAATTTTATATTAACAGGAAGTAACTAACAAAAAAAATTTAGACAATTAATAATATTTAGGGAATCCCCTTCAACCCACACCTTCCTATAGTTTTTCCTCTTGGCTAACATCAGACCATAAAAAGCAGCATTCACCTCAGCAACATGGTTGGTATTGAAACCTATAGGAATGGCCTTAGCCCCTTTATAGTTCACAAATTCATCATGGATAACTATACCACAGCTGGTTATTCCCAAGTTTCCCTTAGAGGCACCATCAAAATTGACTTGCATAAAGCCATTAGGGGGATAGTGCCACCTGGCCTCATTTCTCATATTTCTCTTGGTATCCTAAACCATCCTCCCTTCAAGCTTCTAATTTTTGTAGACTTTAATCTCCCAATCATATTTTAGTTCCTGATACTTTTTAATCATCCCTATGTTCTCCAAAAGAATTCTCATAATCTTGTGGAAGACAACAGCCCATCTTGACTCCTTATTTCCAAAAATCCTCTCATTCCTCTCTTTCCAAACCCCCCAACACATATAGGGAAGAAAGAAGCTCCATAAGGACAATAAAATTTTATTATTAGTAGGTGGCTTCCAAGATGTGAAAAGCTTCTGAATATCCTGAGGAAAAACCCAGTCCATATTCATCAAATCAAGAAATTCCTCCCATATTTTCCTAGCAAAGGAACAATGGATAATCATATGATTAATGTTCTCCTCATCACTCTTGTAGAGACAACATCTATTGGTCAAAAAAAGACCCCTTTTCCTTAGATTATCCATAGTTTAAATTTTATCTTACAATAAGATCAAAAAAAAATGTTAATTTTAGGAGTTAACCCCTTGTACCAAGCCTTGGCCCAAAAAGGTTCAGGGCTATCTTCAAAATTATGCCTGTACAAAGAAGAGACTGAAAAAGAACCATTAGCATTATATTTCCAAATAAGAGTATCCTCTCCATCAACAAGCAAGATAGCATTCAAAATAGTATTCAGGCTTCTAAGAGAAGGATCCACCCTTGTCAAATCAGTCAACTTATCCCCCTCCCAGTAGTTAGCAACATAATTTCCCAAAATCTGTTTGCAATACATCACCTTTTCTTTCCAATTTGGAGCTTCCTTGAGAGGATGATCAAGAATCCAAACATCATCCCAGAAAATAATAGTTTTTCCATTTCCTACCTTCCATTTGGTACCCTTCTTGATCATCTCCTTCCTTCTCAAAGCATTGTTCCAAATACTAGACCCTCCTTGGACAATATCATGATTCAAAAAAAAATTAAAAGCATTCCTATCCCTGTTATATTTGTTGTGCCATATGGTACTCCATTCTCCCGAGGTCTTAAACAATCTCCATAGAAGTTTTTCCATAAGAAAATCATTCATACTTCTTATATTATGGAGACCAAGGCCCCCTTTCCTAACAGGTTTACAAACCTTCTCCCAGGCTATGTGAGCCATTCTTTTTTATTTTCCTCTCCTGACCAAAGGAAATTCTTTTGGATTTTCTCTATACTATCAGCAAACTTCCTAGGGATTTTGAAGATACTTAAAGCATAGAGAGGAATACTTTGAAGGGTAGCTTTAAGCACCAAGATCTTACCAAGCTGGCTAAGAAGAGTACCATTCCAACTAGCTAAGCTCTTATGAAATTTATCAATCATATCTCTCCAAAAAGAGTCTAGAGGGTCAAGGCACAAAGGTAATCCTAAGTAAGATCCTGGGAGACTATCCACCTCACAACCCAACACTCTTTTTATCCTTTCTTGTCTTCTTTCAAGCACATTAATGAAAAAAATAGAGCTCTTATTCCAATTTATAATCTGACCAGTAGCAGTAGCATAGATATCAAGGGATTTTTTGATAGTTTTTCCATTCTTTATAGATGCTTCTCCCATGATAATGGAGTCATCCACAAATTGTTGATGAGAGAAAATCAGATCCTTTGAAGAAGGTTTCAGCCCTTTAAACTCACCTTTATAAACTAGCCTGCCAATATATCTTTCCAAACACTCTGTCATAATGATGAACAAGATTGGAGATAAAGGATCCCCTTGTCTAAGCCCTCTCGAGGACTTGAAGAAGGGAGTAGGAGAACCATTCACAAGTACTGAGAAAGTTGCAGAAGAAATCAAGCAATGGATAAGATCTCTACTTCTCTTCTTGAAACCAAAAGCCTCTAAAGTAGCCTTCAAAAAATCTCAATCAACCCTATCATAGGCTTTAGACAAATCTAGCTTCAGCAAAAAACCTTCCTTCTTAGACAAAGTCAAGGAATGAATATTTTCATGGACAGAAATGATTGAGTCCAGAATATGTCTGCTAGGGACAAAGCCATTCTGTTGTCCAGAAATTAGGGAAGGAAGAAAAAGAAGAATCTTGGAGGTAAGGACTTTAGAGATAATCTTGTACACTGAGTTACATAAACTTATTGGTCTAAACTAGTCCATACTATCAGCCCCCACTTTCTTTGGAATCAAAGCTATAAAGGTACCATTAAGTTCCTTAAGAATCCTTCTTGACCCAAAGAACTCTTTCACCGCATTCATAACATCATCTTTCATAATCCTCCAATACTTTTGAAAGAAAAACAAAGGGTAACCATCTATGCCCAGGGCTTTGTCTCCTTCGAAGGAGAAAAAAGCCTTATGAATCTCTTCCTTAGAAGGGATGGCAGTGATAGATCTATTGTGGTCATCATTCAACATGCATGGGATACCCTCCAAAAGCTCCTTTGGCATTCCTCATCTAGATTATCATCTTTCTTTAGTAGCTCCCCAAAAAAATTATTTGCTTCTCCCCTAAAGTCATCCTCTTTTTCATTGATATTGTCATTAATCTTAAGTCTAGAGATTTTGTTTCCCATTCTATGTTTCACCATGGTCATGAAAAAATATTTTGAGTTTCTATCTCCTTCCTTTAAAAAGATCTTCCTAGACCTTTGTCTCCAGAAGCATTCTTCTTTTGAGATAATATCATGGTATTCAATAATTTTATTGTCTTCCTCGTCTTTAGTGAAAAATTAATACCCATCTTTCTGAATACTATCCTAAATCTCCTTCAGCTCCTCTTCAATTTTTGTTTTGTTGGTAAAGATGTTTCCAAATGTCTCTTTGTTCCATTTTTTAATATTTTCCTTCACATTTTTTAGTTTCTTAGCAATTTTGAACATAGTCGTTCCTTTAATCCTAATACTCCTCAATGAGTTTTTCTAGATTGGGATGAATCATCCACATTTTCTCAAAACAAAAAGGAAAGTTCCTTTTCAGCTCATTAGGCTCAGTTGTGATGGTAATCAGATAATGATCAAAACCAGCTCTAATATAAGTTGATAAGGTGCAAGAATAACTATTATTAAATATTATTAATTGTCTAAATAATATTTTGACCCCTTCATGGACAATAGCCAATGTTATTAGTAAGGCTAAAAACATTATTGATTCTTTTGATAAGTGTATCATAGCTCATAACTTTAGGGAGGCCAATTTAGCGGCTAACTGGGCTGTGAATGTGGCTTGCCAAAGCCAAGTGGATATCAAGTGGGATGATGGTTTTATCCTCCCTTTTGAAGGGATATTTTAATTGATAAGGACAGGGTTAATAGAAAGCAACATGTTCTAAATGAAGTGCAGATTAATGAGTAATGAATGTGGAATTTGGAGTGAATATGACGAAGGACAATGGGGGGATTATGAGATGATAATTGCTTCCATTTGGCATGATTTTTGGGTCATTCATAGGGTTAGAGGACTGAACTACTTCTCTAAGCCTAATTTGCAGAGCTTGATTAAAATATTTGAGAAGGGTTTTCCTAATTTTTGCAGAGCTGTGGGAGGAAGAAATAAAAGATGTGAACCAGGGAACTGTCATGAATGGAACTAGAACTAGGAGGTGTGAAAGATTGTTAAAGATGGGGGCTTGGTGGTGTATTAGGAGAAGCTTCATGGAGGGAAAGTTGATGTGACCAAGAATTTAATCAAAACTTGGAACAAGGGGAAAGTTATGGTGGGAACGTAGAGCATGGAAGTGACAGAGGAGATAATTGCAAAGGTGACGGGTCTTAAGATTGAAGGCATCAACTTCTACAGGGATAGGAAGATCTCAAATAAAGCTTTGGAGGCCTTCATGCTAATGGAGCAGGAGAGGAAGCATATGGTAAAGGTGGATAACTCCCACTTTAATCCTAAGATTTCTAGGCTGCGAAGACTGGTTCTCTTTGTGATTATTAGCTACATTAATCTTGATGGACGTTATACCAAAATTTACAATCATCATTTGATTTTACTAAACTATTTTAGGCATGGGATTAAAATTAGTTTCCCCTTTTAATTATTGAGTTATTTAAATGCCTCTATCCTCAATTGGCAAAGGGATCTAGAAGGTGACCATCTTTGTCATGAAGGGTTAATGGTCCTCATTTATGAGGTGTTGAAATTGAAGAAGGTGGAGAGGCCTCAGTTGAATAGGAAGGCCCTTGAAGATTATGACACAGATGGTAAGGAGTCAAAGGAACCATTCATGGAGGAAACTAAGAATGAAGATGGGGACTTTGAGGAGTACTAGGAGGTGGCTCCCAAAAGAAAAAAGAAGAAAATTAAGGTGGAGGACTCGGTTATGGATATGGATAGGGAGGAAGAGGAGAGTAGGGAGGATAGTATCAAGGAGAAGGGTAAAAACAAAATGGATCCCATTGGGAAGCATACCAAAGCCAAGAAAGGGAATAGGAGAATTGATAAGAGGGTTTTCATCTCCTCTGATGAGGGTTCTTCTTCTCATAAGAATAGCCATGATAAATAGGATGAGCGGATGGAGAATGACCCCATTGTGGAGGAGAGTATGGGGGCTGACCAAAATGTTCTTGTCGAGGAGAATATTCTACATGATGTGGCTTACGATGTGATAAATATTGAGAAGGATGGGTAGGAGAAGGACATGGCTAACACTGGGAAGGATAAGGTGGAGAGTTCCAAGGAGGAAATGGAGGGAGTGAACAAGGATTTTCAGAATCTGGGCTGTCTTGCTTTCCTGATTAACCTAAGTAATATGAAAAGTGACATTATAGCAATGAAGAACCATATTCATCAACTTCAAAAAGAGACTAGGATCCTTAAGAAGATGAATTTGGGGGAGAAAAAAATGGGCCAAACCATTGATGAGCTCGTGGAGATAGTCAGTAGAGCTGAGGGGCTCACTATCTTTAATGACAGAATTATTGTCATGGAAGAGAAAATTGAGAAAGGAGAGGGAATGGAAAAAAGAATTTAGATAATGGAAAATAGAGTGGACAAGCTGGACAAAATAGTGGGAAACATAGTGGAACAGAGATTTTATATCCTTGAGGCTTCGGCAGAGCATGTTAAGATTCTGGTGGACAAACTGGACCAGGGAAAAGGGGAGCAGGTGATCACCGAGGTCAAAGAGGATCACAGTCCCAGTAGGAGGACTAGATCTAGTTATAGGAAGTTGGAGGGTAATAAGAATAATGAAATTGAAGAACTCAAAGTGTCCTTAGCTAATATGCAGATGCTGGCTAATCAGGCGGCAAAACTTATGAAATGTATTTAGTCTGCAGGTTGTTGTCATGTTGTCCTTTTGTTGTCCTCTATTAGTTTCTTTGTTTTTATGTTTGTTTAAGGACTTGGTTGTGTGTCTTTTTTTGGTGTTGTAGCATAGTTCTATTGGATCTTTAATGCCTATCATGTAATTTTGATGTAAAAGGTTTTGGGTCCTTTCAAAACCTTCTTTTACATAATCAAAACTGACAAAAAAAATTGGCCTATATGCTTGAATGTTTAGGTTCACTTTTGACATGATGTATAAAAGGAAAGTATTCATATTTTCATGTTTTCTAAATCTATCAGTAAAAATTTTACTAGCCTATGAGGTCCCAACTAAAAATCTCTATGATGATAAAAGAATCATCTTGAATAAATGGTGACAATCTTAAAGGTCTTAATCTAGGTGCATTTCATTTTAATTGCATTAAGGTTCATCTTAGTTGTATTTTCATATTAACGTGCATTAGGTTCACTTTAGGTGTATTTCATCTTATAGTTACATTAAATTCATTTTAAATTGCATTCATTTTTAATATAGTTGTATTCATTTTAGGTTGCATCAATATAACAGCATGAATGTGACTAACTAAACATCAACATGAGTAAAAATTCTAAAACATCAACATTTACAAGTTTGACCAAGTACATCATATAATCATCAAGATCAAATCAAAATGATTGAGTATCTATCACTGATATCCACACACCTGCATAATCATGTCAATATCATAAATATGTCTACATTAATACATCTATTATCATTCATCAATAACAAAAGAGATGTCCATACATCACATCGCATTACATCTCATATACATGCATAACATGGAATTACATCAAAAAAAATGCATCTGCATTCATAAATCCATAAAATAGAAAAGTACAAAAATATCTGCATATATCAGTAACATGATACAATGAAGTCAATAAATCAAATCTGTCTAATCACATGACCAAATATAATCAAAGATGAGATCAATATCCAAAGAATATCAAGATACATGTACAACAATCAGATAACATTAGTATCAACATGGTAACAAGGAATCAAATGATAATATATAAATCAAAGTACAAAGTGTATCAGGAAGTATATCGATCAAAAATGGTATAAAGTACATCAAAATGTATATCAGGATATACGTATAAGTCAAAATGATATATCAACAATGCAACAATACATAAAGTCTAACTCTCTCCCTCATCGACTCAAGGAGGACCAAGAGGAGGAGCATCAGCTCTAGTAGGAACTAGAGGTGGAATCACACCCTCAGACTGTTGTGCTATAACAAAATACAAAGGAGCTCTTTGTGCTATAGGAATAGTTGAATAGTATAAGTCAAAGTAATATGTAGCTCTTTGTCCCTGGTGGGCAGTCATATGTCCATATCTTTCCCTCTCTACTCTAAAGGTGGCTATCTTCTCATCTATGTCATCTCTCAAGTCAAAAAGCCTAGCCTGTAAAGTGGTTACATCAGTCTACAAAGAAACCCTCTCCTTCTCACATAAAGATAAAGGATCCTTGTCTCTATTTGAAGGAGGATCTAAAGGTGGATGCCCTCCTTCTTCACCATTTCTCTCTCTAGGAACCCTCTATTGTTGTTTCCCTACCTCTGCCTCTATTCCTACCCCTACCAGCACGAACTCAGTCTAGACCATCCTTGGTAGGATCATAGTCTAAAGCTTCCTTGATGTGAGGAGAAATCTCATAAAGTGCAGTGAATCAGAAAAAAGAATGATTTGAATAATGGGCATGGAAGCCATCTATGATACCTCCATCAGCTACCTCTGGAAGATAATCCTAGGAAATGGGAACCATTTGGTAAATCTTGTGCAATGAAGTCTCATAAACTAATTGGGCTCCCCACTAACCCTCCTCATATCTAACTCAGGCATTTACATCTAAATCCTAGGGCATGTCATGTTTCCTCCCATACTGCCTCAAAATTCAAGTAACAATGAAGCGCTCTACAATATATTGAGTCTGCACAATGAGGTACCTTCTCTGGAAGAAAAATGGCATCTTTTGAGAATATTTGCACCACTCCTTGCAGTCTAAATAAGGCCTCCAAATAAAATAGGTCACATCATCTAACGCACACCTCCAATACTCCATCTTGCACAGGTGGAGCTACTGAATAAGACTATAATACATAAAAATATACGAAAGCTTTGGGTCCCTCCCAAAATCAACTATCGTATGTATCACTAGGATATGCTCCCATGCCCAAATCTATAGAACAAGGATGCCAACTATCCTAGTATGATAATTTTGGTATACAATCTCATGTAACATATGGTATATGTGAGCCAAAATGAAGCTACCCCAAGAAAACCAATGAGGTAATTGGATCATGTCCTCGATGACTCTAGACCAGCTGTACATGAATCCATATTGTCCTTTGTTTGATATCAGAAGGCCACTAATCAAATTGATATTCAAAAACTATATCATTAAATATTGACAATTGACATTAATTAATTAAATAAGAATTTAACCAATTATTCGATAGATTTTGATTTATTGTCAAAATTAAATAATACAATTTAGGAATAAATCTAATTAAATAATTAAGTGGCAGAATTAAACTTAATTAATTAAATATTTAGGATATTCAATTAGTCAAATTTTAGGATAAATAATGACATTTATCACCAAATAATATTTAATTGGGATAAATTAGGAATATTCAAGGAATATTCCCCGATGCAGAATTAAGATAATCAATTTTTAAAAAATTGATGTACAAATGTGCCTTAGGTTAGGACTTTGATGTCGATTTTGTTCGATTTGATGATGTAGGAGGTTAATGAACCTATAGCCCATTTTTGGGGTATTACATTTTGCCCCTCTTTGAATCACTGCGCGAAGCGCAGTGGTTCAAAGATTAATCTATTTTTGATGATGATGAAAGATTCTGAGAGATTAACCAATTAAAAGATTGGAAAAAGTTGATTCAGGTCTTGGTTGACCAAGAATCGTGATGATGTCAACTATAGCAAGAATGAACCAGTGATTATGAAAAAGTATCAAAACACCTAATTCTGAACCTTATGATTACGAAGAAGTGAGTGACCTAATTCCAGACCTGATTGTCCAAAGGAATTAAAATGGTGTCACATATGAACCCTTCAGTTATGAAGAAACAAGGAAATAGCACTAATGAATCATGGTTATGAAAATTTGATACAGTTTATAAGATAGATTAGGATGTTGTGTGTGTGAATTTTGTACCTAATCTGTAGACACTTCAGTAAAACATTAGAGGTTAGCTTAAATCAAAATCGTGCAATAAATGAAAAATTAATCTAACCAAGTGATTTACTGCCTTCTAGTTGATGCGAGTATGTATTCTCAGATTATACTGAGATCAGTGACCTTGACGACACCTAAATGAAGGATTTGAATGCAATATCTAGATATGGAATGAATGCAATTAATCTATTTTTTTGGTTTTTCTGTGCAATAATATGATAAAAATTTGATATGAATCTATGCTAACAATGATATGGAAAACTGATATGCAAACTAAGCTAAGCAATGATATGAAAATTATGCAATAACAAATGAAAATCTCACAACTCGAATTCTCAAGATTGATTCTTCAGTCTCCAATTTGACAGCATGAGTGTGTAATTCGTGGATTGATTTTGGCAGAGTAAGTATGCAAACTTGTGAGATTTTGTGGATTTTGTGGATTCTATGGATCGATTGATGAAGAGTTGAAGCCTTAATTTATAGAAATCTAGGGCTTTGGAGGTGCATGAAAAAAATCCATAAATCACTCAAATAACTCAGGTTGATTTTTGAGTTATTTTTAAATAAAGGGTATTTAACTCACAAAAACATGCAAAAGCAGAGTTCAACTCAAAATAGAGTTTAGCTTTAATTGATAATTGATAGTTGTCTGCTTTTCTTGATTGTGCATGTTTTAATTATGAATTAATTTAATAATAAAGTGATTTATTTCCAACTTAACTAATTTTGAAAAATAAAACAATTGATTTATGGGTTTATGAATCATTTTTCAAACTTTTATTCAAAAATAATATTATTAAAAATCGACAACTTGCTCTAATTAATTAAATAAAAATTTAATCAATTATTCATAGGATTTTGGATTTATTGTCAAAATTAAATAATACAATTTAGGAATAAATAGAATTAACTTCAATTAAACAATTAAGTGGTAGAATTAAATCTAATTAATTAAATATTGAGAATATTCAATTAATCAAACTTTAGGATAAATTGGATTTATCGCCAAACAATCATTAAATTAAAGATAATTATGATAATTAGGAATATTCCCTGATGCAGAATTTATGATAATCAATTAGGATTCGATGATGTTCAGATGTGCCTTTGATTAGGACTTTAATGTCGATTTTGAAATTGAAGATGTAGGAGGTTAATGAACTTATAGGCCATTTTTTGTGGTATTACATTTTGCCCCTCTTTGAATTACTATGTGAGGCGCAGTGATTCTAAGATAGTCTGTGTATGATGTTGAAATTGATGTTTGAAATTGATAATTGATATGAGACAGAAACTGATTGAAAGATTTGATATGAAGATAATAGGTCCTGAATGACCAAAGATAATGTTAACTATAATAGCAATGAACCAATGATTACGAAGAAGTGTCAAAACACCTGATTCTGAACCTTATGATTGGGAAGAAGTGAGTGACTGATTCCAGACCTGATTGTCCTTATATTGAATCACATTGGTATCACATCTGAACCCTTCAGTCTTCAAAGAACCAAGGAAATAACACTGATGAACTGATAGTTGCAAAAATTGATATAATTTACATGATTAAGAGAATACCAGATTTGATATGGATCTTGATGAATCTGATATGCCCCAAGTGATGATTGATTTGCCCTAACCGATGAGGTCTTTTGATGAATCAGCAACTAGACGTGATTGTTGTCTTGATTACCGAGGAAAGTTATGATTCCAAAATTTAGATTATAGACTTTGAATGATGTGCAATACCATGCCCCCTTCGGGATGAAAATTGAAATCTGACAAGAAAATTCAGCGTGATATGGTTCAGAAGCATGTTAATTGATTTGAGAAGTGGTTAAACACATTTGAGAATGCATTCTGCATCATTTGGAGGTCCTAGAGACCAAGTTTGACTAGGTTTGACCATGAGTTGACCATGGTTGACCAAGTTGAAATTTTGATAGTTTGATGGAAGATAATCAGTTAAATTGAATTCTAGATTTTTGTGATGATTGAAGGTCGATTATGCAAGCAGTAGATCATCCTGGGTCCAAAAATTTTAAATCATGATTTTGACATAGTAAATGATCTCAAATTTGAATTTTGATCCCGAAAATGGATTTAGAATGTTGAAATTAGCCAGGGGTGCAATTTTCATGAAAAACGGAGCACTTTTGAAAATTAGGTCAAAAGCTATATAAAGGCCAGAAAGGTCATTTTTAATTCATTTCAACCTTTTGACTTTGAAAAACTTTGCAAAATGGCAGATAGAGCAGTGGAACCGAAGGTACCTATGAGTTCGCACCAATTTGAGTGTAGCCAGAGACACCAAAGACCCCAACAGTATGGGAATCTAGTAGGTGGACCTCTATGCCTTGCTAAAATGTCAATTTTTCCATGTTTTATAGGATTTTAGTAATTTTCATACATCTTTTCCATTTTTGAATTTTGCATGCACGAAAACTCGTACGAGTCCCCAGCAGGACTCGTATGACTTTTCAAGAGTAGCTAGATTGTCATCTGATAAGCCCCCCATGACTCGTATCAGAGGGACCCATGAGTAGTATGACATTCTGTTGGGTCCCTCATAACTCATACAAGGAGGAATACATTGTCATGCTACTATGGTTTGTCGTTTGGTATGGTGCGGAGATTCGTATGACTTTTCATGCCAGTTTGTGTTGTCATATGGAAAACAATGAGCACAAAACTCAGTATTAAGTCTAATTTTTGAATTTTCTGATTCCTTAGTCTGATTGCTGACCTATTAACCTACCTTCTAAAATACTAAACTGCCTCATTTATGTCCTTGTAACCTATTTTGTGACCCAATTATTGATAGGATTCCCTATTTTTGTGCTATGTAGGTCATATATCCAGATGTACATGTTCAGATCTCTCATCCTGCTACTCAGAGATTGTGTGTCTCCTTGCCAGACCCTATGAGAGTTCACCTTGTTGCTTGTGGTTTTGAGCACTTGATACATTTACCCAAGATTAGTGTAAATCATGGGCTTTTGACTGCATTGATTGAGAGGTTTCACTCAGAGACCCAGACTTTCCATTTACCGATGGGGGAGGTTACTGTTACTCCTGAGGATGTGTACCAGATACTGTGGATTCCATTTCATGCTACTAGGAGACTAGAGTATGTGAGTTTGGGGAGCTCAGGTGTGTTAGCTTTCAGACGTCTCTTCGGAGATGATATCCAGATGATGGCCTCCATTTCCTGGGAGACCCTAGTTTAGAGATATGGGCAGACACACCGATTAGAGTGTATTATTTCTAGTATTATTGGTGGTATCATTATGTCTGACCATCAACAGAATGGTCTTCTGATGGGCTGGGCCCCTATGGTAGCACGGTTGATGGCCACTCCCACTGAGTTGGCTTGGGGTCAGTGTTTTTTAGCGCACATGTTCTCTGAGATGCACAAGGTGGTGTATTAGGAGAGAAAATCTTTTGTGGCAGGAGCTCTTGTTCTATAGATATGGGCATGGGAGCATATCCCTATGTTGAGACCTATTTTTACTTCTCAGAGGCAGCCTCAGAAACCTGTCATACATAGATATGTCAGATATGTTATACAGGGATGGATGGGCCATGTAGAGTATTGGAGGTGATGCCTTGATGACATGACATTTGTTCACTAGAGACCGTATGTAGCCATTTAGCCTTGGCCTACTACTCGAGATAAGTTTAGCTATTTCTTCCAGAGCCATGTACTTATTGGGAGGTCCTCCTCCACCATAGAGATATTTTTTATTACCACGGTCTAGTGGCAGTATGGATGCATTTAGGATGCCCCAGAGGATTATGCTACATATGCATAGATAGGGCATGAGATTGGACTTGGATGGACCCAGAGGCTCTCATATGCTTTGTGTTCATAGGAGTACAATTCTATTGTCGGTAGGGACTGGGAGTATAGATCAGATGTACTGGATGCTAGTGTTACTAACAGATTCATCTCATGGCTTGTTGATCACCCCATTCATAGATTTCAGATCCTACTGAGTTGATACCCTCCATGGAGGAGGTGATGGATGTGACTGGTGCTCTGATGGGATAGGGTCCCAAACCTACATAGGCTCCTATGGTACACCCCACACCTCCAAGACCCAGAGTGATGGCTCCACCATAGAGACCATCAGGACAGATGAGGTCCCCTCGTCCCACTAGTTCCACAGCAGGTAGATCTTCCAGTTCTCATAGATGGACTAGAGGAGAGGGTGGCACATTAGGTGGAGTTGGTTTGGTAGATGAGGTACTTGCAGCTAAGTAGGTGGTGAGTGGCAGTATGGACTTTACAGAGGGGGATACTAGTTTTGATTTAGGTGCAGAGGTCAGACGTCACAAGGCACAGAGAGCAGAGACTACAGAGCAGGTGGCCCCTGATACTGATATGCCAAATGTTGATCCAGTTGTTCCTCCTACCCCACAAGAGACCATTAGATGTCTTAGAGTTCAGGTTAGGGACCTGAAGATACGCAGTGCTAAGTGGGAGGAGAGATTCATAGAGGCTGATAGACAGCGCACTGCGCTCACTAGAGAGGTACAGTGGTTATAGGTAGAGGTAATTCATCAGACCTCAAGATCTACATATTATGTATCCACTTATTATACTACATTTCCATCCATATAGAGATTCCCTACCTACTCATAGTTCATGATGGCATCAGAGGGAGCTAGGGCCCCAAGAGTAGAGCTAGTGCCTGATGCACCACCTCCACCTCCACCAGATGCAGAGGATCATGCTGATAGCTGATTGATCTATGATATGTTCTAACATTTTTTATCAATTTATTATGATATACTATACTCTTTGTGATCATTGATATACCATATTGATTCTGATAGCTCAACTGAGCTTATTCTTTTGTATACTATGCCAGTAGTGCACCCCTAACTAGTTTGAGATTTTTGATATATATGAGATTGATATTTTGGTTGTGACTTCATATGTACTTGTCATTTTTTTTATTTATGATGATATCACATGATGCTTATGCTATGGATAGAGTAGAATGTATGTATGGATATATGCAATGCAATGATTTATTTCATATGTATGGATGTTATGCAAATGTATTTGATTATGAAAATATGTATGTATGATGTATGCTTATGCACATGGATGAATTGTAATGCAACAAATGATTTTGATATGTAAATGCAATGATACACATGATATTCTTTGCAGGTATTGATGAAGACAAGTACTCAGTCTTATGTCAAAAAGGATGTTTAACCCAAGATAGTAACTACTTGTGATTTGATTGAAGGGACCTTCAAATTAGGTTTCAGCTCTTGTTAGATTTGAAGAGATATTTGAAGAATTGTTTAAACTTTGAAGTTCATTGAGTCATTGTGAGATCATCAAACATACAAAATGCAAAGAGACATGCAAAATGAAATGCAACCTAATACCTAGGACCTAGTCAATGATTATGTGTCAGTTATTCTCATCATTAAATTTTTAGGTAACTGGATAAATCAATACAATGCCCACTAGTTATGAAAGCATAGACATATGAATATCAATTTGTATGTGTAGGAATCAATACAACACCCACTAATTATGAAACCATGGACATATGAATATTGATTTGTATGCCCAAGAATCAATACAACACCCACTGATTATGAAACCATGGACATATGAATATTGATTTGTATGCGCAGGAATCAATACAACACCCACTAATTATGAAACCATGGACATATGAATATTGATTTTGTTTTCAGAATGTCAGATTAGATATAAGCAGCAAGGCATAAACACTAGGATGACCTGAATATCATGTCCATTTTGATATAGAAATTTGTATAAGCATTAAAACATAGATGTCATGATGACCAGAATACACCTTGCAGTACAAACACATCAAGCAGTCAAGAGATCATTCCAAATCCAATGTGAATTACCCGTAGTGACCCTTTATTGTTCACATCCTTAGGTAAGATCAAATTTCATACTAGGAGAAAGAACTCACTCAAAAAGACAATAGGTAGATCAAACTTCCTTGAATTTTTTGGGTATCAATGGTTGAGGTACGCATGGCCATCCAATTCAAGATAGAGGCTCTTACAGTCAAACACCATTTCAATCCAGAATTTCCAAAGTTGTTAGATTTTCACATATAAGAAGAAAACAAAGAAAATATTATGCCCCCAGTCATCACTCTCTAAATCTTGTAGAGGACATCATCGAAGAGCTTGAAGGAACATAATATGCAAAAATCTCAATGTGAATCAGTAAGCATACAAGGAGATAAAAGCATGTAAAAAGCATAGATTGTTTTCAGTTTGATGTTTGATGTTTGATGTTTGATGTTTGATGTTGATGCAAAATCCTTTCTGGAGATGAGACTGACTGACTGACTCAAATAAAGCTTCAAAGGACTTTGACTGGATATGATACATCTAAGATACATTGGAGGCCATAGGATATGACATTGATTGCCCCCGAGTTTTGAACACTGCTAGGATACATACGCTTGAGCTAGTTGGTGTACAAACTGACTTATTGAAAACTAGAAATGCAAAAATAAACTAGGAGATATGTACAAACTAAAGCAAGACTGAAGGCTGGGAAAGACCAAGATTGCACTAATAAATGGAGCATTTTGAAACAAGTGGCACCTATTTGTCAGGTTTTCACCATCTTGGCAGAGATTCTATTTTTTCTACCAAGGTGCCTGTTTCCAGGTTTTCACCAAGACACTTTTTTTTTTTCTCATTTTTTTATACTTTTGATATTTTTCTATTTTTTTTTGTGAATCATCAAGGCACCTATTGCTAGGTTTTCACCAAGATGTTCATTTTTTAGGACTTTTTCCATATTTTTATGATTTTCTTCAAGATACTTTACCATACACTCAATGCCTTAGGCATAAAATTTTTACAGATGGAGAACGTTGATTGGTTCTCAGAGCTGCTCTCCTTTAGTTGTTAAGAGTTGATAGGCACTAGAGCCAAAAGTAGCAGTGATAACAAAGGGACCTAGCCATTTGGGTTCAAACTTCCCCTTATGTTCTCTATGTGATTGATTTTTAGGATTCTCTCTCAAGACTAGATCACCAACCTGAAATTCTCTATGTCTAAATTTCTTGTTGTAGCCTCTAGACATTCTTTTCTAATAAACTCTAAGATGATCATATGCTACTTGTCTGCATTCATCTAGTAGTTCCAGTTCTTGCAACCTAGACACTCTGTAGTCATCATCAGTTACTAGACCATGCATTTTGATTCTTAGTGATGGGATTTCAACCTCAATAGGTAGTACCACTTCAGACCCATAAACTAAAGCGAAAGGTGTAGCCCCAGTGGGTGTTCTAATACTTTTTCTATAGGCCCAGAGAGTTGGATTGATCATGAGATGCCAGTCTCTTCCTATGTTATTAACTATATGATGCAATATTTTCAAGAGATTCTTATTAGAAGCCTTGGCTTGTCCATTCCCTTGAGGATAGTAGATAGATGACCAATGTTGTGTGATCTTGAATTTGGCACATAGATCATCTAGGTCTTTGTTCTTGAATTTTCCACCATTATCTATTATTATGGAATGAGGTATCTCATATCTGCATATGATATAGTTCAATATGAACATAGATATTTTCTTTCCAGTTGATTGTGTCAAAGGGACTGCTTCTACCCATTTTGTAAAATAATCTATGGTTGTGATTATATGGGTATGTCCATTAGAAGAATGAGGATGTATAGCTCCTATAAGATCAAATTCCCATTGGTGAAAAGGCCATTATGTAGTAAAGGGAATTAGATCTCTCCCTGGAGCATGAATTAAGTTGCCATGCACTTGACACTTTTGACAATTCTTAGCAAATTTCATAGCCTCTTTCTCCATCTCAGGCCAATAGTACCCAGCCCTAATAAGTTTTTGAGCTAGTGTTAAACCATTTGAGTGTGACCCACAAATACCATCATGGACTTCCTCTAATGCACGTTGAGACTCTTCCCATTCTAAACATCTAAGTAGCATACCATCTAGACCTCATTTGTATAGATCATGACCAATGATGACATGTCGGGAGGCATCACAGATAAGGCATCTCTTTTCATGGTGGTTGAAGGTATCAGGAATGATTTGGTCTTGGAGATAGGAAAATAGGTTTTTGTATCTAGATGAATCATGACCAACAATAGTGCAAATCATGTGGGTTTCAAGGGAATCATATGCAGGATAAGATAGTGCTTCCACCAGGAAATCATAGCATAGCTCATGTTCAGGCTGTTGTAATAAAGTAGATAGCATTGCCATTGCATCAATAGCCTTATTCTCTATTCTAGGAATTTTCTCAAATGTGATAGATAGGAAATGCTTCTTTAGATCATCTACCATTCTCTTGTAAGGAATGAGCTTTTCATCTTTAGTTTGGTACACATCATTGACTTGATGGATAACAAGTTGTGAGTCTCCATGAATGTGTAGTTCTGTGACCCTCCACTCAATCGCTATTTTCATACCATTCAAAAGGGCTTCGTATTCAAAAATATTGTTTGTGCAAGGGAACTTTAATCTGAATTCTTTTGGGATTGAGTATCCTTGAGGAGTTATGAACAATATGCCTACTCCTGATCCATTCTGTGTATAGGATCCATCAAAGAATAACTACCATTCTCTAGAAGAAAGAGTCGTGATAGAGGAATCTAGAAATTCCATTTGCATTGGTGTATCATCAATCATAGGTGCATCTACTAATTGATCAGTAATAACCTATCCTTTGATATCCTTTCTTTCCACATATTCAATGTCAAATTCACTTAAGAGCATGACCCATTTAGCTAATCTACCTGTGAGGGCAGCTTTGCTTAGTAGGTACTTGAGTGGATCAATTTTAGCTACCAATTGTGTGGTATGAGCTAACATGTAGTGTCTTAGTTTCTATGATGCAAAGATCACAGCTAGACAAGCTTTTTTGATCATTGAATAGTTCTCATATGCAACCAATGTTCTACTGATATAGTATATAGCTCTTTCCTTTTTGTTCTCATCATGTTGTGCAAGCAATGCCCCCAGTGATGTATCTGTAGCGGAGACATATAAGATCAAAGGCTTCCCATGAATAGGAGGCATCAAGATAGGAGGATTTGATAAATACTTCTTGATATGGTTAAAGTTGTTCTCACATTCTTCATTCCATGGAAAGGTCACACCTTTATGTAATGTTTTTGTAAAACGTTGTGATATATCTGCTAGTTGTGATATGAATCTTCTAATAGATTGAACTCTTCCTTGCAATGTCCTCATTTGACTAATATTCTTTGGAGGTTGCATTTCCATTATAGCATTTACTTTAGCTAGATCAACTTCAATGTCCTTCTTTGAAACTATGTATCCTAAGAGCTTTCCAGAAGTGACACCAAAAGCACACTTCTTAGGATTTAATCTAAGACTAAATTTCTCCATTCTATCTAGTATCTTGCTCAAGTCATCTAGATGTGCAGCCCTAAGCATTGATTTTGCTAAAGTATCATCAACATAATCCTCCATAGTCCTATGCATCATGTTGTGAAAAATAGATGTCATGGCTATTTGATATGTAGCACCAACATTTTTAAGCCCAAATGGCATGAAATTCCAATAGAAGGTGCCCCATGCACATGTGAAAGTAGTTTTCTCTTGATCCTCTAGAGCAATTTTTATTTGGTTATATCCAAAAAAACCATCCATTAAAGAATACATCTCAAAGCCCACAGTCATGTCCACTATCATATCAATGTTAGGTAATGGAAAATCATCCTTAGGGCATGCTCTATTTACATCTCTAAATTTTGTGCACACTCTGATTGATTTATCTAGTTTTGAAATAGGTACAATATTAGAGATCCACTCTACATAGTCAATAACATGGATGAATCTAACTTTCAGGAGCTTCTCTAATTCAGCTTTCACCAAGAGTGCAACATGAGGATGCATCTTTCTTAACTTTTGTTTAACAGGTTTGACATTTGGAGCTATAGATAAATGATGCATTATAAGATTAGGATCCAATCCTAGCATATCTGAATATTTCCATGCAAAGTTGATCTTCTTCTCTGTGAGGAATGTTGTAAATTTTTTCTTCTCTTCTTCTGATAAAGATTGTGCTACATGGATCAATTGTGGTTCCTCTGTTGTTCCCAAATTGATAGATTGAGTGGGTTCAATTAGAACCAGAGATCTATCCTATATATGACTTAGAAGGACATCAAATATCTCATCCTTAGGAACCTCAGAGAGGTTTTCACCTTCAAATACATCTTTTATTTTTACTTTTGTAGGTTCTGAGACTGCCACAAAGTGGTTTTCACCCTCAAAACTCCTTTTCTTTTTCTTTTTATTCTTATTTTTCTAACTAAGATATTTGATGTCTGACTCCATCATGCTAATGCTCGGTTCACTAATGGAAGTACTCATAGGCTCAACTACATTGAGGTAGCAAGCAAGGGCATAGTCATTTGGGAAGGTATAAATACCATGGCTCGGATTTGTGGAGGTTTGATCAATAAGTTTTGGATATTGGATAGTCAAAGTGGGGAAAAATTGGGAGATAGTGTTTACGGATATGGATCTATCATCATTGGTCCTAACCTGATGCTTGAGTTCAAAGGTGATATTACAACTTAAGACATTCAATTCATGAATAGGCTCAATGTCATTGTGGGAGTCCAATTCAGCCATAGGTGGATCAAACTTAATAAGTTCATCATTTCTCTCTAGACTTACATTGGGTTCAGGTGCATATTGGTGAATAACATCAACATGTTTCTTTGTAATAAGCTCATCTTCTTCTAGAATGTGCCACATTCATATTCATTAGATTCTTCATCTATGCCTCTAGGAAATCTAAGAACATGAGTAAAGTCAGGGTGAATACCCCAAGAAGGGTTACCCTCAGATCCTGATTTGAATTCATACTCATGAGAATCTGTCTCAAAATGACTACCACCTTCCTCTTCTTGATTATTTCCAAGATTAGTTGGTTCTTGTGTTGCAACTATCTCTTGATTGATAGTAGGTTCTTGTGTTTCTACTACATTAATTCTTTTGATTGGATCATCTTTAACATCCAAAAGGTCTTTAATCTCCTTAGGAAAATTTTCATAGGGGATTAGTTCTGAGCTGTCTGAATCACTATCTAATGGTTCAGCTTCCTCCTTCTTAAGAAGAAGTTCATCTGGTGTGATCTTCTCTATGACATGAGAACAATTACCTTTGAAGTGAAAGGGTTTCTTTTTAAATCCTAAGCCAACTTTGTCTTTATTTTCTCTACCAGTATGTGGTAGAGGTGCCTCAAGACCTTTTCCTCTAACTCCTAGAGGTCCTTTACTTGAATATCCCATCTTAGCTATCAATTTATCTCCTAGGCCATATGACTTAGAAGAATCTTTGGATATTGTAGAATCACTAGTTTGGACAACTTGAGATTCAAGTTCATCTTTGTAAAGCCATGCGAGCACAGCTTCATCCTCTTCAAATTCTTGCTTGGAGACTTGTTCTACTACAAAATTCTTTTTATATGCCTCAAGAGGTTCTTTAGATTCTGATTTGGATTGTTTCAAAGATTTTCCATAAGACTTAGGTGAGATAGGGAGAGATGTCAAAGATAAGACTGGCTCCATAGTATATTCTCCCATACTATTTTCTTTGATATTAATCTCTTTTGCAAGATCTTCCATTTTAGATGTGGATGCTTCTTTAGTTGGTTCAATGGAAGATTCTTTGTTATTAGGCACAAGCTTATCTGCACTTTCCTTCAATGTATTGCAAGTGGTGGATATGTCTGCTGGAATAGTGACCTCTACTCCTTCATAAGGAAATTTCAAGCATTGGTGAAATGTAGAAGGAATAGCTTTCATCTCATGTATCCATGGTCTCCCTAGAAGAATGTTGTAAGCCAAAGGTAGATCAAGAATTTGACATATAGTATCTCTGATAACTAGACCTGCTCTGATAGGTAAGACAATGGTGCCTTTAGAAGATCTTTCTTGTTCATCATAGGCTTTGATAGTTATTTTCTTTCTAGGATCAATAGCCAATTTTGAAAATCCCAATTGTGTGATCAAGCTGTAAGAATAAATGTTTAGGCTAGCGCCCCCATCTATCAACACATGTTTGACTCTACGGTTCTAGATCAAGAATTCTATATGCAAGGGCTGGTTATGTGGGTGACTCAAGGAGTTTTCATCTTCCTTTGAAAAGAATATATACTATGGAGACATAAGATGTCCAACCATAGTCTAGAACCTGTCTAAATCAAGGTCATCAGGAACATTGGATCCGAGAAAAGCTTTGTCTAGAATGGCTCTATGAGCTAGAGATATTCAAAGCAACTCAAACATGGATATTTTTGCATTAGTGTGTTGGAGTTGTTGAACAATGCTATAAGATATTGGCCTTGTATCTTTAGGATTGGAAGATTTAGAAACAGCCTTCTATTTGGAAGCGAAAGAAAGATTGAAGGGCATCTTAGGGACATGTGATGAATCTAGGATTTGTCCTTTCAGATGTGCCTGAGCTTGTGATCAAGTAATTGCATTAGCTAAAGAATGATCTCTATCTCTTCGTACAATTGTGATGACATTGCAATGTTCAGAGAGACAAGGTTCAACCATATTGATAATAGCATTATTTCTAGGGTAAGCATAATTGACCTTTGCCCCCACATTAGGTTGAGAAGATGAGACTTCTTAACCATGTTTCGAAAATGGTTCTGTGAATGTTGTATGATCATTATTGCTCTTATGATTATCAATGGTGATATCTCCCTTATCAATAAGATCTTGAATAGTATGTTTCAAGCGTAAGCAGTTATTAGTTTTGTGACCTTTACCCTGATGGAAACCATAGAATTCATTCTCTCTCCACCATTTTGGTTTAGGCACAGAATCAGGTGGTCAGATCTTAGGCACAGAGATGATTTTATTGGCCAGTAGATTTCTCATATCTGATTCTAAAGATTCTCCAAGAGGAGTGAATGTTCTTTTATTATCAGTGGACCACTTTTTATACTCTGACTTCTTTTGAGATGATTCAGGAACCTTTTGTTCTAAAGTTTTTATGGCTTGGGTACCAATAGTTAGATTGAACGCTGGTGCCTTTGATGGAGCATGGATAGTATCAACAACACCATCTATGACAATGCCCTTGTTCTTGTTCTAGTTTTTATTCTTGTCTTTAGAACTGGATCCTGATTCATACTTGTCTTTTTGAAGTGTGATTTCTCCTTTTTTCACAAGTACTTTTTCAATTTTGATAGCATTGTCTACCATCTTATCAAAATATGTATGATCTTGCATTTGTAAAGGATAGTTGATCTATGGAACAAGATTATTGATGAAGATTTCCAGTTTTTCAGTTTCTGGAATAGGCCTAGCATATAGAGAGAATTTCTTCCTCCATCTTTTGAGAAATGTCAAAAATGGTTCCCCTAGATATTGTTTGAGATTGTAGATATCGATCATGGTGACTGGATGTTGAATATTGTAGGAGTATTTCTGATAGAACAATTTGATCAACTCCTCAAAAGTTTTGATAGTAGAAGGATATCTAGAGAACCAATGAATGGCTGCTCCCCCTAGAGATCGAGGGAAGAGACGCATCAGATAGGTTGGTTTGTGCATGAACTCCATAGATTATGTATAGAATTCTTTGACATGATCTTGGGGATCAGAGTGTCCATCATACTTATCATACTTAGGAATCTCCACTCTTTTTGAGAATGGTGGCATGTACAAGTCTTTATCAAATGGAAAAGGACATAGGGCCTCCATGGAGAACTCCTTGGGTTCCTTTTCTTTCTCAAGGTTATTAAGCTTGACTTGCATGGCATGCATCTATTTCATCATAGCTGTGAGTGGATTTTCTTCCTCATGTGTAATGATATCTTCAACATTAAAGTTGGGAGGAAGTTTAGCTCCTTGATGAGATAATTGTAAGAAGTATGCCTCTCTGTCTTCTTTCAAGAAATGCTTCATCATTCATTTGAAGTTATCATCATTTTGATATTGAGAAATTTCTTTAGGTGTGGGTTCCTGATCTGCACCATGTTGAGAGTGAGCTCTTTGAGAGCCCAAGTTTGTCCCTGCTCTAGACATGGTAGGAGTTCTACTTGGGATAGATTGATGTGGAGTTTGTTGGGTACCTCCATGAGTTCATGAAGGAGGAATGTAACCAGCTTTTAATTGAAGGTTGCTAGCACCGCCATCTTTGTAAAGACTAGAATTAAAGAGTTTCTCAAAATTTGGACCTATGTGAGTCAAAGGTAAAGTATGAGATATTTCCCCAGATTTCTTGTGAGAGGAAGCTCTAGTTTCCACCATTAACCCTGGGTGAATCGAAAGAATATGATGAAGACAACTAAAGAATGAATTGAATCAAGATGATCAGATGACGCAACCTTGTCAAGGTTTGATTGATTGAAGCATAGATTAGATGTAGATGAGGGATACTATGCCCTGGATGTATGGGTAGATTCCCAAAAGATAGCAGACATGAGTTCACAACACTTAGCCATTTTGATGATTGATTGAAGATTGATAGTTATGACAAGGTTTTGACACAAGATGATAAAAATTCAAATTGATTAAACAAAAGGCTAAATCAGATTCAAAAGGCCACTTTAGGAAAATGATTGGATTCTTAGTATTTGTTGTTCTATTCCTAACATAGTGATTTGTTTGACAAATTATGGAAATAGGCTGGAATAACCAAGTCTCTGATAGTTCTGACCACTTTTTGACAACTTTTCAAAATTTCCCAAATGACTTTCTATAGGCTCGTACGACAGTGGGTATAGCATGACATGACAATTGAAAAACTCATACAATAGTTGTTAAACTCGCACGACAGTTGATTGCAGGAATTTTGACTTTTGAAAAATGACTGCTAGCAAAACTCATACGATAATATACCTGATACCATATGACAATCTAGGGGTTTTGAAATGACAATAGCCAAAATTCGTATGACTTTATGACTTTACAAAATGACTGTTGACTCCAAAAAGGTGTTTTACTACAATTTTGCAAATTTTGGGTTTTCAGTTTCAGATTGTTTGCAAATTTCAATGTCCAGATTTGAAGATTGTAACAAATTTGTTCATTTTCAGTAACCAGATAGATAAGCAAGCACACAAAATAGCAAGCAAGTGATTTCAAGCATGTCTGAAAACAATGAACAAGGGCAAAAGCAACCTTGCGCATGAACAATCAAGTGACTTATTTGTGCTAATCCTTAGAAGTGCTAATTGTGTATGTTCCAAAAAAATTTGCATTAACGCACATATTCCTAGAAAATGAAAATTTGGCCTCACTAGGGTTTTTAGTAATGGTTTGACTCTGCAACTTTTATGATCCAAGAGGGTGAACTCCAATCCAGGTGCACTAGGGTTTTGACACAGTCTGAGAACTTAATCTTCAGGATCTACTAAGGAGATCTGACAGCCCAACAACAAACCAAACCTGTGGAGATTTCTTCCAACAGGACATTTATATAGCAGTTGTCACTACCATGGCTAAAATGGCTATTACCACTTGAGGTTCTGTCAATGTGGTTGACCCAATTAAGGGAATGTCCACTATGGTTAACCCTCTCTAAAGGTGACTGACAAGATATACCACATGGAGACTAGTTCCAGATTCAAGGATTTGGGTTTCTGGTACTATCCAAAAAGGAAGTAGAGCATAATCCCCTAGCCTTTTCACTTTTAACCCAAACAAAGAAAATAGATTAATCTGACACGCTAAGACCAAGATTATCTCACAAAGATCTATGATGTCAACCCCTTATGATCTATCAACCTCTTCGGAGAGAGAATGCCTCAATCAAAATTTGAAGACACACAGATCTAGTGGAATGTGAGACTCCCTCAATATCCTCCCTACCTACAAGGGTTCCTTCATTGAGAAGAGTTTCACTGGAAACTCACTCTCTCAAGAGCCATGAATAGTGTTCATAGGGCCTATTTACTATGTGTAACAAAGATGCTAAAAGAAAATCTATGTTCATTTTTAGAGCCCAAATGAAATGTGTGAGATGGAAAAGGAAGGCACTCAAGCTAGACATGCAAGATGTTCGTTTTAATCCAAATCTAAATGTTATCAGCTGAGAAGGTTACCTAAATTCCTCACAACATGCTTAGTAGATTCTTACCTATTGTTAGCAATTCTTGTGCTTTTACCAATCAAAAACCAGTGAAAATAAATCAAAAATAGAGAATTTCAATTGTTAGGGTTAGTTGTTAGGCGAAATCTAAAAATCAAATCTGACAAACTGCCTAAAAGAGTGAAATGACAATTGAACCCTGGCACAGAAACTTGTATGATAGTGGGTGACCTTCCAGATGACAGTCTAGAAACTCGTATGATAATGGGTATCAGATCAAATGACAATCGAGCTTCCAAATGATAGTGGGTTTCTGCTTGTGTGATCCTTGATCAAATCAACTATTGTACGATAGTGGGTATCTCCTGGTATGAGTTTCTGACAAAACTCATATGAAAATTGTACGGACAGAGAATAAAAATTGTAGCTGGGAACAAAAAAGGATAAGAAAATGATAGAAATTGATAAAATTTGAAGGCAAACCCATTTCAGGGCCCCACAGTGGGTGCTAGAAATGTGTGTGTGAATTTTGTACCTAATCTTTAGACACAACACTTCAGTAAAACATTAGAGGTTAGCTTAAATGAAAATCAAGCAATAAATGAAAAACTAATCTAACCAGGTGATTTACTGCCTTCTAGTTGATGCGAGTATGTATTCTCAGATTATACCAAGATCAGTGACCTTGATGACACCTAAATGAAGGATTTGAATGCAACATCTAGATATGGAATGAATGCAATTAATCTATTTTTTTGGTTTTTCTGTGCAATAATATGATAAAAACTTGATATGAATCTATGCTAACAATGATATGGAAAACTGATATGCAAACTAAGCTAAGAAATGATATGAAAACTATGCAATAACAAATGAAAATCTCACAACAACTTGAATTCTCAAGATTGATTCTTCAGTCTCCAATGCGACAACGTGAGTGTGTAATTCGTGGATTGATTTTGGCAAAGTAAGTATGCAAACTTGTGAGATTTTGTGGATTCTGTGGATTCTATGGATCGATTGATGAAGAGCTGAAGCCTTAATTTATAGAAATCTAGGGCTTTGGAGGTGCATGAAAAAAATCCATAAATCACTCAAATAACTCAGGTTGATTTTTGAGTTATTTTTAAATAAAGGGTATTTAACTCACAAAAACATGCAAAAGCAGAGTTCAACTCAAAATAGAGTTTAGCTTTAATTGATAATTGATAGTTATCTACTTTTCTTGATTGTGCATGTTTTAATTATGAATTAATTTAATAATAAAGTGATTTATTTCCAACTTAACTGATTTTAAAAAATAAAACAATTGATTTATGGGTTTATCAATCATTTTTCAAACTTTTATTCAAAAATAATATTATTAAAATTTGACAACTTGCTTTAATTAATTAAATAAGAATTTAATCAATTATTCATAGGATTTTGGATTTATTGTCAAAATTAAATAATACAATTTAGGAATAAATAGAATTAACTTCAATTAAACAATTAAGTGGCAGAATTAAATCTAATTAATTAAATATTGAGAATATTCAATTAATCAAACTTTAGGATAAATTGGATTTATCGCCAAATAATCATTAAATTAAAGATAATTATAATAATTAGGAATATTACTAGGAATATTCCCCAATGCAGAATTTATGATAATAAATTAGGATTCGATGATGTTCAGATGTGCCTTTGATTAGGACTTTAATGTTGATTTCATTCAAATTGAAGATGTAGGAGGTTAATGAACTTATAGCCCATTTTTTGGGGTATTACATATACCAGATTGATATGGATCTTGATTAATCTAATATGCCCCAAGCACTGTGCCCCAAGTGATGAGGTCTTTTGATGAGTCAGCAACTAGACGTGCTTGTTGTCTTGATTACTGAGGAAAGATTTGATTTATAGACTTGATTGATGTGCAATACCATGCCCCCTTCGGGATTAAAATCAAAATCTGACAAGAAAAGTCAGTGTTAAATGGTTTAGAAGCATGTTAATTGATTTGAGAAGTGGTTATACACACTCGAGAATGTGTTCTGCATCGTTTAGAGGTCCTAGAGACCAAATTTGGCTAGGTTTGACCATGAATTGATCATGGTTGACCAAGTTAAAATTTTGATAGTTTGATGTAAGATAATCAGTTAAGTTGAATTCTGGATTCCTATGATGATTGAAGGTTGATTATGCAAGCAATTGGCCGTCCTGGGTTGAAAAATTTTCAATCACAATTTTGACATAGTAAATGATCTTAGATTTCAATTTTGATCTTGAAAATAGGTTCAGAACATCAAAATTAGCCAAGGGTTCTTGCTTGGTGATCTGTTAAGAAGACCTTTGTGTGATACTCAGTCCTTATGATATGTTTAGCGTAGTTTTGGAGAATCATTAAGCATCAAGCTGATTTGGGCAATTGTGAGATAAATGCAATCATGCAAAGTGCAAAATGAAATGCAAACCTAAGACCTAGGACCTAGTCACAGATCATGTGTCGGTCATTTTCATCACTAAATTTTTATTAGGTAATCAGATAAATCAATACAACATCCACTAGTTAGGAAACTATGAATATATGAATATTGATTTTTGCGCCAAAGTCACTACAACGCCCACTAGCTAGACAACCATGGACATATGAATATTGATTTTGTTTTCAGAATGTAGGATTAGATATAAGCACCAAGGCATAAATGTCAGGATGACCTGAATATCATGTCCATTTTGATATTACAATTTGTATAAGCATCAAAACATAAATGTCGTGATGACCTGAATACACCTTGCGGTGCAAACACATCAAACAATCAAGAGATCATTCTGAATCCAATGTGAATTACCCATAGTGACCCTTTATTGTTCACATCCTTAGTTAAGATTTCATTTCACAGTAGGAGTAAGAACTCACTCAAAAAGACAATAGTTAGATCAAAATTCCTTGAATTTTTTGGGTGTCAATGGTCGAGGTACTCATGGCCATCCAATAGGAGATGGAGGCTCTTACAGATGGACACCATTTCAATCCATATTTTCCAAAGTTCTTAGATTTTCACTTAAATTCGAAAACAAAGAAAAGATTATGCCCCTAGTCATCACTCTCTAAATCTTGTAAAGAACATCATCGAAGAGCTCAAAAGGACATAATATGCAAAAATATCAATGTGAATCAGTAAGCATAAAAGGAGATAAAAAGCATGTGAAGCATAGATTGTTTTCATTTTGTGTTGATGTTTGTTTGTGTTTGATTGCAAAATCCTTTCTGGTAAGGAGACAGACACACTAACTCAGATGTAGCTTCAAAGGACTCTAACTGGATATGACTCATCTAAGGTATACTGCAGACCATAGGATATGACATTTATTGCCCCCAAGTTTGAAACATTGATAGGATACAAACGCTTGTACCAATTGGTGTACAAACTGACTTTATTGAAAACGGGAATGCATAAACAAACCAAGAGATATGTACAAACTAAAGCAAGACTAAAAGTTGGGAAAGACCAAGATTGCACTGATAGATGGAGAATTTTGAACAAGTGGTGCCCCTTTGCTGGGTTTTCACCAACTTGGCAGAGATTCTATTTTTGCTACCAAGGCGCCTGTTTCCAGGTTTTCACCAAGGCACTTTTTCTTTTTCTTATTTTTTTGTATTTTTCATTTTTTTCAATTTTTTTGTACTTTTGATATTTTTTACTTTCTTTTGGTGATACATCAAGGTGCCTATTGCTAGGTTTTCATAAGGATGTTCATTTTTTCAGGACTTTTTCCAATTTTTATAATTTTTTTAGGATATTTTACCATAGATTGAATGCCTTAGGCATAGAATTTCTTCAGTTGGAAAATGTTGATTGGTTCTCAGAGCTATTCTCATTCAGTTGTTGAGATTTGATAGGCACTAGAGCCAAAAGTAGCAGTGATAAAAAAGGGACCCAGCCAGTTGGGTTCAAACTTCCCCTTGCATTCTCTATGTGATTGATTTTTAGGATTCTCTCTCAATACTAGATCACCAACCTGAAATTATTTGTGTCTAAATTTCTTGTTGTAGCCTCTAGACATTCTTTTCTGATATACTCTAAGATGATCATATGATGCATGTCTGTGCTCATCTAGTAGTTCAAGTTCTTGCAACCTAGACACACTATAGTCATCATCAGTTACTAGACCATGCATTTTGATTCTTAGTGATGGGATTTCAACCTCAATAGGCAGTACTACTTCAGACCCATAAACTAAAGTGAATGGTGTAGCCCCAGTGGGTGTTCTGATACTTGTTCTGTAGGCCCATAGAGCTGGATTGATCATGAGATGCCAGTCTCTTCCTATTTTATTAAGTGTATGGTGTATAATTTTCAACAGATTCTTGTTTGATGCCTATGCTTGTCCATTCCCTTGAGAATAGTATATAGATGACCAATGTTGTGTTATCTTAAATTTTGAGCATAAGGAATCTAGGTCCTTGTTCTTGAATTGGCCACCATTATCTATGACTATTGAATGTGGGATACCATACTGACATATGATGTAGTTGAGGATAAACATAGAGATTTTCTTGTTGGTTACTTGAGTCAAAGGGACTGCTTCTACCCATTTTGTGAAATAGTCTGTAGTTGTAATGATATGGGTATGTCTATTAGAAGAATGTGGATATATAGCTCCTATGAGATCAAATTCCCATTTTTGAAAAGGCCATTGTGTAGTAAAGGGGATAAGATCTCTCCCTGGTGCATGAATTAAGTTTCCATGTACTTGACACTTTTGACAGTTCTTAGCAAACTTGATTGCATCTTTTTCCATTTCAGGCCAATAGTACCCAGCCCTAATAAGTTTTCAAGCTAGTGTCAAACTGTTAGAATTTGTTCCAAATATACCCTCATGGACTTCCTCTAATGCATGCTAAGACTCTTCCCATTCTAAACATCTAAGGAGTGTACCATCTAAACCTCTTTTGTATAGATTGTTACCAATGATGACATACTGGGATGCATTGCAGATAAGGTATCATTTCTCATGGTGGTTGAAGGTAGCAGGAATGATTTGATCTTGGAGATAGGAGAAAAGGTTGTTGTATCTGGATGAATCATGACCAACAACGGTGCAGATCATGTGGGTTTTAGGAGAATCATATGCAGGATAAGATAGTGCTTCCACCAAGAACTCATAGTGTAGCTCATGTTTGGGATGTTGTAATAAAGTAGATAGCATTGCCATAGCATCAACGGCTTTGTTTTCCATTCTAGGAATATGTTCAAATGTGATAGCTATGAAATATTTCTTTAAGTCATCTACCATGCATTTGTATGGAACAAGTTTCTCATCTTTTGTTTGGTACACATCATTGACTTGGTGTATTACAAGTTGTGAGTCTCCATGAATGTGTAGCTCTGTTACCCTCCATTCAATTGCTATCTTCATGTCATTAAGAAGGGCTTCATGTTCAACAATATTGTTTGTGCAAGGAAACTTGATTCTGAATGCTTTAGGTATTGAGTAACCTTGAGGTTTTATGAACAATATGCCTGCTCTAGATCCATTCTGTGTGTAAGATCCATCAAAGAAAAGTTTCCAATTCCTAGAAGAGATGTGCATGATGGATGAATCAGGAAATTCCATCTATAATGGTGTATCATCAAACAATGGTGTGTCAGCTAACTAATCTACAATGACTTGTCCTTTGATAGCCTTCCTTTCAACATATTCTATGTCAAACTCACTCAATAGCATCACCCATTTAGTTAATCTACTTGTGAGGGTAGCTTTGCTTAGTAGGTACTTTAGTGGATCAATCTTAGCTACCAAATGTGTGATATGAGCTAACATGTAGTGTCTTAGTTTCTATGATGCAAAGATCACAGGTAGACAAGCTTTCTCAATCATTGAATAGTTCTTCGCATATGCTACCAATGTTCTAATCATATAGTATATAGCTCTTTCCTTCTTATCTTCATCATGGTGTGCTAGCAATGCCTCCAATGATGTATCTATGGTGTAGACATATAAGATCAATGGCTTCCCTTGAATAGGAGGCATCAAAATAGGAGGATTTGATAGATATTTCTTGATATTATTAAAGTTCTTTTCACATTCCTCATTCCATGCAAAAGTCACACCTTTATGTAATGTCTTTGTGAAAGGTTGTGATATGTCTGCTAGCAAGATATGAAGCATCTGATAGATTGTACTCTCCCTTGTAATGTTATCATTTGACTGATATTCTTGGGAGGTTGCATCTCCATGATAGCTTTGACCTTTACTAGATCTACTTCAATTCCTTTTTTTGAAACAATGTAACCTAAGAGATTTCCAGAAGTGACGCCAAAAGCACACTTCTTAGGGTTTAGTCTAAGACTAAACTTCTCCATTTGATCTAGTATTTTTCTCAAATCATTTAGATATTTAGATCTTATCATAGATTTTTCCAAAGCATCGTCAACATAATCTTCCATAGTTTGATGCATCATATCATGAAAAATAGATGTCATGGCTCTTTGATATGTAGCCCCAGCATTCTTAAGGCCAAATGACATGACATTCCAATAAAAGGTACCCCATGCACATGTAAAAGTTATTTTCTCTTGATCTTCTAGAGCAATTTTGATTTGGTTGTATCCAGAGAAACTATCCATTAAAGAATACATCTGAAATCTTGCAGTCATGTCCATTATCATATCGATGTTTGGTAATGGAAAATCATCCTTAGGGCATGCTTTGTTTACATCTCTGAAATTTGTGTATACTCATAGATTTGTCTGGTTTTGATACTGGAACAATGTTAGAGATCCATTTAGCATAATCAATAACTCAGATAAATCCAGCTTTCAATAGTTTTTCTAATTCATCTTTGACCAAGAGTGTAACATGTGGATGCATCTTTCTCAATTTTTTCTTAACGGGTTTGACTCCTGGAGCTACAAATAAATGGTGCATTATAAGATCAGGATCTAATCCAGGCATATCTAAATATTTCCATACAAAGTTGACCTTCTTCTTTGTTAGGAATGTAGTAAATGTTTTCTTTTCTTCTTTTGATAAGGATTGTGCTACATGGATCAACTGTGGTTCTTCTCATGTTCCCAAGTTGATAGATTGAGTGGGCTCAATCAGTATTGGAGATGTATCTTATAAATGACTCGGAAGGACATCAAATATCTCATCCTTAGGCACCTCAAAGAGGTTTTCACCTTTAGATACATCTTTTATTTTTACTTTTGTAGGTTCTGAGACTGCCACAAAGTGGTTTTCACCCTCAGAACTCTTTTTCTTTTTATTTTTATTCTTATTATTTTGACTAAGATATTTGATATCTGACTCCATCATGCTAACTCTCAGTTCACTGATGTAAGTCATCATAGGCTCAACTAAATTGAGGTATCAAGCAAGGGCATAGTCATTTGGAAAGGTATAGATACCTTGGCTCGGATTCATGGAGGTTTGGTCAAGAAGTTTGGGATGTTGGATAGTCAAAGTGGGGAAGGATTGGGAAATGGTGTTTACGAATATGGATCTATCATCATTGGTCCCAACCCAACTCTTGAGTTTGAAGGTGATATTACAATCTAAAATGTTCAATTCATGAATAGGCTCACTATCATTGTGGGAGTCTACTTCAGCCATAGGTGGATTGGACTCGCTAAGTTCATCATTTCGCTCTAGACTTAAGTTGGTTTTAGGTGCATATTGGTGAATAACATCAATATGTTTTTTTTTTATAAGCTCATCTTCCTCTGGAATGACTCCCCATTCATAGTCATTTGATTCCTCACCTATGCCTCTAGGAAATCTAAGAATGTGTGTGAAATCAAGGTAAATTTCCCAAGAAGGGTTTCCTTCTGATTTCGATTTGAATTCATACTCATGAGAGTTTATCTCAGAATCACTATGTTGTTCCAATTGTTCAATTGTTTGGATAGTTTCAATTTATTCCTCTTGTTTGATTTTAGTAGTAGGTTCTTGTGTTTCCACTACATTGATATTCTCCATAGGTTTCTCTTCATCTTTAAGGAGATATAGTATTTCTTTAGGTAAACATTCATAAGGAATGAGCTCATCAGTGGTGTCTAAATCATCACTATCAGATTGTTGTGTTTCTTCCTTTAATTGAATTATTGTTGATGGTTCAATTTGTTCTAAGACATGTGGAGAGTTTTTACTAAGATAGAAAGGCTTCTTCTGATATACTAGACCTATTGTATTCTTGTTTGTTTGGCCACGGTGGTCAAGAGGTGATATAAGACCTTTTCCTTGTAGTCCTAGAGGTCCTTTTCTAGTGTATCCCATTTTAGCAATTAGTTTATCCCTTGGTCTATATGACTTTGAAGGAACTTTTGGTGTTATAGAGTCACATTTTCAGATTGATTGGGATTGAGATTCATCCTTGTATAACCATTCAAGCATGGCTTCTTCTTCCTCAAGCTCTTGTTTAGATACTTGCTCTGTGAAAAAGCTTCCATTGAATATGACCTGGGACTCTTTAGCATTGGGTTTCACTTTGTCTGAAGGTTGTCCATAAGATTTTGGGGATAATGGGAGAGAGGTGAGAGATTAAAACTAGTTCCATTGTGTATTCTCCCATACCCTTGTCTTTGATTTTGACCTCTTGTGCAATGTCTTCCATCTTGGATGTAGATGCAACATCTATTTGCTTAGTGGAAGATTCTATGTTATTCGGAACAAGTTTGTCAGCGCTTTCTTTCAATGCATTGCAAGTTGTAAATATGTCAGCTGGAATGGTCACCTCTACTCCTTCATAAGGAAATTTCAAACACTAATGGTATGTGGAAGGAATAGCTTGCATTTCATGTATCCAGGGTCTCCCTAGAAGAATATTGTAATCCAAAGGTATATCAAGAACTTGACATGTGATATCTCTGATAACTAGACCTATTCTGATAGGTAAGATGATTGTTCCTTTGGAAGCTCTCTCTTGTTCATCATAAGCTTTGATAGTTATCTTCTTTTTAGGATCAATAGACACTTCTAATAATGCCAGTTGTATGATCAAGTTGTAAGAACAAATGTTTAGACCAGCGCCTCCATCTATCAACACGCATTTGACTCGATAGTTTTGGATCAAGACCTCAATGTGCAAGGGCTAGTTATGCAGATGACTTAGTGAGTTGTCATCTTCCTCTGAAAAGGAGGTATACTAGGGTAATGTTAGATGACCAACCATAGTCTGGAATCTATCTAGATCAATATTGTCAGGAACATTGGAACTGAGCAGAGCTTTATCCAAAATAGCCCTATGAGCAGGAGATATCCAAAGCAACTCAAACATGGATATTTTTGCATTGGTATGCTAGAGTTGTTGGACAATATTGTATGATGTTGGTCTCGTGTCTTTAGGATTTGATGATTTAGAGGCAGCCCTTTGTTTAGAAGTAGATGAAAGATTGAAAGGCATCTTAGGGACATTTGATGAATCTGAGATTTGTCCTTGCAGATGTGCTTGAGCTTGTGATTGAGTAACTACATTTGCTGATTGATTATCTCTATCTTTTCGTACAGTGGTGATGGCATTGCAATGTTTAGATAAGCAAGGTTTCACCATGTTTATGACAGCATTGTTTCCAGAGTAAGCATAATTGAATTTAGCACCCATGTTAGGCTAAGAAGATGAATCTCCTTGACCATGTTTCGAAAATGGTTCCGTGAATGTCATATGATCATTATTGCTTTTATGATTGTCAATTATAATTTCTCCATTATCAATTTTGTCTTGTATGAGATGCTTCAAGCATATTTAGTTATTGGTTTTATGACCCTTGTTGCGATGGAAGTCACAGAAATTGGTCTCTTTCCACCATTTTGGTTTAGGTTCAGAATCAAATGGTCGGATCTCAGGCAATGTGATGATTTTGTTGGCCAAAAAATTTTTCATGGTAGACTCTAAGGATTCTCCAAGAGGAGTAAACTTGCATTTAGGATCTGTAGCCCAAGGTTTGTAGTCAGATGGCTTCTTATTTGATTCTGTTGCCTTTACCTCTAAGGCTTTGATGGCTTGGGTACCAATAGTGAGATTGAAAGTGGGTGCCTTGGATGGGTTATGAACATTTTCAACAATGCCATCTGTGACGATGCCTTTATTCTTGTTCCAGTTTTTGTTCTTGTCTTTGGAAGTAGATCCAAATTCATACTTCTCTTTTTGGAGTGATATGTCTCCTTTTTTCACAAGGACTTTCTCAATTTTGATTGCATTATATACCATCTTATCGAAGGATGTGTGATCTTGCATTTTTAAAGGGTAGTTGATTTCTGGAACAAGATTGTTGATGAAAATTTCTAGCTTCTCTATTTCTGGAATGGGTCTAGCATATAGAGAAAATTTCTTCCTCCATTGTTTGAGGAAAGTCAAGAATGGTTCTCCTAGGTATTGTTTTAGATTACAAATGTCGATCATGGTGACTGGATGTTTGATGTTATAGGAGTATTGTTGATAGAATAGCTTGATTAACTCCTCAAAATTTTTGATTGTTGGAGGCATCTTTGAGAACCAATGAATGGCTGCTCCTCCTAGAGATCAAGGGAAAAGATGCATTAGGTAGGTTGGTTCATGCATGAACTCCATGGATTGAGTACAGAACTCTCTGACATGGTCTTGGGGATCAGATTTTCCATCGTATTTTTCATACTTAAGCATTTCTACTCTCTTTGGGAATGGTGGCATGTACAAGTCTTTATCAAATGGAAAAGGACATAGAGCCTCCATGGAGAACTCTTTAGGTTCCTTCTCTTTTTCAAGTTTTTTGAGCTTGACTTGCATGGCATGCATCTATTTCATCATAGTCGTGATAGGAGTTTCTTCCTCTTTAGTAACGATATCTTTGACATTAAAGTTTAAAGGAAGTTTAGCTCCTTGTTGAGATAACTCTAGAAAGTATGCCTCTTTCTCTTCACGCAAGAAATGCCTCATCATTTTCTTGAAGTTATCATCATTTTGATATTGGGTAATTTTAGAAGGTGCGGGTTCTTGATCTGCACCATGTTGAGATTGGTGTCCTTGGGAGCCTTGGTTTTCTCCTCCTTGAGACATCGTGTTGTTATGAGGACTATTGGGAATTGATTTAGGTGGGGTTGGTTGATGACCTACGTGAATCGATGTAGGAGGGGTGATGTAACCACCTTTCAAGAAAAGATTTCCAAGAGCATCTTCTCCAAAGATATTTGTGTTGTAGCATTGATGAAATGTCTGAGCAACCATAGAAGATGCCGCTAAAGAGAATTTGGGTTGTTCTCCTTGTTTTCTTTGTGAGGAAGCTCTAGTCTCCACCATTAACTTCGAGTGAAGCAAAAGAGAAAGATTAAGACAACTAAAGAATGACTTGATTCAAAAAGATCAAATGACACAACCTTGTCAAGATTGGATTGATTGAAGATAGATTGGATGTAAATGAAGGATATTGTGCCCTAGAGGTATGGGTAGATGCCCAAAAGATGGCGGACACGAGCTCACAACACTTAGCCATTTTTTATGAATATTGAATGGAAGATGATTGACAAGGTTTTGACACAAGATGGAAAAGATTCAAATTGATAGATCAGAAGGCTAGATCGGACTCAAGAGACCACTTTTTGGAAAATAATTGGATTCTTTTTGGTTTATGCTCTGTTCCTAACACAATGATTTTTTTGACAGAATTTGGAAGTAGGTTGTAAAAATTGGATTTCTGGCAATTTTTCAAAATCATCATACAAGTTTCTCTAGGCTCGTACGAGTCTGGGTAAGCTCTGACATGATAATTGATAAGACTCATATGACAGTTGACACTAGGGTTTGATTTTCTTTGACTTTTCTTGACAAAACTCATACGACAATATACAAGCTCTCATATGACAATCTGGGGGTTCTGATACAAATTTTGGCAAAACTCGTACAACTTTCTGAGACTGTGGGATGACATTTGGACTCCAGAAAGGAATTTTTCTTCAAATTTTGCAATTTTCCAATTTTTAGAATCAGTTTGTTTGTAAGATTTTCTCTATCCAAGTTTGTTGATTCATGTAACAGGTCAGGATTGTAAGTTTTCAAAGGACCAAGTAGATAGCAAATAGGCAGAATAGCAAGCAAAGAGAAGCAAGAAATCATCTCAAAATAATGAACAAGGGCAAAAGAAACCTTGCACATGAACAAGCAATAGTGACTTATTGTGCTAATCCCTAGGAATGCTACTTGTGTATGTTCTCAAAAGTTTTTCCAATAATGCATATAGTCCTAGAAAATGAAAAATTGGTCTCGCTAAGGTGTTTAGTAATGGTCTGACTCTGCAACTTTTGTGATCTCAAGAGGGTGAACTCCAATCTAGGTGCACCAGGGTTTTGACACAGTTTGAGAATGTAATCAATCAAGAGCTGCTAGGGAGATCTGACAGCCCAACAAGAGACCACACTTGTGGAGATTTCTTCCACAGAGATATTTATATAGCGGCTATTGCTACCATGGAGAAAATGGCTATTACCGCTTGAGGTTTTGTCCACATGGTTGACCCAATAAAGGGAATGTCCACTACGGTTAACCCTCTCTAAAGGTGACTCACAAAAGATACCACATGGGAACTTGGTCCAGATCCAAGGATTTGAGTTTCTAATACTACCCAAAAAGGGAGTAGAGCATAATCCTCTAGCCTTATCACTTTTACCCAAACATAGAAAATAGATCAATCTGACACGCTAAGACCAAAATCACCTCACCAAGGCTTGTGATGTCAACAACAATGTCTACCGAGCTCTCTAAGAGGGACCAAGAGAGAACGTACTGATCAAAGTTGAGGACCAAACCAAGTAGAACATGAGATAATCATAGTAACCTCCCTACCTACAAGGGGATATGTCATCAAGAAGAGCTTTGCATGTAAAACAAGTGAATGAAGCCCACTCTCTCAAGATCATCCACAAATAGTGTTCATAGGGCCTATTTACTATGTGTAACAAATATGAGAAAAGCAAATCTATATTCATTTTATAGCCCAAAACTAAAGTCGATGTTATGAAAGTAGGAAAATTCACACAAACTTGACATGTGAGAGTTTGTTTTATGTCCCAAAATGAAGTGTTATCAGATGCAACAGAATACATGAGTTCCTTGCAATGTACTTAGTAGATTTTACCTATTTTGTGATTTTTGTTGTGCTTTTCCATTCAAAATTAGCAAATACCAATCAAAAATAGAATATCTCAATTGTTAGGGTTAGCTGTTAGTCCAAATCCAAAAATCAAATCTGGAAAACTGCCTGAAAATTTGAAACGACAATTGAATTATGATGTCAAAACTCGTACGACAATGTGTTACCTCCCGTATGACAATCTAGACTTGATACGATAGTGGGTCTCTGCGCACATGACAAAGTAGCCTCCAAACAATAATGTATAAGAATAGGTACGAGTCTCAAAAATATCAACTGGTGTACAACAGTCAGAGGGTTCTGGTATGACTTTCTGACAAAACTCATACGAAAAATGTATGGATAAAAAATAAAGATCGCGGTTTTGGCCAGAAAATGATAGAAAATTAATAGAAATTGTTAGAAATGAAATGGAAACCTATTTCAAGGCCCCACAGTGGGTGCAAGAAATGTGTGTGTGAAAATTGTACCTAGTTGTGGACACAACACTTCAGTAAAACATTAGAGTTTAGCAAATCAAGAAATCTGTAAATAAATGAAACTAAGCTAACCAGGTGGTTTACTACCTTCTAGTAGGTGTGATTATGGTATTCTCATATTAGACTGAGATCAGTGATAATGCAACACCTAAACAAAGGATTTAAATGATGAAAGCAATGAAATATGAATGCAAATTAATCTTCTTCTTTTTTTGGATTTTGAATGCAATAAGATGAAAAACTTGATATGAAACTAATCTAGAATGATTTGGAATGATATGAAAATTAATCTAATAATGATATGCTATGAATGAATGCTATGAACCTTCAAAAATAATAACAAAAATCTCACAATCACCTTGTGTGCAAGAGCTTGATTCTTCAGATGTCAGTTCGCTAGAGTAATTGTGTAAATTTGAGGGATCTATTATGAAGAGTTGAGCCTTGTTTTTATAGAAATCCAAGGCTTTGAGGATGCATTGAGAAAAGCCATAAATCACTCTTGATAAACTCAGGTTGATTTTTGAGTTAACAAGAAATTAAGAATAAATAACTCATAAAATCATGCAAAAATAGCTTTTTGACTCATTAGAAGTTTAGATCAGCTTTCAACTCAAAATAGATGTTGAGTTTCAAAAAGATAACAACTTGAATTGATTTTCTGATTTAAAGTTTAAGTGCTCTTTGAATGTGCATAGATAATTATGAATTAATTAAATAAATAAAGTGATTTATCTTCAACTTAACTGACTTTTGAATTAAAACAATTGATTTATGGGTTTATCAATTATTAAATCAAACTGATATTCAAAAACTATATCATTAAACAATGACAATTGACATTAATTAATTAAATAAGAATTTAACCAATTATTCGATAGATTTTGATTTATTGTCAAAATTAAATAATACAATTTAGGAATAAATCTAATTAAATCTAATTAAATAATTAAGTGGCAGAATTAAACTTAATTAATTAAATATTTAGAATATTCAATTAATCAAATTTTAGAATAAATAATGACATTTATCACCAAATAATATTTAATTAGGATAAATTAGGAATATTCCCTGATACAGAATTAAGATAATCATTTTTTGATAAACTAATGTACAGATGTGCCTTAGGTTAGGACTTTGATTTCAATTTCATTTGATTTGATGATGTAGGAGGTTAATGAACCTATAGCCCATTTTTGGGGTATTACAGTATTGACAGAATACGAAAAACTAATAGACAAATTCAAAAATAACGACAAAATGACCGGATGCAACACAATAGGGTGAGATCCTGGATTTACTATTTGTGATCCAGAATTTGGTTAAAAATTAGATGCGACATAGAATTTACCTAATGTGACCCTATTTATCGGGTGTGACCCTAAATAAAATTGGCTATAAAATGCTTGAAATGCAATAAAATTCAAACGGAAATATCCATAGGGAGTGTTATCGGGTACTTACTAGAGCTGCATAATGAGTTAGTCATTCATGACGTCTACCAAGCTCAAATCGATGTCGCTCAACTAGCACCACCATTTTCTCAATCAGAGCTCTGAAATTACTAATGTGAAAAGTGAAAATGAATAGTAAAATGACCATTTTGAGCCTATTTAAGCCCCTCGGGGAGCCTAATGACCTAAGCCATTTTCATGGTAGGATGTCACAAGAAATTCATATCAGAACTAAAATTGAAATAGGTGATGTATATCACTTTAAAATAGTAAAAATAGAGTTACAGAGCCAAGTCAACCTTGCAGAACAAAAGTCAACTATGGTCAAAATGTAGTTGAACAGGGGCAGAATGAATGGAAATTATAGCAGAAACATGACATATACATTTAGTAATAGTTATTATTCAAATAGACAGTCAAAAGAAGTTGACATACAATGGAATTTCAATTAATTACCGATTCAAAGTACTCAACAGAGCTTAAATAATGAATAAAATCTTACCTGAAGCTACGTGAAGTGATTTTCTAGCTCCCACATCGAGTTTATACTCTAGGACATTGGTCAAACATCAATCAAACTTGGTCAATTCTCATCTTTTGAAGGTTAAACTTGGTCAAATAGTGTTCTTTTAATGCTAAAATCAATCCTAATTGAATACTGACACACTCTAAATGATTTGTACTCAACCCAGACTAATCTCTATCAGTTGAATATCTTCATCAATGCTTGAATATATAGATTTTATCCCATTTATATTCTAATTTTGGTCCCGATGAGGCATACTCATACCTAGATCAATCATTTCAAAGACAATCAAGTCTTCAACATCAAGGGCATGACAATTATCTTCAATCAAGTCGAGACTATTGGGTAATTAGCTTCATATCAAGTTTATTATCTATGCCTAAATCAAATCTTTCTGACATTGATCAATTTCATCACTTCAAATCAAATTGATTATTTGTCATCACGATCTTTCATATTCAGTTTCAACACACCAAATCAAACTGAATAACCTAATTAACTTCTATCGATCTTCGTTTGATCAAGCTCAGAGTCGGTATGGTCAATTTTCATTCATTTAAGTTAACTTTTAGATCATGTGGAATTTTGTTTGATCAATCTCATAATTCTCAAATTCAGAGTAGTTCCTACTGCTCTCTAAATCTCTTAGAATTCAGAGTAGTTCCTGTTGCTCTCTAAATCTCTCAAACTCAGAGTAGTTCCTAATGCTCTCTAAATCTCCTTGAAATCTATCAATTTCTACCAAATCATTCTCTAAATCAATTTTCTTTGAATCATTGTGTTCCTTGCAAAGAAATTCAAAGAGAGGAAAATGTAATCACCCTAAATCGGGCTAATAGAACCAAAGGCCCTATTTTCTCTAATTCAGAGCAATCTCCTGATTGTGTTGATTCGATTGTTGATTATTAAAATAATTTGATAAAGTCAAGCATTTAAACATCATCAATTGATCAAAAATAACATTAATTACCTCTAAGCCTAATTAATTAAATCAATTTTATTAAATGTATGGCTAAAGTAATTAATTAAAATAAATTAATAAATGACTTAAAATACATGTCACCTCTCAAGAGACAACAAGGACAAAATCATCCAATGAGAGGTTAGCCACATGTATCAAAGGAGGATGAATCTCAACCACTCCTCTCAAATTGTGTCTCAACCATTAAATTCAATAAATTTCTATAAAAGAAGAAATTTAAACTCACAAATGATATAGTTAATTACATTCATACTTACATGTTGTCATTTTGATGCCATGGATAATTAACTCACATTTTATTTCATAGATTAAGTGGTAATGAATTAATGGCATTATTTGATTTATCAATTTCTTAGTTAAGTGTATTGAATCTCTCATTCTAGTAGTGAATTTTCATTGTTTAGTGTCAAAATCTTAGAGCAAATTAGACTTTAAGTATACTCTTGCTAGTTAGAGAGAAATATATAAAAAAAAATAGTTTCCTTGATTTACTATTTTCTTAAGAAACTAACAATCTAATATCTTATTGAAGTGTTGTTTTGCAAGATAACAGGTACAATAATTCACACACACGAAGCACACATCATGTCAAGTAGATAATTCTCAATAAGTATTAGGATATTATCTTTGTATGGGATGTGAAATGGATATTTTAGGCCACATTCATCCAACATTACAAGAAGGAAAAGAAACTTTCACTATTTTTCTTTTTTGATTTGCAAAGATCCATAATGGTTCCCTCACCGAAATGTTATGAGAGTAATGGAAAATGAACTTCTCAGGTAGTTCATTCCAAGATCTTATGACCCAAGGTAGTCATGAGAACCATTCCATAGATTTCCCACTAAAATTGTATGAAAATAATCTCATCAATAGTTTTCATTATGGGCCACCTCTATGCACAACATGAATAATTCTATAATATATAACAACTTGTCAAATAGGTGAGGACATAGGTCTTCCTATGAGTACATCTTCTTAGGGACATTGGTTTGAAGAACTATTGTTGAAGGCTATGTAACTTTTGTAAAAGTATCTCAATGGGCATAAGTGGTACATGTGTTCTAACTCTAAAATTTGGGTCTATAAAAGGTTTACATCTATTGGAGGGTTCCTATTTGCATATATATGTCACTTGATGTGTGGGGTTTTGGTTGGAGGTGGATGCATAAGATGTTGTTGCAAATTGAGATGGTGTGAAATAATTAAATGTTGGATTCACCAACGTAAAATGATTTTTTGTACCATTATGTTCATGTGGATTTTTTGAAACCCCTTGGTATCCAAGACGTTGATAGTTTGATTATTAACTAGGAGAAGCAACTTGAAGTGTGATACATAGATCTTGGTTAGGAAGTGACCCATGTGAGTAAATAGTATGACTATTTTGGTTCACATTAACACCTTTATAGATCATGTTGGTTTGATTTCTTATGGATCCAAAGGGATTGGATGTACTTATCTAATTTTTTGCTACCATGGTATTAGTGTTACTAGTTGTTGTAGATTGAGGATTGACAACCGTGTTAGATTGTAACATGGTTGACAATACATTAGCACTTGTGTTGGCACTAATTTTTATAAAAATAATAAAAAATAGTGGGTTTTTATATTGAGTTCCAAAAGATTTCATGGTGTTATTAACATGTGTAGCATTGTGGGATAGTACACTACTAGAGGGCATGCTTTAAGCTATCTAGAGAAGATGTAGTTTTATGAGTAGCCCCAATTGAGTGAGTTTGAGTTTGTGTCACTTTTTCTATAATAGAAGAGATGTCAAATCCTATAATTAATTTTGCTCCATTTTGTGCAAACAAGTGAAAATATCAATTAGGATTGGTAGATAATAATTCATACATGACGACCATGATTCTAGGGTCTTGTAGTGCATGTTCAATCTCTTCTTAGGGTACATTGTGCTTAGATGTTTTCAACTGAAAATTCATCACCGAGAGGAGGTAAAGGTGGTAATAGTGGTAAATGTTTTTGCTCCTCTATGGGAACATCTTGAGGTTCTTGGTGTGTTTAATTCCATGGATGATAAGCCTATATTTTTGGTTGGGTTAAAGTTAGCATCACTGTTGGGAGCCATTTTACCTTGTTTTATTTTTGGATTGTGTGGTT